>BLBF01000005.1:54400185-54462916 GCA_015471245.1 Laticauda colubrina | reverse complement strand
TAGATAGATAGATAGATAGATAGATAGATAGATAGATAGATAGATAGATAGATAGATAGATAGATAGATAGATATAGAAATATAGATAGGTAGATATAGAGATAGATAAATAGATAGATAGATGATAGATAAATGATAGATAGAGAGGGAGGGAGGGAGAGAGAGAATGAATTAGTGCTTCTCAACCTTCATTTTTCATCTCCCAGAAGCCCACATGATACATCACTGGGTGACTAGACCACAGTCACCCAGGGACTTCCATGTTCAAATGAAGACTTGAACCTCAGGTCCCTCTGTCTAAGTCCGTCACTGCGAATGCATTCATACAGCATGTTTAACCTGGTTACTGAGTTAGGCTATTTTCTAGCCTCCCATAAACCTTGAATCACAAAACCTCAGTTAAAATATGTCGAATTAGTAAAAGGCTGGGTTCAATTCAACATGGAAAGTCACACACACACACACCCCCAATCCCCTCAAACTCCCCTCCTCCAAAACTTGGCTTGGCATTTCAAAGGCATCTGTTTGGTCTTCACCTAACACAGTTAAGCAAGTTATATAAATACAAGCATTAACTACCACAATATAATCTCTTTTTTAAAAAATAAAATAAAAGCTTTTATCTGTATTTCTCTATACAGTGATTCTATAGTAAAGGTCCAGGAAAGATTGATGATGATGATGATGATAATGATGATGATGATGATGATGATGATGATGATAATAATAATAATAATAATAATAATAATAGTAATAGTAATAATCCTTCTCTTCTTCTTCCCTTGCCTAGGAACTCTGTGCAACAAGTTCTGTGCCTTTGTACTGGCATCGTTGTCATGGTGCTTTTCTCCTTCACCATTGAATGAGCGGCTCCGGCTTCTTTTCTGCTGTTTCACAAAGCTGCCTCCCTCTGAAGTGTTACAAAGGAGTCAGGGACACCCAGGGATCTTTCTTCCTCATGTGCCTGCGGAATCTGACTGCTGCTCAGGGGTGGTGAACAAAGGAAGCGTCTTTTCTTCTTTTTTTCTTCTTAAACGGCACAAAGCTAGACATCCAAAAATTTTGAGAAAAGATGAGGGTGGTTTTTTTTACAAGTATCAGAGTGTCTTTTTAAAAATAATAATAATAATAATTTAAAGGAGGGTGGGGGGAACCAGCAGTTGAAGGTAAGGACCTCTTTTAGTGGAACGGATGGCGGTGTTCCTGTTGGACCAGTCTCTGTGCTGGATCGCTTGGACAAAAACTCCAGAGTGACATAGAAAGCAAGAGTGCATATATATACATCTATATTTTTCTCTCCTGGGCTCAGGTACGTCACCAGCAGCAAAATACTTGGTTGTTATTTGACCTACGTTGGAATCTATGTATCCCCATCTAGTTCAGTATATCTGGACTGGCAGAGACTTTTCATGGTTTCAGCTAGAGAGCTTTTCTAGTTCTTGTCCTCTCTGAGATCCTTTTGAAAATGGAGACAGCAGGGACTGAAGTGTGCTTCCTGCTACTTTGAGGTCTGCCCTTCCCATAAAAGCATCTCTGCACTTTTTCTGGGATAGACAATTTCATATCCTCTACCTGTGTGGGATTCCAGCTTCCATTTATCCCAGCCAGTATCCCAACAAGGGACTTGGTTTGGCAATCCAAAACATCTGAAGGGGTATCCAGGTTTCCTAACCTGGTTCTAGGATTGATGATTTCTTACTTCTAAAGGTGGGTAATTGAAAATCTGACTGGATTCAGCAGAGCTTTTTTTAGGCTTCTCCAATACATTTGTATTATGAATTCAGGAACTACATTGGAAATGCCTATACGGATTGTTTAATAACCCTATTTCTAGCTATCACTTTTTCCTCAAAACTAGAATATCACCAGTAACTGGGGATGACAGTTTTTGGATCAACTCCAAAAACCTCTTGGGCCCCACAGTTAGAAGATACAATCTAAGAAAACCAACAATATCCTTCTTACAAATATGACACTACATGAAAAAGGTTTTAATTTATTCTTGCCATGAAGTAGCTTAAAAGCAGCAGGATTAGTCTTGTTTGGCAGCTTTTTGGCTGCATCTTCCTTTTTGACTCATTTGGTAGCAAGGTA
Source organism: Laticauda colubrina (assembly GCA_015471245.1). NCBI lineage: Eukaryota > Metazoa > Chordata > Lepidosauria > Squamata > Elapidae > Laticauda > Laticauda colubrina. Next base: position 54,460,822 of record BLBF01000005.1, on the reverse strand, counting down.
AGACAAATCTACATTCTCCTATGGTGGATAAGAAAGAACTTGATAGAAACACACATGGGCAGCATAAAGAGAAATGCAATGGGTGTAGCAGCCTTAAAATCTACAAAGATAACAGCTCTTTTTTTTCTTCTTGTTACTGTGGTAGCTCACTGAAAGATGTTCATGTATTTTGATCAATTTTTTCATAAAGCAGCATTAGATGCAGGTGATCTGTTTTATTGACTCTCCTAATGAAATGTCCTCTCTTTTTATGAATCTGTCTGTCTAAAGAGTTGGTCTCCTCCAACAGTTGCTTCCAGTTGTTCCCAGTACAGAGTGCCAAAAGGGCACCTTTTCCTATTCATCCCTTGTGTGTTTTATTCCTTTTTTACACACGCAAGCTAATATTTTCCAAGAATACTTGTTGCCCTTTAAATTCTGACTGGCATTATTAAGAGTCTCTAGTAGTGCATTCCCAGGATGAGAGAGTACATAGAAGATCATGCAGTTGGAATCAGGGTTAAGTCTGGTGTCGGCTGCAAGCTGCAGCAGGAATTTTCTGCTCACTGTTTAGGAATGCAAAGTGGGTGACATTGACTCATTAATCTTTGAGTTGTTATTGTTGGCTTGCCGCCCAGGCTGCCTGGAGTGAATCTGCAGATACTGGGGAGCATTGCTTGAAGGGGCCAGGCACAGTCCAAAGGAAGAAGTTCCTATTGCAGTTGAAACTAGCTCACAATGCTACAGACAAGCAAGATGGCTAATATTTCTGCAATACTTATCACTTTGGGCATTATTTAGTACTTGCTTTTGTGCATTCACCTTCTGTTTCACACAGAGGCAATAGAAATTAAATTTAAAAAATCTGAATGTGGCGTCTTATTCATTCGTACACTTCTATTCTTTCATTGGGCTCTTGCATATATCTCACTTTTAAATAGGAAGCTGTTGGAACGAAGAAAAAGGTCATATAATTTACCTTTCCCATATAATTTAGCCTTCTGATTATGAGAATTACTGTTTAACATATCTGGAGAGAATCCAGTTGTAGAAGTCCGATGTCTACGAAAGTATGATAGATAAGCCATTGCTCAGGGGAGAATTTGTATCACAATTCATAAAAAGAAGATGATAAGGGAGAGAGAAACCAAGTTGGATCACAAGAATATTTCATCCAGTGAACTTTGAAAGACCCTATCCCAATTATCTATCTTTAGCACCTATATTCTGACTTGTATATCCTATGGACATACAAATTTCATGTGATCAAGACCAAATAGATCTGTCAACAGCCATCTTTCATGGTTCATGGTTCCTGAGTCGAGACTCACAGCAGGCAAAATCAGTTACGCGAGTTCATAAAACAAAACCTGCATTTGCCTCTGATCTTCCATTCTTCCCATGGGTTAAACATTATCCTATTTCTGGTTTTGCAACAGTTTGGACAAAAGTTAAGGAAGAAACCTTTTGCTATGCTGACATTCAAAATCCTACTTATGTTTTATATGGTTTGGACTCCAGGCTCCACCAGATTGAATCTAGTCACCTGTGAGTTTCACCAGGAAGAGGAGTGTTGGTGGCCTCAGGAGATTTAGAGGCCCAGAAGCAGGCCTTTGGGATGGCTGGCCATCTCTCTACCCCTTGGAGATCTAATGAGTCTCTCATTGTAAGTTTTAAGAAGGTGTTGAATACTTGGCTCTTCCTTCCAGCCCTCCAGATATTTATCACAAGGAGAAGACAGGGTCATTCACTTTAAAACTTCTCTTTCATTAAAAGAATTAAAGATATACTTCTGATATGTTGATGTTGAGATACTGGAAAGAATGCAGAGAATAGCAACAGATGATTAGTGGACTGGAGGCTGAAACATGAAGAATGGTTGGAGGAATTAATATGTCTGGTTTAATGAAATGAAGAACTAGGGGTGACAGGATAGCAATGTTCCAATATCTAGGGTGCTGCAACAAAGCAGAGGGAGTCAACCTATTCTCCAAAACACCTGAAGGCAGGATAAGGAGCAATGGATTGGAGATTATCAAAGAGAGATCCAATCTAGAACTAGGGATAAATTTCCTGGTAGTGAGAACAATTAAATCAGTGGAACAACTTGTCTCAGGAAGTTGTGGGTGCTCCAACACTTGGAGAGATTGGACAATGATTTGTTTGAAATGGTATAGGATTTGCTGCCTGGGTAGGGGTTGGACTAGAAAGACCTCCAAGATCCAGTCCAACTCCGTTATTCTGTTATTTTTACTGATTAAATCAGTTTAATGTCATGTGAGCACTGTGAGAGATTTTTAAGGGAAGCAGAATAAAACGGCCATAAAGATAAAGGTGTTTGAGCCTGGCATCTCCAGAAGGATGTTCCAAGGACCCCACTGTCAGGTTTCCAAGTGATGAAATACATTTTAAAAAGAAAAGCACAAAATCCATCTTCCAAGACAATTTCTTTTATTTAGGAAAGCATCAAATTGGCAAAGTCCATGGTAATTCCGGATCTGACAGAACCCGGAATTACCCCACAATATTAGAAGTTAGAAACAACCCCCCCCCCCAAAAAAAAATCACATACTCCAATAGAATATAATTCAATGTTGCTTGATGTCATAAATCTCCATTCAAGGGGCCCAAGCACAGACAGCTCCTGGCCTAAACAACTCTCTCTATCTCCACTCCTCCCCACTTAGGAATGTATCAAGCCCCAAACCCTTGCCCCCCATGACTGCCACAGAGAAAGTAAGAAAAAGAATATATACTGAGCCTAACTAAAATGACTACACTTACGTCAATTTAGACACATACATTTTGTTTGGAGAGATGCCTCTAAGTTAGGAGGGAGAATAAATCCAATGACAGAAACCTCTCTGGAGGGAATCTACATTCAGAGGACTAGGGCTACAAAGAGAAGAAAATATGATTTGGGAACAGTCTAGGGATGGGTTGGTAATTGCTACAGATGAAAAACAATTGCAGCTCAACTTGTAGCATAGTATCTCTATCTGCATTCCCTTACAGCAGGGGTGTCAAACCCACGTCATGGCATCATCCCATGTCGTTTCACTTTGCTAAATTGGGTGTGGCCAGCACATGATGCACCCGGCCCATGGGCCACGAGTTTGACAGGAAGGGATGAGAGAAAAGAAGAGGGAGGGAAAGTTACAAGTCCTTCTACTGTTTCATTTTTCATTTATGACAGTCTTTGCAAGCACTTCAAAATGACAAGGTTTTATTGCAGAAGAAAATCAAAATTCGCAGGATGCCTATTGGCATCAGCGTGTTAATGGAAACTGCCCTTAATGCTTAGCAGGCTCTCCACCTATCCGGCTTTATAAAATTTTATTTTAAAGCTGCAAAGCAGCTTTTAGTTTTGTCTCATTTTGGGAGGGGAGGGTCCCAAGTCTGCCTCTTAAGTCTCATAGCCTCTTAGGAAATAAAAATGGCAGGGGATTGCTGTATTGTGCTTTATTTGGAAGTCACGGCTTCCAAACTTTAGGAAGAGAAAAATCTTGACAAAGTAACCATCTTAATCCTGTGGAATAGCACAAAAATATTTATTTCATTATTAAAAAACCATTTTCGGCAAGATTAATGAAATTAGAAAGCAACGATCCTTTGAGTTCTGGTGAATAGATTAAATTGAAACACAGGAAAACATTGAGAATATCCTGAGAAAAGAGAGCTGAAATGAAGATCGAATCCCAGAAGCCTTAAATCTGCCATATGGCTGGACTGATTGCTCCTCTTCGCTCTTCTTCATAGCCTCAACCCAGTTCAGCCAATCTTAGGTAGTCATGGTGTGGATGAGTGAAGTGTCTCTTTGCATTGCTTGTCTTTAATGGCTTTATTTTGTCCTGAGAAACTATGAATGTTCAGGCAAAGACCAGGTCTATTGCTGCATCTAAGTTGGTATGTTCTCCATATTGGCCAGTGGTCTCATAGATCAGCCAAGGCAAGGTTGCCTGAGCAACAAATCATTTCTCTCATTTTAAAAGCCAGAGTCTCAGTTGAGCTCAATTTTGGAATCTCTTCCAGTAAGAACTGATTAGTCCTTGACTTATACCATTTGTTTTGCGGTATAACTGCCTCAGAGCAAGAGTAATTTATACTCTGCCCTTGCACATGATTGCAATTTGGGCACTCAGCAGACCTGTTTGCAATGGCAATTGGTTGCAGTATCCTCTGGTCATATGTCAGCCAGTTTCTGACAAAAAAGTATTGATCGGGAATCTAGATTCACTTAGCCACAATGTCATTGGCTTAACTATTACATGGTTTATTTAACAAGAGAGATTCACTTAATGACCAACCAAAAAGGTCATAAAGTTGGGTAGGTGATGATTTGCTAGATGATGACTGCACTTACTTAACAATGGAAATTCTGACCCCAGCTGTTGTCATAAGTCAAGGACTATCTACAATGACAAAACGAGCTAAACATTTTATAGAAAGTGGTGATATTCCCCAGACTCTCAATATTCTCAGTTATGTTGGGGTATTGTAGGGAATTGCAGTCCCTCAACATCCATTAATTTTTATTCTTGATTTAACGGAGATGAAGCCAAATAGTATCTGTGGTCAGATAGTGTACATAATTCCAAGCTATCCAGTGGGATTAACTTTATTGGGATTTAACTCTAAAAGAAGCAAGTGGGTTTATTAATAACAACGAAAATTACATGGCTGAAACAGTGGAGATAATCTTTCTACATTTAAAAATTATCGTTTATTTATTGTTTAGTTTTATTTTTTTTTAAAGAGATCTAGTGCATTTGATTAAAAGTTTAGAGAAACATATGTAGTTTCCATGTGTTCTTCCATGCAGGATATAAAAAGAGCAGGTTAAATCCCAAAATTGCAAAGTTCATTGGATGTAATTTAGTTCAAATCTCTCCTGATACAAAAATGGCTCTGCTTCAAAAGAAGCAGGCAATTTGAGGTCCTGTGGTTCAGTCCCCTCACCTGCATTCCTACAGTCCTCTCCAATTACACTTGCCAAAAAATTAGTGGCATCTTTTACTGCTATTTTGAGAAACCTTAAAAAAGAGACCTCTTTTTTTTTTTAATGAAACGTCTCCAATTTCCCTAGCTTTCGTCATATGTGTGCCGTGGCCCAATTCACTCTGTATAATGTGTGGCCCTTTTTCCTTAAAAAGGACTTTATTTTACCAGTGCGCCACCTTATCTCTGACAGATGGACATCTCACCAAGGATAAATTGACCACTTCCCAAAGCTGCTATTGCTGACCAGGACACTTTTTTTTTTTTAACCATTTGGACATTTTCTCTTTGGGGTAATTCAGATCTATTTTCTCGTTTTCGTCCATTGATTTTATTCCTGCCCTCTAGCTCACTGAAGATCAAATCCATTTAGCTAAATATATTGCTTCTCACTAAAGGCAACCAGATGGTTGAAAACATAGGTGCCTTCTTCTTATTGCTCTCTAGAAACTAGTATTCCTGGGCATTGAGTCTCTAAATGCAGAGAGTCCATGTAGCCAATATGGCTAATAACCATTGATAGATACATTTGCTGGCAAAGTCTCCAGTTTTTTGTTGCAGAGAGGCAACATAGCATTCACACAATTGGTGCTATTACAAGTTTTACTGCAGTGGAATCCAGCATAAACCATCCATCTCAATGAGAACAAGGGACTCTGATGGATTATACATAGCGTTTTACGTACTTGTTTTAAACTCCCCCCCCCTTTTTTTTCTTGCATTCAATGATTGCCTTCCTCTTTTTATTGAAGATTGGGCTAACTATGAGAAAATGCAGAATATTCAAAATCTGTAAGGACATCCATTAAAAAAAGAAGTAGAACCTCTGGAATTTCAGAATATTTCAAAAATGCATTGTCTGTCTCTTTTAAGTATTTCTGTTGCTATATGATGTTGCTATTCTATATGACAACAGTTCAAGAAGCTTTTATTGTAAATGCACCCAATAGAATTCATAAGGCTAGCTAATGAAGAGCCACATATAAAGGAATTCTTTCTAAAGAGTAGTGGTTGGTATTATTTGCTGCAAGGATGGTGATGTCTTTTTCCTTTTCAGAATTATAGTGCCGTATACAGGAATTATTGTTACAGATGATGCATTTCCACAGAGAATCCAATTTCTGTACTGGAAGAAATGGCCCAGATGAGGCTTGGGGGAAAATTCAGATCAGTAGACGTGGAGTTTATTGATATTTTAGACTTGTGTCTAACTTTTTTTAGGTTGTCTATGCAGTTGAATGAAATAATTGCCACAGACCCACAATGATCACTGTGAAAATACAGGACTACAAAAGGCCGATTGCAATTCCTGAAGCTCCTTCCTCATGAAAATAAAAAGACAAATCATCCACTTTTTTGAAGAATTTTCTTTTTAGATTGGTTTTCGTTGACTTAGCAGTAGCAATAGCACTTAGACTTATCTATTTCATGGTGTAGTACAGCTCTCTCTAAGCAGTTTATGGAGTCAGCATATGCCCCTCAGCAATCCAGGTCCTTATTTTACTGACCTTGGAAGGGGGAAAGACTGAGTCAATGTTGAGCCAGTGAGGCAAAGGAAACAAAAGGGGAAAGAAAAAAAACAACTTGATCATTTAAAGGAATGGCAGTGACACCTGGCTAACTTACAGAATCAGTGATAGGAATCAGTGTGAAGATACTGTATGGGGCAGTAAGCAGAGAGGATAAGGCACTTTTTAATGTCACTGCAAGATACCAAGATAGTAAACTTTTGTCTGGTTAGAATACTGTTGCCATCACTTAGATATTAAGAGGGAGAGAGAAATCCCTTTCTGTGTACAGTACCTTTTTGCCATACCATGTATAATTTCATAATCCCTTATAATATCTCCTTCCTCCTTCCTGCTCCTGAGTGGAATAACCAAAATGATCAATCATTTGCAAGGATGCTCCAGGTACCTAGATCTTGGGGGTTTCACCTGCATACGTGCACATATGGACAAACGCATACACACATGAGAGATATTTTTCTTTTTCTCACACATAGTCTTTTTCCTGTTTTGGAGAGCATCTTTTCCAATGGCTAAAAATCACTGATTTCTTGCTCCATTTTGAGGCCTTTTCCCTGAGAGGAAAAAGGAAACAATGACACTTTCATTCCCTAGTCCCTCCCCCAGCAATCAGGAACAGAGTGCTGTAATCCTGCTGCCATTAAAAGCAGCAACCGAATTATTTTGACTGTTGAAAGCACCTGTTTAGCAGCATTTTTGACACATTTCCAGAACTCAAAGCTGCAGCTCAATTTTAAATACAAGACAGCAGGAGAGTCTGAGGTAACGTGTAGTTCAAAGGCTGAAGGTTGCAGATCCCTGCATTAACCAAATCAAAAAGCACTGATAATTTTAAGTATTCCCAATTTCCAGCCTTCGGTCCATGTGACGATCCTTTTGCATCTGTAAATCCATTTACAGATGGGGTAATGTTGTAACAGTGTCCTCTTCCTATTACTTATAATACTTATGGTGGTATTTTGAGGTCCAGTGTTGCTGCTTCTGTGGTTTGCTAAATCCAAGGACAGTGGGGGAGCTTTTCAGAGTTATACTCCACCCACTCTACCTCTTCTTCAAGTCTCTAAAGTAAAACAATTGGTAGAAGCAATTCGATATGGGCTCCAAGATGGAAAATCTAGCCTCTTCCCCCCACCCACCCACCCACAGTGCTCCAAAATCTTCAGTGACCCAGCCAGAAGAGCTGTTGATGGAGCAGCAAGGACAGACCCAACTGAGGAATCCAGGAATTGACGCAATGTCCCTTCAACCATTTCCACTGGACTTGAGTGCAGTTCCAATTGATAAAAACATCTGCTTTGTTCCCACCTCCCTAATTGCAACTCCCTAATTGCTCTGAAGGACAGCTTTCCTGCTTTCCTCCAAAAGGGCTCTCCTCAAGCAAAATACATGTAAAGGGAGGAGGGTGGATGATTTTGGGTTGCTTTTTTTTTTTTTTTAAATTTTGTTAGCCACAGGACAGGATCTTATATGGGAAGACAGAACCCAGCACACATGGGACACCAGCAAGATGGTATCAAACAAGCCGAAGGGCAAAACTGTCCGAAGCTGGCCTTGGTGTTCTTTGCATACAGTCTCGTGAGATGAAGAGAAAGAAGCCATTTTTTTTTTGTTTTTTATTTTTAAAGTCCACTTCCGAATATTTTCCCCGTTCAAAACATCCTACAAGTCGTTGGGCACTGATATTCCGAGCTCAAAGTCAGTAGCTTGTAGCAAATTCCGACGAGGGTGTGTCACACTCACACCACTGGGGCACCCCACCCCCCTACAACCATGACGATTCGAGCACTATGCGTCCAGGATCGAATCCTGTCAGTGATCATATATGTAAATAAACATTTCAAACGTGGAATAAAGGCTACTCCGAGATGTATGAAGCAGAAACTGGCACCTTGGGTTGAAATAGCCTGGATCCGAAATCTACTTTTTTGGGGGTGGGAGGGAAGGCGAGGGGGGGGGGAAAGATTCCTCCTTCTCTCCCTCCAGCCCGTCCCTGTCTTGCGCAAAAGAAGCCTGGCGCTGGTCCCGTCCCATCCCACCCGGTCCCGTCATTTAAGCCGGGGGAAGAAGGAAGCCACGAAAGCCTGCAGGGGTGGGAGGGGAGGAACGGGTCCCGTGGCTGGCTGGCGCTGTGGCCCCCCGGCCGGGCTGCAGGGGGAGCAGCAGTGGCGGGCGGTGCGACTCGGCGGCGGCGGCCGCGGCGGCGCGGGGAAGATGGCGGCCGCGGCTCAGGCGCTGAGCTGCTCGGGGCTGCTGCTGGCCGCCGCCGCCCTGGCCCTGCTGACCGTGGCCATCGGCACCGACTCCTGGTATGAGACCGACGCCCGGCGACACCGGGAGCGCTGCCGGGGTTTCGGCCACAAGCGCAACGCCAATAGCAACGACCCGCCGGGTTCCATGTCGGCGCCCAGCCCGCATCTTCCACTCCGCGCCCGACCGCCTCGGGCCCTGGTGGCCGGTCAGGCTCCGCCGTCGGCTCGGCTCCCGGTTGCTGCGGCTGCCCTGGAATCGCAGTGCGGCCGCCGCTTCAACTCCACCGTCTCCGGCTTGTGGCGGCGCTGTCATCGCGCAGGCTTCGAACCCGAGAGCGAGGAGCTGATCCGGAAAGGTGCGGAGGGCAACGAGCGAGCGACGCGCCCCGTTCGGTGGGCAGGTTGGGCAGGTTGAGCGACGGGGCGACGCCTTTGGCCGCCTTCGCGCTCGACCCGGGAAAGGCGGCCCGGGAACGTCGCTGGCCAGGGTGCTGAACCGCGGAGGGAGATGCCTCCAAGCGTGGCTCTTGGTAGCTTCGCTGCTGAGCTCGGTTGTGGAGGGATAACGACCCCCCCCCCCCCCCCCCCCCCAGCCCTTGATTTGGAGGACACCCTCTGGGTTCCTCCTCCCGCGGTTTGTCCTCGAAATATCAGGTTCCCGTGGTCCTCAAGTCTTTTCTTTCATCACAAGGTGGGCTGGAAGGATCAAGAAGAGCTGACCGTAGAACTGACTCTTCACAAGTAGAGGATTCATGAAACGGGTCTATTTCCTTAGCTACGGGTTTCTAGTGTTTCAGACTCTGTAGAATCTTCGGTTGCTATGTGCATGCACACCCCGAGCCACCCACAGAGTTGCCATGAACATACAGATAATTACGGTGGTCCTCTGTGCAAATTCTGGTGACTTCAGATGAACCAACTGGTTGTGGATACGATTGGCAAGGTTTTCGGTGATTGCAGTCTTTGGGGAAGCACTGCTCGGGCTGGATGGATGGATGATAAGCTGATTTGTTTTTTCATATTTGGTTTTTTTTTTTTCATATGAACACATCTCTTACCAAAACACCTTCCATCTGCTTAGACTTAGGATCCCTTATTTGATTCAGAATAGCCCTGGAAACATTACCCTTCTATTACATCAAAATCAGAGTCTTCTATCATTATATACAGCAAATACACTTATTACTGCATAAACATTATGGAATACACTCCACCTCATCAAATCCCTAGAATACAATCCTGGGCCATGTCTATGCGATTTGGAGGGGAGAGAGAAACTAAATTATGGAGTCAGAGAGAAATGAAATACAGGGGTTGCAGAAAATGATAATTGCTTATTGATAGGGACCATTCAGAAAACAATTGCTGAGTGTGGCATGCCGACATCCTGGCATTACAGAGTTCCCTTTGTTTAATCAATTTTAATTAATTCTGGCTCAGATATTTCATAATGAAATAAATCTTTGTAATTATTTTGCTGTAGAATTTTGAGATCAGTCACAGATGGATTCCCTCATGTTTTTAAAATAGTGACATGTCTGATGTCAGATTAGTACCCATTTATTCCTCTGTCCAGGCATTGGCCACTTTGTCCAACATAACTAAGACAGGTGCTTGTGATGTTCTGTATGTAACAGGTTCGTTAGCCTATGCTGGTCTCTTGACTCATGCATATATAGGAATGTGACAATTTGTAGGAGATTAATTTGCCCAACCAGGTGAAGATAGTCTTTCTGCTCAGTAAACACAGAATTTATGTGATGAGATTATTCAAAGAATTCCACCTGCTCTACTGGTGTTGAACATTAGAGCAATAGATCCAAACCCTAAGCAGTTGCTATATTATACAATATATATTTTATGACACATAAAAATCATTTGTGATCTGGGAGAAGCTCCAAGGGGTATGGCTAATGATATTGTGACATCACTGACCCAGCTAGGGTGAATTTTTTAAAATCTATTTTCTGTGCTTCTCAGGGCTTAGAAGAGTTTTAAGGGACTATATGATTCATAAGCTTTTGCGAAGCCTTATGGTAGCCACCTTGCTCAATAATCTCCCTCCCACGCTCTCAGAATGGAAAATGAATCCAAACCAGGAAAAGTTTGAGACATTTTAGGAATGCAGTGGGCGCCTTAAATCTTAAACTTAAATTCCTGAACTTCTAAAATTATAAGTTTTCCAAAATTGAAAAAAGAGTCAGAAATAATGTCAATTGTCCACCAACTTTGGGGGATTGGAAATTAGGGGCATTGTATTGCAATGGTTCTTCTCCTTCCTCTGGGGCTAGGTCCAGCTGGTGTTAGTGGAGGAAAGATTTAACCCTAGATCTGTACTTTGCTCCATGGACTGTCTGCTCTTAGTTAAGATCTACCTGAACCATCCATCAGCATGGGGTTAAATATTGTCAAATGCTATGCTAATGAATGACACAATTTCTCCCTAGATTAATCAAATGGTGCAATAAAGGTCTTTACCCAATATCTGGAGGCTCTGGAAATCTGCATGGGGGAAAATAGGTTTTAATCTTAGTCTGATAATAAAATCAAGTCACTGGGGCTCATTTTTTATATATTTGCTTGTTAATTGTGCAAATTTATATGCCCCTCCCATGTCTCTTCCATCAGCCAATGCAAAGATCCCCCTGTTAGATTTTATTAACATCCTTGTCTTATGTCTGAATGGCAGAACCAAATTTTTAGGCCTTCCAAAGGATCAATACAATCAGGATCCCTGGAGCTTCAGGGCACAGCTGTTCTATAGAGCAGACACAGCAACAAGACAGCAAATAACCTAGATCCCATAAAACACTATTCTACAGAGAAGACCTAGAGTATCCTGCTAGATTTGCTAGAAACTACAAGATAAAGGGAGGAACTCTATATTGTGTTTCAGTGAAAATTGAGGGAGTACAAACCTATGCGGATTTAATTATGGAAACTCTCTATATCCAGGGGACCCTAAAAACCAAAGCCATTGAGTCTTCCTGAGACTCAATGAAGCCTATTTCTCCCATCCAGACCCTCCTAGTTTCCAGGTACTGTGAGAAAGCATCTTTTGGACAGCCCAAGAAAGAGATGTATAATGAAATATTATCAGCATACTGATGATACCTAATGTTGTGCTGATGCATGACCTAAAGCCCATGTCACACTGAACCAACGGATGCAAAGAGGATGTAAAACGGACAAAAAACCTTGCCATCCGTTCAAAAACGCGATGTACTCACTGCCTCCATTTGGCTTCCTCTCTATCCGTCCAGCATCCGTTTATTGACGTTTCATCCACTCTGAAAGTTTTGGGCTGCCTAAAACTTTTGCGCGGAAAATGTATCCAGTTCGTCCGTTCTGCATTCACTACGCATCCGCTATGCATCCGTGCTGCATCCGTTCTGCATCCGTTCTGCATCTGTTCCGCTTCTGTTCCACTTCCTCCCTGCGTCCGGGTGGATGCGAGTTGTGCGGATGCGCAGCGGATGCCTAGTGGATATAGCGGATGCAGAACGGATGCAGCACGGAAACAAAGCGTTTAAAGCGGAAAAAACGTTCGCAGAGGGGACCTATCTCAGATATTAAGGACGTCTACAGGATGCCTAGAGGATGCCTAGAGGATGCCGAGAGGATGCAAAGGGACACCTATACTGCCTATAAAAAGGGGGAGCAACTCACCTGCATCTCACTTTCAGACCAGCAGCCCACCTGTGCAGACCTCTGCAGCCTTCATCTGACTCTTCCTCTTCCACAGCATCCAGTCATGTCCACCGTGGATCATGCCACAGTCCTTTTGGCAGCCACCATCATTCTGCAACAGTACAAAGCCATCTACAGGCTCTGTGAACTCTACTACGGGAAGAAAAAGAGGCGGCCAAGAAGCGTCTGGGTCCGAAAATGGATCGGGAGAAGAGCAGAGTACGGACTGTACAACAAGCTGATGGTGGAGCTCAGGAACTAAGACACTTGGGCGTTCCAGAACTTCATGAGGATGCCTCCAGCCATGTTTGACGAAGTTGTGCAGCGGCTGACACCCAGGTTGACCAAGGCAAACACCAACTTCCGGCCCAGCCTGGAACCTCACTCTGCACCACCTGGCCTCAGGGACCACCTACAGGAGCATGCAGTACGGCTGGAGGGTGCCACCCAACACCATCAGCATTGTGGTCAGAGAAGTGGTGCAGGCCATCATCGAAGGATACCTGCAGCAGCTCCTCCAGTGCCCCTCCACTGAAGAAGGATGGAAGAAAGTTGCAGAGCAGTGGTATCAGAGGTGGAACTTCCCACACACCGTTGGAGCCATCGATGGCAAGCACATGGCCTGCAAAGCGCCAGCCAACTCAGGGTCCTCTTATCACAACTACAAGGGCTTCTTCAGCATCATCCTCTTCGTCATGGTCGATGCTGACTACAAGTTCATGTACATTGATGCTTCAGGCAGTGGCTCATCTTCAGATGCCCAGGTATACAACGCCAGTCACCTCAAGGAGGGGCTGGAAGGCAACCTCATCGTGGGCTTCCCAGATCCAGACCCCCTGCCCAGCGACACACAAGATGTGCCCTACTTCATCGTGGGGGATGACGCCTTCTCCCTCACAACCTACCTCATAAAGCCCTACACTTCCAGACTCCTCACCCGTGAAGAGAGGATCTTCAACTACAGGCTGTCCAGGGCAAGGCGGGTGGTGGAGAACGCCTTTGGCATCCTGGCCAACAGGTTCCAGGTACTTCTCACCACCATGCAGCATCGCCCAGAGACCGTGAGGAGGATCGTGGAAGCCATCCTGCACAATCTCATGCGCACCCGCTACCCAGTCTTGCAGAACAGGCTCGTGGACTGTTAACAAGGCAATGGGGACATGGAGCCTGGGGAATGGAGGCAAGGGCGAAACCTGATCGACACTCAGGATGTGCAAGGTCACAACAGAGCCTCACGTGAAGGGAAGAAGCAGCGCAACCTCCTGAAACACTGGTGCAACTCCCCAGCTGGAGTGGTGGAGTGGCAAGACAGGATGGTAGATGCTTAATGGATGCTTCCTTCAACCTGTCTCATCACACGGATGAGATTGGGCCATGTATGTTGGGTGGGCCTACAATGAACAGGGCGTTTAATAAAGAGTTGTGTTTGTGTTCAAATGTGTGGATCAATGCTTACATTGTTATTGATAAAAAAAGGGCCCTAGGTGTGGCACCTGGGAGGGTAGACCATACAGTCCCATTACGCTTGCATTGGAGGTTTATCTATCCCACAGCTATTAGCCATCCCAAAGGTATCCCTGATCATTCCATAGGTATCCCTGCCCACCCCACTGCTATCTTAACCCATCCCACAAGCATGCAAAGGCTTAAGCCAATTCTAAAATTTTCCACCAAGACTTTTTAAAAAAAAACAAATGAAGCAAATGTGTGAATCAAAGATAAACTTTATTGAACAACAAGCTGTAAAAAAATATGACCCAAGTCAAGTGTCCAAATAAAGTCCACAGGTAGCCAGCTACCCGGTCTCTGGCACTCTTCTTGGTCACTTGGAGGTGTGCCCAGTCTCAGGGGTGAAGGATCCAGGTACTGTGGTGGTGGGTGGTGCTGGAGTGCCTGGCCTCGAAAGGACAACAGGGGACGGTGTGTTGAGAAAGCTCTCGGACAGCTGGCTCAGCCCCGTGATGCTGAGAGGTCCTTCCTCCATGCCATGGGGTGTCAGCCCCAGCACTGATGACAGATGTACTGAGGCCGGGCTTGGCTCTGGGGTGGAGGAAGGAGTAGTGTAGTGGGGCTGTCTGGTCTGTAGCTGGGTGAGGACTGGCATGGGTGGCATCATTGGCGTGGGTGGCATCGCTGTCATCGGTGGCATCATTGTCGTGGGTGGCATCGGTGGCATCAGTGAAACAGGTGGCAACGGTGTCGCCCGATGACTCTGTGCCTGGACTGGGAAGGGCTGCTGCCTGTGCTGCTGAACCTCCTGGTAGCTGTAGCCCTGGTAGGTGAGGGCCTGTGGGAAGCCTTGGAATGGGAGGGACATCACCTGGGGTGGAGGAGCAGACCTGGACTGGGTGGGAGCAGGTTCCTCTGGGTCTGGAGGGTTGTGAAGCAGCTTGGTGATCCGGTCCTTCACCAGCTGGTACTGTGAATCCACCATTTCCTTGAGGGTCTGGTTGACATAGGTGAGGAAGGGTTTGCGGTTGGAGGATGAGGAGTCGTTGTGGATCAGCTGAGAAAGGAGATCTATGCTGGTGCGGATGGTGTCCCTGATCTCCAGCAGGACAGTGTGGCTCTGCCCCTCCAGCTGTCTGGCTGTCTGCCTTTCTGCGGAGGCGGAGCTGGGGGGGGGTGGATGCGGCTAGGAGTGTGGTGGACTCGATGTCTCCTTTCTCCCACCGCACCAGGGAGTCCTCTACGCACTCCACCACGCTTACCACACCTGTCCGCAGGTTCTCCACCATGGCACGCTCCACAGAAACCTGCCTGGAGACAGGACTGACTCTCGGCCGGAAGAGGACTGGCTCTCAGCAGGCTGCCGGAGAAAGAGGATCATGAGAGGGGCTGCTGGTGCTCCTCGGTGGCGGACCTCACCCTCCAGGAAGTTGCACCTGGCCATGACGTAGGTCTCTCTGTCTGTCAGCTTCACAGTGGCCTGGCCAGATTTCTTCAGGTGCAGCTTCCTGTGCCAGGTGTGCATGTGCTTCCACCAGCCAAGGAGCACCTCCGAAGTGTAACCCATACTCTCTGCCCTCTCTCTCCAAGCAGCCTGCTTCCGCCGGTGTCCCTTCCGCCACAGATAGTCGTTCTCTCTCAGCCACTCCAGCACCTCATCCTCGTGCGCCTCCTCAATATAGTATTGCCTCCACTCCCGTCCCCGCATACGCCTCTTCCTCCCTTTGGCTGGACCAGATGGGCCCTCATCAGAGGGGCTCCCAGGTAGTAGGGGCTGCTCCTCCACACCAGCAGCACCAGCAGCAGCACCAGCAGAATCATCATCATCATCATCATCATCATCATCATCATCATCATCACCAGCAGGATCATAATCATCATCATCATCAGTAGCAGTAGCAGCAGCAGGATCATCATCAGCAGCAGCAGCAGCAGCAGCGGCGGCAGTAGGATCAGCAGCAGCAGCAGAACCAGCAGGACCAGGATCAGCAGCAGTAGAGTAAGCACCAGCAGGGCCAGCAAGTCCAGGAGCACGAGCAGGACCAGGAGCACGAGCACGAGCAGGATGAGCAGGACGAGCAGGACGAGCAAGACCAGGAGCACGAGCAGGACGAGCAAGTCCAGGAGCACGAGCAGGTCGAGCAGGACCAGCAGGACCAGGAGCAGCTTCAACAGAGTAATCCCCAGCAGAAGCCCCAGCACAAGCAGAAGCACCACCGCCAGGAACAGCTTCAGCAGAAGCCCCAGCAGAAGCAGAGTCAGGGGCAGGGGGCGGGAGGTTAGCCCTGTCCCTCTTGCCAGGGATGGTGGCAGGTTGCTGAGGCTTTCTCTTCCTCCCCATGGTTGTGGGGTTGCTGGCTGGCAGGGAGGCTGGCAGGCACCAAGGCTGGCACCAAGGCTGGCAGGAAGCCTGGCAGGAAGGCAGGCAGGCAGGCAGGCACCAAGGCTGGCTGGAAGGCAGGCTGGCAGGGCAGGCAAGGAACTCGAAGTGTCCAGCAGCAGGTCTTTCCTCGGAATGCTGGCCACGTGCGAGCTGCTTCCCTTTATATCCGGGGGGTTTATGTAATACTTCCCCCTACATGTGCAATTAACGCTCGACATCCGTTCCGCTTCCGCTGTGCATCCACTAGGCTTCCGCTGTGCATCCGTTTTATCCGTTGTGCATCCGCTGTGCATCCGCTTTATCCGTTTGGCATCCATTCTGCATCCGCTGTATCCGTTCCGCATCCGCTTCGCTGAGGCCCCCCGGAAGCCCTGTGGTTGCGCCATCCGCTCCCATCCGCTTCCATCCGCTGGGCTTCCGTTCCGCATCCGCTTTGCATCTGCCCTGCATCCTCCCCGCGTCCGTGTTATCCACTCCGGTTATGCAAATTTTTGCCCCTTTTAAGAGTGGATAACAACGGATGGAACATTTTGCTTGTCCGCTCTGTCCTTTTTGCATCCGTTGGCCAGTGTGACATGGGCTTAACCCAGCAGGTTCATGTAGATGTTACATAGAAGCGGAGACATAGTTGAGCCTTGGTATACTTTACAAATCAGAGGTCTAAGTCTGTACCTTTTCACCCAACAACTCTGATTGAAACCAACCTCAGACAAAGGAAGAGGACTATTGAAGAACAATGACCCCCATTACCAACTCCCTGAGCTGGGAGTTCAGGGATCAGTAGTACTGAAAGTCACTGATAAATTTAAAAGGGCCAGAACCGAGACACAATCTCTTACCAGAAGTTTTCCACAAGCATAACTAGTATTACCTTGGTGCTATACTCTATTTATTTATTTTATTTTATTATTTGTCAGTCGCTTACAAGATAATAGGTATAAGTATCAACATGACTAAGAATACAGGAAATAGGTATAAATAAATGGGGACAATAGGACAGGGACGATAGGCACGATTGTGCACTTATGCACACCTCTTATTGACCCCTTAGGAATGGGGTGAGGTCAATAGTGGATAATTTAAGGTTAAAGGAATGGGGGTTAGAGGAAGTAACAACAGAGTTAGTCTGGCCTGAACCTACACTGAACTATGTTCAGGTAATCCATTTCCTTCAGAGCCCTCTGATATAGTGAGCTTTTCAACTTTGCAACAACCTTCCTGAAAAAGGAGGTTGAAAATGGAATGAAAATTGTTCAGAATTATTAGATTAAGTGATAACCTTTTGAGGAGAAGGAAAACTGCAATCTCCTTCAAAGCAGGCAATACTGTTCATTCCCACAAGGAGGGACCACTACCAACTAGACCCAATGACATGTTGTCTCCTAGGAGTCTTTAATCAATCAGAAAGGACATGAGGTGGCATGCAGGTGGCAGGGCTCAACTTTCTATGACTCAGGCTCATATAGGTGTTAATCAGTAGTGAGTATGTGGAACCCAAAGCCTGCCTCCAAACATGGTCTCTTTGGGCTAGATCACTCCCAATCTGTGAACATAAATGTAACCAGCCACAAAGAAAGGAGGAGAACCACCACAACACGTACTTCTTCCTATTTTCAAACCCCGTAAGGTCTAGGAGAATACTATGATCAATGGTACTAATAGACACTGAGAGATCAAAGAGAGCTCTCTGAGAAGATGGGTTAATCAGAAGTTATCAACAAATGTAATCTTTATATGATACTTTGGCCTGAGGTTAACTGGCAACTTTAAGACTTGTGGACTTCAATTCTGGGAGTTGAAGTCCACAAGTTGTAAAATTGCCAAGGTTGGAGACCCTTGGTCTAGATAATGCTTACTCAAGAGCCCTCAGAAGTTGTAGACTTATTATCTTCTCAACAACCTTTTCAAAAAATGGAATATTGGAAATTGGATGAAAATGTTCAGAACCATTGGATTCATCAGTGACTTCTTGAAAAGGGTGTGCCTCACCATCTCCTTTAAGAAAATTATAACTGTCCCCTCTCTCAAAGATGAATTTTACACTACATAGATCCAACCATGTATCATGTCCCCAGACACTTTTAACTAACCCAAAGGCTGGGAATCTAATTAACTAAACGACTGGATTAATGGCCTTAAGCCTCCAGTCCATTTTCTCAGAAGTCATAGGACACAATAAGAATGGAAAAATAACTGTTTTGCCACTTTTATTAATTCAATGTAATTTTAATGATGGGTCTTACATATGCTCAGTTGGATTTACTGTTTGACATTTTTCAATAGTGCTCTAGAACAGGGGTTGCCAACCTTTTGGACCTCAGGGACCACCAAACTCATAATTGTAAATCCCGCAGACCAAAGACCCTGGAAAAATCCCCAAAAAGTTGCAAGAAAATTCCTCACCCCATTTTCCTACCAATCAATCATTCTTTATTTGGAATCGCAGGATACCGTCTCCAGCTCTGTTGTCAGGGAGGGGGGGGGGGAGAGAGAGAGAGAGAGAGACTTTGGCTTCATGCAAGGAAAGCAGCAGAAGTCTTTCTTTCTCTCCCCCCAAACTCCACCAGTAATGACACTTTGTTGGCACAGCCTCTTGGAGCAGGATGCCTTGCAGGGTCCCAAAGACTCATTTCTGGAGGAGTTTGGGAGAGAGAAAGAAAGACTGTTTCTGCTTTCCTTGCGTGCAGCCAAAAGCAGAAGAAGGAAGTGGAAAGAAACAGCCTGGTGGTCAGGACAGATGTGTGGGCAAGTCCCCCCCTGCCCTTTCCCACTTCTCCTCACTACCTTGTGTTGTTCACAATGCAAGTGACACAAGACTTGTATGGGCCATGTGGGTGGCACAGTCTTGTGCTCCCACACAGCCTAGATTAATTGCTTTGGGGGGGGTGCTTTGGGGGTGCTTTGGGGTTGCTGAATTAATTGCTTTGGGGGGTGCTTTCTCTGCGGACCACCAAAATTTTCTCACAGACCACCAGTGGTCTCCGGCCCACTGGTTGGCAACCACTGCTCTAGGAATCTAGGAATTTGATGTTCATCTTCCAATATCCTAAATATTCCCACAAGATTGAAGAGGGGAAGGCCAAATAATAATTCCCAAATCTGAGAATGTTACAACTTTAATTTTGGATGGGATAACACTCCTCCAATGTGCTGGTATGCAATTTGGGAAATCTGTTAGATTTTGTTATCTTGTTCGAAGAGCAGATCCATTCTATGCACCAATCTATTCTATGTACAAATTCCACTCTTTCCTAGTTTAGGAGTCTCTACTGAGGGTTACTCTCATTTCTACTGTTGTTATACTTGTATATAATGCTGCCCTTAAATACTTTATAGAAGTTATTATATAGAAGTTTGGTGAAGAATGGAGCGTCTAGATAGTCATGTGTGTGTCTTTGTGTGTGTGTATTAATTAGTTAACTCTGGTATTCCTATCTGGTATACCCACCACTTTATCAACTGTAGTGATATATGCAATTCAAGATACTGTTACTGTCTATAAAATCTGTCGTGCCACTACCCCCATGACTTATCTCATGAAATCTGATTGGGTAGATATACTTTGTGTCCTTTCTTTGAAGGAATGCCATGTGAGGCACCTGTTCTTTGAAATAGCACACTCCTCAAGATTCAGATGTTTCCAATTTGGTTAGCCTTCTGTAAAGCCCTGAAAAATCTGTCTTTCTACTGGGCATTGTGCTAGGGTGTTGGGTGAGTCCATTCTGCAACGGTTTGGGATTATGAATATGTTTGTGGTTTGGCCTTTGTTGTATTCTACTTGTGGTGCTATGTCTTTTATTGTGTTACTGTTATGGATTATTTTTTTCCTCTTTACTTGAGGGGCCAAGAGTCACAATTTGCAAGTTAAGTGGCTATATAGAGAATAAGTCACATAGGTAATTAAATAAATGAATGGCCTGCCCACTTTCAGGCCTTCTTGGGGGCCAGTGAAGGGGTTCTTGAGCTTCATGGTCTAGCTATAAGGAGTAATCCCAATTATGATAGCCATTATTGATTTTTAAATCCAGATGCAGCTGTAGGCCTTTTTCCAGAGGACTAAGAAGTAGAAACTTAAACAGAGCATTTTTGATGTATCATCTGGCATTTATTACTAAGTGATTTGGTTCTAACTGTTAAATAGTAATTGATGTTTCTACTATCTACTTTCTTTTTTAAATTTTTTAATTTTAATGTTTTTTCTATCTAATCTTACTATAAAAAAGAACAGTTTTTTTCTCTATCCCGATATTTTTGACATGCCCCCAACAGCTTTTGATGAAGCATGGTTATTGCCTTGTGCTACTCCAAGGAGATAACAGTTATCTTCATTTTTCTACATCACTGACTAAGGAGCCAAAGGCTGAGACTGTTGAGCTTCTTATGATTATCACTGAATCACACAGTTTTTCCAAAGGATATCCTTCAGGTAAAACAGTTGTGGAAATTGCAAAAATAATGGATTGGTTACAATAAATATAACAATATGTTATTCTGATATAAATGGCATCAGAAATTTCATTTGATCACCTTACATTTCTGAAAAGTGCAACATCTACATCTTACAGATAAGGAGAATGAGTAATTCTTCTGCTTCCTAAAAATATATCTTGCTCTTCAGCATTACTACAGGTTGTCCTTGATTTACGACCTATATTGGGACCATAACTTCCATCACAAAGTGATGCAGTTGAGAAGAGAGTCATGCCTGATTTTACTACCCATTTTGCCAGTCATAAAGCAAATCTGGCCTCCTCCATTGACTTTGCTTGTTGGAAGACTCCTGGGAATGGGAATGGGACAACTTGCTACAGCCAACTTGCTGTGGCCAACTCACTGCAGAACAACTTGTAATGGCCAACTCACTGTGGAACAATTGAACAATTCTATTTATTTAAAATAAATAAAACAAATATTTTAATTTTTGACATTGACATTTCATTCTGTCTCTCCTTTTGCATGTTTCTTTAAAGATTCTATTCCACCCTTTCTTTGATATTAGTGTAGCTCTTGTCCTGCAGTGAGTTGTCCTGTGGTGAGCTGGCCATGGCAAGTTGTCCTGCAGTGAGTTGGCCACAACAAGTTGGCTGTAGAGAGTTGGCCTTGGTGAGTTGGCTGTGGCAAAGTTGACCATGGTGAGCTGGCCATGGCAAATTGTCATAGACCTCCTGGGAACATCACCAGTGGTGATCACATGACCCTGCTATGCTGCAACTATTGTAAATGGAGGCCAATTTGCCATGCGCCCAAATTTTGACCGCAGGTTCACAGGGAAGCTGCAATGATTAGAAGCTCAGAACTATTATGAGTCATATTTATGTCTTGTCATAACCTCAAATGGTTGTTAAAGGAATGGCCATAAGTAGAGAACTACCTGTATGTATAATAACTAAAAACACATTTGAAATAATAATTACAGAAATAATTAATTTAGACAACAATTATGGACAAAGCACATACATGGCTGCATACTTATTGCTCTATTTGTTACAGCCATTTGTTTGGTGACCATCTGAAGTTGAAACCACTTTAAAAAGTCCTCTGATTCAGCTTGCCTATTGCTTCACAAAAGGGACATGGTGGCTCAGTGGATAAGACCCTGAGCTTGTTGATCAGAAATGTCAGCAGTTCGGCGGTTCGAATCCCTCGCACCATGTAATGGACTGAGCTCCTGTTACTTGTTCTACCTTCTACCAACCTAGCAGTTCAGAAGCATGTAAAATGAAAGTAGAAAAATAGGGACCATTTTGGTGGGAAGGTAACAGCATTCCATGTGCTTTCATCATTTAATCATGCTGGCCACATGACCATGGAGACATCTTCAGATAGTGCTGGCTCTTCGGCTTTGTAATGGAGATAAGCATCGCCCAACTAGAACCGGAAATGACTAATGTATGTGTGAGGGGAACCTTTACCTTTATTGCTTTGCTGGCAGAATAATTAATGCCACTGGACTTCCTGCAAAATACTCAGCCACTAGTGCCATTCCACAGGAGTGGAAGAGGAAATTGAGGTGCGCTCGGACCATTGTTGGAGAGGGTGTCATTCTCTCTGAGATTGGTGTAGAACAAGCTTCTAATATGGGACCAAAGAAAGAACAGAACTAATTATTATTACATTCTACCTTAGAATCTCCTGCAGGATATTTGGTAAGATTTAGTTTGGTAAGCTTCTCCAAAGATAGCAATAGCACTTAGACTTATATGCCTGGACAAATCCTTGCAGATGTCTTGGTACAATTTCAGAAATGGGTTGCCCTTGTTTCATTCTTTCTAGGGTTGAAAGAGAGAGGCTGATCTGAGGCCAACCAACTGGCTTTGGGCCTAAGGTGGGACTAGAATGCCTGGGCTTTCCTTTGCTTTCCCTTAAATTTGTAATTGGCATAGCTCCCCCCCCCCCAATGCATCACTAGAATCCCTTCTCAAAATTCATCCCTTTAGTTCTGACCATCTGAAAACAAATACATCAGTATTTGACAGAATATGCTGTGTTCCACCAGTTATTCCTGCCTCCATTTTCCCTTTCCTGTTCCTGTCTGCTTGTGTTTTTTTGATTGTTTGTGCTTTGGGAAAGGGATTTGTCAAACACTGCCTTTGTTAAGCCCTGTGGCGTTAAATAATGTTGAGATTTTCCTGTTCCTACCTTTGTAGTGAAAGTAAAGCTGCAGTATTCTGTTTCCAGAATCTATTATAAAACCATCGGCTGCTCTCCTGCATTTAATCCTCACCCATACAGTATGTATCTTCTGCCTTTATTAAGTTTCCATGATGATTCTATCTACTGAAAGGCAATTCATTTATTTTATTTTATTGATTTCCTCCTGCATAATATTTTATTCTCACTGATAGGCCCTCCTCCCTTCTAGCTAAAAAGCTTTCTGTGTCCACCAATGATCTCAAGGAATTTAAAACCAATTCTTTTGGTCGCTCTCTCTCTCCACTGTGACTATGCCAAAGCTAATGCACATATTGGATATAATAAAGTTAAAATCCAGTATCACATTAGGTGTGTATAAACCTATTAAATCCAGAATCTTGAGCTCAATTCTATTTGGGATTGTGACTTCCCTTCTGTGTAATAGATTTTGGAGACTGCCAGCCTACAAGGCTAGCATGCCTTCAGACTCATTCCTCCCAATAAAATATCACATCCCTTTTGCCATTTTAGCCACTTTAGCCACTTGTAGTTTTTGGGCAAGAGGAGAATGTATGGACGCATGTCCACAGTAAGTACAGTAGAGTCTTGATCTCACAATTTGTATCTGGTCTCTTGGCTACAGCTTTTTCTTTATACTTTCCCAGCTTAATCTTTTAAGAAACAGCCCTGACCACAATACATTGCTCCCAGTAGGCATACAGGAAGCAGTTTCCTTAGTGATATGAAATAAGCCAACTTCTTCTGGTTAAAGGCAAATTTTTAAAATATGGCAGTATGCTTCACAACTCAAAAGAGTTAATTTTTAAATTAAAAATCACAGCAAGGAAGCCCCAGAACTGAGGATAGTTTCTTAGATGTAGCTCCCAGAACCCTCTGGTAGTTACTACCACTGCACTTTTTAACAGAATCCTGTTGGATTGGAATAGCATAGTGGTCCCAGTGAATGAATGAATGAATGAATGAGTGAATGAATGAATGAATGAAAACAGGACAGGAGGAGAAAAACATTAAACAAGTGGGAAGAGTATAAGTAGTATTCTTGACTTACAATTTGGTGATTGTTCAAAGTTACAACAGCACTGAAAAAATTGACTTATGACCATGTTGCACACTTATGACCATTGAAGCATCTCCATGGTCACATAATTAAAATTTGGATAATTGCAATTGGCATATATTTATGATCATTGCTCTGTCCAGGGGTCATACAATACATATACAAATTAATAATATGAATACAGCTCATCAGTCTGGAATCCACATTACGTATCTAATATTAGCACAGTTGAGAAAGTCCAGAAATATTTAAGAAGAAGAGTTCTCCACTCCTCTACTCGTTGCAGAATACCTTATGCCACCAGACTTGAAATTCTAGACCTAGAAAACCTTGAACTACGCCGTCTTCAGTCTGATCTAAGTTTGTAATATAAAATCATACACTGCAATGTCCTACCTGTCAATGAATACTTCAGCTTCAACCATAACAACACAAGAGCACACAATAGATACAAACTCAAGGTTAACCACACCAAACTTGATTGCAGGAAATACGACTTCAGCAACAGAGTGGCCAATGTCTGGAATACTCTACCTGCCTCTGTGGCTTCTTCCCCAAAGCCCAAAAACTTTTAACATTAGACTGTCTACTATTGACCTCACCCCTTTCTTAAGAGGTCTGTAGGGGGCGTGCATAAGTGCACCAATGTGCCTACTGTCCCTGTCTTATTGTTTCTTTTATTTTTCTTATATGTACTCATTTCATGTTTTCATAACTATGTGTATACTTATACCTATTATCTTGTAAGAGATTGACAAATAAAATAAATAAAAATAAATAAATGTGATCATCAGTTATAATTTTTCCAACCGACTTCCAACAAGCTATTTAAGTGGGGGATGCCAGATACATCCTTGCTATATACAGAGTCCTATTTGCCTTAATTGATTAACTTAATATGATTCACTTAACAATTGCATTGATTCACTTAACAACTGTGGCACAAAAGGTCATAAAATGAAGTGCAACTCACTTAATATCTGTCTTAGCAATGGAAATTTTGAGTTTAATTGTGGTCATAATTTGAGGACTACCTGTATTCATTCAACTTAATTGCATTTCAATTTTAAAATTAATCAGTTTTAGTCTTTCTCTCTCTTTCTCACAAAGAAACAAACTCTGCCCTGCCACTTGCCATTCAAATGCTAAATTTGACTCTTAGGTCAAAAAGATCACAGTTCTTCGACAGGTATCAATTTGATAAATACAGATTTAATGTTAAGAAGCAAGCTAAGGTAAAACAAATGACCAAGGGAAGAAGAACATGTCTGAGTCAGGATTAATCATTAACAATTTCCACATTCCAAGTGTTTGATGTAAATGAAGTGACATCCCTTCACACTGAGACATCAGTGTAGGTTTCAGCCTGATAAAGAAATTGACAGACACATGATACTTATAATGTATGGTATACATTGAGCAAGAATGGTTTTCAGTTGAGTGGACTGGTTTTGCCTTCCTGATAGGTTTGGTGAACAGCATTGATTAATCCATGTCTTATTGTGATAAGATAATGCAGTTGTGAAGTATCGTCTTAGTGTTCTGGGAATATTATATTTATTTTTAGCTACAGGTTCCTGTGGGTAATAATCTTACCAGGCATTAAAAACCACAGACAGAGCCATCTCATATGTGCTACTGTCATTTTAGTATCAGCATTTCTGCTATAGTTACAGATCTAGAACTGAATTCATAAGGCACTGATTCCCAGCTTTTATTTTACACACATATCACGGTGTCACCACTGGAAGGTTTATAAAGATAAAGGTTTCCCCTCTCCAGTCATTTTGGGGTGGTGTTCATCTCTGTTTCTTAGCTGAGGGAGACAGCATTGTCCAAACACGCTACCTTGGTTATGTGGCCAGCATGACTACATGCTGAGGCACATAGAAAGTATTACCTTCCTCCCAAAGTGGTACCTATTTATCTACTTGCATTTGCATGGTTTCGAACTGCTGGTAGGCAGGAGCTGAGGCAATTACTGGGATTCATCCTATCAGAAACACTTGGGTCTTGAACTCGGGCTCACAAGCTCACATTTTTAACCACTTGAGCCACTGCCCTCCCCCACGATAAGGTTTAAGGCCTATCATATAACTTTGATACCCAATAAATATATCTCAAGAGTAAATACTGCAGATAACACCTATGTTATCTCCAATATTCCCAACAGCACCTGCAAATTGTCCCCAGTTAAGCAGTAAAAGAAATACCAATTTAAAAAAAAGAAAAGAAAATAGCAGAAACAATGGCAAGTTGCTCAACGTCATGACAGATTGGTGAATCCACGTAAAACCTCTCAGACTTTTGAATAAGAAAACTCCCAAGATATTGATAATTTTTGATACTTATTTTTATTTTGAATGTGCAAGAGGGACCACCAGACCACTGATCCAGTGGTCCTTGAATCAGACATAGGAAATTGTGATTTTTAAGGGAAAAACTGTCCTCAGACAAGATGATGTCCTGAGTGTGTCACATCTGAGAGCAAATTACTCAGTTACCAGCTACCAGAAGCACTGAAGACACTTGAAAAACTCAACAGAGAATGACTGCAATTCAGGACCAAATATGAAGAGAAGAAAAGTTATACAGTTATATTTATGTTTTGAGGTCCTGGATTAGAAGCACTGAAGACACTTGAAAAACTCAACAGAGAATGACTGCAATTCAGGACCAAATATGCAGAGGAGAAAAGTTATACAGTTATGTTTATGTTTTGAAGTCCTGGATCCTCTGATTTTGTTGAAGTCAATCAAAAAAGAGCACCAGAGCAGAGAATTGTTTTCCTTTAAAACACAAAATGTGCTTCCGCTTTTATCCAGAACTTGTAATTTGAAAGATAGAGAGACAGATGTTCACAAGATTTATTATTTCTCTTTGCACAGATGGGGAAGGAACAAATTATAAAATTGTACCTAACAACTGCAGAAATCTGGCTAATCTCTCTATAGTACACAAGCACCATGTCACAATTGTAAAGAAGTTTCAGAAATATAACTAAAACGAAGAGATTATAGCAGATATGATATTTATTTATTTATTTATTTTATTTTATTTTATTTGGTTTGTCAATTGCTTACAAGATAATAGGTGTAAGTGAAAACATAGTTATGAATACATGGATACACAGAAGAAAAATAAAAGAAACAACAGGACAGGGACAGTAGGCACATTGGTGCACTTATGCATACCCCCTACAGACCTCTTAGGAAAGGGGTGAGGTCAATCGTAGAAAGTCTAAGGTTAAAGTTTTTGGGGCTTGGGGAAGAAACCACAGAGTCAGGTAGAGTATTCCAGACATTGACCACTCTGTTGCTGAAGTCATATTTCCCGCAATCAAGTTTGGTGCAGTTTACTTTGAGTTTGTATCTATTGTGTGCTCTTGTATTGTTACTGTTGAAGCTAAAGTATTCATTGACAGGTAAGACATTGCAATGTATAATTTTATGTACGATACTTAGATTGGACTGAAGGCAGTGTAGTTCTAGGTCTTCTAGGTCTAGAATTTCAGGTCTGGTGGCATAAGGTATTCTGCAACGAGTAGAGGAGTGGAGAACTCTTCTTGTGAAATATTTCTGGACTTTCTCAATTATGTTAATATCAGATACGTAATGTGGGTTCCAGACTGATGAGCTCTATTTGAGTATTGGTCTAGCAAATGTTTTGTATGCTCTAGTTAGTTGTGTAATATTACCAGAGAAAAAGCTATGTAAGATTAGGTTAACAACTCTTCATGCCTTTTTGGCTATGTAGTTACAGTGGGCTCTAGTACTTAGATCATTAAAGATGAGTACTCAGAGATGAGTTATAATGAGTTATGAGATAATCATTAGAGATGAGTATTCTGCAGGTTCTGACCAGTTCTGGAGAACTGGTAGAGGAAATTTTGAATAATTCAGAGAAATGGCAAATACCACCTCTGACTGGAGATTTTACAGTATCCTTCCCCTGCCACACCCACCAAACCACGGGCAAAGAACTGGTAGTAAAAAACAGTTGAATCCCACCACTGGATTATAGGCATTAGTTAAATAGCAGAGGGGCGTCCATAGGGGGATGAAGGCGATAAAGGAAGGGCATGACATCATTACACAAATGTTGTTACTTAAGTCCATGAGTCAAACATATGATGTTGTCAGCGTGCCTGTGACACTACTTTGGCAGAGCTGAGGACCACGATACTGAAATAGTATTTTTAAAAGAAATCAAACATTGAAAATATTCAACAAACTATATAGGAGTCTTCTTTAAGCTACAAGAAAATAACAAAAAAAGGCAGGTGAAACATGATAGGAAGAGCCCTAATTCTAAAAAAATCTAACAACAGGATGATTTCAGAAACTGAGAACATGTTTATTTTTATAAGCAGAATCTGGGCAGCAAGCAATCCAAGGATCCTTTATTTTGGATCCCTGCACTGAAAGACTCAATAGTACAGTCTTTTCTAACTCTAAAATTCTTATTGGATTCCAGCCTGATGAGACTGAGGCTAAAAGCTGTGTGTTGGGGCTGCATTACATGGGTATAGAATGGGCTACAGTCTTACTACCATTCTGATGCTGAAGTATATCTGCATACTACTAAAACTCTTGTGTCTATCATCTTCCAGTGGCAGAAGCGATGCGTCGTAGGGCAGAACTTTTTCTGCAAAGGCAACTTAAGTGGGTTGCCTAACTTACAGATGTCATCCAAAATCTGGGACCCCTGACTGCCATGGAATTGAAATTTGGCAAATTTTATAAAATGTTTTATGACATAAAAATTAGCATTAAGCATTTTGTGACTTGACAGAAAATGTCATAAAACATATTCTGTGATCAACTGCCAGGTTGGGCTACTTTAAAGGCAGATGCATTTCTCCCTGAATTTGTAATTGTCCCTGAATTTTACAGTACTTGAGAAATTCTGCTATTGTTAAAACCACTGAGTAAACCTGTGAAGAAATATCTCTGAAACAATTTAACAGACTGTGAGTTATCTAGCTTAATAAAAAGGCATTATCATCACCACTATATCCCAAATTTAATCACATTTGGAAAGGTCACTTATTTCACATATAAAATACCTATTTTCTGTCCTAATTTCCCTTTGTAAAAAGCCAGCAAAGATGATTTTTTAGACCTTTAAAGAAAGAGGCAAATGCAATGATGCCGTTTACTGATATTCATTGTTCTCGTACAACTGAGAAAAGCAATACTGTTGGTCTAATGTTTGTTAAACAGATATTTTTCTACATTTGCAAAGACTACATTAGATTTGATATCTCATGATTCAAATAAGTTAGACTCATAGTTTGGAACTAGGTAAGAGAGTTGGGGGCTGTCGTTTTAGGGTGGGATGGAACAGCTTGCCACAGACAACTTGCTGCAGCTAACTTGTCATAGGCAACTTGCCGTGGCCACCTCACCACGGCCAATTCACCATGAGGCAACTCGTTATGGTCAACTCACCACAGCATAACTCACTGCGGGACAATTCAACAATTCAATTTAATTATTTAAAATATTTTTGAAATATTTCTAGTTTTATCATCCACGTTTCATTTTGTTTCTCCTTTGGCATCCTTTTCTTAATGATTCTATTGCAGTATTTTTTCAATATTAGTGTAACCTTTGTCTCATAGCAAGTTGGCCTGTGGCGAATTGGCCATAGCAAATTGTCCCATGGTGAGTTAGCTGCAGAAAGTTGGCTATGGCAAGTTGGAGGTGGCGAGTTGTTGTGGACCCTTTCCAGGTCTAAACTAGGAATCAGGTTGTTTCTGGTTCTGAGTTCTGAAGCAGGCCAAATGTATTTACACAGCCCTAGTAGCAGATCAGTAAAGATGGTATTCTTTGTGTTGTAATTGAACCAAGTGATGACAAATCAATCAGACACAATGCTGGGAAAACACATATAAGGAATTAATTCATGCCATAGTTTTAAATGCCTGAATCCTCTTTGACTAATCAAAGCCAGTAAAGGTCCTGCAAAAAGGAAAGCTGGATTGTGTAATGTACTGAAATTACACGATTAACAACAGAGTCACGCATTACCAATTCTGTGGTTTGGCTTCCTCAGGATTATCTAGTGCGAAAGAACTTATAAAAGGCCATTTGTGGGCAGATTTAATAGAAGACCTTTGTAAGTCATATAGTATACTATTCAGTTCCATTCAAAAGTGCCCAAGAGTGAAATCACAATATTAATTCAAACGCTTCTTGAATTCTGGTCTTTTCTTCTGCAGCAGACCTCCTTTTTTGTTCTAAATGAATTCACAACTGACAACTTAGCCCATTGCATATCAATAGTTCCTCTTTGGAACTATAGCAGCATAATAGCAACATCAATTTAGTATCCAAGTAGTCCTCAACTTACACATTTTTGTCTAGGGACTATTCCAAATTACAACAGCATTGAAAAAAAGTAACTTACAACTCATTCCTATGCTATAGCATCCCCATGATAAATTGATCAAAATTCAGGCAACTGGCATATATTTACAATTTACAGTATATATGGTATATATTTACAGTATATGTTTACAATGGTTGCAGCATCCTGGGGTCATATGATTGCCATTTGTGACCTTCCTAGCCAACATCCTACAAGCAAATTCAATGGGCAAAACCAGAGTCACTTAACATTCACTTGCTTCATTTAACAACTTTAGTGATTCACTTAATAATCAGGGCAAAAAGATCATGATTCACTTAACAACTGCCTTAGTATGCAACAGAAACTCCAGTCCCAATTGTGGTCATAAATCATACACCTGTGCAGTATATAGAAATACTTACTGGGTTCAGGTAAGATAAAAATAATGGGGTTTGTCTGTTCTGTATAGTATTACATACTTCTGAACCATTGTGGCATAATAGTAACTAACGAAACTGGATTATTTAAAGCCCATGTCACACTGCACCAATGGATGCAAAGATGATGTGAAACGGACAAAAAAGCTTGCCATCTGTTGGTTAACGCGATGTATCCGTTCTGTACTCACTGCCTCCGTTTTGCTTCCTCTCTATCCGTCCAGCATCCGTTTATGGACGTTTCATCTGCTCAGAAAGTTTTGAGCTGCTCAAAACTTTTGCGCGGAAAATGTATCCAATTCGTCCATTCTGCATCCGCTAGGCATCCGTTACGCATTCGCTATATCCACTAGGCATCCATTCCGCATCCGCGCAACTCGCATCCGCTCGGACGCAGGGAGGAAGTGGAACGGATGCAGAACGGATTCAGAACGGATGCCTAGCGGATGCAGCACGGAAACAAAGCATTTAAAACGGAAAAAACCTTCGCAGAGGGGACCTATCTCGGATATTAAGGATGTCTAGAGGATGCCTAGAGGATGCAAAGGGACACCTATACTGCCTATAAAAAGGGGGAGCAATTCACTTGCATCTCGCTTTCAGCCCAGCAGCCCAGCTGTGCAGACCTCTGCAGCCTTCATCTGATTCTTCCTCTTCCACAGCATCCAGTCATGTCCACCGTGGATCGTACCACAGTCCTTTTGGCAGCCACCATCTTTCTGCAACAGTGCAGAATCATCTACAGGCTCTGTGAACTCTACTCTGTGAACTCTGTGAACTCTACCATCTACAGGCTCTGTGAACTCCACTACGGGAAGAAAAAGGGGCGGCCAAGAAGCGTCTGGGTACGAAGATGGTTCACCAGAAGAGCGGAGGATGGACTGTACAACAAGCTGATGGTAGAGCTCAGGAGCGAAGACACTCGGGCATTCCAGAACTTCATGAGGATGCCTCCAGCCATGTTTGACGAACTTATGTAGCGCCTGACAGCCAGGTTGACCAAGACAAACACCAACTTCCGGCCCAGCCTGGAACCTGGGCTCAAGGTGGCACTCACTCTGCGCCACCTGGCCTCAGGGACCACCTACAGGAGCATGCAGCACGGCTGGAGGGTGCCACACTCACCATCAGCATTGTGGTCAGAGAAGTGGTGCAGGCCATCATCGAAGAATACAAGGAGGAGCTCCTCCAGTGCCCCTCCACTGAAGAAGGATGGAAGAAAGTTGCAGAGCAGTGGTATCAGAGGTGGAACTTCCCACACACCGTTGGAGCCATCGATGGCAAGCACGTGGCCTGCAAAGCGCCAGCCAACTCAGGGTCCTCTTATCACAACTACAAGGGCTTCTTCAGCATCATCCTCTTCGCCATGGTCGATGCTGACTACAAGTTCATGTACATCGATGCTTCAGGCAACGGCTCATCTTCAGATGCCCAGGTATACAACGCAAGTGACCTCAAGGGTAGGCTGGAAGGCAACCTCATCGTGGGCTTCCCAGATCCAGAACCCCTGCCCAACGACACGCAAGATGTGCCCTACTTCATCGTGGGGGATGACGCCTTCTCCCTCACAACCTACCTCATGAAGCCCTACACCTCCAAATACCTAACCCGTGAAGAGAGGATCTTCAACTACAGGCTGTCCAGGGCAAGGTGAGTGGTGGAGAATGCCTTTGGCATCCTGGCCAACAGGTTCCAGGTACTTCTCACCACTATGCAGCATCGCCCAGAGACCGTGAGGAGGATCGTGGAAGCTTGCTGCATCCAGCACAATCTCATGCGCACCCGCTACCCAGTCTTGCAGAACAGGCTCGTGGACCGTTAACAAGGCAATGGGGACATGGAGCCTGGGGAATGGAGGCAAGGGCGAAACCTGATAGACACTCAGGATGTGCAAGGCCCCAACAGAGCCTCACGTGAAGGGAAGAAGCAGCACAACCTCCTGAAACACTGGTGCAACTCCCCAGCTAGAGCGGTGGAGTGGCAAGACAGGATGATAGATGCTTAATGGATGCTTCCTTCAGTCTGTCTCATCACACTGATGAGATTGTGCCATGTATGTTGGGTGGGCCTACAGTGAACAGGGCATTTAATAAAGAGTTGTGTTTATGTTCAAATGTGTGGATCAATGAATAAATTGTTATTGATAATAAAGGGCCACAGGTGTGGCACCTGGGAGGATGCTTGCACTATGCTTGCACTGGAGGTTTATCTATCCCACAGCTATTACCCATCCCAAAGGTATCCCTGCCCATCCCACAGGTATCCCTGCCCAACCCACTGCTATCTTAACACATCCCACAATCATGCAAAGGCTTAAACCATTTCTAAAAGTTTCCAGCAAGACTTTATGAAAAAAAAGTAATGAAGCAAGTGTGTGAATCAAAAATAGACTTTATTAACAACAAGCTATAAAACAAAAATGAGTCTCTGGCACTCCTCTTGGTCGCTCAGTCTCAGGGGTGAAGGGTGCAGGTGCTGTGGAGGTGGCTGGTGCTGGAGTGCTTGTCATCAGCTCCTCCAGAAGCAGAAGCAGCAGAAGCCCCAGCCCCAGAAGAGCGAGCCCGTGCTGCAGAAGCCCCAGCAGAACCAGAGTGAGGGCCAGGGGGCGGGATGGTAGCCCTGTCCCTTTTGCAAGGGCTGGCAGCAGATGTCTGAGGCTTGCTATGTTTCCGCATGGTTGTGGGGTTGCTGGCTGGCAGGGAGGCTGGCAGAGACCAAGGCTTGCAGGGAGGCAGGCACCAAGACTGGCAGGCAGGCTGGCAGGCAGGCACCAAGGCTGGCACCAAGGCTGGCAGGAAGGCTGGCAGGGAGGCAGGCACCAAGGCTGGCAGGAAGGCTGGCAGGCAGGCAGGCACCAAGGCTGGCAGGCAGGTATGAATCAAGGCTGGCAGGCAGGCAGGCACCAAGGCTGGTAGGCAGACTGGCTGGCAGCAAGGCTGGCAGGCAGGCAGCCAGCAAGGCTGGCAGGGAGGCTGGCAGCAAGGCTGGCAGCAGGGCTGGCAGCAAGGCTTGCAGGCAGACATGCAGGCAGGGCAGGCAAGGCAGTCAATCCGTCCGACAGCAGGTCTTTCCTCTGAATGGCGATCTGCTTCCAAGCTGCTTCCGTTATATCCGCTGGGCTGACGCAATGCATCCTCCCCGCATGCGCAATTAACGCTCGGCATCCGCTAGGCTTCCGCTGTGCATCCGTTGTGCATCCGCTTCATCCGTTTGGCGTCCGTTCTGCATCCGCTGTATCCGTTCCGCGTCCGCTTTGCTGAGGTCCCCCGGAAGCCTGGCAGATGCGCCATCCGCTCTCATCTGCTTCCATCCGCTGGGCTTCTGTTTCGCATCCGCTTTCTATCCGTCCTGCGTCCTCCCCGCGTCCATTCCTTTCCGTGTTATTCACTCCGGTTATGCAGATTTTTGCCCCTTCTGAGAGCGGATAACAACGGATGGAACATTTTTCTCATCCGTTGTTACCGTTTTGCATCCGTTGGGCACTGTGACAGGGCCTTAAGAATCTGAAATTAGCTGAGCATTTTCTTTCTCTTATCCATGATCTGCTGTGTATGCTGCCAGAGCTGGATTTTTGGCAGCCTTGTCCTCTGGATTTGATGGAGGCACTTAGGAAAGATCCGAGATGACTTTCGGAGAGCTGCAGCAATCTTGATGATTGCAACTTCTTGTAAGGGAGTAGCTGAAAAGTCAAGGGCCTTTCATACCTCTTGTGACCAGCAGACATATTTGTAAGCAAACTGGTTCTTTCAACTTTTACTTTCTGAACTTTTGCTTGTTATTTTTAAATGTTAATTGATTGGTTGAATGAGGAGTTAAATCAACCCCAGCTGGATTCTTTCTGTTTTCCTTCTTTGATTTCTTTGACTGTCCTCATTCATTTCTGCCTTTGGTATGGAAACATTCATGTGACTTCGGGTTTGTACTTTATTAATTTGCAAAAACATTTTGGATCTAATGGCCAAAAAATATCTTCCCTGTCTTTTTCGCTGCCTTCCTGCTCCCTCCCTGCTTTGAGCCAACAACAGTTCAGATTGCAGAGAGAAGGAGGAGGCTGACACCCAAGGGGCGAAACAAGACTCTGGCTAAGAAGATGCAATCCTTAATTGATCCCCCCCCCCAAAAAAAAAAAAGGTTTGATGAACTTCTAAACTTTGCTCAATTAAAAAAAAAAACCAGAGACATTTCATTTTTTTAAGCCTACAAGAAGAATTTGTTTTTAAAGCAATAGATTTGTTTCGAAGAAATACAGATATGGAAATAACACAGATGGTGGAGAACATCGAGAAGAAGAAATGTGATTTCCCAGCCATAAAATGTCCAGGAAATAATAATATACATCTGAACATTATAGAGCCTGGGCATCAAGCAGAAATTGTAGAGCCGACTCCATACAACTCCTAGAAGTTTAACACTGTACATTTATATAAAAACAGAGAACTCGCTGGGTCAACAAATGCAAATGGGTTTTTTTTTAGGGGTTTGATGGAAAGTGGGAAACTGATTTAATACATTTAATTGAGGAATGATTTTATCTGTAATTTTGGAGGAAAGATAGATAAGCTTTGGAAACCTACTGTATTCAAACAATCTGTATAAGAGATAATATAAAGAAACAATCTTGGCTATCTGATCTAGGACCAATTAAGGTTAATATTTTAGATGATAGGGGACTGAAGTCATGGTAAATTTTCTATGAGCTGATTACAATAGCAGCTTGTTGACTGAGAGTTTTGGAATTTCAGCTTTGTCTTTCTCCTATTACTTTTCACAATTTTTTATTACTTCTATCTTCTTATATAATATGTATGTTCCTTATTATTGTTTTTTTCTGTTAACTTCTTTGTTATTTATATAGTTTACCAATGACAGGTTAACAATTTGTAAGTAGGTTTAGTAGTTTAACAGTTTAAAATTATTTTGGCCCATTTCTCAAGGGGTGGGAAATCAAAACTGTTATACTGTACCAATCAGCATTCAGTTAGGGAGGATGCTATGCATTTATGTGTTCTTTTTTTAAGACACTTTTTTGTTGATATCTTTTTTGGCTGTGCATTTCCCCCACAAATATATTGGTGTTTTGTATTTTAATCTTTTTTCAATAACTAAAAAAAAATGCAAAAAAAAAAAAAGAAACAATAATTAAAGCAAATAATGGTTTAGCATGAGGGGGGTGAGTCTAATCAGTAACTTCTTAGTTTCTCGGCAATAGAAAAGATTTGATCTGATTTATGAGCAGTAAAGGGAAAGCAGAGTTACAAATGTCATTGATCAGCTACAGAATCCCCAACTGCACACTGAATTTGTCTTTGCAGGAGTCATTCAACGATGCACAGCTGTGAAATACCATTACACATCATCTTCCCTGCCACGCAACTTGCCTATTAATGTTACCAATACCATCCGCCAAGATGAATGGCACGCTCTCCGTAAGTGTCATCCTTATATGTGCGTTATCAGAACCAAATGGCTACTTGAATGAATCATCCTCAGGTCTCTCCTAGGACTTTCTATCTGTCTCTCTCTCTGTCTCTGTCTCTGTTTGTCTGTCTCTGTCTCTGTCTGTCTCTCTGTGTTTGCATGCTTTGTTTCTGTAGAGAAAGATAGACCTGAATGTTAGCATATCAATGAGAGAGATATTCTTGGACCAGATGTATTAGCTTTCCATATGTGCCAAAAGCTAATATATGTGTCAAAAACAAGCATATACCATGTTTGTTCAAGAATAGTCTGCTGATTTGCTTGCATATTTAACATTTGAATAACTTAGCAAGAAGTAAGTGAATATAAGCAGATAAGTTGCTTGCATTGGAATAGTTTAGATTCTTTCAAAAGCCAGGAACTAAATCAGCCGTTTACCATCTTTCTTTCCAGATTCCTTCCCAGAATTTCCAATTATTCAGTTGAAGAGGATTGGAACAAATATATGTTACCCTTAGATGGCTGAAAATGTACATGTTTAAAACAACCAGAAAGCAAAGAATCAAAAAGATGGTTGTAGGGAATTACAGTTTTAATCATATAATGGAAGCAATGAAAAGAGCTTCAGAGCAATCACTTATCTAGATTGAGGAAATCTACCTGTTCTGCAGTTATCTCTACCCAAAAGGCTCTGAAGAGTTTGGAGAAAATTATGGCACATATTTCATTCTGGATTGAAAGCTGTAGGAAGAATTGTGCATGCTTTTGTTCAAGCGTTCCTGACTTTCAAGCCAGATACACACCTACAATGCTTATTATATAATATCCAAGAGCTTATTTCTCTGGGATCATCATTCTGAGCTAGTTTATACCTTTTATCAGGAAGGAAACTTGAGGCTGAGTCATGATCTCATGCAGTTGTGCCAAAACATTTTGGCAGCCCGAGAGCTTTGTTTGATTATACCTGTGTGATTGCCTGCAATTTTGCAGTAAGAAACCTGTAGAAATGGTTATGTAAACTCCAAAATAGACTTGGCCCATGTGGTTTAAAAAACAACAACCTTTCTTCCAAGGAAAGAAACCAGACTTCTAATCTTATCCATTTGTGTGGCACAACTTTACTTATTGCAATACTTACCTCTCAAAAATTAAAAAGGGGCCAATGCAATCCATTTTTAAAAATATTTTTGCCAAGGAAGCAATAGAGATATGATCAGAAAATCCCTAGAACTCACATTTGAGTGGATCATCTACCTTAATTCAGAGGAAATTGTTGTCCCAACCTGTTGCTTTCCAGTGCAAATGCAAATTCTTTATGGTGATTTAAATCTGGGGAGCATAAGATTGAGGAAATCTTAGCTAGCAATTCCCTACTCCCCATGTCTTCACTGCCACAATCTCGATCATTTATTAGGCTACTCCCATTATTCCTCTCCCATTTGGTCTGTTTACCTTCTTGAATCCTTATGAGCTCTTGTCAAGTGGCAATTAGATTGAGGCAGTGGCAGTAGTAAGTACATCATAACGTAATGTCCTCTGAGATTATGGCAGTATTACACCATAACATAATGTCTTCTGCAACAAATCATAGATGATCCCATATTCACAGCCTGACTGCTCTGCATTGCATTGCACTGCACTTATCAAACTAACTGCCTGATTGCTTGAACATTCAAGGAAATTACCTATGATGATCCCCCCAAAAAGAGAAGAACACCTACAAACAAAATATTTTCAATGGAGCAGATTTACAGAGTTAGCACCTCCCCCTGCTTGGTTTGTTTGTTTTAATTGCTTTATACAGTTCTCAAAATCAACAAACATCCTGTCCTAAGGAGAACTTAAATTGCAGAACTCTAGAGCAGGGACTACAGCTGTAGCCCACATTAGAGGGTGTCAGCTTTGAAAAGACTGCCCTAAAATTGTCTACGAGACTCCCTGTGGGTTTTCTTCCTCTACTGTTCTCCCTCTTCTTTCTTCCATGCACCAACAATGTCTCCTTCTCAGACCTGCGGAGAATGACAGCTGGCTTCATCGGTATGGCAGTGTCCATAATCCTCTTTGGGTGGATCATTGGCATGCTGGGTTGCTGTCAACAACATGAGCTCATGCAATATGTAGCTGGACTGCTCTTCCTTATGGGAGGTAATTATTTTTTACAAAAATACTATTGTTAAAAATATTTTTGGGTATAATCCTGGCATTTGTATTATGCATTGTATGCAATGAATCCATGCCTTAGCAGAGGAACAGAGTGCATAGACGAAAAGAACATAGAAGCCAGAATGCCATTATTTGTATAATTATGCTGTAACTTAAACTTTTCATGCCACTTAAATAGGTAGAAATCTAGCGCAATGTTGATTTGCAGGCATGAAGAGAGAGTATGCTGCTGGTTTCTTTGCTAAATGTCTGTGGAGATTCTCAATCATCCAGGTCATGTTTGTCCCAAAGGTGGTTTTTCAAGAGGCAACTGGACTTTCTAGTTTTTTCTTTAAAGATATTTTGCTTCTCATGCAAGAAGTTTCTTCAGCTCTGACAGGATAGTGGGGAATGGAAAGATTTATACTCCTTGCAGACAGCTGGACATTTGCATTCTTTTAGAGAGTCATTGAGGCCACTTGGAGATTTATCTGTGTCCTCAGGATCATCTGGTTAGTGCAAATAGGTGTGAAGCCTTCTTGGAACTGCTGAAAGGACTGTGTTGTCAATTTTGAACAGCCCTCTCTCAACAGAGAGGGATACAGTATCATCTATCTCCAGTCTACAACACTGTCCTTTCAGCAGTTCCAAGAAAGCTCACATCCATTTGCACTACACAAGGGATCCTGAAGACACAGATAAACTTCCAAGTGGCCTCAACAGCTCTCTAAAAGAATGCAAATGACCAGCTGTCTGCAAGAAATATAAATGCTTTCCATCCTCACCATCCAGTCAGAGTTGAAGAAGTTCTTGGTTGAGAAGCGAAACCGGGGTGGGATTCAACTGGTGTTACTATCGGTTCGGTGATTATGTTTTGCACACGCCAGTTGCACAGTGTGTGTGTGTTTGTGTGTGTGTGTGTATGTGTGTGTGTGTGTGTAATACACCTAAAGCTGTGCTGCCCAGACAGCTGATAAGCGCTGC
Source organism: Laticauda colubrina (assembly GCA_015471245.1). Lineage (NCBI taxonomy): Eukaryota > Metazoa > Chordata > Lepidosauria > Squamata > Elapidae > Laticauda > Laticauda colubrina. Next base: position 54,421,496 of record BLBF01000005.1, on the reverse strand, counting down.
GCGTGGGTGTGCAACATTTGAAAAACCACTTTTTTCCTGCTTTTGCAACCTCAGCTGCTTTGCGTAGCACAGCTGAGGTTGAAAAAGCAGGAAATAAAAGTCAGGTAAGAGCCTGGGTGGGCAGGCGGGCCAAAGAGCAGCAGACACAGAACCAGTTCTGTGCCTGCTACCCTTCAGAGGTACTGGTAGAATTGAGCCAGGCAGAACCAGTAGCATCCCACCCCTGAGCAAAAAAAAACTTCAAAGAAAAACAAGAAAGTCCAGTTTAGATTAGATTAGATTAGATTCAACTTTATTGTCATTGCCCTGAATACAGGCAACAAAATGCAGTTAGCATCCAACCAGAAGTGCAAAACAATAGTAAAATATAAATATATGTATGCAAATATGCAAGGCATCCATGAATATGTCAGTGGAAAACACAACAAAATGTATGTACACGAGCACACAAAGATAAGTGTGACTGCACATATATGAACATATACAACTGTACAAAGTGTTTATGGACACATTGAATATAAATACAAATGCACAGAGAATTATACAAAATACATCATATATTATCATGCCTCTTGAAAAAAAACACCTTTCAGTTTCTTTGCTTGATAAAAGATTTTCCTTTCCTTAAAGGTTACACATGGCCATTGTTTAACTCTGCAGATATCACCGATCCCTGATTCTTACTAGCCCTGGCTAACCTAGCTAGTTTGATGGATGCTGGGAGTTACAGTGCAGAACTAATGAAGCCCCCACATTGTCCATCTCTAAAGCAATCTTTCACAGCTATGGCATAGTTTACAGGAAATGGTAAAGGCCTCAGGGTTTTCTATGGAAGTCCAGAGGCAAGTGTTCAAAGGCCACATCTCACTGAAGCCACAGCTGTGACTGTTCTGCATCAATTGAATGGCTTTCCTCTGTGATATAATTTGTTTCCTGTCTCCCTTTCTAGGGTTGTTAACTTTTTAACACTCCCTTATGGCTGTGCTATAAGCTGTAGTTAGAGGCAGGATTTAATACATGATTAATCTTTCCCTAGTATGAAGATAAATTATATTGCAGAAATATAGCCAGAAGGAAGACTATTTTTTTAAAGTACTGATTAAAAAGTCTTCTCTCATTGCCTTCCCTTTGCATTTACTCATACTTCAAATTTAGAAGAAAAAAAAATATGTCTTTGTTCATGGCTGACAGTCTGAGAGTTGCTTTTTAAAGCAACCCTTAATTTAAAATTAAAATTTCATTTCATTTCCCCCCACTAACTTTAACTAATTTTTAATTTAGTTAAAAACAAACAAAACAATATTTGTTTGTTTTTAAAAAAATAAAAAAACTAGAAAATGCAAGAACAAACTAAAAATACAAACTAATAAAAGAAATAATAATAAAGAAATAATAAAGAAAAAAACAACCAAACTTTTATACTTATCAATAGTCACTGGTTTAGAAATTAACTACCTTAATACAAACAATACAATTTGATGATTATTAAAAGCACAGCTATGGGGGAGGAGTTAAAGAGTTGACAGATCAAAAGAAAGAGAACCAGCAAACTAAACTTCCTACCTTACCTACCTACCATTTTCATATTTATAGGATTGGATGATTAAACCTCTTAATAGAAAAATGAAGCAATGATTGGCCATTCTTGCAAAAAGTATTGTATTTATTTATCTGGCTGGTAATTACGAACAAAATGATTAAACCACCAGATGTCTATGTTGATTGCTTTATAACAAAATTAGAAACAGATCACATGCCTTTCAGGTTGGGATAAAATTGCATGGATCAAAGCAGTCACTAAAGAATCCTATTTCTGTAAATTTTAAAATTAGCACAAATGCGTATTTATGTATAAAGTACATTTTGAGTTTTATAACATCAAAGCATATGAATATATATTAAAAAAAAAAACAGTGATGTTTTAGCTGACCAAAACCACATGGTACTGATATCAACAAATACTACGACTAACTAGTGAGATGTAGGAGTGTTTCTATTTACCAAAATAAGACAGTAATACCACAAAGACTGTTCCCCTCCTCTATTACTAGCATTTAGATTATTAGATGATAGAGTTAGTGGCTTTTCATGAAACTGCTACTTATAGGGAGTATAGAAGCACTGCAGTTCTGTCATATGCTCAGTCTTTTTCAGTTAAAGTTTTTACAGTAATCCCCAGAACCATTCTCTAAAATCTGAATATTACAGTCCTTTTACTGAGTACATGGTGCAGCTTTTGTGTGGCCAGATTAACATGCAGTCTGACTTTAAAGGAACAACAGTTGCCAGAAGAGTTCAGACAAGCAGGGTGTCTACAGAATATGGCCCCAAAAGTCAATGGTGGCCACAACAGTGTGATTGAGGCTCTGCCTTATATTTAAGTGTCTACTGTATGTGCAACACACACACACACACACGGGTGAGTTTCCACTGTGCCGTCACAGCCCTTTTGACTTTTGGGACTATACCCTGTGGATCTCCTTGCAGACAAGTATTCAAAATGTAAAGATCAAAAGAATCCAAAACAGCAGTAAAAACGCTCAGTCAGTCAAGACAGCTGTGTTGCCAAGGAAAGGACAGGAATCAAAGAGTAATGAGCCTGAGGAAAAATCAGGAATCTGCCTGTACAAGAAAGTTATTTCATTCCTGTACTTTTTTTTAGGCTGCTGACAAAGATAAAAACTGGCAGCTTCACATGCCCGATTCTACCTTTGGCAGGAAAAAACGTTACACATTGCTCTTGTGGTTTCTCCCCCCCCCCCTTCTCTTCTCTTCTCCTCCTTTTCAGGGACATGCTGCATCATTTCCCTTTGCACGTGTGTGGCAGGGATAAATTTTGAGTTGTCTCGCTACCCTCGCTACGTTTACGGATTACCAGAGGACATCAGCCATGGCTATGGCTGGTCCATGTTCTGCGCTTGGGGCGGCCTGGGATTGACGCTGCTGGCTGGATTCTTATGCACCCTCGCTCCCTCTCTCAATACCCCTCGGACTGCTGTACAGAAACCCAGACAGGAAAATGGAGCCGTGTGATGTGCGGAATAACCAGCGAGTCTTATTAGCCCACTGCCCGTTACCAGAACACAGCGTGGACATTTCTGTTGAGATCTGCAAACCAGGTTGGAACTAAGGGGTTCCATTGCTTTGGCAAAGTCCTGGAGGAATGCCAGCCTGTGATTCTTCTGTCTGTTTCTGATTCACACCAACCGTCTGGGTTAATTCTTCGTCCTGTTTTTTCTACGAGGCAGTTTTCTGTTAAATAGGCTTGTGGTGCTATAAGACCTGTTGATCGTTTAAACAGCATCAGCTTTTTCTTAGGAGCAGAAGCCAGTGTGAATTCTGTTTGATGCCAAGGAGTTTTCATTTCCAAGAGCTGGAAGGTCAATTAGAAGGGAAAGCCAAGGAAAAAACTCTGCCCAGCCTCAGAACTTGATTCTCTTTTGAGCAGAGACCCGATGCTGGAATTACCCTGCACAAATCCTGATGAAGGCTTTAAACATTCAAGAGAGGGAAATATTCTCATCCCAGGCTGTTCAGTATCTGTATCTTGTCAGATCTGGAAGTCAAATATGCATGAAGTACCCTGGAGTAAAGTGCGTATTAGACCTTCAGATGATTAAAGATTATTTCCACAAGGGGTCAAGTTGCAATGATGTAATCACCCAAACTGTGGAACCAGTTCAAGGGTTGCACAAATCTGATGTGGTCCTTTGCTCCCTTGCAACAATCTTGTCGACTGAATTAAGAACCCTATGTTCATTTGCAAAGGGGGGAAAAAAAATTGCAAGTGAAGTGAGCAAGGGAACCAGGCCCACTCTTCAAATCGTGTAGCTGTTCTAAAAGGCAACCTAAGATTTATGGTCCACTTTCAATCCTTCCAGAATACAGAGGAAACTTTGTTTTGGAAAAGGAACAGAGACTCTTAAAAAGCTGACATTTTCTCTTGTAACACATAAGGAGGCATAACTCACGAGAGGGATCCATAGTATGATTAACAAGCTGAGCCTAACTCAGGAACATCAACAATGGTGCTGAAGGGAAGCCCTGGTCTTTCCTCACTGTCGTTCTTTACTGTCTCCCCCAAAGACTGCACAGAACCCTTTGTTGAAGGGCTGTTTACATTGTATTTTGAAGTGGCATGTAATTAATTACTCAGTGCTAAAGTTAATGTATTCATGGCAAGTGTGATTTTTAAATGGAAGTTGTACATTTCAAGAGGCATTAAATTAAAAGGCTTGGTTACGTTAAAAGGAGAGCAGTTCTCTGGCTTTAGATTTCTTCCATGCGTTATAGCTGCAAAACAAAACCCTGTTACATCCTATTTAGTATCTCTACAGGAATAAGGAAGCATCATCGGATGAAAAATATCAGTCCTGGGAACCAAACCTCAAAGTAAACAGACATTTGGAATCAGGACCAATTTGGTAGCAGAATAAGGAGCTGTTGACTTTTCCTCCCCTCTTTAATATTTTATATAATTTATCTGACCAGGTAAGCAAACTGTGGTCTATCAATTACATATACATCTAACATAACACGTGAACAGAAGGGAAGCAGGAACAGATGATTTATTGTAATACACTGGAGGCAATTTAGTGGGAAGCTGTCAGCCTACTTATCAATAATAGCATATATTTCGACAAATCAACATTTTCACATAAATTTATAGAATGGTTATTTGTAAGATGCCCCCAAACAAAAGAACATATTCATGCTTTTCTAATAGAGTGATTTTCAGATAGGCAATGAAATTCAATGGGCACTTTAATTTAAGAGAACTATGGTGGCGCAATGATTAGAATGCAAATTTCAGGCTAACTCTTTGTCAACTGCTAGCAGTTCAATCCTGACAGGCTTAAAGTTAACTCACTCTTCCATCCTTTGAGGTCAGTAAAGTGAGGATCCAGATTGTTGGAGGCAATATGCTGACTCTGTAAACTGCTTAGAAGGGGCTTTAAAGAATTATGAACTGGTATCTAGGTCTAAGTGCTATTGCTAATCACCCTTCTACTATAAAAACATCTATAAAAATAGATGTTCCAACCATTACATCCTTTTTATATCCTTAAAAGACAATTTAAGGGTTAACCATAGAAGGAATGTCCCAAAGGTGCTTTTTCAGGAGGCAAATGGACTTGGTTTTTTTTTTTGAAGACATTTCACTTTTCATCCAAGAAGCTTTTTCAGCTCTGACAGGATAGTGGGGAATGGAAGGATTTATATTCCTATTTATTTATATTTATATTCCATTCCCCACTATCCTGTCAGAGCTGAAGAAAGTTCTTGCATGAGAAGCAAAACATCTTTAAAGAAAAAACTTGAAAGTCCAATTGCCTCCTGAAAAAGCACCTTTGGGACAACCATGACCTGGATGATTGAGAACCTCTATAGATTCATAGAAGGAATTGTAGACTTAGTGGCAACTGGATTTTGATTTTTTCCTTGAAAATATTTTGCTTCTCTGGTTTGTTTTCAAGAGAAAAAACCAAGAAAGTCCATTTGCCTTTTGAAAAGCATGTTTGAGAGAACTATGACCTGGATGACCAAACATCTTCACAGAAAGTACCAAGGTCCTGGCAAAAAGTGAACTGATAGGAAAGGGTGCCCATAAAGCTGCAACAAAGATGATTAAAAAAAAAAACTTTCTAAAGAAAATGAGATCACTTGTTCAAGAAAGAGGGAGAATCAAGAGGATCAGATATTTCCAAAATGCCAGGATATTACTTTAAAAATGCAATAGATGTTAGAATGTATATTGTGCATCAAATCTGAGTAAGTGCTACCAAATTCAAGAGGATGAGTTATCAAATCGCATCAGAGAGAACATTTAGAGTTAATTTTTTTAGAACTAATGCAACTGGGGGGGAGAGCATACTTTTTTAACAGCACACTATAAATATAAATAAAAGTAAAAGATGAATCAAAGGTATCAATGAATGTATACCAAATTAAACATAGCAAATGACATTAAAAATCCTCAAATGTATTTTTATTTGTATATAAATATAAAAAAAATCATATTGTTTCAGCCTTGGACAAGGATATTAAATGGGATCAAAGAGGTCCAATTAATTCTGTTTTTTACCAATGAGGATGATCAGGCATCAATTTGTTTTTTCAGGCCACAGCCAAACAGGGATAACAAAGGAGAAAAATTTGTCCAATGGTAACAAAAATAGATACATCTCTTGTTCTAGATGGTATCTACTTCAAGAACTGTTAACTTCTATATATGTATAATAAGTTATAAATTGAGATATTCCCAATCTCTGCAGAAATCTTTGGCTCCTTGTTGCTCACCTTCAATTTAAATTTAAAAAACCTAAATTTTACATCAGAGTTAAAAAGAAATATAGTTTCATATCAAATGGTTTACAGATTTTGTCTTTAGATAAAAGTTTATACAGGTGTCTTCAGAATCCATATAGGTAAGAACTGAAATGCTAGTTGTTAACAACCGAGGGCAAATTGTGAAAGTGTATCAAAGATTCAAGCACAAAAGCAAGAGATAACTTTGGTTTTACACATGTTGGTGTTTAAAGAGATTAATGAAAGAAGTTTCAAATTCATGAATATCCTGCATGGAACATTTTTTATTAATTTATTTTTTTCATAAGTGAAAGGAGTTCACACAATGAACTCAGTTGCAAAAGTTACAACTCTGAGCTTTTTGTATCAAGGCTTTAATATCCAATTTAGGAACAAAAATCAGGCATAATATTGCAAATTGGCTTTTTTCTTGGCCTGCACCTCCAAAATTCCTTCCATGTAATCTTCATGGGTAAGTTCTGTTGCTCCGTGCCTAAGGGCAATCATTCCCTGTCCCAAAAAAGGGAGGAAAAGCATTCAGCAAAAGTGCAATATAGCTGACAGAAGAAAGATAACTCTTTTGTGGAACAAAGTCTCCATAGGTCAGTAGTTAGGGGGAAAACCAGACTTCCAATGGAAACTGACCAAACCTACTTACCGCTTCCACACAAACAGCCTTGCACTGTGCACCATTGAAATCATCTGTGCATCGTGCCAGCTCTTCGTAATTCACATCAGGACTGCAGAGAACAGAGTTTCATGAAAAAAAAAACCTCAGGAAAGATATAAGACTTAACATTGAGCATAACCCACATAAACCATACCAACTTGCCCTTACTTTATTTTCATTTTCCTAGAAATAGGGAAGAACAGGAAATGAAGACCTGACCTAACCTCTGAAACCAAAATTCAACCTTTGTTGTGGCACTTCAGTTTTTATTACTGTAATATTTTAGTACTATCTTCACAGTCATACAGATTAGAAACTTGCCTTTCACAAAATAGCTAAAATCCTCAAAATGTAAGCTTTTAGTTAATGCCATGTTCTGAGGCAACTAATTATTGCATACTCTATAAATAAAAATGATTCCATAATTTATAGTGTAGCCAACATCATCCAAATTACATTCCCTTCTGTTTAATACCTGACATTCATTTTGCGTGAATGGATCTGCATAATCCTGGCTCTGGCCTCTTCATTGGGCATTGGGAATTCAATCTTGCGGTCTAACCGTCCTGAGCGTAGCAAAGCAGGATCTAGGATATCAACACGATTGGTTGCAGCAATCACCTGGATAAAGGACATACTTTGTAATTGGGCAGACAGATTCTGTATATTACAACAATTAAATTATGGTAATAAATGCGAGAAGTCCTTAGCGTTCATGCAACCCCTGGATCAATTATACATATATAATACATATTTTCACTTCACAAAAGCTCCCCACTCTTCAAACAAAGATTAATATTCTAGCTCTGTTCATTCTGCACTTCAGGCTAATAAAATATTATAAAAATAATGACTCAAAGCAATTTAAAAACTTCAGCTTGTTCACCAGTCTGATTTCTAAAGCTACTCTATAATAACTGTTTACAAATATTATTTGGTCACAGAACTGCTTCCTTTATTAATGGCGGGCAAAGCGTTACCTTGACTTGTGTGTTCGGTTGAAAACCATCAAGCTGATTAAGCAATTCCAACATGGTCCTCTGTACTTCACGATCTCCAGCTTTTTCACTGTCAAACCTGGTGGGAAAAACAAAGATTTCTTTTTTATTACCCATTTTAGAAATATATATATACAAAGAAATGTATAAATATATATGTACAACCAAATTTGGCCTCCCTGAGGGGAATGCTCACCGCTGGAGGTGGCTGATGGGGTAAGAAGACCTCATTCCAGTTTTGTCCATCTTGTAATTATGATTTTAGTATAGTTTTTGTAATTTTAATAAGTGTAGCTTTAATGTTTTAATTATTTTTCTAGTTGTTTTATAACTTGTCTGTTGCCCAGAATCACCTTACAAGGGAGATGGGCAGCATAAAGATTTAATAAACAAACAAGAGTATATACTAGCAGGTGAGTGCAAATTGAAGAATTACTGAAGTATGATATAAATTGAAGAGAAAGAAGCTAAGTGAGAAAAAAGTTCAAAAGTGTGTCAATGAGTTGAACATGTTCAAAGCTACAGAACATTGACTGATTAAAAATGAAGTTGGCAGTAACAGAATGGACTGTCTTGTCTTAAGTACTGAGTAGATACACTTCACACTGGACTTTACTGCAAATCTCACATTGCATTTCATAAGCAAAGAATTCCCAATTATTACCTGATCTTACTATTATAGTAGCCAGCAAATAGCATATATAATCCTCTGAAAACTGTTCCCTACCATGTAACTGTTCCCTACAATGCTAGTTGTAGATCAAAAAATGTACAAAGTATATATTCTTGAAGAGCTGGGGGTCATACTAATTAACAGCTGATCTCCAAAAAAACACCACTGCCATAGTTGGGATATATGAAGAATGCCTGCTCTACTCAAAACTTGTAGACCAAGAATCCAACTTTTACCTCTTTGTGCCAATGGCATCAAGTTCATCGATAAAGATGATAGAAGGTGCTTTCTCCTTAGCCAATGCAAAGGCATCCCGGACCAACTTGGCTCCGTCACCAATAAACATCTGCACCAATTGTGGACCAGCTAGTTTCAAGAATGTAGCCTAAAACAAGACAAGAAATAAAATATGCATACTCTTATGTTCTGCCTTAGTGTAATAACAGAAGTAATATTAAAGGTAATATTTTCTAATCTATAATGTTGGAACAATTTGTTTCAGCCCAGTAGTGGGATTCAATTTTTTTTACTACCGGTTCTGTGGGCGTGGCTTGGTGGGCGTGGCAGGGGAAGGATACTGTAAAATCACCAATCAGAAGTGGTATTTGCCGGTTCTACAAACTACTCAAAATTTCTGCTACTGGTTCCCCAGAACTGGTCAAAACCTGCTGAATACCACCTCTGGTTCAGCCCCATAGTCAATATGGAAATGACTAAATCACAGGTGGCCATCCATTTCCCAAAATTTCTGGCAGGAGGGAATCTAGCATTGCTTTAAGGAAATATTTCCATTGCTTAACAGATCTAACTATATATTCCACTTAATAGTATTAGGTTGGTTCTTGTCTTGTTCTCAATTCAAACAGAAAACAGGCCCATTTTTTTGGTCACATGCTTTTTTGTGGACTGCTAACACGTTTCCCTTTACTCTCCTCTTCTTCAAGCAATAGTCTACCGTTCCTTCAACTACTACTCCTGAAGTTTGATTTTAAGGCTCCTTATTGTCTTGGTACCTGTCTTCTAAATTCAGTTTCTTTATAGCCATTTTAAAGTATTGGAGACCAAAATCCAAGAAAAGTTAACCAGTGAAGAAAATACATTTTCGTAGACCACAACAGATCTATTAGGAATTTATCAAAGAACACAGAATACTGTAAATATTAAATTAAAATTTAAGGGAATAGGTTCACTGTCAGTACAATGTTTTTTATAATTTAAAAAACCCCGGAAGCATTCCGTAAATTCTAAGAAGCTATCACCAAGCACATCAGTTTTACCTTTGTCTGTGCAGCACAAGCTCTGGCCAAGAGAGTTTTTCCTGTTCCTGGAGGTCCATACATGAGTACCCCTTTAGGAGGTTGGATTCCCAGGTTTTCAAATTTCTCTTTATGATTCATTGGCAGAACTATAGCTTCTACAAGCTGTAAAAACAAAAAGTAAATGCAATCACCTTTTAACAGCTGAATCCCTGCTGGCTCTGTAATCTTGATTACAGAACAGGTTAACATTATAAAAGCACCTAAAATGTTTTCCAAGCTCTGTAAATATTAAGCCAAAGAAATTGAATGAGTAGGTTCTCGTTACCTCTTGGATTTGTTTATCTAGCCCTCCAATATCACTGTATTGTTCTGTAGGTCTCTCATCCACTTCCATGGCTTTCACCCTTGAGTCATACTCTGTGGGCAAGGTTTCCAAAATCAGGTAGGAGTCTTTGTTCACTCCCTGCAAGCAGAAATGCACAAAAATGCTTTTTTTAAAATTCTACCACTCCATTTTTTTCCACACCTTACTTATGCAGTTATTGAGAGGAGGAGAGAAATCTATTACTATCATACACAAAATAGATTCACTACATAGTAACATGAAAAAGCAGGGGAAGAAAAAAAGAGGCAGAATACATTATTCTCAGTCGCTTGAGAAATATTAAATTTGCCCTTAAAGCTATTATTTCAGAACATTAAATATGAGCACTACTGTATCAATTTATTAAAATGAGAAAGATGACATAAGCTTTTTTGTTTTATGTTAAGGCACTAAACAGCTTTGAGATGAAAAAAAAGCAGTAGTGGTAGATAGTACAAGACAAAATGATAATTTAAATTACAGCCAAAATTAAATATGTCAAGATTCAGACTTATAGAAAGTAGATTATATCTTATTAAAATAATACTAGGCTGTTTCTGCTAAAGAACTATAGGTGTCTGCAATCTGAATTTATTTATCTGCCATACTTGAAACTCCTGAGCAGCATACTTCCCAACCACATTGTAAGAGAGACTTACTAAGGACTGAATACTAAGGACGGTCATAAGATTTAACTGGAATAAGCAAGTTTACAAATACTGTGAAAGTCATAGGAACAGTGGGGTTATCTATGAAGTTGCTTTGTTTTTAAAATCAGAGTATATTTGGTGATTCATTCTTATGCAGCATAGTAACTACTCACCACTAGATCTCCGGGCTTTAATTTTTCAGCATCAACTAACCCAATCACAGGTAGAAAGTAAGTCTGTTGAAAAAGAGGCAACAAAAATGTTCTCACCTTGACCGAAATATTATTAGAATTGTCCGCATACCTTATTTTGTAACTAGCAGTGATTTTCACTTTAGATGTAGGATGTCCTGGATTAAAATTGCAGGTGCTTGTTAAGAACAAAATAGTTTATCGTACAGTATTTATTTCAACTTTGCCTTTTTATACAAGGAAGCACAAAGAAGTTAAAATATGTTCTATATCTAACATATAACCTTAAAATGACAGAAACCAAAATCGGAGAACATTTCAATTTAAAACCTTAATCTCAAAAATGTCTGAATTCATACATTTTAAATACATCCTTGAGTGGGAACATGAAAAGTGTAGACTCTTAGCAGATCATATTACAATCCTAACTAATCTTCTTCAAACTGGACATCCTGTAGATAAATAACTATAGAATTCTGAAGTATGGCCAATTGAGAAATATGAAAGGTGAAGGATGTGTATCTGGAGGATATCCGCTTGGAGATGATTAAATTTTGACTACCATGAGATTCACCAAATCAAATCATATAGGAGTATCACTCAACTGGTTTTTTCCATGTTCAAGAAATGATATTCAATTCTAAGCATCATGAGTGAGAAAGGTGTCAGGTAGTACACATTGTTAAGAGCCCTGGCCAGTTGAAATGGTCAATATTGAACCGGATCTTATTAATATAATGCATCACATATTTATATAATTAAAAGCACTTTGTTATCATGTTGCTTTCACCTGTCGAGTAGAGGTTTTAATGACAGCACACTTGCCCTTCCTTTGTGAATCAAGGTCAATATTTGCTCCATCTTCTTCCTGGTCATTGGGGTCAACATCCAGCAGCTAAAGATGAAAAAAGATCAGATGCAAACAGAGTTATATTGGTCAAGCACATAATGTTATCACAACATGTATTCCTGCCATACCCAGCAGTGCACAAAGGCACTAGATAGTCAGTGCTAATGCAGAAATTCTTCTACAAGGTCTTCAAAATGTTATAGACCCACCTCTCAAAAAGTGACAGCTTTCTTTTGTTGAAGAAAGCAGGTGCCTCACAGAAATAAATGGATAAATAAACTATAAAGTAACAAAATCATCTACTTATCATTATAAATCTTAGTTGGTATAATCAGACAGCAGATAACTTATTGTAGTCAAAGAAGCAAATTATGGCAATGATCCTGTTTCTTCCTGAAAGGGGTATGTTTACAGAATCAACTTCACAGATAACATCCTATCTATATTATAAAAATATGCAATTTTTATATTTATCTTTCTCTAAAGAACAGCCACGTTAGTAAGATAGAAATGAAGTTGACTCTTGTATCTGTATCACCCATCGTCCCATTTCAAGAACAATTTCTTCCAACATTTTCCTGAGCTTTTTTTAAAAAAACAGGATTGCTGATTTGATTGTAATCACTGATTTATATATGCTTACTTTGAAATAACTCATTATTCCCTTTCACAAGTGTTTTGGATTGCAGCTGAGAAATTATACCAAGAAAGAATATCAAGTCAGATTATTAAAAAGTGACTCTTTTTTAAGCAGGACCAAGTTATAATAATCTCATTTTGCATGTCCCATTTCCTATTTTCTTCAGGGAATTCACTCATACAAAAATTATATTTATAAATACGATAGGCTATATATTATACTATAAGAAACATACCTCTATGACATTGGATACAAGGTATGGAAGAGTTTTATTCACTTTGATTTTTTCACTATTTTCTTTAATCTTGTCTTTCATTGCTTGTAGCTCATGAGTTACTCTCAATACTTCACTCTTCATGATCTGAAAATGCAGAGCAATTATTCTTTAAAAATAATTATTTGATTTCATGCAAATCTGGAAGATAATGAAAATGGGGAAAATGCTAGGTACTAAATCAAAAATAAAATGAATTAGCAAAATGACTTGGTTTTTACAGAAGTAATTGTTTTTGTGGAATTCATTTTCTGAGGGAAAACCAAACCAACAATTATTTTTTCAAAAGATTGTGTAGCAAGCAAGCTTTTGTGAAAACTGCATGAGAATCAGGATATGGCTATCATGCACTCATGTGATAAGGGAATTACAAAATAAAGGCCACTTTATTTTCATAGCCATAACACAGGTACAGTGTTGTCTAAAGACAGGAGATACAGCTTGTGGGAACATGCCAGAATGGGTGAACTTTCCATGAACCAAGTTAAGTTTTACACCTGTTAAATCAGTGGACAAATTTAGAATTGTGTTGAAAGACTGATTTTTAAATAGATTACATCATAATTATGCAACCCATAGTGCATTAAAAATGTAGCTCTACCAGTATTTTTTTTTAAAGTAATAAATCTCTGAGGAAAGTCACTGCCCAGTGCCTCCAAGCTCACTGCCACCACCAGCTCTGCTGCCATCCCACTAGCCATCTATTGGCACACCATCTGTTACTTTGCAGCCGGTTATCATCATCATCATCATCATTATGGTCCTTTTTCCTCAATGAGTTATTATGGCCTACCATAATCCTAACACAGATTTCTAGAGAATATGGTATGGCCTCACAAATATCTCGTGCCGACTTGTCAAATTGTAACCGGGGCCACACTCCAAAGGTAAGCTGGAGAGGAGAAGTCTCCCCAAACTGCCTTCACGTCACGCCAGAAGGTCCAGGGCATCTCCTAGTTGTCATTTCTCACATTTATTTCTAACATTTATAAGATTGAATCATTCACTCTCTCACCTGGACCACATGCTGCTGCTTATTTCCTTTCAGCTTTATGGTGGTGTATAAAAGCCTAAATCTGCCTGTGATCAAGCTACAACGAAAGCATACTTTCTCTCCAACAAGCCAGCTTAAGAATCAGCACCAGGGTTCCAGAATATCCTTCTCAGGAGGCTTTGTCCTAGGGCAGATTTCCTCAACCGTGGCCCCTTGGATGGACTTTAAACTCTCAGATTTCCTCAGAGAACATGCTTCCCAGAGAGCACAATAGAGTGTCAAAGCAAGCCAGCTTTTAAAGAGGCGCCGGGAAGCGGTTTTGGGTCAGTCCGTTTTTAAAACATTTGCTTTTCCACTTTCGGCATTCTCTTTACAAAAGCAGGAGGAAAGAAAGGCCCGGCTGAGTGTAGCCTTGCAAGGGAGGGGGAGGGATATGAAACACTCCGACGGCCCGAGTTGCAAAAGGGACCCAAGACAATTTGTAGGCACCCTGGAAAAAAAGAGAAACTTTTAAACCCAGGTTCCCAAGGCGAGAAACCCCAACTAAAACCTACTTTTATCTCACTATCCAGCAGGCGGGTACGCTGGACGATCTCTTCCGTGGACATCTTCAACACCTCTTCCCCGATGCCATCCTAAGAGAGAAACAGCCAGTCATGGCAAAAGGCAAACAGGCAGGCTCTGCCGATCCCGGACCTTCCCAGCCAGGCCCGCTCCCTGAGGGAATCTCTGCAAGCCCCCGCATCACAAGGCGACCGCTCTCGTTACCAATATTGCCCACCGGCCATTCTCTCATTCTCGGCAAGAATTCCGTCCCCGGCTTTACTTACCTCCGCCTCATCCCAAACCGACGCCATTTTTCTCCCTCAGGAGCAAAGCTGGCCTTTGAATTCCGGGCAGCAGATTCCACACGCTGGACAAAAACAAGGGTCCTCTCCTCTGCCGTGAAAACCAACACTTTTTTTTTTTTTGGTTTCCATTTAGCACCGCCACCACACTGGCCTCCGCCGACCATTTCAGTTGAGTTAATTTTGAGCTTTTTGTCGAATCTACCAAGTTTGCAGTGTTCTGATCACGTGATTGCGTCCAAATTTGCCGAGGGAGGGCCTTTTCTCAGTTCCGCGGCGGCCAAGTGGCCGCCATCTTAGTCAGGGGCAAGAGCCTTGAGTCAATAGAGATAAAAAAGAGACAGAGTCGGCGCGCGGATTCACGTAAAGGGCGATTTTCTCGGTGCTCGGAAGAAAACGCGACCCGTGTGAGCGAACCCACGGACGACGTGACAACGCGCCTTCAGCGCTGATCTGAAATTTCACCCATGGTTTCAATTTTTCAAACCTTTTTTTCTTTCGCAAGCGATTCCCACAGGCTGACTGGGGAATGCTGAGAGTTGGAAGTTCCCACATCTTCAAACTTGCCAAGTTTGGGGACAAAACAATAATAATACTGTTTTAAGACTGAGGATACTCTCAGTTTAAGTTGGCGTTCTTAAAGGTTCTTGTATCTATCTTATGGCCGGACTGAGAGCTGTTGCAGCATGTGTTCAAAAAGCAAGAAATGTCTTGTAAAATAAACCTTTTGCTCCTTTGCTCTCCTCCTTCAACACCAGAAGGTGGGGGCGGCGAGTGGGGGGAGGCTGATCACCTGCAATGCTTTCCTGCCAATGAAAAGGTAAAAATGAAATCACTCATCTAATGGAATCACTTGGCTTTATAGTGTTAAGGCGATAAGAAAGCCACAGGGTAATAAGATATCTCAGCTATTTTCCCTTTCTGTGAGGTAGATCAATCTTAGTAGAGAAAAAATAAAAATCAAACTCTAAAAAAACGTTTTTAATTTTAAAATGCGAAGGGTTTTTTTTTTTTTTTAATTTTGATGCTGCGGGTACAATTATTATGTTTTAAAAAGAAATCCGTTAAAAATCTAATGCTCCGGGTAGATTACAAGATGGTTTGTAGATTACAAGAATTTCTCCATCCTCATTATGGTTATTATAAGATGTTAAAGAAGAGAATACAAGGACATGCCTAACATATAATTCCAGACTGTTGTAAAATGCACTTATACGAGGATACAACAAATATTAGATGCAGCAAAACAAGTAGAACAGTTTCTGTGGGGTAATTCCAGCTGTGTATCAGAGCTTTCCAGCACATATGTCATTTCTTTCCAGTTCAGACCCAGCTTAGTTTTCCCAGGGCTTTGCCTTCAGTTTTGAAATAACAAACCATTCTCTCTACAAAATAACAGAGAGCAGGAAGATCTTCTAAGTTAAATCTCATGCCCCAGAGATGTATATACAGATTCAAGTGTTCTTTGGCATTTTCCTAGCTGTAGGCATTGCAACTCCTCAACTTTTGCAGCCATGGTATACTCTTCCCACACCTATCTGCATCAAAGGACTCATGACTCTGAATTCTACAGCACAGAGGTTTGTACCAATTCCTTTCTCAGCGACAGGGATTTGTTTAAAATCACTGTCTCCTCCACTGAATTTTTCTATGAGCCATTTATGCTACTAATATTTTTCTGTGATTCGGTTTTGGGCTGATGGTAAAATAAAGCATGCATAAGAAAGATTTACAAATTATAAGAAGAATCTGGTTGCAGTTACTCCAACTAAAAGTGATGCAACTAATACTGAGTGTAAAGAGATGATTCCTCTGTTACATGGACATATCACACTGTTGATGACTTTATGGGATATATGAAACAAACATCAAACTTTATTTACTCACGTTCCCTTTTATATTGGTAGGAACAAGATGATGCTGATAATATATCGTGGCAAAGGCATGCAAAAATCTGGAAAATCCAGATAAGAGGGGTAAATATGTTTCCGTGAAAGTTTATAAAGAAAGCTTGTATTTTTAGTTGTCTTGCAGGTAGTAATCCCAATAAACTTGGAGAACACTAGATTGGTATCTATTTTTTTGTAAGGTATTTTTCAGCTGTTTAAAAGAAACTGATCACAAAAGCTGATAGTTTTATCTTAAAAATGCTACTGTTGGACTGCAGACAGTTTATATAAAAAGTATGTTTATTAAATACTTAAACACAAAATCAGTGCATTTGCTATTGGGGATATTTTCATTTTTCCATTAATGAATTAACAGTTAATATACACAACTTGCTTTTCTACTGTATTGCATCAGTAAAAAGATGGTCAGGTCAAGATGTCTACCTGTTTATGGAATTAGAAAATATCCTAAAATGTTTGTGCAAGTTACTAGGTTCTCTTTATTATGAATAAGGGGAGCCTTACTAAGGTTGTTATAGTTTAGGATTGGTACAAACCTAAGCCCCTGTCACACAGCACCAACGGATGGAAAGAGGATGTAAAACGGAAACACTTGCCATCTGTTGGTTTACGCGATGCTTCCGTTCTGTACTCACTGCATCCGTTTTTCATCCTCTCTGTCCATCCAGCATCCGTCTATTGACATTTCATCCGCTCAAGAAGTTTTGAGCTGCACAAAACTTTTTGAGCAGAAAATGTACCCAACGCATCTGTTCTGCATCCACTAGGCATACGGGGAACATCCGTTCTACATCCGTTGTCATCCGTTAAGCATCCGCTATATCCGCTAGGCATCTGCTGCGCATCCGCACAACTCGCATCCGCTCCAGTGGAAAACGGACACAGGGAGGAAGCGAAACGGACGCGGAACGGACACGCAGCGTTAGTAGCACGGACGGAGAAAGGATGAAAGCGGATGCAGCTCGCATACAAAGCATTAAAATGGAAAAAACGTTCGCAGAGGGGACGTATCTCGGATATTTAGGATGTCTGCAGGATGCCTAGAGGATGCAAAAGGACAAGGAGTGGAAAACCTATATTTCCTATAAAAAGGGGGAGGAACTCACCTGGATCTCACTTTCAGTCCAGCAGCCCTGCTGTGCAGACCTCTTCAGCCTTCATCTGGCTCTTGCTCTTCCACAGCATTGTCATCTCCACCATGGATCGTAACACACTCCTTTTAGTAGCCACCATCGTTCTACAACAGTGTGAAGCCATCTACAGGCTCTTTCACCTGTTCTACGTGAAGAAAAGGAGGCGGCCAAGAAGTGTCTGGGTCCGAAGATGGATCTCTAGAAGAGCGGAGTACGGACTGTAGAACAAGCTGATGGTGGAGCTCAGGAACGAAGACCCTCGTGCATTCCAGAACTTCATGAGGATGCCACCAGCCATGTTTGACGAAGTTGTGGAGCGGCTGAGACCCAGGTTGACCAAGCAGAGCACCAACTTCTGGCCCAGCCTGGACCCTGGGCTCAAGGTGGCACTGACTCTGCACTACCTGGCCTCAGGGACCACATACAGGAGCATGCAGTATGGCTGGAGGGTGCCACACAACACCATCAGCATTGTGGTCAGAGAAGTGGTGCAGGCAATCATCGAAGAATACCTGGAGCTCCTCCAGTGCCCCTCCACTGAAGAAGGCTGGAAGAAAGTTGCAGAGCAGTGGCATCAGAAGTGGAACTTCCCCCACACCGTTGGAGCCATAGATGGGAAGCATGTGGCCTGCAAAGCTCCAACCAAGTCAGGGTCCATTTATCACAACTGCAAGGGCTTCTTCACCATCATCCTCTTCGCCATGGTCAATGCTGACTACAAGTTCATGTACACCGATGCTTCAGGCAACGGCTCATCTTCAGATGCCCAGGTATACAACGCCAGTCACCTCAAGGAGGTGCTGGAACGCAACCTTATCATGGGCTTCCCAGATCCAGACCCCCTGCCCAACAACATATAAGATGTGCCCTACTTCATTGTGGGGGATGACATCTTCTCCCTCAGAACCTACCTCATGAAGCCCTACACTTCCAGATGCCTCACCTGTGAAGAGAGGATCTTCAACTATAGGCTGTCCAGGGCAAGGCGGGTGGTGGTGAACGCCTTTGGCATCCTGGCCAACAGGTTCCAGGTACTTCTCACAACCATGCAGCATTGCCCACAGACCGTGAGGAGGATCGTGGAAGCTTGCTGCATCCTGCACAATCTCATGCGCACCCGCTACCCAGTGTTGCAAAACAGGCTCGTGGACCTCCAACAAGGCAATGGGGAAATGGAGCCTGGGGAATGCAGGCAAGGGCGAAACCTGATAGATACTGTGGATGTGCAAGGCCCCAACAGAGCTTCACGTGAAGGGAAGAAGCAGCGCAACCTCCTGAAACAATGGTGCAACTCCCCAGCTGGAGCAGTGGAGTGGCAAGACAGGATGATAGATGCTTAATGGATGCTTCCTTCATCCTGTCTCATCACACTGATGAGATTGGGCCATGTATGTTGAGTGGCCCTACAATGAATAGGGCATTTAATAAAGAGTTGTGTTTATGTTGAAATGTGTGGATCAATGATTACATTGTTATTGATAATAAAGGGCCAAAGGTGTGGCACCTGGGAGGGTGGACCATACAGTCCCACTATGCTTGCACTGGAGGTTTATCTATCCCACAGCTATTACCCATTCCACGGGTATCCTAACCCATCCCACAGCTATTACCCATCCAACAGGTATCCCTTCCCATCCCACAGCTATTACCCATCCAACAGGTATCCTAACCCATCCCACAGCTATTACCCATCCCAAAGGTATCCCTGCCCATCCCACAGCTATTACCCATCCCAAAGGAATCCCTGCCCATCCCACAGCTATTCTTACTGATCCCACAAGCATACAAAGGCTTAAACCATTTCTAAAAGTTTCCACCAAGACTTTATTTAATAAAATAAATGAAGCAAGTGTGTGAAGCAAAGATAATCTTTATTAATAACAAGCTGTAAAAGCAAAATGACCCAAGTGTCCCAAGCAAAGATAAAGTCAACAGGTAGCCACCCAGTCTCTGGCATTCTTCTCAGTCACTTTGAGGCGTGCCCATAGTCTCAGGGGTGAAGGGTCCAGGTGCTGTGGAGGTGGCTGCTGCTGGAGTGCTGGTCTGAGGCTCCATTGGGATGCCTGGCCCCGAGAGGACAACAGGGGACGGTGTGTGGAGGAAGCTCTCAGAGAGCTGGCTCTGTCCTGTGATGTTGAGAGCCCCTTCCTCCAGGACATGGGGTGTCAGCCCCAATACCTATGACAGATGTTCTGAGGCCGGGCTTGGCTGTGGGGTGGAGGAAGGAGGAGCGTAGTGGGGCTGTCTGGTCTGCAACTGAGTGAGGTGAGGCGTGGGTGGCATCTGTGGCATTGGTGGCACCGGTGGCGTATGATGTATCTGTGCCTGGACTGGGAAGGGCTGCCTGTGCTGCTGGAGCTCCTGGTAGCTGTAGCCTTGGTAGGTGAGGGCCTGTGGAAAGCCTTGGAAGGGCAGTGACATCACCTGGGGTGGAGGAGCAGACCTGGACTGGGTGGGAGTAGGTTCAGCTGGGTCTGGAGGGTTGTGAAGACCGGTGATCCTGTCCTTTTATCACCTGGTACTGTGATTCGGACATGTCCATGAGGGTCTGGTTGACGTAGGTGAGGAAGGGCTTGCGGTTGGAGGATGGTATGTCGCTGTGTACCAGCTGAGAGGAGATCTACGCTGCTTCTGATGGTGTCCCTGATCTCCAGCAGGACAGTGTGGCTCTGCCCCTCCAGTCTGCCTCTCTGCCTGCTTTCTGTGGAGGTGGAGCTGGGGGTGGATGTGGGTTGGTCTCTGGTGGAAGTGCCATCTCCTTGCTTCCACTGCATCGTGGCATGCTCCATAGATACCTGCTTGGACACAGGAGCTGACTCTTGGCCAGAAGAGGCTCTCTACGGGCTGCCTGAGAGAGAGGGTTGTCAGAGGGGCTGCTCCGCGGTGGCGGATCTCACCTTCCAAGAAGCTGCACTTGGCCATCACATAGGTCTCTTGGTCCATCAGCTTGACCGTGGCCTGGGCAGATTTCTTGAGTTGCAGCTTCCCGTACCAGGTGTGCATGTGCTTCCACCAGCCGAGAAACACCTCTGAAGTGTAGCCTAGGTTCTCCGCCTTCTCTCTCCAAGCAGCCTGCTTCCTTTTGGTGTCTCGATAGAGCTTGTGTCCCTTCCGCCAAAGATACTCGTTCTCCCTCAGCCATTCCAGCACTTCATCCACATGTTCCTCTTCGATGGAGTATTGCCTCCTCTCCCGTTCTTGTTCTCGCGTCTGCCTCTTCCTCCCTCTGGCAGGGCCATCTGGGCCCTCATCAGAGGGGCTTCGAAGTTGTAGGGGCTGCTCCACCATACCACCACCAGCAGCAACAACAGTAGCAGCAACAGCAGGACCACCACCAGCAGCAGCAGCAGCAGCAGAGTAAGCACCAGCAGGACCAGGATCAGCAGCAGCAGAGTAAGCGCCAGCAGGACCAGGAGCACCAGCAGGACTAGGAGCACCAGCAGGACCAGGAGCAGCGCCAGCAGAGTAAGCCCCAGCAGAAGCCCCAGCACCAGGAGCAGCGCCAGCAGAGTAAGCCCCAGCAGAAGCCCCAGCACCAGGAGCAGCGC
>BLBF01000005.1:54328010-54391355 GCA_015471245.1 Laticauda colubrina | reverse complement strand
ATATATATATACACACACACACACACACACACACACACACACACACACACACACATCTATAATTGAATTAAAACAAGTATTAACCTGCAATAGAAATTGCAAAAGCTAAGGAGATAAGCTGAAATAACCAGGCTCTATGCTAATTCACTATTCAATTTTTTTTTTAAAGGTTTTTAAAACTTCTTGAAAGTCATAAATCTTTCATGAAGAGGAAGAAGGAGCTGATCTGAGAGTTCGCAAGACTCTAGGTCCTTGAAAATTGGAATATGGACACTGTAACTCTGGAGCGAGACCTTGATCAGAAGAACATCTGGAGCAAGCAAGGGAAGTAATGACAGACTGATACTGGTAGACTTGTCATCCAAGAATTCCAAACAGAAAGACCCGTGGTTAAACTGGGCTCTGGCTCAAATGGGGAACTCATTATGAGCTATAATGAGACATGATAAGAGTTTGGAAGGTGCAGAAACCTGAATGGCACTCTTCTGGGCTAAGATTATGGGACAGAAAGAGGACCTGGGGGCATCTACTATGTGACTATAATTGCAATGTAGGTGTGAAGCTACCAAAGCATGAACAAATAAAGCTACAGTTCTATCCCCACCCCAGCCTTCTACAAATAGTAATCAGATGAGAATTAGGAACCCTCACTAAATTCAATTGAAGGGCATAAAAGTCAGCTGATCATTGCCCAAGACCCTCCCTTATTCCAGTAGAGCTATAATATGCCCTAGATGCTATGTATATACTAGATACTATGGCTAATATGCTATGTATTGAACTTCAATATTCTTCCTTGTCTGCCTAATTATCAGTTTCGTTAAGAGCAATAATAAAAAATGATTTTCCCTATCAATTCACTCATTAATAATGCGATTCGATCATTCAGTCTGAAAACATTAAAACACTGGTGTTTTAAAATGTTTCTTAATGAGAATCTAGCTCTGATTGACTTCTGTTCCATCACTGTTACCAGACAAGACATTAATTCTCTTGCTTTGTTCATGAGATTTATGGGGTGCAGGTGGACAAGTGAAGTATTTGTGTTTCTATTTGTGGCATTTCTATGAGGGTTTTTTTTGCCTTGTTTGCAGCATGTATGAAGCAAGTTGATAGCAAAAGTGGGCAGCAGGCTGAATTCACTTTCTACAAAGAAAGTGTGCCAGTGAAAATGAGTACTTGTGTTTTGGTTGCAAGGTGGAATGGGGCTATTCTGTCAGTTGAGTGCATGCAACCACAGAAAGAGTAATTGTAACAATAACAATATTACACTGAGATCCTGCCTTTTCTTAGGAAATTGATGATAGTGTACATTGCAAGTCTCCCTTATTTTATCATAACAACAGCCCTGCATGGTATGCTATGCCGTTAATGCCAATTTAGAATGCCTTGTAAGACCACACTTGAAATATTGCATCCAGTTTTGGTTGCCACAGTATAAAAAAGATGTTGAGAGTCTAGAAAGAATGTAAATAAAAGCAATAAAGATGATTAGGTGAGTAAAGATTAAAACATATGATGAACAGTGGCTGGAATTGGGTTTCTTAGTTTAATGTAAAGGACTGGGATGCCATGATAGCAATATCTAAGGGGCTGCCACTAAGAAGAGGGGATCAACTATTCTCCAAAATACTTGATGGCAGGCTAAGAAGCAATGGATGGAAACTAACCAAGGAGAGAACCAACCTAGAACTAAGGAGAAATTTCCTCACAGTTAGAACAATTAATCAGTGGAACTTGCCTCCAGAAGTTGTGGATGCTAAAGGTTTTTAAGAAGAGACTGGACAACCATTTATTTCCTATAGCAATAGCACTTAGATTTATATACCACTTCACGGTGCTTTATAGCCCTCTCTAAATGGTTTACAGTGTCAGCATAATGCCAATAATCTGGGTCCTCATTTTACCGACCTTGGAAGGTTGGAAGACTGAATCAATCTTGAGCCGGCAAGAATTGAACCACTGGCAGCCAGCAGAATTAACCTGCAAAAATGCATTCTAACCACTACGTCACCATGGCTCTCTCCCAATGGGATAGGGTTTCCTGTTTGAATAAGGGGTTAGAAGACCTCCAAGGTCCCTTCCAACTCTATTATTTTTTGAAGAAGGAATGACCTCAAAACTTCCAATTTGGTCCACAGTTCATGAACTTGAGTCTATGTCACCCTGATACAACTGATTTTTTTGACATATGTATCCACGTATGATACTTGTTGGTTTTTAATTGATTTTAGGATAGTTAGCAGTCCAGGGTCATTTATCTATAGAACTTGAAATAAATAAAACTCCAGTTTGACACCTTAACAACTGTCCTATATTGGATCTGTTATATAGGTAGTCTTCAACTTACAATAATGCATTTAATGACTGTTTGAAGTTATAACAGCATTGACAAAATGACTTATATGATCATTTTCATGCTTACGATCCCCGTGGTCCTGTGATCAAAATTCAGACACTTGGTAATTGACTCATAATTATGATGGCTGCAGTGTTCTGAAGTCATGTGACCTTCTGACAAACAAAGTCAATGGGGAAGCTAGATTCACTTAACCGCATTACTAACTTACCAAAGCTCACTTAACTGTGGCAAGAAAGGTTGTAAAATGGGACAAAACTCGCTGAACAGCTGTCTCACTTAGCAACAGACATTTTGGGCTCAATTGTAGTCATAAGTTGAGGACTACCTGGACAGAAGAACACTCACCTTATCTTACAACCCAATTCAGTTGTTATGTCCATGGATTCTACACCCAGAAGAGGAAAAGTTAAAAACTATTCATTACGTGTAGCTGATAATATTTCTAAAAAGCTGCACATTCCTAGCGTTCAAGTAACACAAGAAAAAGAATGCCAGTGCTTGTTGAATGAGTGTGTGTATGTGTAATTCATGGAGCCAGTGAGTTTTTGAGATGGATCCCTTGCTAATCTAATATCTTGTGTGCCATTTTTAAAAATAATGTTATTTTAACATGTTTTATATCTTTATTGCAGGATGCTGCTTCTTGTGAGGCAGTTATATAAATTTGATAAATACTTTAGCATGGTGTATATATGCAGATATTACATATTGTATGTTTTGTGTATGTAATAGTATTAAGTTAGTTTTCAGCTGAAGTTTCTTCAAGTGAATTTGAAATGGAAAGCACATTTGTTAACATCTCTGAAATTCTAACCTGTTATTTTTATAGCTCTCAATTTTCTAATGCAGAGATGACTGAATGAGAAAGCACCAGGAAAAAAAGGGAATAATTGCAACACACATTAAATCACGTTGCCTAGCACAGGACTGGACAACTTGTGATGCCTAATGAAATGCAGCTTCTGACCAAGTTAGAACATTCTGCTGCATGCTTAATATATACCTGATTTGTCTATTTTTGGATAGGCAGTGTAAACAAGGCTTCTGGCAAGTTGTTAACCACAGCTGATAACTGTGTTTGGCTCAAGGGGTCATGAGTTTTGGGAGTCTGACTCTCAAGCTAGTTTCCCTGATTCAGCACGCTAAAATTTATTTCTAACTAACACAGATATTATGCCTAAGAGTCAGAACTCATTAAAACTGGATCGTAAGGATATAAGAAGCCAGTTAAGACATTGATAAAATGATGCATTCTTGAGAAGGAAATCTAAGTAGCAGATTAAAAATCAATTTTGGGGAAAGCATCCCACATTCAAGGGTAAAAGTTTCAGAGATAAGGGGTTGTTTTAATGGAGTGGTAGCAAGGATTTTTAAAAATCATGAATGCCAATACAGAATTTCCTTGTTTCATTCATTCTGGAGGAATTACATCTCTTTTTTTTTTTTTTTTAGGGTTTTGTTTTCTCTTATTTCAGCATGGTTTGCATTCCCCTCTTTTGCCCCTTACTTTAAATGGAAGACATGGGAGCAGGGCAATGCCTGGAGCTGGTGGTTTCTGTCACCAATGGATTCACCACACATGCCACAGTAGAGTTCCATTTCTTCAACGCATTCGTGGAACTTCACCACGTGATTACGAAGTTCCCTCTGCTGACCCTTTGTACGATAGATCCCTTCACAGAGGCAATGAATCTTCAGCAGACAAAGCTGCATAAAAGAGAAGACAGAGAAAAATAACCACATGAAAAGAATATTAGAAAGGAGGCACTCCATGGGCCCAGCACATCCCTAGTTCCTGATTATCTAAAACATTGCATCTTTTAAGCTTTTGAAATGTGATGTTCTTTTCTCATCCCTTTTGCCGCTTTTTATTTTACTTAGCAGAAGCTCAACAACTGTCAGACAGATCCTTCTCTTCTTTGGCCATCTGTTGCCTCCTCTTTCCAAACTGTGCTTCCCACCATTCTCATTTGTACTACTATATAGCACTTTTGAGGAAAAATGGGTCATTTTACTCTTTGCTTAGCATTTTATCTTTTACATTCAGCAATCACTTCTTTTTTCACATTTACATAATTGTATATTCTGCAAAATTCCTCCTTCTGAAGAGTTCCATGCTAGCAACATGATATTAGTGGGTTATTAGTGATTCAACATAATATTTGAGTATGTAATTACATGTTCAAAACCTTGGAGGTCTGTTATTAGGCAGAATTATGACATACATAGATAAACCCACATTAAACAGAACGTATAGCTTATCATGGATATAGTAGAAAAATGCAGATGGGACAACTTACTTTGTTTCCTAGTCCCTCTGCCAGCTCATGAGCCCTCTCAATATTTTCTAATGCCTGTGGAAAGCATAAAACATATATGTATTTGAGTCAATCCCATAAGACTTTGGGCAGCTTACGATATTAAGATAATACAACCATAAAACAATATGAATGTAAGTCATGTGCATCCAGGAAAAAAACCAGACAAATAAAATCCTTGGTAACTATCCAAACCCAAGGCCTGGAAGAAAAGGCAGGTTTTCAAACATCTTGAACATAATGAAGGGCAGGAGCCATGCAGATCTCAGGAGCAAGTGCTACAACAAAAAAGGCATACCTCCTGAGTACTGATATGCAACATTGTTTAACCAAAGGAATTTGGACCGTTAGTTTTTGACTGTCCCATACAATTGGACTATCACAGCTAGATAGTCCATCAGGTAATCAGGCCCCATGCCATTAAGTGTTTATAGGAGAGGAGGGTGAAGTGCCAAGATATGTGATATGATATCTTGAAATATGTGGTGGTTCTGAAGAACTTGTTGCTTGAATTTGTGATATGTACCTGACAGGGTGCCAAGATAGGGAAAACTGCATTAACCTAATCTCTGGAAGTCTAGGTAATACTAGGAAACATTTACTCCCTTTAATTTATAATAATTTAATTTATACTATTTGTGTATATACTATAAAATGTATAAATACATGTACACACACATACACACACACAAGTGAACCTCTTTGCTGTAGTAATTAAAGACACTGGATTAAGTGCAAGGAGACTGTGAGTTCTTATCTTCTCACAGGAATAGAAACCAGATGGGTCATTTTGTGTCAGCCACTCTCAGCCCTAGACCTGAGAGTTGGCCCTAGGAATTTGAAAAACATCCTGGAAGAAGAAATGTCAAACCACTTCCAAGAAAACTGCCTATGTTTATGAAATTGTCAAGAGTCAAGATTTTCATGGTACCCAAATGATACGTAACTATTTATATTTTTATATATTCTATCAGTAGGCTTCGGGCAGTGTACAAGCCATAGTTAATAACCCTAATAAATGTTCATAATGTTTGTCATCCACATTAAACCAACTATAGCCATAAAACTAGCTGGATAGCCCGCAGGTTCTCATTCTGGGCCTAAGGCCTGCTGAAAAGCAATGGCATTTAGTGTCATCTGCAATGTTAGAAAGGAAACAGCATGTATACCCCTGGGGTCAGCATATCTTATGAGGAAGCAACTTTCAACTGATCATTTCTAAATGCTCAACTACAATGGGTGAATCATATTTGTTAAGGCAGTCCATGATGAATCCCAGCACTACTCCATTTATTCATCTTGCTTAGAGATAACTGTGTGTCACACCACTAGAGTCATGCATTTTGCAGATCAAAAGGTACATTAGATAAACAGTTTTGAATACAAGCTGAACACCTGTTTCCTCGGTATGGATGTTACTATGTGGATAGAAAGACTGTCGGGGGCGGGGGACTTCATGCATTTTAGAGCCCATTTTGGTGGCTCATAAAAATGCAAATGAATCTAATAGACTGTAGTTTTTTACTACAGCCTATTACTGACCTTGTCGAGGTCCTTTTGCATCAGCCAGCACTTGGCTACACCAAGCAGCACCTGAACTTGTCCCAGACGGTTTCCAATCTCAGTCATGATGCTCATGGAGGAATCATAGCGGGGAAAAGCTGTCTGGGTTGTAAGAAAAGGTGTCAGTCGCTGTGCACTACTGCTCTCAGGCAGACACTTTGATAGGAGAGGGTCATACCTGAACATCTGCACGGCTGCGGTGGATATCAGCAAAGCAAAGCAGGCACTGTGCTTGCAAAGGACGATCTCCATGCTGAAGGGCAATCTTCATGGACTCCTAGTAAGATGAGATTTTTTAGAATTCGAACTCAATTTGAACTTCTGTCACACACTAAGTTCTAAATTGTGACCTAAGAAACAGAAGTCTGAGTGAAGGAAAGGGTGTCTTCTCTTCTTCGCAACCCACATTGAAAACAGCATCCCTTCTCCCAATTGTTTCAATAAAATAAATGGTTGAAGGAAGAGGTAGGTTATAGCATTAAGCAATGGCACTTAGACTTATATACCACTTCACAATGCTTTACAGCCCTCTCTAAGCAGTTTACAGAGTCAGCATATTGCCCAACAATCTGGGTCCTCATTTTACTGACCTTGGAAGGATGTAAGGTTGAGTCAACCTTGACCCAGTGAGACCCGAACTGCCCAATTGGCTGGCAGCCGGTGATCAGCAGAAGTAGCCTGCAGTACTGCATTCTAACCACTGTGCCACTGCGGCTCAAGGTTATGCAGCTTGGACCTTCCTCAAACAGCCAAAATACTTTGCCATTGCTTCGGAGTTTTATTGGGTTCCTTTGCATTTCAAAAGCCATGTTCTTCCACCAAAGAAAAGAATCTGCATTCTTATTTTTTTAAAAAAATAGTGGTGTGCACTGATGTTTATAGATAAAGGTGACTTTCAATTTTTTTGCCCCATACAGGGTTTTTATAACCAAAACCAACTTGTATTGGCAGTGGACGCAGTTGCTGCAAGATGGCTGTACAGTAAGTAGTATGGCCAACAAAACAGACCAAAAACGAATTGGTTTGCTGTAATAGTCTAAATAAAACAGTGATTAAAACATTAAGTCAATATGGTCAAAGCTGCCTTCTTCAGAAAGTGATGCAATTGACATATCCCCTTCCCCAAACCGGAAAGCCCCTTAACTTTACCCAGTAGACTTCACCCTACTCCAAGAAGCCATGCTTGTACCTCACAGCATTCCATAGCATCTGGCAAGTGCCCCAGCTTCCGATAGGCTACAGCCATGTGGAACTGGCTCATTGCTCGGTACTTTAAACTCCAGCCCTTTCCATAATCATTCACTAGCTCTGCTGCCTTGCATGGGAAAAACAGAGCCTTTTCATAGTCCTTGAAAAGAGGAGAAGAAGAAGAAGAAGCAAGGAGTGAAGTTGAGAGGAAAACTACAGAAAGGCAGCAGAAATGGTAAAAATATGATTGTTTAAAGTTATGAAATCTATTAAGCTGATTTGACTGATTTTGATTTTGTTAATGGTTAGCCATGGGATATAAATCCACCAAGGAATAATGTTTGCGACAACTTGTAACCTAGACTGATTGATTTTAAAAATCACGGTGAAAAAAGCCATGGTTTCAACCTGCTTTTATAAGAAGCACCAATGTAGACTTTGGGAATGGTGAACTCATTGGATTATAAGAATGTCCCATTAATCATAATTTTTATGGTTAAAAAATGAACTGATGATAATACTGTAAATACATATGTATTATACATGTACACATTCCGAAATGTATAATGAGAGTTCAATATGGAAAGTTTCCACTAAGTAGTAAAACTCTATCTGAAGTCCCTGTTAAGATAAGGCAAATCCTCACATTTCGTTTTGAGTTCACAGTGAGAAGATTTAAAAATGATTATTGTCAGGAAACTTGTCCAAATTTATACCAAAATAAGCAATGTTAATGTTGAGGGTATGAATTTTTCTAGAAATAACAAAATGCTTTAGATTTCTTATTCAAAACATAATAAAAATAAGGAATGATCTTCAAGAGTTTTACATATAGAAATAGGTAATAGATATTAAGTTATACATTTATTGCATAAGCGCACTAATTATGCCTACCGTCTCTGTCCTATTTTTTAAAAAAATTTCTTATAAGTATCTATCTCATGTATTCAAAACTATATTTATTCTTATACCTGTATCTTGTAAGCAATTGACAAATCAAGTATACTTAAAATACTTAAATAATCTCTCACAAATGGATCCATAAGCATTAGCATATAATAATTTGCATATGATCACAGATAACAATTTCATGTGATTCTATCTTAAGCTATAATAATATGAAGATGATTGTGTGATTAAATCCTTTAAATATCAGAAAAGTTTTCTCCTTTTTTTCATTTATTGTTAGATTAGTTAAAAATATTACTGATATATACTGTGATTTCTCAGTGTTCTTTTGTCTCATATCCAAAAATAAATAGACTTTAATAAAATAGAATGATAAATTAGACAGCCAAAGTATAGAAAAAGACTATTTAAATCTTCCCATGAGCTAATCAACATCTAATAATAATATCCATGTACAAAAATGACAATCTGTGATACAACAGACTTTTTCTGGAAGATTTTCCCTATCTAAGTATGTGAGTTGAAACAATAGTTCCATTAAGGCAGGACATTACGAAGGGTTGTATCCAGGACCTTGTGTGGACACCAAACTAGTAGCCAAAACGTCTCAAGATTTTAAATCATAATTCAAAAAACTGGGAAACTAAACAAATTTTCAAGGTATCAGGCCTTACCTAATCAAAACATTATTTTTTTAATGTTGACATCCCAGAGATACCATTTTAGAGGAGTTGTATATGGCACTGTTTCTCCAAACACCATGCACTTGAGCTCTGATTTATGCGATGGTCATCACAAAATTATGGTTCACAGAAAGAAAACAGGTGGAAATCACTGCACCCTAGGTTCAATCTGTACAATCCTTCAGACAGTTAGAAAAGTATCTCAATTTCCTTTTCTTCCATCTGCATTTTTTTAAACTTCTGATCTACATTCACTTGTCATTTCTGCAATACTCACTTTGAGGTGTGTGTAGAAATTTCCTAGACTGCAACAGACACGACACTCAAGCATCTTGTCATCATTGTTGTGTGCGTATCGTAGCGCTTTCTCAAAACACTCCAGAGCTTTTTGGAAAACACTGAGGCCAAGATAGGCATTGCCCATGCTGAGGTTGACTTGACCATTTAATTGGAGGCCCAACGTTGTACCTCGCATGTTCAGGCAGGTCTTACAATAGGAGATGGTTTTGGGGAATTCACAGAGCTTCTCGTTGCTCCGTGCCAAATTCAGGTAGCTCTCAGTAAGATAGTCAGGATCCTCCAGTTCTCGGGCAGTGTCAATCTGCATGACTGCAAACTTTTAGCAAAAGGACACATAACATTTAAGAATCAACAAATCTAATCCTAAACTTCAGTCATAATGAATTCATGTAATTTTACTGACAAATTTTTAACAAGATTAAAATCAATACAGGCATTAAAAAAGAAACAAGAAAGAATAGTGAATAAGTAAAAGAAAATAGAAAAGAAAAAAAGAAAAGATTATGAAGAAGTGGCTTCTGATCTTTTGGGCAGCAGTTATAAAGGCCTTTATATTTTACATTTTTAATCTAAGGTTACTTCATAATTTCCTTATTTCCATAAGCTACCCATAAATCATAAATTCATTTTTCCCCCAGCAAAAACTTCAAAAGGGGTTTCCTGTCCCTGATAAATGCAATTATTCATCTCTCCCTAATCAAACTGGCTAATTTTGTCATCTCTGATGGCTCTGACAGTTTCACCGACCATAATGAATTCAGAATAGAGCCAACCACATTATTCACATCAAGAATAATGGAGTAATTGGAATAATTCACATCAAGGAATTGGCAATTTGCATCTACTCTGTGGCAGACAAGGCTCAGGGATACAAAACTTACCTTGCTTTTTGCTATAAAGTTAAGCTCCACCAAATGGTGCCAGGTGCAAAATAGTGACTCAGGAAAGCAGTCAAATGCTAAGGAATGTGGTAACCTATTTCCATGGGCTTTTGATGGTTTTGGGAAAAAGTTTATCTGATTTTTAATAACAAATTAAAAGGAATATGATTGTTTTTCTCTTCACTTAAATGAAGTTCAGAAATGATAAAAGGAGAATTGTGTAAGCAAGCTAAATAATACTATATTAAATAATCTGTTGCTTTTATTTCGTATTGATGTATTTTTACACACAGTCTTGCACAGAGCCAGTCCTGGTGATTTTGTTTCATTAATTTCTTTCTCTTCACATGATCAAGAAAGAGATTAAATGGATCTGGGCTGCAGGTGCCTGGTACTCACACGAGACAAAGCTACATCCACAGCATCCAGACATTTAGGAGTCTCTCAGGATAAGCAACAAGATGCTTTTAAAACCAGTCTTCAATTAAATTCTGGCAGAAAACTGAAAGGCTGTCCTGAATGGAGAAGGTTCAGAAGAAGCTCCTTCCCCTTCTTCTAGACATTTCTAATCCTGATGAACAGTTTATTTTGAAGACAAAGGGGAATCTTAGAAAAAGATATGCTGAACAGTATTTCCAAAGTAGTATTTAGCTCTTATTCGCACAGTACAGAAGAAAATACATTTCTTCTCTATCCTAATATCCTTTATAGACTAAGGCCCGGTCCCACTGGCCAATGGACGCAAAACGTATGCATAAAGGACACACTGGACGAGCAAAATTTCGGGGGTGGCTCCATTTGTTGTCATCCGCTCCAAAAAGTGGTGAAAATTTGCATAAACAGAACAGAAAAGAACGGACGTGGGTAGTATGTAGCGGGGATGTTAAACGGATGTTCATCGGAAGCCTAGCGGATGAAAGCGGATGGAAGGGGATGACACCTCTGAAGGGGTTATGGGGGATAATTGTGAAGCTGACACATTGCGGATGAAGCGGATGCATCACGTATGCCTAAAGGAAAGAAAGGGGATGCCGCACGGATGTATATTGGATGCAAACTGTTCACTGCGCATCCTTTCTATTTCCGTGCTACTAACGATGTATAGACGTTCCATGTACCTTTTCTTTCCTCCCTCTTTCCGTTTTCAGCTGCAGCGGATGTGAGTTGCGAGGATGCCCAGAAGATACAGAGAGGATACAGTGGACGTTTAACAGATGATAACGGACATAGAACGTTTGTTGCTCCTATGTCACGGATTTACATCGTACACGGCGGAAAGTTCATCCGTTCACAAAGTTTTGTGTAGCTCAAAACTTCTTGCGCGGATGAAATCGCAGTGGACGGATAGAGCGTATGAAACACGTATGCAATGAGTACACAACGGATGCATAGCTTTTTCCAACAGATGGCAAGCTTTTTTTAACGGTTTACATCCTCTTTGCATCCATAAGTGCAGTGAAACCGGGCCTAAAGTAAAGCCTATATATTTGCATGCTCAAACCACGGTTTAATTTTTCTTAGAGGTGTTCTAATGACATTTTACCTCCTTTCATATCGGAGTCAGCTGATCTGTTCTTATCTTAGGACTCAGGGTGATTTACAGTTAGTGCTGCTATCATGTATGTATGTATGTATGTATGTATGTGTGTATGTATGTATGAATGTATGTACGTATACATGCATGCATGTATGTCGCCGTGGTGGTGCAATGGTTAGAATGGAGTACTGCAGGCTAACTCACTGCTCACTCTGAGAGTTTGATTCTGACTGACTCAAGGTTGACTCAGCCTTCCATCCTTCTCAGGTTGGCAATATGAGGACCTAGATTGTTGGTGGAAATATGCTGACTCTATAAACCGCATAGAGATGTCTGTAAAGCACTGTGAAGCAGTATATAAGTCTAAATGCTATTGCTATGTATGTCTTTTCTAATTTGTGTTATTTTGTGGCAATTGCCTGGACAAGCCCTTTAACCCTGTAGACAAAACATATTCTGTAAATCAGCTACTGAACAATAGGGCTGTGCAAAGCATTTGAAACAGACATTTTGCGTATAAGTACAAGCAGGATAGCTGTGTATAAAGTGTTAAACTAGTCATATTCTTTGGGATGTGCTTTGCAAAGAGCCTCTTTCAAAATGCTTTGCACAGCACTACTAAGCAAATTGTCTGTGATGAATTCTGCTAGAATAGACTGAAGAGCTAATTCAGCACAGAAAATACTGTTATAACCAGAACTGTGGAGATATGGACCGAAATATTCAATTGGCAATGGAGTTCACAGAACAAATTTCACTTGAGCTCTTTGGAAGAAATCAGGATAAAAATAAATTATAACAATTGGAAAATCCCTTTTAGACCCCAATTGATTTTTTTCCCCTTTGATTCTTACCATTTTAACCAAACTAATATGTTACCAATTTAAACCTTATAAAAGCTGTATAGATACTCTGAATATAGTCCCCTTCAATGCACTGAAATCATATCTACTTGCACATTGTGTTTTCAAAAACACTATCCATGGGCTTTATTCTAACAATCTGGAGAGGAGTCAGATGAACACATCAGGTTCAAACTACTGTGAATTTATGGAACTTACATTATATTTTATGAACATGCAGATTTAATGACTTCAACATTAAGTGTTTTTATTCCTCACCCCAGCCTGCTTTCTGTAACATCTTATTAACAAAAACAGTGGAAGATTTTAAATACTGGCTTAACAGCTTAATAATACAAATTTGCAATTTAAAATTCTCCTCAAAATATCAATGGGTGGACAAACTCGTCTTCCTTGTAAAATAACATGTTTTTTTTTTCCTATTATCCAATCAGCATCTGGTATCAGCTGTTCAAATAACACTCTATTCTTTTGTTCTGTCATGATCTCTCATGGTTACTTTAAAAAATCTTCCCGTAAACTCAAGATTTAACATTAGAAATCTCTAATCAATCTCTCCACAAGTAATTGAACTTTTCTCTTTTGTATAATGCTTATAGATTCCATTTGGATGTAGATTTAAATACTAAATCCTGCTCTACAAGCAAGTTACTACTATATCTGCAAGAAACATTGTTCCTAAATATTTTCATCAAGGGAGCCTTTTATACAAATATACCTTAACTGAAAGCCCAGAGGCATGTCATTCTTGATTCCTTAATCAAAAACCATTTTCAACCCAATTGTACAATACAATATAGCAGACTACATCATAGTTAACATATGGGCATGCTTCTAAACTACAAATGCAGGTAGTCCTTGATTTACGACCCCAACTGAGTCCAAAATTTTGGTTGCTAACTTTAAGTGTATTTTGCTCCATTTTACAACCTTGCTTGCCACAGTTGTTAAAGTTAGTAATACGGTGGTTAAGTGAATCTGGCTTTCCCATTTATTTGCTTGTCAGAAGGTCACAAAAGGAGACCACATAACCCTAAGGAGACTGCAACCACATGGGGATGCTGCAATGGTTGTGTGAAAAATGGTCATTAGCTACTTTTTTCAGTGCCATTGTAACTTCAAATGGTCAGTAAATGAACTGTTATAAATCTGTACACTGTACAACACCAGTGGGGTTGGGGGTTCTAACTCAATACTACAGTAGATTTTCCACAGGTTTCTCTTTCCTACTTTCCCGAAGATCTAAAGTTGCACCCACAAGATAATGAATCGAGAATAGGAAAATTGTAATTCCCATCTCATCTCAGCTGTGGATCTCTGAGTTGCCTTGTAAAACTCCTCCTCACCCCTCAAACAGAAATAATTAAAAAGAAGACTTTTGGATTCAAGGCAATGTATATTGAAAATGATGAAAGGTTTCCGCAATATTTACCCAAAAGTAAGAATATCTCGAAGTTAAGATCTTCCAAAGCAACACTGAATAGAAAACAACAACTCAGCAAATGTATTTATTTATTAGATTTATATGCCACATATTTCACTTTGAAAAGTGATCTGGATGGCTTCCATGGCAACCACCACATTGTGAAAGTAGTTAGTTTGAACAGAAAAAAGAGAGAGTGTTCCATTCAAATACATAATTCTGAAAAATCTAATGAGCCACTTGGAAGCTCACTAGCATCATAGCATAAACCATGTGTGTGTTTGTGTACACACACACACCTGCACACACACCTATTGTTTAATCTAGTTATTTTATACAGCTGACAATTCTACAAAATAAAGAAGAGCCACAGCATACCATGTCCCAGCTTTGCAAAACCATACAACCCCACCAGGTACACATGCAAATGGCTAACGTTGTAACACCCAACATACTTAATTCTGCAGGGGAGAAATCTTTAAATGGCTCATTATGTCTAGGACTGCAAGCAGAAATGCAGAATGGCAATTTTCAAAGGTAAAAATTTGGCAGGGCTTTGGTATTTGCAATTTTTGGAAGAATCCCAACCAGTGCTATGTTTGGCTGTTTGATTGTGGCTGAACTGTAATATGGAGCCCTACTTTTCTACCCACCAACCTCTCTGTAAACATAGCAAGAGGAAAAAGACATGCAGCCAATCAATGTGCTTTACCTTTAACATATCTTTGTACCTGCCCATCTCCGAGTGAGCCGTGATGAGGCATCCCAGGACTCGAAACCTGCCAGCTGCATCCGTGCTCTTATCCAAAACCCGCAACCAGACTTGAAGGGCTTTTTCTGTCTGACTGGACTGATACAATTGGAGTCCTTTTTCTATCTGCTGCTTGGTCTGGTCCTGTCCCATCTCCTTCGTGCTCTGGAGACGCATATACCAACTTGTCAGAAGAGCAGACCTGTCGGAGTGACTGTTTAGATGGGCTAAAAGAAACAATTACAGTGAAGTTGGTGCTAAAACAGGAGGATGGACCTCATGGTGCCAAAGCTCAGGGCCCACCGGAATCTCGGATGGCTCAGCCTGGAGGAATGTCAATCGGAGATGGGAAAGAAGGGCCCACCCAAATGTTAAAGCAACCTCTAGAATAGCATTCTCGGTGCTGCTATCCTATCAGAGCTTTCTAAAACCCAGGCCACAAAGAAAGTGGAAGACAAGAAAAGCACAGCAAGGAAAGCAGGAAAGAGCGTTAAGTGGCTGGAGTGAAATTCAATAGGAATGGACCCTCCCAAACCCCTCCCTTCCATTGGGGACAGCTGTGCCCGCCAATCTTTGCCATGTGATCTCACAGGAATGTCAGACTTGGTAACCCCCAAGGTCAGAAAGCAAGCAGGAGCAACCAATCTCCTTGCCTCTATGCTGCCTTTATATAAATGCATCAGAGAGGGCAAATGGAGCCTTTCTTCAACAAGTTCTTACATAGTGGCAAAGGCAAAATGAAGGGAAGTTGGAGCTGATATTTCAGAGTTTTAAAAGGAAAAAAAGTTTTTCTTCAACCAATTAGCAGAAAAAAATATCACTAGAATTATCTCTAGCGGGATGGTCACTAGATAGAGCCAGAAACATTTTATAGATAGTATTTTATTTTCTCTCTAATGGAAATAATCTATTTTTTTTAAAAAAAAACAACTATGACTGATAAAAATGCAAAAAACAACAATCAAAAACAACCAGGAGATTGTTCTATCTACTTTACAAGGAAAGTTGAAACCACTGGGAGGTTTTTAGTTAAGAAACTACTTTTGAGAGAGATAAATAAATGAAGATAAATAATGGTGTGTGAGAGAAGAAAAAAAGCAGGCTGTTTCTTGGCAACCAAAGATTGGGGAGGGGGGAGACGAACAGCTGAAGAACTGCTGCTTGTCAATTTTCATTATTCTAGCTTGAGGTATTTTCGCTGTTCTGTGTCAAATCACCTGCCAGTTCTTATCCTAAAACCCTATCCTAGTGTCGTGTATCTTATTCTATAATGTGAAAGGAAAAAAAAAAGTGTGCCCTTTGCTTAAGGCAGCAGTTATTCCAATGGTTGAACTGCAACCAGCTCTTTCTGAAAATGTGGGCCCAAAGAATGTTATTTTCTGAATGAAAGAGGCTGAGAGATGCTAGATACTTTATGGATACTTCATTGCTATTTCTAGTTTCTTTGGGGAACAGAATGTGCAGAAATGAACATAGGAATATATGAAACCTGGAAACATAAAGGAAGAAAAGGGAACTAGACAGAAATTTAAAAAGGGGAGCTATGACAAACATTGACATATGGAATGGAAAGGATTAGAATGAAACAAAGTAATATTCTTACTGCATCTTTGAATCTACTGGAAGATTTATTTGTTTGTGATTTGTTTGCTAGGCATTTTTGGGATAAAATTGCTCATGCGAGCACATCATGGGCAGAAACAAATGAGGTGCCGAGGCAATCTCTTGTGAAGTCACCTGGCATTTTTTGAACCTGTGGAAGCCAAGGAAATTGACAGCTTTACATTGTGTTGGCTCAGTCTCCTTTGGTTTTTATTGGAAATATCAGAGAAAGAACAGGCAAGCAGAAGCCCCAGTGGAAATCCTAATCTGGTGTTTGGAAGCTGTGAGACACTCAATGGAATGAAACAAGATTCAATTTAAATCCCACCCAAAAAATAAAATAAACAGCTGTAGGTCCAGAGGTCATCTGGCTTCGTGTCAGTTTCAACATTGATTTTAGATTTGGTCAAACTCCATCAGATGGAGCACTGGGTTTGTCCTGATTCACGATTCCTGTTTGAAAGCAAGTACAAACATGGCCAGCAGGACCTTCACCGAGTTTCATCTGGTACACCAACCACCTTTGCTTGTGGAATATGGGACCTGCATAGCAGTCTATCACAGCCTTATCAGTTCACACTTGATATCTATAATGTGTTCTACTTGGAGCTACCCTTTAAAATATAGGGAAATTACAACTGTTTTAAAATTTAACTGTCTGGATGAAATTTATTTTAGCAAAGTAGCAGCTATGCGATGAGATGACACTAGTTATTAAAAGCTTTCCAAGTACAAAATGTGGGGGATGATCTCCAATACCTGTGATTTATGGCTTGAATCATTGTTACCTTTGTGACAGTGTACTTTTTAATTCTGCCCATACCGAGAAAGGATGTTGCTGTAGCTTTAAGGAAAGAATAAGATAACTGCCAATTTTCTTGAGGAATGGGATCCTTCTCTGCCAGATTTAGAAAGCGTAGGTTGTTAGATACAATGCCTGTCAGGTGCAAGCAGCCAGATCCACACATGTAGAGTTCAAGCTAACTTACTTTATTACATTCTGTTACCAGGAATCTCCTCAGGTTGCTTTTGCCTTCTCTTGGGAACTGATAAATAAGGTTTCATGGAGCCTAGGAGGATTGTGGTGTCAGTCTTGGTTCTCTTGTATTGCAAACCCCCCCCCCCCCCACCCTTTGGGCACCAGGGACCAGTTCCATGGAGGTTTTTCTGTGGACCAGAGGGGGGCATGCTTTTTCATGCTGCTTATACCCTGCTTTGTTTGTGGTCTGGTTTTTGGCATGCTGCAGCCTGGTGCTAGTCCACGGACTAGGGGTTGGAGACCCCTGCTCTAGTGGATGTGCAGCAATGCAAGTCTAACCCCCAGCTTAAGTCCGCTTCCCCATTTGGACATCCCCCATCGCCTACAATGTATCCACGTAGTTGCTGTAATTTTAACTTTATTGGTTTTTATGCTGAAATGCTGCTTTGTGTGTTTCTCTATTTTTATAGCAAGTCACTCAAGAGTCTGTATCTGGGGCAGCCAAGGAAATCCTGTGAATACGCATGTCATTTTATTGGAATCACCCTTCCAAATTTCTGAAACAACAGTCCCAGTACAAAGTACACTGATTCTGGGAGACAGAATGGGAATCAGATTTATGGCAACTAATTTATGCACAAATGTTAGTGATAATGCTGTATTTTCTTTTCTGCAGTATATATCGGAAGAGCAGTTTACCTGCAGGAATCAAATAACTTCACCTCTATGTGCTTAAAAAAAAGATTTCTGCACATCAAGCTGGTTTGTAATGTTAGCTGTCAATCAAAGCTCCCTTTCCGTGTCAAACATCAGTAGCGGTAAAGAAGGACTAAGACAGTTGATGATACCTGTGTAATTCAGTACTGTAAAACTGTCATTGAAATGTTTTATTTTTGAGATGGGGGGGGGGGAAATTCTCTTAGAATGTATTATTCCCTTGCATTATATAGCTCAACCCTAAGAGCCAATCAGGAATGTGAATTTGTCTATTTTAATATGCTTATTAGAAGGTAAAAGTTAAATAATGCCAATTAGCTGACTTTTAAATGATTTTTTTGCCTGAACCACACAATCTTATCTTGTAGGATTTTGCTTTTTTTATTTGGTAAGGTAAAAAATAAAAATGATTTGAATAAATGCATCCTGCAATATAGGCCTTAAGATTTGCTTGTAGTACAAGTAATTATAATCTATATTCAATATAAATACTTATAATAAAGTTATAATAGAAAGTGTTGAAGTGTTGCAAGGGAACTAAAGATGCAAATAGTTGCAGGAATTAGGAGAATCTATCAGATTATCTATATTGTTTATTTTTATGCTTTAAAAATGAGGCTGCTTTCCCAAGGTGATTTAAACAAGATAAACTTAGCAGAAAGAAAACTGAATGGAGCACTTTTGTATAATAAACTATTCCTCATGCATATATTTGTATTTCATAACTAACCTACCAGAAAAATCTTTGATGAAAGTGATCCTGACCCAGCCAATTTACATCAAGGATAAAAAGTAAACTTTAAAGAGAAATGCTCAGAAAAATAATTTAAATTAAGAGGGGGAAAGGTGGGCCTTTGTGTTTGAGGAAGTAACATGCCAGTGACAGAAAAGATGGTGTATATATTCCACCTTCTCATATATTTAGACTAAGCAACTCTTTCTTCAAATACCCAGATACCAATTTTCCTGTTCTATATAAGTAAATACAAGGATGACACAGAAATTTCTTCTCAAACAGTTTAATAGCAAATAAACAAAGGGAGATACCACACTTGGCATATACAAAATGACTTCTTGTCTGTGTGTTTGTGCAATTAAAACAGCTTTAAGTTCCCCAGTGGGACAAAAAGAAACCACACACAAAAGGAAGAAAATTCCTTAATACATACTCGCTCGTTCCAAACTTGTAACAAAACTTTCATTTTTAAATCCACTACACAAACTCCGTGATCAGAAAAGCAACATGTGCTTCTTTTTTAACCACTAAAGTAAAATCCATAATTTTCTACAGAGTACAACACAATTTCACACTAAAAAGACATTTTGTTTTGCAAATCAAACAAGAAAAAGGAACAGTTCAAACAGGGTAAAGAAAAGCATTGCTACAACAGAATCACGACTTTGAGTTGATTAAATCCTGTTAAACTGCAGAACAGATTCTACATTTGGTCATAGTGGCAATTTGTTTTCTTGTCACATTTGTGAATCACTTTACATTGTTTTCTAGTAGAAAAGGCAAAAAACTGTACAAAACCCCTAGTGTTAAATACAATGTTTGTACCAATAAAAAAGCCCACAGGTTTTTTTTCCAAAATGTAAATTTTCTTTTTTTTAATTATTCACAAAAAGCAGCTAGAAATAAAAGGCAGCTGCTGCTTTACTGTCTCAAATCCATTAAAACCACCACAGAATTATTAAAACAATCAAAGGAAAGAAAGGAAAGGAACATCTAATGTTTGGCATTTTGGTTTTCTCCAGAGATTTTTTTTTTTACCACAGGATTCTCCAGAGTTTCTCATGAAACTGTATGCGCATTATAAATAAATGTATTGGCAAAATTAATTAATACACTGCAAGGCCTTGACTTCCCTGCCATCAGACACCCCTGTGCATTGTGACTGTGAGCCTAAGGTCAATCATCTCACAGCTGTACCCCAAATAATGCAATGATATATCCCCTTTCAAGTCACTCTCATCCTTAGCAATGCTGATCACAAGGTTGAGAGAAAAACAAACATGGAGAGAGATTACCCATCCAGCAAGAGAGTTGGCAGCTGGTTTTTGCCAACAATAGAGTGAAAGCTTCCTAAAGCCTAGATAGGTAATCTTACATGTTTCTACTCTCCAAATGTTTTGTTTCACATTCCTTCCTCCTGTTAAAATTCCTTCATAGCTTCTCCTCTACCCCGTTGCCCCTTGTGCTTAGTCCTTACCACAGGATTTTTTGCAGGTGCTGTGAAGCCCCCGGACTATATCTCAGCTTCTAAAGCAGATCATATGCGCAGCAAAGCTGAAGCATGTTTCCCAGAGAAGGATAATCTGTCCTATTTCTTCATCAGGCCAGAAAAAAAAAAAAGGGAAAAGAAAACAAGAAAGAAAACTGCACGTCTCCTAACCCAATTGAAGAACAAAACTTTAAAAAAAAATTCTCCACAGAGGAGATTCCCCCAGCTAAGGCCCCTGAGAATAGGAGCCGGGGTTGGTATACCCTGTTCAGGTAACAGCCAATGTGCTGTTTTATTGTGCTTGTCACTTGGAGAAAGAGCCAGCAGTTTTGTGCCTAGGCTTACAGATTCCTTCTATGGGATATATACGACATGCTATTTCAAGTGTAAGAACTGGAGAGCAATCAAGCTTCCATTCACTGAGTTATTGGTGTTAAAATTTTCACAAAGCAAGTCGCATATTAAACAAGAGGTACAAATTAAGGCTACCCCAAAAGAGCCTGAGCTCCAATGGATTTCAGAAGCAGTATTATGCAAACATCCCACATCTTTCTGTTAAACTTGTATCCCTGCCGCTGCCACCATGACCATCTGAACAGTGCAATCAAGCCCCTGAGACCTTTCCATAGCTGTGATAATAGAGCAAGGTGCAGATACTGTGTAAAGCAGTCTAAATGCACAGGAGATGTCCTTACATGACATATGATCACAAGTCTGGCATCCAAAAAAGGACAGCTTTGAAACCTAATAAATTGCTCAGTTTTTGCACCAACTATAGAAAACAGAGGTGAAGGGTGTGTGTATGTGTGTGTATGTATGTATATATATATGTGTGTGTGTGTGTGTGTGTATGTGTGTGTATATATATACACACACACACATACACACACATACACACACACACATACACACACACACAGGATTGTGAAGAACACAGCAGGAAACATGCAAAACGTTTACAGGGACATTATTTGAAATTTTAAAAGAAAAACAAAACAAAAACAAAAACAAAAACTCACATTTTGCTGAGGAGATTGTAGTTACAAAAAACTAAGCATGCAAAGGTTTAACAAAATACAACACCAACTTTGATTAAATTCTCACTGCAGACAAAGGCTGATAATCACACAGGAAGGAAAAAGCAGTTAAGTGCCAGGGCAAAAATGCAGCTACAATCAGGAAAAAACTGTAGTTCAAGTGTTTTCTGCTGAAGCTACTCAAGTCATAGAACACATGCTCTCTTCTCAAGCATGGCCAAGTAGGTTCAGCAAAATGTGACCAGAAGCCTCCTGAAAGTTTTGAGTTGCATCCTTTTACTTTTTCCTTCAAAGATTTTTGTTGAAACTAAGCACACAGAAAAAACTAAGCCTAGAAAGTGATTGGCTGTATGTTCACAGAAATACAAATACTCCACGAGGTATGCTAGCAAGGCTGCTCTGAAGACAATTACAAAGAATCTGAATCACAAAATCAAGTGGTTATCTTATGAAGTTCTAGAAAAATAGAATTCTTTTATATTCAAATGCAAGTTTAAATATTCCCCATCAGCAGTCTTTCTAGCAAAACCAATTTGGCAGCACAAAAAAAGAAGGGAAAAAAAAAAAGAAGAAACAAACATAATAAAAATACACATCAGCATCAAAAGTCAACACAAGGTCAAAGGGTGAGAGTTCAAGCATCAGAGAAGCTGAAGAGACAAGGATTTGGACGATGTACTTGAACGCCACATCGACATGCTTTAGGCACAACGATGAACAAACGGCAGGAATCTAGAAAAAAACAAACCAGAAAGAAGGAGACCTACTGAGTTACACAGAACAGTACATCCAAACAGAGAGAGAAAGAGAGAAGAGAGTGAAACAGGAATGGGCACTGTACAATGAGATTATCTTTTGGGAGGGGGAGTTGACAAGGAAGGGCAGCACATGCCAACAATGAACAAGTAAAAGTTGAAGTGCATAAGACACCAAATAAATATAAAAATTGTCAGAAATTAAATGGAACAAAGGCCTGGGAT
Organism: Laticauda colubrina; assembly: GCA_015471245.1. NCBI lineage: Eukaryota > Metazoa > Chordata > Lepidosauria > Squamata > Elapidae > Laticauda > Laticauda colubrina. The sequence goes on along the minus strand of BLBF01000005.1, from coordinate 54,369,037 downwards.
TCCCTTTAGACTCTGGCTAAATCGAGTCTGACTTAGCGGCATACAGCCGCGCATTCAACACAGATCTAAGTCAGTGTTTTCGCTATGTCTTCATGAGAAAGGTAGCACCCCTCCCTTCCACTAGAACCTGATTTCATAAAATGTAATTGTAGCACAGTTCACATAACAGGTGGGAGACAAATCAGAGATCGTTGGGCAACTGGGCACTGATAGTTTAACACTTTCTTCTTCTTGTTACCATGGGGCATACTTAGGCAATAGAAACTCATATGCGCTTGTGTATCTACGTGCATGTATGTAGATTCTGGCATTTAAATGACATTAAACATGTTTACTGTGTGAGTAAAACTGATGCCCCCACAGAAAGAATTAAGACTTGACTGCAAGTTAAGACTTGCTGCAGCTGAGCCCTTTTTACTATGATACTTGCAAAAGACCCACCACCCTCCTTTGCAACTCTTTTCAATACATAAATGTTGCTCTTTGATTCTGTGAGGAGGAATTCTGGACTCTCAAAAGTTCTACAGTCACCCCTGCCAGCTTTGAAAGGAAGGTTTTTATCTGCAGACTTGTAAGAGATTTTCAAAGCAATAGAATCTCTAACAGGATCACAACACAAGAGACCTAAATATCAAGGACAAACACATTTAAGCATTCTCTTAACATAGTGTTCATAAGCAACTGTCTGAAGAAGCATACCATTATTGGAAAAAGTATTGTTCTTAGATTTGCCCTCACTTCCATCCTAATTATAATGCATGTTACAACATTTTGATTTAAATACAGAGCTCTATTTCAGCTGAATAATACAAATGAAGTACACGTTTGTGTGAATGCAATTTACTTTTTCTAACAAATGTCAAGCCACGCTGTTATTTAATTTGAAATTTACTTAAAAACAACGCTGACTTGGAATTAAAATGAGTGATCTTTAAACAAACCATCCTTCCATTAGCTGATGTTTTGGATCTTGGGCAACCCTTCTTCAGTTGAAACAAGGGAGGAGTTAATCCTTGTTAACTTTTTCCCCCTCTTTATAATTCCCTATACCCCTGAATGTCCTAGGATTGGAGAATTCATTGGAAGAATTTGACAGTAATACTAAGAGAAGTACATTCGTAAAATCACTTCCCCTGGAATATCCTTAATGAACCCAAGAAGGCTCCCACCGGCAGAAAAACCTTTGATCCATCTAGAGATGTGCAGCATTTATGTCCAAAGATGGCAAAGATCTGGTTTGGGCACCCCTCTCTACTGGTCAACTGTTCTTTTAAAAAGCAGTATCTTTTCTTGGTTTGTGCAATTGCCTAAATATGTTTGAATTAAAGAACCAGCAAAGATTTCATTTGTTCCTACCCTTAGGAGGGGGGTGAGATTACAAAAGTTAACTTGCTGAATTAAAATATGACAGTCTTTATTTTTATCATAAAATACACACCCCCAAATTTCATTTTCTCTTTCCCAGAATCTATCCACTCACACGAATTAACAAAATGCATAGATAAAAAGCTACATGCAAAACCATGATGACTATTTATTTTAAAGATATCCACCCTCTCTCCCAATAATATTAAGGCGCTGGTGTTGCAAAATTTGCTTCATGGATGCAAATTCTGCTCAATATAATTTTCAGTATAACTTGAACTTTTTTTTATCAATATCAGCCTTCTGCATATATATTACCAAACTCACCATTTTAATCTGAAGATGTGTGTATAAGTAACTATGATATTAAGTATCTAAAAGATTATGTTCCAATTTGACTGGCTTCGGTGATTTTTTGTCAAAGATTGGGTGGAGGGAGCAGACAGAGTAACAAGCTAACAGCATGATATGTGGAAGCAAAACTCCAAAGGGGCATTTATATGTATCCTTGTACAAACCAGATTCATTTTCTTGCCAAGTGGGAATCTCCTTGGGAAACAAATCTTCATTATTTGTTCTGAAAAGCATTTGTGTGGCCGGATCAAGGGAAATTGAGGAGAAAAAAATATTTTGGTTGAAGCATTCTATCTTTAAGTCGTTCAGAACAGCACCACTGAAGGCACAAGAATTCTGCCAATCTATTCCAAAGATCTCACTTTTATAATTTAACCTGCATTCTTAACTTTGGTAACTCTGACAGTAGAATTAGGGCACTTGCATTGATCATACTTATGAAAGGAAACGTTATCGGATAAGCATAACACAAATATTGTGTTGCGAGTTCAACAGGAGGAAAGTTGCCCCATAGCTGTCATGATGGATGCATACAGAAAAGTTACAAAGTATATGGACATTGAACAAATAGAAAAGTATTTAGAATATTTAGTAATAGTGACTGAGAAGAGTAATAGTACTGGGAGGAATGACTATAGCAAAAATGGAGCACAGCTTTCCTCCTCCACTGGTTCACAGCATTAATTCTTATCCTCTTTAGCAGTTTGCCTAGTTACAAACAGGCCACTGAAAGTCAGTAGTTTCAATCATGCACATTGTTTATGTATGCATTACACAATCACATTCAGGATTATGCAAAACCCTGGTCTTATCCAGTGAAATAATTTAGATAATAAATATTCTCCACCCTGGAGCAGTATAAAACTTCTATAAAAATAGAAACAACATTCTTGGTTATATCAGGTTGCAATTGGAGCAACTGCTCCCAACCATGACCTCTTTTTTTTTTCCTGAAAGTATATTTTTATTTAAAAAAATCCCTTGACAATTCTGGGACCCTTAGCACTCCAACACTCCCTCATCCTCATAAAGATCAGGATACAACTTCTTCTAGTGCACAAACTTCAAACGGTATACAGTTATCTAAAGTGTATGCATATGCTTTTAAATTAGACCCTAAATATTCAACACTGAAGGAGACCACATGCCAGCACAAATGGAAAATTTGGCAATTTGACCATTCAACTTTGTTATCACCATTGTATATGCCTTTTAAATTCGTCAGAAAAACAACTTGAATCACAGATGGATGGCCTTATGCAAATTATAATGCCTCAGTTTTAGTAAACAAGGGACCCAGTCCCTAGTAAATGCCTGGACATCCTATTGAGTTTTATCTTATACAATGGCATTTCAAACTTGATGAGCTTTTGGATTTTTCTTGGAAACTATTTTTTCCATCCTCCCCTAAAATGTCTTGTTCCTAAATACAAGATTTATGGGTTGACTGGTGTGCTGTAATGTTTTAACAAATGATAAAGAGCATATTCAGTAAGTAGCAATACACTGAATCTATACATAACACTGTAAACTTTCCTAACAATAGGACTAGCTTTTTCTAGCCTCAGGACTAGATTTTACATAACTTCTTGCCATGGCTCAAAGTCATACTATTAAAAATTCCCTTTGGATTCAGGTCTACAGTGTGTTTAAAAATTTAATACTTTGGGCAGTTACACCCATGTGAAAAAAAGGATGTGTATTAGAAGGGGAAGAAATCTGACTTTGAATTATTAGGCACTGGGCTCAGGCAATATGTAGACCAGATCAAAATTCCGCACAGATTCAGCCCTTTGAATTTAATCTTTTGCACTGGCACACACTCAAAGGAAAACTGCTATGTAACAAGATGACATTATTTGTGAGAAATAAATCTATATAAGAAACAAGAAAAAAGTTTTTTGAGCCAGTATTATTCTGACACACATTCGTACAAAGTTGGAGGGGGGGGGGGGAAGAATGCCAGAAATCAGAGCACTAAGAGCTCATTTTAAAACCACCTGTCAGCTTAACACGAAGGAGGCTTTAACCTGTACTTTATGAACACCATTTCTTCATGTACAAGTTGTAGAACAGGAGAAGAAAAAATTTTATCATGAGACATTGGATTTGTAATAAAAATTTGAGATTGAAAATTAAATTCAGGAATTCCTGGATTACAGCCTAAAGTGTAGATAACTTCATTAAACCAACTAACTTCAAGTGTAGTTTCCAATAAATTGAAACGCTAATTTCTATTATCCAATTTTTAAAAAGGTTGTTCTGTCCAAAGGGTAAATAGCTGATCAAAAAACATCACTGGATACTTTTTATAAGCTGCAACCACACACATTGCACTATACAAACATATTTTAGCATTATAATTACTATATTTTTCCTTTCCACATGAATATTTTTGCCCAACTATTATCCTCCAACTGACTGATACAGTTCTCACATAAGGCATTTACTAAATAAATCTAGCAAATAGTTGGCAAAGCTCATTAGGGGTTGTTTATTAACCAACCACCACATGATTTGGATTCAGCTTTCTGCTTCCCCCTTTCATGAGTATCATTGGGGTCTCCTCATATCTAATTTATGCAGTGTCACTTCCAATTGCACTTACTATTTTCCTTTCCTCTCCAAGGTGGCTGGCATTGGTCCTTCTCAAAAACAGAGTTACAAACACAGCAAACTTTTTTTTTTTTTAAAAAAAATAGTGATATGGCACCTAAACTCCAAAGTAAAACACTGGAAACAAAAGCACAAAGTTGTCCTCCATCCGCAGAATTCCCAGTAGAGGCTGCAGCTGAGTCTTCAGGGGAGGATGTGCCGCACAGAATGGTATCAATCAGCTTCCATGACTGTAAAAATACAGCCTTAAAAGAGTTTTTGAATCCCTAGTGGGCTCCTCCCCAACTTACCAGAAGATCCTTCTCACTCCAGTTCCAGGGGGAGGGGCACTCAATATGGCTTGCTGTCATTCTTAGAGCGCTTGAGCTGTACTTTCAGTCGCTTCATGCCAATTTGAAATCCATTCATTGACTGGATGGCAGCTTGTGCAGAGACGGGATTGTCATAACTTACAAAACCTAAGAAAAGAAAAACTTACAGTTAACTGCAATTAGAGGATAAGAATATCTGACTACATCATCCTCATCATCACCACCTTCACCACAACTTACATTTTTTTTTTAATACAAGGCCACTCTTAACTGTTAACTACAGATAAAGTATGTGAAATGGAATAGGACTTTAAAAAAAATACAATTCCCTACTTGGTTCAAACAAGCAAGCAGATGTTAAGGAGTCTTTGTAGCGCTATAATCTGTAAGTGCCAATTCTTCTGCTGCTAAATTTAAGGTGCCAATTTTTCTACTGCTAAATTTAAGGTGCCAATTCTTCTACTGCTAAATTTAATGTCTTGGAGTTAGAATATTCCAGATTCAAATCTGAAATTTTTAGTGAGCTCCATTGTTAAATATATGACTGAGCAATCATACTAATTTGGATGTCGACAACCTGCAGTTCCAGAGCTGCATATGGCTCTTTGGGCTCCCTGCTGTGGCTCACTGTCCCATAACTGGCTGGCCCCACCCCTCACCTCCCTCACATGGCCTGAGAAGGTAAGGGCGACGGCGGGAGATGGAGAAGCAGCCAGGGCTGATTCTCCGGTGCCTCACTCTTGCTGGAGCTTCTTCCGGCCCTTGTTGATGCCTCGGTCACTTGGGGAGACGTGCAACCTGCTCTTTGCCCTGAGACACTGGCCCGGCATGGCATGGCCTACGCCAGACTTGCTAACACGAGGGCTGGTGGGGTGGGAATGGGATCCTGGAGGATGGGATGATGGAAAGGGGGACAGGCCCGCAGGTCCAGCTGCAGCTTTAAGAGGGCAACGGGAAAAAAAAGCTGGCCCCACCAAACTTTGCATGCCCAACCTAAGGCTCAGGCTTGGAGAAAGCCAGAGTGCTCTCACCAAAGCCTGTCAGCCGGTCTCTCTCTCTCTCTCTCTCTCTCCCTGGCCAGCTGTGGCAGGGAGACTCTCCTTAAGCGAAGCAGCTGTCCACCCTGTGCACACCTTTGCTGCCCTTAGCACTAGCTTGAGGGTCTCCCCACACATGCGCACCCTCCCGGCCGCACCACAGCTGGCCAGGGTGTCATGAGAGGAGGAGGGTCACCCAAAGGGAAGCTTCCACTGCGGCTGGCGATTGTTTCTCACCTGGCCCAGATTTCTAAAAAGAAGAAATAAAAGGAGTAGCAAAGAGCTCCAAGGAGAGCTTGCTTCCAAGAAAGAGAGAAGCAGAGACAGAGAGCGAGAGATACACACACACACACACACACACACACACACACACACACACACAGATAGAGAGGGGGGAAGATAGGGAGATAGATACGGAGAGAGGAGAGGAGGAGACAGGGGAAGATAGGGAGGGGGCAGAAAGAGAAATACAGAGACACATAGCAAGAAGGGGGAGATACAGGGGGGGAAGATAGGGAGAGGAGAGAGAGGAGAGATACAGAGAGAGAGGGGAAGAGAGACAGAGATACAGAGAGAGGGGGGAGAGAGAAAGAGAGGGGGAAAGAGATACAGATGAGAGAGAGAGAGAGAGAGAGAGAGAGAGAGAGAGAGAGAGAGAGAGAAGGGTTTTGTGGCTGGGTAAGCATGGCTAGGGCATCATGTGACTCTGTGGGAGGGAGTGACATTGAGTTGGCCACGCCCCCCAGGTTTTGTGGCTCCCAGTGTTTCTGGGGGAAATGGGTCCAAATGGCTCTTTGAGTGTTTTAAGGTTGTAGACTCTTGAGCTAACTCTATTTTTAAGTTTAGAGTCATGTTGCTTTCTTATTTAGCAATGTTTTGCTTACATATAACTTGTTTGCATGGATATATTTTCAGTTAAAATATTTTAATGATTTGAAATATAGTGTGTTCTTTCAATGCGCCTGTTTACTTAAGATGCTAGCTGCAGAGCAACAACTGACTGACTTAAATGTTTCACAATAAAAGTTTCTCATCATACATCAGTTGGTTATTCTTTCCTGAGGGGAGAAGATGGGAGAACTAAAGGAAGAAGTGGGACAAACCTTCCAAACAACTGCTCTGATATGAATACTCTTCTCTTTTATGAAAAACGATGTAACAGAACATACCAAAACATTTGCTCAGATTGGTCTGCTTGTCAATGAAAACCTTGGCAGAGACAACGTTCCCAAAAGGCATGAACATCTGTAGCAGGTCTTGGTCCCCAAACTCCTGGGGAAGATGGTAGATGAACAGATTGGCTCCTTCTGGACCTTTAAAATATTCATTTAGAAGGAAATTAAAACAAGTAGAACTTCTTGGATTTTAATACAGAGAATAAAGGAGAAGTAAAAATATGTTCAACAGTCCAAACTCATGCTATTATTGAAAAGTCTGTCTCCAGGGAATCAGTTATCTCGCAACATTAAAAATGATACCTAGTGCTCATTTAAAAAAAATAAGAATAGCTTATTCTTAAAATAAGAATAAGATAGAGTAAAAGTAAAAAAAAACTTAAAAATATAAAGGATCATTATTTGTAGTTTCAGTCAAAGGACAGAAATACAGAAACAAATCTGGATAATTAAATACATTGGTATTTTCTATCCCAATTCAGGAAGTTGTGATGCTCTACAGTTGATTAAGATGATCAGGCTGTACCTTCCTTAATAAAATTCGAAATAGTGATAGAGCCGGTCGCAGAGCTCCATCACTCTTTCCATTTTAAAGCTTACACCTTTAGATTAATGTTTCAATAAGGTTGTCATGTATTTAAATATGATACAGTCACAATAAATATATGATCAAATGCCTGGCCCATGGGCTGGATGCGTCACGCGCTGGCCACACCCGGTCTAGTGAAGGGGAAAAAAACTCCCAATATATCATGTGATGCTGTTCTGACATGAGTTTGACACCCCTGATCTATGAGACAATGTCATTCATGAAGTAAATCTTTTACATCAGGTAAAATTAATTAGATAACCTTTCATTAAACTATGATTAACACCCCCCCAAACCAAGATTTTGCCAATTTCAATCCTCCAATTTGCAATAGTTAACAGTACTGGCCAAATAACTTGCAAAGCAACTGTAAAGATTAAGGATACTGTCTGCAAAACCCACTAAGTACTTTCTCATAAATTATTTATAATCCCAAAATATGACTGGAAATATTGAAAATAACATACTGTTATGTGTTGATTTTAAAAATGCATTTCTTGGTTGGGTGAGAGATAAAACTAAATAGAATTTTAGGATTAGATGTTTCAGAGTAGCCAGAATATTTTGTAAAAATATCTGCAGAATGCACTATAAAATGTTTACAAGTCCCATGTTTTAGCTGCAACTTCAGATTCTGTATCACTGGAGAAGAATGTTTCGAGTATAGCATGACATCTAGAACTCAGTATAACATAGCTTTTTCAACCCTGCCTCCTACCTACCTTCTTTCTGACTTCCTGCTGCACCAATACTCTGCTGTGTTAAAAGACTCTGGTTATAAAGTGTGGGCAATGCGGCAGCAGCATATTGCTGAATCCCAGAGTATGCCTGAGTTAGGGCTTCCATTGTGCTCCCTGTGCCATTTGAAAGGCCACCACTACCAAGCCCTCCATTTAAGGCTGCCATTCCTATATAGGAAACATGAATTAGTATCAAGGTTTTAAGTAAAGTAATTGATCAAGTAAGGGAAATTGAGACATGGGTTTGAAGCAAAGATGGATTCTAACTTTTTTTTTTTTTTACAATGCACGATACTTGCCTGCTAAAGAGCCAACATTCAGGCCAGCAGTAGCCCCTGCCAGTGTTTGTAGCGCTCCAAGAGAAGCCATTGGGTTTACTGAGGAACTGCTACTGGAACTGGGTGATGAACCTGCTATTAAAATGAGAGAGTTAAAACATCAGCAACAACTTCCAATAATATCAAAATAACTTAGTGTGATCTCTGAAAGGCTTAAATAAGGCACATTCAAGATCCTTCTAAAATATCAAGTGGAAAGTGGCCAGAGAAAGTGAGATTAGCTTTTCTTTTTCTTTCTCTTTTATTTTCCCAAATAAAGAGGATGCCTTGCATCCTCTTGGTTCCAAAATGGGTATCTTTTCTTTTAACAGAACAAAGTATTTAACAGAACAGCATAGTTGGAAGGACCTTGGAGGTCCTTGATTAATTTCCATTCACTGCTTTCTATCCTGCCCTCAGGTGTTTTGGACAATAGCTTGACTCCCTCTTCTTTGTGATATCAGAACACTGCTATGTTATCTCTACTCCTTCTTTTCATTAAACTGGTCATACCCAATATTCCAGCAACCATTCTTTGTATGTTTTAGCCTCCAGTCCCCTAATCATCCATGTTCCTCTTTTCTGCACTTTTAGAAAGTGTCTCAACATCCTTTTTTGTGTGAAGTATGAGTCAGAAAAGAAATAGCAAGAGTTTTTTTTTTTTACCAACATTCAGAAGTAATCCTACTATTTTTTTTCCTAGATATAAATTGCAATGGAAGTATCTGGAGTAACCCATGTGATATCCCATGAAATGCTCATCCAGAAAGCTGGAATCACTTGCTATTTACTCTCAACTGAATTTATTACTGTTTAACCAGAATAAGGCAGGCCACAGTATTCCTTCTCTTTTGCCTTCTCGAAACACTGATGGCTCAGTGACTAACCTTGTTCCTTACTATGTGTATAAACCCTCTGATATCGTATCTTAGCACAGCAACAAAATCTAAGAAGAGGTGCAAGAGCTCAGTCAAGCACATGCAGGTTTAATTTTTAAATTCTGATGGTTTTCTTAAGTTTCATTTATTTTCTTCCATATCTAAAATTATTAGCATTTAGTTCCAGTCAGCAGACATAAAAGTTTCCAATATCAAGCTGAACAATTTGTGTGGCTTGCTTTTTGCCCGATGTTATGTAAATAAGATTAGAAATAAATTATCCCTTGTTTTAAAGCAATAAGCCACAAGCTGAGAGAAATCTGATACTTCCTTGCTGTGATGTGAAATCTGCTACTGCCTTTATGATGTTAAAACTTGTAGAGGTGCCTCATTTGTGATTATATGGCTTATTCTTGGTAAGTTTTTCTGTCCCATCCAGTTCTGAGATGTTCAAGTTAAAAACTACTGAATGGAAATAAACCATTACTACATTTATCTGTAAGACTAACTTGTTTGTTCAAAAACCGGATAAAAGCAAGCATGTTGTAGTACAAGCAATGTCTCTGTGAAAATCAAATGTTTCCAAATACTATTTCAATTTTTGAAAAAAATGTTTCTGCAAAGAAAATCCAAGAGAATGTAATGGAACATTGATGGTGTTCATTGAAAAAATGGATCAATTACATTTACAAAACAATAAATATCTTCTTGTGAAACTTAAGTTTTCCCTGTCCTTGTGAATATGTATATATATTCAGCAAATCAGAAGCACCCACTTTCTTATTTTTCAATCATAAAAAATGTGTTTCGGGATGTAATTATTTATCTTCATAAAGGGCAGGGTTTAATAATTGAATCATGGTAACTGGTGCTATTGTTATATAAACAAAGAGGCAAAAATAGATCAATCAAACAGCAAATAAATAAATAAACAACTCCCTTACCTGAACTGGTGAGCACACTTAATGGACTATTGGAAGAGTTGAGTGCAGTTGTTCCACTTGGGGTATTCTGAGCTGCGCTAGCTGCAGCTGCTAATGCAGCTAGATTCTGCAGTTGCATTGCATTCAACCCTGTAACACATCAATCAATGCAGTGTGCCTGTTTCTGTACCATTAACCACTGGTGGACCCAGCAGCAGCAACACTCAAATGGGTTTTGGTGGAAGAAATTGTTCAATAATCTTATTATCAAGTCATACTAAACAACTCGTTTTATATAATGAAATTCACTCTATTTTTAACAGCAGTTTACAGTAGATTGATTTATTTACTGAGCTCTCCACTGTAATCTCAAGATCCCTTTTCTGGTCAGCCTTTGTCAGCCAGGATCCAATAAATATACAAATAAAGCTTGGATTTGTGTGCCAATTTCATTTTACATTTATTTACACTGAAGTGCATTTGCCTTTTTGAAGCCCATTTACCCACTGTTACCCCCTTGTATTTCAACGTAAATAAGTTTTAAAAGATACGGCACATAATTTTTTTAAAATCCATTTTTATTACTCATAAACATGATATCACTACCAAACATGCTCACAATAATTCTGTACCAAGACTTTATTTATAATCCAGGTATAATGCACCTATGGAATCAGCCTCGTCCACGTACTTGCTTACATCCTAAAATAGTCTTGAAAATCAGTGAAAGAGACTAATCTTTCTGAAAGTCAAGCTGACTCCTTTTCAGTAAGTCTCCTACATATTTTTTTTTTAAATCTAACAATACTTTCAACCAGTCCTCTTCAGAACAGGTGTCAGATTAACTGACCCGTAATTTTTCTTTAGTAAGCCTTGATTCCTTTTTAAATAGTGAGGTCAGATTGGCACCTGTTCCCACCAAATAGAATATGGCAAATTTTAAAGAGAAGGTGCTTACATTTGTGAAAAGATGAGCTACTGCATATTCATATTCAAGTTAAAAACTTGTGATTGATACCATCTGTTCCTGAGCTCTTATACAACCAAGATTTATCTTCGCTAATATATTAATATATCACAGCATACTGTGATACAGTAGCATCATGCTACTGACCCTATTTCTCAGATCCCAAATGGAAAGAAGAGAAAGAAACTTACCTCCCATTGGGTGAAGGTTGCCCAGTGTGTTCAAATTCCCAGAAGAAGCAGCTGCTGTCTGCTGAAGGAGCTGTAAATAAAGCTAGACATTACACCAAAAACAGAACAAGAGTGAGAATGAGGGCTGGCTCCACTTCTGGGAGACACTGCACTACACCACAGCCAGAATGCCGTTACAAGCACAAGTCTTACTGAACACACATATCACCAATACACACAAAGCAGCAGTGATCTCATAACAAGAAGGATGCTATTAGAAAAGGAACAATCCAATTTCCCATGCAATTCCAGCTGAAATATTCTCCCTTTGCTCATGGCTAGTATGCCACCAATATGTTGGCTACAAAGGTTTCTAACACTGGTGAAATATTATCTACCACCTCCTCCCGACTCAGATACTGGGAGGAGCAAGGTAAATAAAAACAAGGAAAGAAGGCTGTAAGTGCAAATCCACAGGCAACAGGCAAAATTAATGTCTTCATATATGTGTATATGGCAGGGTGCTCTGCAAGTTGGTAGAGTATCATATATTGATAATGTAGTAAAAAGAAAAATAAACCTTCAATTCCCTATTGACTCTCTAACAGGGATACCTAACCCCTGGCCCACTACCAGGCTGTGAGGTATTTTAAAACTGGGCCGCCCAAAATGAGGGGTGAGCATGTGCATGCACGCTCCATTTGCATAAGCGACACACATGTTCTTGCCTACCACTCACATAGAACCATCCCTTCTCCCTCCCTTCCCCCACCCCACCAGTCCACAAAGCTGGTAACTCTGCTACATAATGCAAAGTTGTACAACACAGTCCATAAGTCCTCAACTAAGTGCCACATTCTTTCTTACCAACAGAAAGACACATGGCATAACACATGACAAGGCTTCAATGCTAAAAAACATTCCAATCATCTGTACTTATCACTACTACCACTACCAATTTTTGATCTTATAACAGAGCCTCAGAATGAGAATACTTGCAAACAAAACATGTGCGTTAAACCATTTAGAAAATAATTCTGAACAGAAGCTGTCAAGCACACTCACTGCCAAGTACTGGGGTCCAAGTGTGTTCAGTCCAGCCAAGTTTCCCCAAACAGAGGCAGCACTAATCTGTTGCATCTGTTGCTGGAGTTGTTGTGCGATTCGTTTCTGTTCTTTATCTTTCTGAGTGTCTGCAAATTTCACTACGATGGGAGAAGAGCATCCCTGCAATACAATTCACACAGCTGTAGCTTTTGTCATCTTTCCAAAATCCTAACTATTTACATTCTTTAAATAATTGCTTTAAAAAGAACATAGTGTTTTCTTTTTAAAGCAACCTGTTATATTCCAGAATTCCAGCGCAGATTCATGTATCATATATTATATATCTTTCTTATTTTGCATATAATTGGAGAGAAGTGTGAGTATGTGCCTTGCAGGGGTACAAACTAAAGGCTGTTAGCATAGTAATTGAAAAGCTTAAACCAACCATTTATCTATTATGATGGTATCAATACAATTTAAAAAAACCTTAAAAACTCAAAAACAGTTGAATATATAAAGATTTAAGTGTTTCTCTGAGAATTTTAAGAGATTTTTAAATATAAACTAAAATATCTGACTGAGAAGGAAAGTATTAACTTCTTTGGCAATACTGCAAAGAGAGGAGGCCAAATGTATTCTACAGCTTGGAAGCTAAACATGAAAAGAATCTCAAGTGAGGGTATCTTTAAAAGGGTGTATTCTGTTGACTTTAATGGATGTCAAAAAAATTCAATCATCAGACAGAAGATCCTAAATCAGGGGCCTTCAAACTTGACAGCTTTAAGAAAGACTTGTGAACTTCAACTCCCAGAATTCCTCCTGCAGTCATGTTAGCTCAGGAATTCGGGGAGTTGAAGTCCACAAGTCTTAAATGTGCTAAGTTTGAAGACCCTTGCCCCAAATGGTTTAAAAGTTAAAACTAACACTTTAAATTGTCCATTGAATACAATTAGCAACACTGAGTTACAAATGTAAAAGTCTCTCAAAATTGGTATCTTTTTTACCTCCATGGTCTGTGCTTGATGCATTGCTTTGATTGCTGTTTGTGCCATTGCTCTTGTGGTAAAAGTCACAAAAGCACAACCTGAGAAGGGAATACAATCAAAATTAATTTATCCAAGTTTATCCAAGCTATCTCCTAATCAAAGAACATTTCTAAAACTTCCCAATTAAATATAAGGGGTATGTATGTGTATGCAGATGGGTGAAGACAAGGGTTAGGAAGAGAGGAGAAGGAAGAGAGGTCATCAGTTGTAAACAGGTCTGCATGTACCTCGGCTTAAACCATCAGGACCACGTAGAATTCTGCATTCTTCAATTTGACCAAAAGAGGAAAACATCACTCTGATATCATTTTCATTGCACTTCTTTGAGATCATCCCAATGAATAGTTTTCTATCTTCCACTGCTAAAAGAACAACAAAATTTAGAAAAGTGGCTTGATTATTTATGTGATTGGATAAGTTTCCTTGATTTTATAGAACAATCCAGCAAATTTACCAGTAAGTTGTCCCAAAATGAAATCTAGAAACTTCAGTTTAGAGCAAAAGTCAGAAAATCTATTCTTTCACAGTTTAGTAGAAGTGCTATACAATCTATTTCAACATTATCAGAAGTGTTTCAAACTTGAAGCTGGCTTCTTTTGAATATGAAATAAAATGTCTGGATTTCTTATTCTAATTTTCAACAGAATAGCATAAAACTGTGAGAGGATGTTTATTTCATAGATGAGATTGTTGGGATGTGAGCCTTTAATTTTTTTAAAATGTCCATAAGTTGCAATTTTTGGCATATAATGTAATGAATGTTGCCATAGCAATATGATAAAACATACCAAGGCCAAACAATTTTTTACACATACTCACCATTATTCTTTTCACTGTCAGCTGGCTTCATTTGAATGGGATGGTGCATCTGTGATAAGTAATGGAAAAATATTACATTTTTCAAAATAAACTTGTTTGGGATATGCAAAACACATTCAAAATGTTTCTAGTATGAAGCAATCATATCGAGCTTAGAATGGCCTCTTTTGTCCATTTATGAAGTATTTTGAATATGAATTAGCCCTATTTACGTTTAAATCACTTCTTGGAAGGCTTGAAACTATTTAGTAACTGAAATGGGGCATTTCAAGCTTGAAAAATGTTGAATTCAAAGTCTTGAGCACATCCTACAAAGCATCATCCATCACACATACACAAAATAGATTAATTTGAAACATGTAATATTTAGGAACTTATAATTCTATTTATAAAAATGTAAATTGATATAAAATAAATCATAAACAAACAGTAGGAAAGGATTCCGCATAATCTACTAGGGAAAATGTAGCATTTCCAGTGAGGATTTGCTGATAAAGAGTAAATTAACAAGAAATAATATAATTTGTCATACCCCTGGGAGGATCTTCATGTTATGAAGAGCATTCTGTGCTTCTAGTGCAGCTTTACGGGTATAAAATGTAACAAAACAGCACCCTATGAAATAAACGCATTCTGTAACACACACTAAAAATCATTTCAAGCCTAAATTACATCAATTAATTATCTAAGTTGGGCATAGCAACCCAATTTTGAACTTTTTGAGACATATACTTCTGAATGGCATATATTCCAGGTGTAGCCTTCACATGACCTCTAACATTTTTTATAAGACTAAAAGCTGTTTATTTCAAGAATCTTAACTAATTAGTTAATTTATGGTGGAATGTATGAGACAATACTACTTAATTATAGACTATGTTTAAACAATCTCTGTTAGATCCAGAGATGCCCTACACAAAGTGGACAATTTTATTGGAAGAAGGGGATCTTTATTAACTCAGCCTGTTACATGCAGTTTCTTATACTACAACAGTTTCAATATCCTACTGATAATAATGCTTCAGCAGATGGGAGAATAAACTTGTTCTGCAGATGAATCCTTTCTAGATCAGACAGCATATTTAAGATGTTATATGTTTATTAGATCTTTTTAATTTATGTTTTGTGAGTTGGTACAAACTATATAATTATTTCTTCCGATTTTGTTAAGGGGGAAAACCCAAATGTCCTGCAAATAAAAAGCAGAGCAAGACGGCTTACTATATTTTTCTAAATTTCCCCCCAGTTGTTACTTCTCCTCTAATATCCTCTGCTCACCATCTGAGGTGACACAGATTCTATCATTGTACCACATAAGACCATCAAACTGTAATTTATAGTATAACTGGCCCATCTGCTCTTGAAATAAACTGCCCACACACCTCATTTATGACTCACATATTTTACTTGTCCTGCTAATAAGATAGTAGTTTATAAACTGGACTGGGGTCAGAACAATTTTGTCTTTTTTGAGTCTTGTGCATACTATGAAACCAATTTTGTAGATGTTCATTGGATAATAAATGGTCACTATTTATAAAATGTAATTAGCATATATAATTGTGGAAAACAATATAAAATTAGTTCAATTTATTATTAACTATTTACTATTACTGTGGTAATTTAAATTAAAGTAAAGAGTGACACCAGAAGGTGCCTCTATATTTTGGTATAAACAGATGACTCTATATGTTGGTATAAATAATGGAAACAATTGGATAAAACTTTTAATGTAAATTATACTTGATGCCAATCATTAAGTCATCGGGTTCTCTATGTGGCCTTAAGCGCATCCAAATGCTGCCTTTCTAAAACTTGATGGGAAGAAGAAATCCTCTTACCTTTGCTCTGAGGAGGGTTTTGGCTTCTGTCTCGCAGGACATTAATTTCATAGACAGCACCATACTGTTCAAATAGATCTCGCAGGTCTTTTTCAGACCAACTCCGTGGGACTTGGCCCACAAACATCTTGATAGCATCTAGATCTGGTTGGTCAGGATGATCCAATGTGCCATTCATTTTCTTTGAGCTACATGAGTCAATGAGAAAAATGTGATAAGTGATTTTCCTGGCAAAGTCCTGATCAACTATTTGCTTCATACACAGTGTCTAAATTGCTAAAACTCAATGTATTTAAATAGAATTCTCAAATTTGAAATGCTAAGAGGATAGCATTTCAAGGATATTTTTCTATACAAAAAAAAGGTGGTTTGCTGATGACTCACTGCCTTCTTCCAAATATGTCTGAATGTTTCTAATTTTATTTAGCAGCTTATAAATGAAAATGTTTTTGGATAAATAATCATTTGAAACAAGTAAGAGCAGGGCAGATAAATACTTTAAAGTGACTGTAATTCTCTCTAAAAGTGCAACGAAAGTCAATAAATAGTTCTATTCAATATACTATAATTTAAAAATCAGTGATAGTTGTTCCAGCATCATGAGAAAATATATTTCAAATATTCAAAATAATTATATATATTCTTTATACTTGTACTTCTAAAAATTGAACTGTTCTGGATACTGAAGAATAATTATGCAGATTATATCAAACCATAAAGATGAACTCTTAGAAATCAACATAAGATTTTGCAAAGTAAATAGTGATTTAAATCATGAGTCTTCCTGAAAAAATGATTTAAATTAGATCCATCCTAAAATGGTTGATTTGACAAAATGTACTGAAGAACTGATATTCTTTTAACCTAATTAAGAAAAATAATCAAATAGAATGAACAGAAACATTGCTTTATAATATGATGAATGCTGAATCATTATGAAAATATGATGAACGCTGACTCAAAGGTAAAAGTATTAATATGCATGAAACCTAAAAGTTAGAAAAGACATACTTAAAAACAGAAACCTAAAGGGGGACCATGGGTGCTTGGCAACTGACTCATATTTAGGATGGCTGCAATGTCCCAGGATCATGTGAACACCTTTTGCAACCAAGCAAAGTCAAAGTGGAAATCAGATTCATTTTATAACTATGTTATTCATTGAACAGTTGCAGTGATTCACTTAACAACTGCAGCAAGAAAGATCCTACAATAGGGCAAAACTAACTTAATATCTGTCTCACTTAGCAACAAAAATGTTGGGCTCAACTGTGGTCATAAGTCAAGCACTACCTGGACTGCAATTGCACAATGGAATGATCATTCCAAAGCAATGGGCAGCTGAGCTCAACAGAGAGGTACATCACTGTAACATGGAGAAGGGCAGCACGCATTGGACCTTTAAACCCAATGATACTGTTCAACATAGGACACTTGTGATCATCAACTCTAAACTCAAAAGGTGGGCAGCATCATTCACAGAAGAAATGGAAATAATTCTGCCTGTTGAACTAAAGAACTAAATTAAATAGTATTAGGGGAAATGTCACAGTGATTTATTTCAACTTATGAATCTAATGCTTCTTTATCTTTAGATTACAAATTTTCTAATGGAAGGTCATATTAAAACTGAATAAAAATTTAGGAAACAGGAAGCCATATTTAATTCCATAAGATCTGGATTTAACATCCGGTCTTGCAATTCTAAAATAATGGACCGATATTGACAACTGAAATTTAACAAGATTGAGAATGATGACAAATCACCTAAGGACAAACATGTGCCAAGCATTTAACTTCAACAAAACAAAACAAAAATACTCAAAAATCCTGAACAGAAAAAGATACACTTAAAGAAAGATAAAACAAAGCAACTCTATTTTTTCTTCCATTATAGGAAAGGACTTTATAAATTATGTCAGAAAGATTAAATCTCAGAATGAGCTGGGGCTACTTAGAAATAACAGGTAAGTCAAAGTGCTCCACTGACAAGAAAAAGTATTGTATTAGTAATGAGTGATAGTCTGAGAAGGCAGAATTTTTAAACTCCTATTTTATGCCAGACTTCTCCCAGAAGAGGAATATAGCTCTAAATGGTCATTATGATGCCATAGGAAGGGAAGGAGGAAATTGAACTTTAGGTTAGGCAAGAAGAGAATAAACAAACATTTAGTTAATTTAAATAAATTCAAGTTTCCAGGGTTGGATAGATGCTAATGAAGGGGGTCACAAAATTACTCTCAATAATCTTTCAGAACTCTAGAAGACTGGCAAGGCTCAGCAAATGTCATCTACATCCTTGAAAAGGAGGACCTGGAAAAAGGGCATTGGTACTTACCTGACACGCCCGTTTTCTTTGAGCTGTGAAGAGCATCCAGTAGTGGGAGGTGCTTCATGTCTCTGCATGTCTAGGCTGGGCTTAATTTGTGGAACGCTCCTCTTCCTCCATGGGACTCCTCACCATTCCCCAATTTTGGCGAAGAAGAGAAATTAACGCCCTCGTCCTCAATGCCCTAACAAATTCGTTGGTCGAAACAGGACCCCATGAGACGGAACAAAAGGGTGGGGCTGGATACTTTTCACAGCTCAAAGAGAATGGGCGTGTCAGGTAAGTACCAAAGCCCTTTCTCCCATGAGTTGTTCAGAGCATCCAGTAGTGGGACATACCAAAACTTGGCCTGTCCTATGGGAGGGACTCCGTCTGCCCTGGAATCTCCTCCTGGTCCCTGTGGACCTGTTGCAGAACTCTCCTGGCAAAGGAGGCCTCAGCGGATGCAAACACATCTATTTTATAATGCCTAATGAAAGGCGATGGAGAGGCCCAGGTTGCGGCTCAACAAATTTAAGAAATTGGTGCTTTTGTCACCCATGCTGCCGATGTTGCGGCGGTCCTTGTTGAATGAGCTGTTATGCCCCGGGCACCTGCAGGGATTGAGTCTGATACGTTTTCGTGATTGCAGCCCGTGTCCAACAGCCTATCGTAGAAGATGAGACCTTGCCTCCCAGAATGTTGGGCTGAAAGGACACAAATAAGGCCTCCATTTTTCTGAAAGCCGCTGTACGATTGATATATATTTGCAATGCTTGCCTCACATCAAGCCTATGCCATTGCAGTTCCATTCCTTGTGATGGTCTGGCGCAAAAATTAGGAAGTATCAGCTCTTGTGCCCTATGAAAAACCGAGTTAATTTTGGGTATAAATGTAGGGTCGGGGCAAAGGACCACCCGATCAGCATGGAAAACACAAAGATCTTGTCTGATAGACAAGGCTGCAATCTCCGAAATACAACGAGCAGAAGTGATCACTACAAGGAAAACAACTTTATACGTCAGAAATTGCAGACTTGACGATCTCAAGGGTTCGAAAGGGCCCTTGGTGAGTTGAACGGGGCCTTGTTAAGGTCCCAGGTGGGATAACGGTGTACCGCAGAAGGGCGTAAATTTGTGGCTCCTCGAAGGACCGTATACGAGGATGATGGGAAAGGAAAGTTAGGCCTTCGCGAGTAAGAACTGACGCCAAGGCCGCCACCTGTCTTTTCAATGTATTAGGTGATAATCCTTTGTCAAATCCCTCTTGCAAAAACTCTAGGATTTGAGCCACAGATGGAGAGATGGGATCAAATTGAGACTTGGTACACCATTTGCAGAAATTGGACCATGTGGCATTGTAAATGCGAGTTGTTGAGGGGCGTTTAGCAGCTAGGATAGTGGCAATAACTCTGTTGGAAAACTTTTCGTTCTTCAGACAGCTCCGCTCAACCTCCAGACGGTCAGATGCAACCATTGAGGGTCCTGATGTTGAAGAGGCCCCTGAGTTAATGAGACCCTGGCTGGTGGGATTCTCCATGGAGTTGATACTGAGACTGCGGAGGTCTGCAAACCACAGCTGTCTGGGCCAGTAAGGAGCTCCTAGAAGTAGTTCTGCCCTCTCGATTAGCAATTTCTGGATGACCTTGGGAACCAGTGGAAGTGGAGGGAATGCATATAGGAGTCCCGGGGGCCAAGGACAGTGGAGCAAGTTGAAGTTCTCCACTCCTTGTGATGGGTACCTGGAAAAAAATCTCGGGAGCTGAGTGTTGAGGGGGGAAGTGAACAGGTCCAACACTGGCTGTTCAAATGTCTTGACCGCTTCCTGAAACAAGGGGGGATGGAGGTGCCACTCCGATTGATCGATGGTGGCCCTGCTCAGCCAGTCTGCCTGTGTATTCGACAGGCCCTAAATGTGCTCTGCTCTGATCGAAAGTAGGTTAGTCTCCGCCCAACGACACAACCGCTCCGCTTCCCGCATGAGATGTTTCGACTGTGTGCCCCCGTTTATGTGAGCTTTGGCTGTTACGTTGTCGGTCAATATTAGTATGTGCTGATCGTGTACCTGGGGAAGGAAGTTGCAGAGAATCAAGTGTACTGTTCGAAGCTCCAGACAGTTTATGCTGCAAGACTGTTCTGTGGTGGACCAGCGGCCTTGGGTTGTAAGAGATTGAACGTGAGCTCCCCATCCAAACAGGCTGGCATTGGTGGTGATAGTAAGTCTTTGTGGCTCCTTGAAGAGACAGCCTCTGTTGATGATTGGTCTGGTCCACCAGAGGAGAGATATGAGATCCTTGGTGGCACCTGACCTTGTGTTTGGAGTTGCTTCTGCCAGAGCGCTGGTACGGAAGCAGGAACCACTGGAGAAATCTTGTGTGGAGCCAGGCCCAAGGGATGATAGAGATACATGAGATCATCTTGCCTAACAATTTTGATAGTTCTGCTAGGGACACCCTCTTAAGACTGCTGATCTCCTTAACTAATTGCTGAATGCTATTTTGTCTATCTGGTGAGAAGTAAATTTTGCCTTCCAACATATCTATGACAGTCCCCAGATGAGTTATCCGAGTCGATGGTGTTAAATGACTCTTTTTCCAATTTATAAAGAACCCATGTTGTTGTAAGGATTGTAATGTGTTCTGAGTGTCTTTGAGTACTTGGGGGACGGAAGATGACAAGATCAAAATGTCATCAAGGTAACACTGGAATCATATGGTGATGTCCCGAAGATGAGCAGCTAGCGCTGTGAGAACCTTCGTGAAGGTCCTAGGGGCAGAAGCAAGCCCAAAGGGAAGGGCCACATATTCAAAACGGTGGTTATTATAACAAGAATCTCAGAAATTTATAGTGGGAAGGCTGCATAGCAATATGCAGGTACGCCTCTGATAAGTCTATGGACATGAGGATGTCCCCTTTTCTGATGCTGAGCAAGATAGATTGCAGGGTATGCATTTTAAACTTGCGATATACTAAGAAACGGTTGAGAAGTTTCAGATCTAATATCGCTCTCCACCCCCCCCCCCAAACTTTTGGGAACAAAAAGATGTGAATAGAAACCTCGCCCCCGTTGAGTGGTAGCTGCTGGTTGGATGGCTTGTATATCCAGTAAGTGTTGGATAGCCAATTCCATGAGATCATGTTTAACCGGGTCTCTGGAGAGAGGGCATGACATGAAAAAATTGGGGGGGTGGGGTGGATTGAAACTCCAGCGCAAGGCCAAATCTGATCATGTCTCTGACCCAGGAATCAGAGATTGAGGAGTCTCATTGGTCAGCGAATAATTTAAGATGTCTGCCAATGGGGGTTGAGTCCCGGGAGTTATCTTGGACGCTGAAAGGACCTGTTTCCTGCTCCCTGAAAAGATCTTTTGGATTGACTACCCCTTCTGCTCCTGTCCCCAAAGTCTGATCTATCTGGCTGCTGCCCTGGTTTGAGTGGTGGGGGTCTCTGGTATCTGGGAGAAAGGGATCCCTGGTAAAAGGGTCTAAAGGATCCCCTCTGAAAGGACTGGGGGTTTCTAGGATCTGACCTCCGAAAAAGGGAAGGGAGAATTTTCTTTTTGTTATGGGTTTCAATTTGTAGCGGATCAAGGGAAGGGCCAGTCTGTCTCCCACAATTGGGGAGGAAGCCAGCTTGGATTTGTGTTTGAAGTCGGCCTGCCAATGTTTTATCCATAGCAAGCGACACGCTGTGGCATGTGAAGTAATGGCCCTGGCTGAAAACTTGACTGCATGATAAGTTGCATCAGCTGAAAATTCAGCAGCAGCAATAAGTTTAGCAATATCTTGCTGCGCTCTAAGGTTAGAATTAGGGACATGTTGCTGTAAGAAACGGAGCCATCTGAGGGAGGAACGTGTGAAGGAGGTGGCCATGGCTGCTCTGATGGCCCACGCATCAGACTGATGGGCTCTGCGCAGGGCTATCTCGGCCCGTTTTTCCTCTGGCTTTAACACCTCCAGCGCATCACTGGGAATGAAGGAGGATGCTAATCCCACTATCAGTTCGTCTACCTCGGGAGTATTCAATAATTTTGAGAAATCAGGGGCCAGATTAAAATATTTCCTGTCATATCCAGGGGGGCTATGTACACCGCTGCTGAGGCCTACTGCTTCTGCACCAGGTCTGAAAACATGGGAGGAACTGGGATCACCTCTGCTTCAACTACTGGTTGGTTGAAGATCAGAGCCTCTGGTCCCTCTTCCGTAGGAGTTGGTGTGGTGGAAAGGGTCTACTTGTTTAGGTGTGCAATATTTTTTGCCTTAAACAAGAGAGATTTGAAAAGCTGTGGGCGGAATAAGCCTGTAAAAACTGGTTGGTCAGGAATAAGACCCTCACCCTTTCTAAGGGGTCTGCTTCTGACAGGGGCTTGCTATCATGTATTGATCCCGATTCAGTCTCTTCCATTTGATCAGTTTGATCCACTTCTTCCTCCTCCTTCTCCTCCGTCGGCCCTTGGAGGGGAGTCTCCCCCTGTAAATGTACCTGGGTATGATGCTGCTCCAACTTGGTCAATGATCTCAGCGATTGGGACTCATGATTGGTGATCACAGGATACTTCCTGGTCATAACTGCATGTTGAAGCCCCGCTGTGATTCCCTGGCGGATTGCCAGCTCCATTCAGGCTTTCATCCTCTCTGGAACCTCCTCAAAAAGACTATCGCCTTGATGGAGACCAGCGGCCATCGGAGTGAATGTGGCTTCAAAAGCCCTTCGCGTGATCGGTGTCCCGGGCACTTGGGCCTGTTGGCCTCGTGAAGCCAAGTTGCGAATGGATGAGAGGGAGAGATCTAGGGGAGAAGGAGGGTGGGAAGAGACAGACGGGCAGGAGGAGGAGAAGTCCTGTGGAACATTGTGCGTCTCTCGAGTGCGCTTGTCTATCTGCTTTTGTAAAGCTTTGTAGCACCTGATAGCATCCCTTTCTGAGACACTAGAAGTCCCCTTAGCCTGCTTAGGTTTGTGTTGAGATTTGGCTTTTACCTTCAAAGATGAGAACTTTGGTCTCAGAACTGTTACCATCTGCCATTTCGATTCAAATTGGAATTGCAGTATGCTTGTTATATATTGCTGTGAAGGCGGTTGGCACGCCCAGGGGCCAGATCTGATTATAGACCAGTTGCCCTGATAATGGTTCTATTGCGTGTGTATGTGTGTGTGTGTGTGTGTGTGTGTGTGCGTGTATGTATGTATGTGTATACACACACACACACACACATATATGCGCAGTTCAGCTTCCTTCGGGTATTATCCCACGTCATTGTAATGCTTTTAAAGTTGTAGCAACGTTTCAGCAGAATCTCATCTGCCATCATCAGGCTTCTGTAAACTCAATACAGAAGCCTGATGATGGCAGATGAGATTCTGCTGAAACGTTGCTACAACTTTAAAAGCATTACAATGACGTGGGATAATACCCGAAGGAAGCTGAACTGCATTCATGTAAGTACCCGGGAAAACTTAAACACACACACATATATATATATATGACCAATCTAAAATGAATTGTATCTCAGTCATATTTTATTGAAATTAAAATATACTGAAGATAAATTTATTATTATTATTATTATTGCTCTTATAAGAACAAATGTATATATATACCGTGTTTCTCCAACCATACGGCCTCCACCAATAGGAAGCCCCACCATGTTTTATTGGCATAAAATCAAATTAAGCCCCTCCCCCCAAATTAAGGCCCATATTAAACATGCAAAATGCGGGGGAATGGGGGGGGGGGGCTTGCCATTAGGAAGTACTTTTGTTGCATGCCCAGATATGATGCTACCTGTGTTGGTGAGGCACTTCATATCGGGAGACCTTCCACCATCGTTGCTTTTCCTTCTCCCTTGCTGCTGCGGCGTTAGAGCAATGCCTCAGCGTTTGGTGCAAACACATGCGGCCAGTCAGGGCTCCTCCCTGCAACTGGAGCCCTGAGGAGACACTTGGCTTCAGGCGCTACCGTCACCGCCTTCCCTTTGCTTTCGAAGGTAAAGCAAATTATTTTAAAAATGACACCCTACTACAACAAAGCCTCCCCTGCCCAAGAAGGCAGCCCAACTCCACATGGGGAGGCAAATCTCCCGGAGCTTCTTCGGTTCCTCCCTGACCTCCCTACATTGCGTGCCTCTGATGCGCCGGTCCCTTCAGCTCAGTGAGCTCTTCCACCTCAAAGAAAGGCCAGGCGGGCAGACAGGCGGCTGAGGGCAGCAGCAGCGGATCTGAACCACTCGCAGCGTAAACAGCCACCACCCTTAGCCTGACAAGGGGAGAACGACTGAGGTTAGCACCCGCCAGCCCGTCCTTCCCGCCTTTGGGGGCACCTAGACTGAGCGCCTCCACAGCCAGCCTAGCCACGCCGCTTCCGACCAATTCCTTCGGGAGTGTCCACCGAGGGAGTCTTCACGGCTCGGTTTCCTCTACCCACCCCGGCCGGTGGGTCCTCCTTTCATGCGGAGGGCTGCGGGGGAAGGCGCTTGCCCTAGAGTATCTCTCCCTCTCTCTCCCCCGCAAAGTCAACGTCTGCGCTGTGGCTGAGGAGGAGGCTGCAGCCGGTTCCTCCTGCTTGCTGAGGTGAGGAAGCCGCAGCTTTGCACAGCAAGCGAAGCGCTGCTTGCCCGTGTGAGATTTGAGAACGAGGGGCAGGAGGAGGCATGCACGCACCTGCGGTTTGCTTTCCCGGCTCTGCCCAGCCCGCATGGCTCTGGTGCGGCCCTGGCGGGATGACCAGAGGTTCTGGCGGGGAGGCGCTCGCTGCCTTGGTGAGAGCTCTGCCGCCGGGAAGGAGGGTCCGCCTGTCAGCTGCGCTGGGCGCTCCAGGCTAAGCTTTGTGCAGCACCCAGCACTGCTGACAGATGGGCCCTCCTTCCCAGCGGCAGAGCTCTCACCAAGGCAGCAAGCGCCTCCCCGCCGGACCCTCCACTCATCCCGCCAGGGCCACATCAGAGCCATGCGGGCTGGGCAGAGCCGGGAAAGCAAACCGTGGGTGCGTGCATGCCTCCTCCTGCCCCTCGTTCCCAAATCTCACATGGACGAGCAGCACTTCACTTGTTCTGCAAAGCCGCTGCTTCCTCACCTCTCAGCAAGCAGGAGGAACCGGCTGAAGCCTCTTCTTCCTCAGCCGCAGCGCAGACGTTGACCTTGCGGAGAGGGAGAGAGAGGGAGAGGGAGGGAGAGATCCTCTCAGGCGTGCACCTTCCCCCGCAACCCTCCGCACAAAAGGAGGACCCACCGGCCGGGGTGGGTAGGGGAAACCGAGCCGCAAAGACTCCCTCGGCGGACGCTCAGTCTAGGTGCCCCCAAAGGTAGGAAGGACAGGCTGGCGGGTGCTGACCTCAGTCGTTCTCCCCTCGTCGGGCTAAGGGTGGTGGCTGTTTACGCTGCAAGCAGCTCGTACCCCCTGCTGCTGCTCCTCAGCCACCTGCCTGCCTGCCTGGCCTTTGAGGTGGAAGAGCTCGCTGGGCTGAAGGGACCGGCGCATCAGAGGCGCGCAGTGTAGGGAGGTCAGGGAGGAACCAAAGAGGCCCTGGAAAATTCGCCTCCCCACATGGGGTTGGGCTGCCCTCTTGGGCACGGAAGGCTTTGTTGTAGTAGGGTGTCGTTTTTAAAATAATTTGCTTTACCTTCAAAAGCAAAGGGAAGATGCAACAGGAGTGCCTGAAGCCAAGCGTCTCCTCAGGGCTGCGGTTGCAGGGAAGAGCCCTGACTGGCCACATGTGGCTGCGCCAAACGCCGAGGTGTTGCTCTAATGCCGCGGCAGCAAGGGAGAAGGGAAAGCAACGGTGGCGGAAGGTCTCCCAAACATCCAAGCTGTCACCGCCCGCCCACCTGAGGATGCAAAGGGGGGGAATTAAGTCACCCCTGAAAAGACGGCCTAGCCCTTTTTTGGGGGGTCAAAAAAAAAAAAGGCCCGGCCTTATTATGTGAGAAACACGGTATATCTATGATAATCAGTCTGAGAATGCTAATTAAATGACACAAAATTACATGCAAAGTAAAGCCAAACAGCCAAATTGCGAACGCCTAAAGGCCCAGATTGATAAGTGTAGGGGCCTTCAACAGCGTTACTGCACAGTCGGACACAGGCCTAGGTGCTCGCTGTTGTGCCGCTGAGCTATTTGGGCTGTGAAGGTTAAGCCAACTGATTAAAATGTAAGAAATAGCCTCAAATGAAACCAAGCCGAGATGAGAGTATGATAGTTCCCAGAATATTGAAGGGAACCTTCTGCTCCGAGCAGAACTACTTCACACAGCTCGAGAATTAATGACAGGCGCGCGGCCACGAGGTTTTGACAGCACAGAATGGCTTCTGGCCGTTAAACTTTTTGGCACGCTCCTCAGCAGCAACTTCCCACCTTGTGAATGAGTAGCCGCCGGTGGCTATTTCTATTAAGCTAAGCGGCAGGAAAAGATGGAAGTTATCAAGAGTTTGAATTCTCCACTTCGAATGGCATTCGGAGGGGGTGAGAGTGATACAACTCGGTTTGTAATAAAAAGTCACGCCGGAAGTCGATTAAGTGAAAAAGACGCTGCGGCAATCGTTCGAAATGGCATGGGTAGAATATCGGCTGTGGGGAGGGGCGTGGAGCAGCGCCAAAGAAACCTGCCGCTTTGGGACACAAACTGGCACTTCCCTAATTCAGACCTGTCTGGCTGCGATCTCTACAGTGCGAGCCAGTTTGATAAATCGGAAAGGAAGAAGGCTAAAGACAAGTGGATTAACTGTCAAACCTGCTGCAACGAATTTTTCCTGTTTTGGCCAAGGAAGAATCACAAGCACTGCCTATCTCTCACAAGGCTGAGCAAAAACTGGGGAACGCTGGGGAGGAGTCCCGTGGAGGAGGAGCGTTCCACAAATTAAGCCCAGCCTAGACATCCAGAGACTGAAGCACCTCCCACTACTGGATGCTCTGAACAGCTCCTAGAAGAACTACAGACCTGTCAGTAATTTCATGTAAAATACTCTAATATTATTAAACAGCACTTTGATGAGAATGCCTTAATTAACAAGAGTTAAGTATGCTCACATTTGTTGCAAACATATCACGCTATACTTTGGGAGAGGTATTAGGTTAGCACATCGGAGGAATGTTTTCAGCAAAGTTCTTGAAGAACTATCTCATGATGCTTTCGGCTTGGAAGGTAGCATCAAGTGGATGGTTACAAGGCTGTGTCCCAAGCCCTGTGCTGTTTAACACTTTGATTAATGATGGATTAGAGAATTGAGAGTATGCCAATTAAGTGTAACACAAAGCTGATAAAGTTGGCTAGTAGAGAGTGGACGGAAGATCCAGAGAAGTCTAGAAAAGAACAGGTAATGGGCTGAAATGAACAGAATGGAATTGAACAGGGAGGAAATAAAACACTATTATCTGCCAGGAAAAATAAAAGGGACAATAAAAGGGACAAACATGGAATGGGGAAGATACTTGATAGTAATGTACATTCCTTCTCAATCACAAATTAAATGTAAGGTAGCTGTGTGATGCATTAATTAGAAAGGAAGATAGTATTGCAGGAATGGGGGGGGGGGGGGAGGAGAAATAGCAGCACAAACTCCAGATCATGAGTCTTGATTTTTCCAGTCTACTCTGCCTTGATTAGACTTCATTTGCAATACTGTTTCAGTTACCAAAGGTTGTATTGTTGTTTTTTTTAAGGACAGTGACAAATAGAAGCAGTTTCAAAGACAACTAATGCAGTAAAATATTTGGAAATCAAGGCCTGTAAGGAGCACTTAAAAATCTGGTTATGTGTATCCGACAAAATAAATGATGCTGGGGACAGGGAAATGAGACAGTCAGTCTTCAAGTGTCTCAATAACTATTATGCAGAACATGGGATGATCTTATTTTCTATTGCCTCAAATGTCAAAATCAGAACCACTGGCTTAAAAACTTTAAGAAAGCAGACTCTGGCTAGATTCTGGAAGAGTTTCTTGTGTGTGTGTGCTGTCAGTCAAGGCTATCACAAGAAAATTATTGTTTTCTTTTGCTGGAGTTTTTGGGTCACGAGGTAGATGTTAATCTGTTGTAGATGATTTAGACAGAAGGCCATTGGACTAGATGACTTCTAACATCACTTTTAGTCCTCTAATTTTATAAAGAACAATTTTTTGTCAATAATAACAGCACATCTATTTTACAAGAGCAAATATCCATTCATTAGGCCTAAAAGGCGTAGGGGCAAAGTGTTAAAGACCACTGTCTTCCAAACTGTGTATCTCATAAACGGTAAGAGCCTCTATGGCGCAGTAGTTAGAGTGCTATACGACAGGCCACTTCTGCTATCAGCTGTTCAAATCTCACCAGACTCAAGGTTGACTCAGTCTTCCATCCTTCCAAGGTGGGTAAAATAAGGACCCAGATTTTGGGGAGCAATATGCTGACTGTTAAAACTGCTTAGAGAGGACTGTAAAGCACTATAAAGCGGTATATAAGTCAAAGTGCTATTGCTATAAAGCCTTTCTCTGTTTGAATGATAAGAAGGGCCAGTTGATCGAGGTAAGAGAAAGAACCAGAATTGGACATATCTAAACATTGTAACTCTTCTCCAATATACTAAATTGCACCTTTTTATTTAGAGTAATCTTTATAAGAAATGTAAAACTTTACTTCAATTGCTACACTTTTTATAAGAAATGTAAAACTTTACTTCAATTGCTACACTTTTTTGTGCAGTGTCATTTTCCTTTGCTTTACTCAGTTAATTATTAAGTATTTAAGATTGGAGAAGTATTTATTATTACGTTTTGATGAATGTGCAAGCACCAGAACAGCAGTATAATATTGAGACTAAATAAACAGAAAATGATTACTTGTATCCATAAATAAGCATGCCAAATACACAAGTAATCTTTTCCCTTGTATAAGAGACAAGAGATGGACAGCTATATAACTTGCATAAATATTATTAATAAAAAAAATTTCTGCTGGTTTAAACAAAAAAAAGGGACCTTCCATGATTTTATACAGATAAACTGTATACAGAAAGTCTGCCCACACATTAAAATGACACATTTTTGAGATGTTAAAAAAAAAATCATCAAAACAAACCATTTCAGAATTTTTTCCACCTTTAATATAACATATAAGCTGTACAACCCATTGAAAACCAAGAGAAATCTTTTAGGTGGAAAATAATTTAAAATGTTACAATAATGTGGTTGCGTAAGTGTGCAGACACTTTAAACAAATACTGACCTATTTTGAAGCACCTATTTTTATAGTAGCAGTTTTTGGGGTAGCAGACCATCAGCATGGCACATCTTGCCATGGCAATCTTCCTTGCAAAAGCACTCTAAATCTGTAAGATTGTGAAGGCAATTCCAGTGTATAGCCCCTCTTAAGTTCACTCCACAGATAGTCAACTGAGTTCATGTCTGGGCTCTGGCTGGGCCATTACAAAACTTTTCTTCTTCTGGTGAAACCATTGTCTTGGAGAAGTGCTTTGGATCACTGTCTTGTTGAAAGATAAAATTCCTCTTCCTCTTCAGCAGTTTGAAGAGCCGTGGTAGCACAGTGGTACACAGTTAGAATGTAGTATTGCAAGCTTACTCACTGCTCACTGCCAGGAGTTCGATTCTGACTGGCTCAAGGTTGACTCAGCCTTCCATCCTTCTGAGGTCAGTAAAATGTGGATTGCTGGGGTAATATGCTGACTCTGTAAACAGCTTAGAGAGAGCTATAAAACATAATGCAGCAGAATATAAGCCTAGTTGATTTGCTATTGCTATTTTAGCCAAAATTGACTGATATTTGGAATCATTCATAATTCCTTCCAACTTGACTAAAGCCCCAGTTCAACATAAGGGAAGAAAACATGCAGTAACCACCATGCTTCACTGTGAATATGATGTACTTTTGGTGATGAACAGTGTTGTTTTTCCACCAAGCATATTTTTTGAAATTTTGGTCAAAAAGCTCAACCTTGGTCTGATCAGACCATAGCACATTTTCCCACATGCTTTTGTTAGACAAAAATCTACATTTGGAAAATGTAGCCAAGTTTGGATATTTTTGTTTAAAAAAAAAAAAAAAAGAAGGCTTCTGTCTTGTCCCACAGCCCAGACACATGAAGAATACGGGAGGCAGTTGTCACATGTGGTACACAACCAGCATTTCCCCAAAATTCCTCCTTTAAGGTTGCTGCAGACCTCTTGGCAGTCTTTTGGACTAATTTTCTTCTTGTTTTTTCATCAATTTTGGAAGGACATCCAGTTTTTAGTAATATTTAGTTCACTTGTTGATAACTGTCTTCACTGTTCCATGGTATAGCCAATGCCTTGGAAAGTTTTTTTGCACCCCTTTCCCGACCTGACACTTTCCAACGATGAGATCCTTTTGTTGCTTTATAAGGTCTTTGCAGACTGTGGCTTTTGTTGTAAGAGGTAACTGAGTTAATGTCAGAAAAATCCTGGAACAGCTGAACTTTATGTGGATGTCATTAGAATCACTTTAAACAATGGAAGATGTGTACTGACTAGTACAAGCAGTCCTCAATTTATGACAATTTATATTGTTAAGTGAGTTTTGCCCCATTTTACAACCTTTCTTGCCTCAGTTGTTAAGTGAATCCCTGCTTTTGCTAAGTTAGTAACCTGGGTTGTTAAGTGAGTCTGACTTCCTCATTTTTACTTGTCAGAAGATCTCAAAAGGTGATCACATGAATTTGGGACACAGCAATGGTCGTAAATATGAACGAGCATCTGAATTTTGATCATGTGACCATGGGGATACTGCAAAGGTCGTAACTGTGAGAAACAGTGGTCATAAGTCATTTTCAGTGCCATTATAACTTTGAACAGTCACTAAACGAATTGTTGTAAGTTGAGGACTACCTGTATTTATCATCAGTTTGAAGGGGATGAGTTAATTTTGAACACAACTACATCCCTACTTCTAAGAGCATGTGCATATTTATGCAGCCCCATTATTCTAAGTCCCTCCTCCTAAGATTTAGATGTTTTCCCATTACATTGGACAACTTCTATGTTACATTAAGGGTGGAAAAATTCTGAAGTGGTTATCTTGGTCTGATTATTTTACATCTCAAAAACCTGGCATTTGTAAAGACTTTCTATATCTACTGTAGTCCTCTGCTAATGACTACTTGTTCAGAGACTGTTTGAAGTTACAACGTCACTGAACAAGTAATAGTTATGACTGTTCCTTGAAGTTCCAGCTGTCCTAGCACCCCTGCAATCATGTGATTGTGATCCTGATGTTTGGCAACTAGTTCACACTTACAACAGTTGCAGCATTCCAGAGTCATGGAATCACAATTTACCAGCTTCCCATAAGTCATTGGGGAGGCCAGCAGGGATAAGGACGCAAGTTGCTTGGATAAGTCTCTTCCACCCATGTACCTTGCCGGCCACCTATTCTTCTTGAGCCTTGTTGCACTTGTGCACCCTCTCCCACCCAGCAGCAATCACCCCAAGCTCTGCTGCACTTACACTGCATCTTCCCTGCTACTTGTGCATCTTGGTGCACACTCCGATCCCTACTGCAAGCAAACTACAACACCCTATCCTCCAGCCATTTGCACCTCTTTTCTCCTCTGGCCACCTTCAGTTACCCAGCTGTAGCACCCAGCTGTAGCACTTACCCAGCTGTAGTCCCACCACACTAGCGCCATGCCTCCCCAACCACCCAATACACCCCCTTGCTCATTTTCCAACCTAGCAGCAGCTGCTTACCTATTTATCAGCCTGCCTGTAAGCCAGGCTGGGACTTCCAGCTTCCTGCTGCCTTCTCCACTGACTTGGTAGTTGGAAGCTGGCAGGAAATTGCCATCACTATGCAATACAGTCATGTGATATTGCGCTTTACAACTGCATCACTTAGGGACAGAAATTGCCGATATCAAATATAGCAACTTGAAGGCTACCTGTACACCCTGCAATTAGGTTGGTGCTGGTGAAATGCCCACTGGAGTAAACTCTTTTAGTCTTTGAGTATTCTCTAAACTGCCAGAAAAAAATTTAAGAACCCAAAAAGGACCACCAAATCACAGAATCCAAATTATTTTCTAGCTTCATGAATTATCATCTGTTTATGACAAAATAGGAATCAACTAGCTGGCATGCCAGTTGTAATTTCAGAGAAAGATACTGTCCAAACACAAACTGTAAACAAAGTTGATTACTAAGAGATGCAGTTTCCACCACTTTGGGGGATTTTACATAAACATCCAAATAGATGTAGCTTCTACTGTGGCTATACTGTTTGATTTATTCTGGGGTTTTAATGAAGTTTCAAAACAGTTAAGCATCTGATTAATAATTTACCCTTCAGCCATGAACTTGTGGTGGTGACCCTACAGAACACTGAACGACTACATCTATGTGATTTTCTCCTTTAGGGGAAATAGGTAAAAAAAAAGTTTGAGAAGTAGAATGCAGGCACATACATTCAATAAGGGTAGGTGTAAAATGTAAACCACCCATTTTTAATCCATCAAGTTTGTGATTGGTAGAAATGATAAAAATGGATGTACTTTAAATAACAATTACCTTAAAACAATCAACATGGACTCTACTAAATGGTTTCTTCCCTAAATGCTGCTGCTAGCAAGATGCTAAGCTGCCATGGATACTATAAAGTACTCATTGCAGGTTGCACTGCTTTTGATAACAGCCATCTCCTTAATGCATTTATGCATTTCAATCAAGAAAAGACATTTTAAAAACTCTTTGTCTTATTTTCCTTGGAGATAAAAATAAAATTTGAATTGACATAGTATATTCATTCCCTTTTTCTTGACAGCTCTCAATTCTGAGTTTTCAATTCAGCTTCCATTTCTATTATGGTTTAGCTGAAAATCATGTTATGTATGAATCTCACTGTAATGTAAATCCCAATATTCTACATTTAAAAAACAGTGAGATGAGATTTTCTTTTAAACCGAATAAACTGGATTGTTTCTTTGTGTACTCCCTCTTACTAAAGTCCACCCTTTGCCTCATGGGATTAATGTGAACTATCAAAGCTATCCATCTATCAGAATTTCATCTAGAGCAGGGTTGTCAAACTCGTGACCCACAAGCATCATGCGCTGGCCACGCCCATGCCCGATTTAATGGAGGGAAAAGTCGTGATACATCACGTGACGATGCTGTGATGACACAAATTTGACACATCTGATCTAGAGACTCTTGTATACCTACCTGGGAGAAAGTTTCAGAGTAGTGTTACTTCACCGCTCCCACTTTCCTAGGTTTTCTCTCTTAAATATAAATGGTAGGAATGTCAGATACAAAGTCATAAGGCATGACAATGAGAAATGCCTTTAAATATGGCTGCTTGGTGCTACATCCATCTTAGACCATTCCTAAATATATTATTTTTTTCGGAGGAGCTGTTCTAGAATTAAACTGAATGAGAAGCAAGGGTAGTGTTTATATTCTTTGCCCAGAAGCAGAGGACTTGATCCAGCTGTGGGGCTCAAGCTGGTTTTAATAATTGCTTTAAATAGCCACCTCAAAGGAATAAAATATGCTAAATTTTAAGTATTTAAAATTTGGAGAATAATTTTAACAAACAAGTTTCCTGATATTAATTCCTAAAAGTAACAAAAGACTGCAAAAGTTAAGAAGTTAAGCAGAAATTACTTAAGTATTCTTCTTTAATCCTTTTATATCGTACTTCCTTCCTCTTTAATATATATTTCATATTTGGAGTTTAGAACTGAAGTAGAATATGTATATGGGGCAATTTTTAAATTATCTAAGGAGTGTGCAGCATAATTTCCAAGGAAGTGCCAACATCTGCTTCTTTACTGACCATCAGGGGAAAAAACAATGATAATTCAAGGGAGATTTGAAGCATAATTTTAATGTTACTTTCTTTCAATATTTTTGTTTGACGGCTATTATCATCTTATGCTTAATTTGTGAAATTCAATGAACAAATTTAATGTACTGTTAGGAGTTCTTTTTTTATTAATTCAAAGCTTAATATATTGATGACATAGGATAAGCTCTACCAAATGGAGAAGCAATTACATTTGATATTAAACATAAAAGTTGAGGTATTTTAGTGAGTCATGGTGGTACATTCAATTAACACTGACAACTTAACAAAAATGCCCTCTGGAAAGTTCTCCCTTTTGAGATTAGAATAGCCCTGACCCTTTTGACCTTTCATAAGACCCAGTGATATACTGGGACCTGTTAAGGATCCCATTTTGTTCAGGGTCCCATTTTCTGGTTGGATTATAATTTCTTGGCAGCTGCATTTATTTTCTCTGTGTTGTGTTTGTAGTTCGGTTTTATTTTATATTGTTCACCACTCAGAATCAGTTGTTTGGTATCAATGGCCTTATAAATTGAATAAATAAATAAAATGCATACCTGAGGATTTCTGCCTTAAACCATTATCAAGTAAAACTAAATACATGTATAAATTGTTGAGTACTGTCTGATAGGCAGTGTATTTAGGATATAAATATTTGTGTTGACAGACACATTTCCATTTCTGCTGTGATTCATTCTAAACATTTCTAACTGAAGTAATGCATTCTTTCCTATATATCTCTAATTCCAACTCCTCTTCCCCTTCCCATATTGTTTCTTTTTCTTTCGATGAATTAAGATTCCTCAAGATATGTGAGGAAGGGACTTGATCTCTTATATTCTATAAAGCGCTATGGACACACACAGTCTTGTCAAACTATTAATTCAGAGAAGTTATTATGCATTGATAAAGACTGATGGACTCTAATGTACCTTACATAAAGCATACCGAGAGTTTATCTGAAGAAAAATAAGTCAACATATTTTGTGCACTTACCTGAAACTAATTTAGTCCAATGTAGCGAATACTTCAATAATAAATCATGGATAACTGCAATGCTTCGATAATTATGTTACCCATAATACTTAATTCTTACAAAATTTTGGATTTAAAATATAGCAAATTATGAGGAAATATAGTACATTAAATTGCATATTTAATATGATAAATGTCAAGCTATAAATATTTACATGTCTTTAGGGCATTACTTCCTAGATTAGAATGACATGCCAAATTATACAGCTTTATTACTATTAGCTTATATATTTACAAATAAAACATACCTCCCTAGAATTAGCCCACTATGGAACAATTGGCTATTTTGCCCAATATTGGGAAACTAAATCTATTTCAGGCTCTATTTTATAATCCAAATACATGTTTTTGCTTTTTTTAAACTCAATTGAGCAAATTTCCCACCCCCAAACCCTTCAAGGTAATAAACTCAAAGCAATCAGTATCAATGTAGATGACTTTGAAAACAAAATACTTACATGGGGCTGGCATTCAAGGAGCAATGATCCACCATCATTTCTGGGAGGAAATCCAACTTAAAAGCAGCCATCACTTCTCTGCTTACCACAAACCACTAATGCTAGATCACTGTCCTGTCGAACCAATTGAATACCACCACTTAAGTTCTGCAGGTCTTAACACACTGAGCCACATAGAAAAACATTCAACCACAGGAACATAAGCTCAGGGAGACCAGCAACAGACACCACAAAAACAGGCTGGACTGGGAAAGAAACATGAGGACCAGGATTAAAAAGGGGATGCGACCATATGAAGAGACTCAGCTCCGTATACAATGAAAATGCTGATGCACTGGACATGTTTTGTGCAATTTCCCCTACTCAAGCAGTATTCAGCGCATTGTTAGAAAAACAGTGTCAGATCCACAAAGATGTTTGTGTGCAACAGAGCAGAAGGAACTCTAACTTACTTCATAATTCTAATCATGCTCTCTAATTCAAAAAATGATAGTAAATATTGCATTTAAATGGAACAGTATTACAGGAGGACTCAGTGATATACTGAGTTCCTGGTGTATTTACTGATTACATTATGCTCCTGATATGAGGCAAGCTAATATTATAAAGTAGTGTATGCTGATTTGATCCAGGCAAAAATAGCATGTAACTAGCCTCACCCCACCTGCTATTTCTCAGTAAAATTTATAAACCCAGACATAAGGAGTTATAAAGGAGATGAGTGGCTTAAAATGTGAAAAGTAACTAAACAATTATTATTTCTGCCTTGAATGTATTATAAAAGAGGCACTATATATACAGGTATTCCTAAACTGTTGCAACTTTTTAATGACTTTTCCAAGTTAGGATGGCCTTAGAAAAAGTGACTGACAACCTAGCCTTGAACTTACGAGTGTTGCACAACTCCCACAGTCATGTGATCAGCTGATTTGCATGTATGATGACTGCAGTATCTTGCAATCATGTGATCACAATTTGCCACTTTCCCAGCTAGTTTTAATAAGGAAAATTAACTGGGAAAGTCAGATTCACTTAAGGATCACTTTATTTAATGACTGCAATTATCACCCTAAAGACCATGGTAAAAAATGGTCCTAAAATTGGGTCTAGTCACATGATGACTTGCTTTAAATTGCACCGTTAGATTGGAAATTCCAGACCAAATTGCAAATCAAGGACTACCAGTAATTGCCAATTCCCCAAAATCACTGTTAAAGAAATTCAGACACTATTGGAACATTCTTGAAAATATAAACAAGTTACTAGTATTATTTTTCCTCCATAGAAATGAACAATATTAATATTATGTTGAAATTATTACTTTGCATAATGGATGTTTTTCAAGATACAAGCTCTGTTGGATTCAAATTCAAGGTTCAGTCCTGTAAAAACAATGCAGCTCTAAAAATGCTGTTGAATAAATCTGTAATCTAACTGTCTGCAAAAAATTTTGAGTATATAATTGTCCTTATTTATAATGTAGCAAGTAAGCTGTATAGATACTAACTAAATAAAAACATGCCATAAAATGTTCCACGTAAAAGGCATCCTAGCAACAAGAGCCATGGTTGCTTCTCTTATATCTACTTCCAACTCCCCTATGCCACCATGGGATAAAGAGACACACACACACAATTCTATCAAAATACATGTCATGTATATCACCTCTGACAGTCTAATTTTAAAACCCTGCAAAATTTCCATTTTTTAAAATCACATTCATTAGAATATTCAAAGATATAATTCTATACTTTTTCCCCATAGTGAACTGCCATACACATTTAATGCATTAATCTCTATCTACTTCAAATATTTTTTCTTGTTTACAATTGCATTTTATATTGATTCTGGAAACACCACAATAGGTTATGTTTGCTGATTCAGTATCAATTTTATCCCACAACATATTAGGGCAAAAATTATACTCACATTATCTTCTTTTTTCCCCTTGGTAAAATCAATAAACATCTGCATTTAACATGCAAATACCAAAATGTTAAAACATTATTTTTATCTCACTCATGTATTAATTCTTATTAATGTATTTAACTACAGTTTTCAAATGTAGTTTGATTCTATCTCTCATTAATCTCACAAACAAGGAGGAATGATTAACTGGGAATCCAATAATCTGGAGAACTGGAGATAACACAAATTTTCTACCTACTTCTAAGTAGGAGACAGAGAATGCCCCTATAAAAGAGCATAAGAGAGAAAAGCTGGTCACATACTTGGGGAGAATCTGAGAATTTTAGGTAACAAAATGCAACCAGAATTTGGGCTAGACTTATTCACAATTGGGCTTATATATAAGTATGTATGTAAGTGTATATATGTATTTGTTTTTTTAAGTTTTCGCGGGTACTTACATGTATGCTGCTCAGCTTCCTTCGGGTATTATCCCACGTCATTGTAGTTGTGCTTTTAAAGTTGTAGCAATGTTTCGGCAGAATCTCATCTGCCATCATCAGGCTTCTGTATTGAAGCCTGATGGTGCTTCGAACTCAATACAGAACTCAATACAGAAGCCTGATGATGGCAGATGAGATTCTGCTGAAACGTTGGTACAACTTTAAAAGCACAACTACAATGATGTGGGATAATACCCGAAGGAAGCTGAACAGTATATATGTATGTATGTACACACACACACACACACCCTATATGTGTATATATACTATATATATAAAACTATCCATATATGTTATGTATACTCATAATTAATCCTGTCCATGAATAAGCAATCTCTCAAATTTTTTATCATGAAAATTTGCCACCCATGGATAAACCAATTGTGAAAATTAAAAATACAATTTTTTTGAGGTTGGCTTATCCATGGTTGATACGTTTTTATGATTTTTTTTTTGTTAAAATTCAAAAATCAGTTTATACACAGATGGGCTTATATAAACATATAAAAAATATTAAATTGACAAGGAGAATATAACAGCACTTTCCCTCGTGCTTTTATTATTCAGTGGCACACTGACCTTTAATGTTGCAGAAAATGCCCTGATGTACTGATAACTACTAGCAGAAATCTGCTCTTAAAGCCATGATCTAAGTGGTTATTATTCTGTTGTAGCAAATGCTCCAAATTAGCCACTTGCTGCTGAAAAAATTGTTTTGATAGGTCCTAAATTTCCTAAATGCTTGTCATCTTTTGGTCTGGCATGGAGAAACAAGATACTAGGCTATATTTAAGCCCTAACTTGGCATAATCTAAGTAAGAACTGAGATTTAGAAGAATACATATGCAAAGCTCCTTCATATAAACACTCTGTTGTACAGGTGGCCCTCAACTTACAACAGCAATTGAGACTGGAATTTCTGTTGCTAAGCAATGCATCTGTTAAGTACAACTGCTTAATGACAACAACCCCCTAGTCCAGGTTCCTATCGAAACCTGAAACCCACATTCATTTGGGGTAGCAAATTCTTCCAGCCTCCCAAAACCAAAGAGGGTGGGTAAGCCAGCAGGAAGTTGCAATGCCAGGAAGTTGCAAGTGTCAAGCCCATGAGCAGTAGGCTGATGTTGTTGGGTGGAAGAGGGAGTTGGGATTGAGTATGAGAGTTGAGGGTGTGAAGGAGAGCAAGAGGTGTGCGGGTTAGAGGATATGCAAAAGACATCACATGGCTTGGGGAGGGCGCACAGTGACGCAATGTGGATTGGGGAGGTGCATGGGGATGTGTGAATGACTTATGCAGACAAAGTGCCCAGGGGATGGGGAGGGTGCATGAGTGGGGAGACATAACCCAGTGGCTTGTGACCTTCCCTGCCAATTTCCCTCTTAACTTTCTAGGGAAGTTAGCAGGGTTACAAAATCACAATCACATGATTGTGCGATAATTGGAAACCAGTTGCAAATGGTAACCACATGACCATTAGGATGCTGGGAGAGCTGGCATTCTGAAGACCAGTTGTAATCCATCATTCATTCACTGTTGTCTTAACTTGGAATAGTCACTGACCAAATGTTCATAGGTCAAGGATCACCTGTACAGACATGCAACTATTTGGGTCGATGGAAATAAAAGTGTAATATGCTTTTTAAAAGGCTGTGCCTATTTTGGGATTCACACAATGACCCCCACAATCCCACGAAAATAATTGTTTCATGCCCTATTGAAACATTCATTTCCATTTAAACTGCTTTCCACTTTCTCTTTTCATGTTTCTTTTTAATTACATACTTTTACAACTTTTTTTTTCTCTATATGTTTATTATACATTATCTTTTTGATTTTTATTTTCCAGGTCATTTTTCTTCACCTCTTTCATCCCATTTTTCCATGAAGCATCTTTTCTTCATAACTCTTATTTGCATAAAACTGTAGAGCAAATGTACAGTTCCACAATTACATATTTGCCTCACTCTATTCCAGTTTTTAATATATTCTCTTTTCTAAAGTCCATTTTTATTCATCCAATTGATCTATCAATTTATCTTCTTTTTTAAAAATAGAACTTGAATATTCTCATCTAATAGTCACTCTATACTTGCTGCTATCAACTAATGGATTTTCTAAATTTGGAACCTCTCAATACCTGTCTATCCTTTACTAATTCTCCGAGTAGTTCATCATAAAAAGATTACATTATTCTCATTTGTTTCCTTGTGTATACATGAAAAGCTGGTTGCTTAGTCTACATACTCAAAATGGAGATTTAAAAATAAAAATATAATGTCCAACAAAAATTATTCTTTGTATTCATTTCTGGATCTCTAAATTGACCAGTCACACTTTTTGTACTTAATTTGTTTCCTTCTTCTCTCATTACATAATAACTTTGTACTCAAGCTGATATTCATACATCATATATAAATATACATATATATGTGTGTGTGTGTGTGTGTGCTGTTCAGCTTCCTTCGGGTATTATCCCACGTCATTGTAGTTCTGTTAAAGTTGTAGCAACGTTTCAGCAGAATCTCATCTGCCATCCTCAGGCTTCTGTATGGATGTGTGTCTCACAGTTCCTGGTTTCAAATTCGAGGCTGGTCCATTCTGATTGGCTAGGAGCCTGGGTCTGTGTTCATTGGACTTGGAGTTTGATTGATTGGTGTTTCTGGTTTCTTCTGTCTGTTTTGTGGCTTTGATTGGTTGGCAACCCTCTGTTCTTGT
Source organism: Laticauda colubrina (assembly GCA_015471245.1). Taxonomy (NCBI): domain Eukaryota; kingdom Metazoa; phylum Chordata; class Lepidosauria; order Squamata; family Elapidae; genus Laticauda; species Laticauda colubrina. Next base: position 54,328,124 of record BLBF01000005.1, on the reverse strand, counting down.
GTTGGAGGCTTTCAGTGCAGCTTGGCTTCGTGTGAAAGGACAGCTGTTGTTCATTAGCAAGTTGGGTTTCACCTGGGTGCCTGGTGGGGGGGTGTTTGAGTTGGAGGCATCAGA
>BLBF01000005.1:54255216-54323010 GCA_015471245.1 Laticauda colubrina | reverse complement strand
AGAGGTATGCCTTCTTTGTGTATTTTTGGGAGGCCGTATAATTTGGGGCATCTAGAAGATTTTTCTCTTGGGATGATCGTCTGTTGGATTTCTTTGCTTATGTGGCTGGTTATAATTTTCTTCTTGGTTGATTTTTCTAGATATGTGGTTGGATCTGTGTTTATAGGTTTGTATGTGGAGTCTTGGAGTAGGTCTGTCAATTTTGTTTCATAGTCTTTTCTGTCCATTACTACTGTGGCATTTTCTTTGTCTGTTGGGAGTATTATTATGCTGTTATCATTTTTCAGGGTAAAAAAGCTGGAACACATCTCCTCACTAGTCCAACACATGAAAACCACAGGTCACAACATCAACTTCAATGGCACTAAAACCCTAGCCACTATAGAAAACCCCAACCCACAGAATCATCAGAGAAGCCATAGAGATTGAAAAAAGATCTGAAAGCAAGAATAGAAGAGATGATTCCAGCAGACTGTCAATCATTTGGAAACCTGCACTCTCAAATAGAAAGATCTCCACAACACAAAACAGACAAACACCTAAGCACAGACAGACTCCCTCTGATGCCTCCAACTCAAACACCCCCACACCTGAGCACAGACAGACTCCCTCTGATGCCTCCAACTCAAACACCCCCCCACCAGGCACCCAGGTGAAACCCAACTTGCTAATGAACAACAGCTGTCCTTTCACACGAAGCCAAGCTGCACTGAAAGCCCCCAACACAAGAACAGAGGGTTGCCAGCCAATCAAAGCCACAAAACAGACAGAAGAAACCAGAAACACCAATCAATCAAACTCCAAGTCCAATGAACACAGACCCAGGCTCCTAGCCAATCAGAATGGACCAGCCTCGAATTTGAAACCAGGAACTGTGAGACACACATCCATACAGAAGCCTGAGGATGGCAGATGAGATTCTGCTGAAACGTTGCTACAACTTTAACAGAACTACAATGACGTGGGATAATACCCAAAGGAAGCTGAACAGCACACATGTAAGTACCCGCAAAAGCCTAAAAAAACAAATATATATGTGTATATATATATATATATATATATATATATATATATATATATATATATATATATATATGCTGTTTAGCTTCCTTCAGGTATTATCCCACGTCATTGTAGTGCTGTTAAAGTTGTAGCAACGTTTCAGCAGAATCCCATCTGCCATCATCAGGCTTCTGTATGGATGTGAGACATGGATGTGACATGACTGTTTTTCACACTTACAGCCACTGTTACTAACTTAACACCTGCATGGTTCACTTAACTGTGGCAAGGAAGGTCATAATATGGGGCAACATTCACTTAACAAATGTCTCATTTAGCAACAAAATTTTAGCAACAAAATTTTGGGGCTCAATTGTGATAGTAAGTTGAGGACAACATGTACTCTTAAAAGAAGACTTCCTGACCACCTGTCACATATTTCATTTGTTTTTATAGTCATAGGGAAAGAAAAGTCTTAAGTGAATATTAATAGTTATCTGAACTGGCAATCAGGGCATAGTTGAATTTTGGGGGCGAGGGGAGGGGGAGTTGGTACAATTTTTACCAAAACCGAGCCCTGGTTCTTCCATTATTATTTACACTCCCATAAAAATATGCAACCTATAAATTCCTATTTTTATATAGACCCACAATTTGAAATAATAACATGTTCTGACATTTTAGTTTTCTCATTCATAATTAAATACATCTTTCATTTTCCTATAGGCATTTATCAACTCTGCTCCACAAAATCAGAATATTTTAATATTAGAACTTTTCAATTGTTTTTTGTTTCATATAACAGACGTTAGTAATCCATGGCCTTTTTATTTACTTTTCTTACATTCCAAGTCTCAATCTTCCATGTGTGTGGCTATTACCAGACAGGCCAGCAGTTCTTCCACACCTATCATATTTTTGGTCAATCAAGACTTTTAGTTAATATATTTCACTGAGATAAAGAACATGTAATCTTCTAAATTATTTGGTGTATTCATAATACACACAGGACTCTTTGCAAATGTTAGACATCAATTTTTTTCTGCCTTGTGAGCCAATATATATGCAACCAAAACTTGTATAGGACATACAAGTTTTTATAAAAGACACAGAACTCTTTAACTGAAGGATTCCAGCCTTTCATACTCAGAATGTAGCTGTTGTGATTGTAATTTGCTTGCCAGATACAAAGTATTATACCCTACCCTCCCTGCATATGTGACACATGGCTCTTAATTATCTCAGGTCAGATTACCTGAGCCCCTCCCTCTGCTATAAATACAAAAGGTTGATCCTTTTACAACAAAGAACTCACCAGAAGTCTGTGGACTGTGGCTGGAAAAGAGCAAGGTTTTCCATCTCTTCATCAATCTCTGAGTAACAGTTTGTATTTGCAAGAAGCTGGAAAAGTCTAGGAAACTGAGGTAGAAACACATTTGCTTCAGAAACCTGCTATTTCTATAGTAAATAGCAAAAATCTCAAGCCAGGCATTTGTGTCCATTTATACATTTATGTATTTGTCTGGTGCAAGATGTCACAATTTCATGTAGGGTACGGTATCTGGAGGTGGTGTGTGTGTGTGTGTGCGTGTGACCTTTTATCTGTATTTCAGGCTGTTTGTTGAAAATACATGCTTTTCTTTGGAAATTCTTGTGATCCATAACAATATGGAACTTTGCTAGTCTTTTTCTGGAAACTTTGGGTGTAGAGACCTCCACTTTTCATAGAAGAGCACCATGTGTATTTGTTTTATTTACATTTTACTTTTCCTTTAAAAACTTTGATTTTGTTTATGCTTTGTGAAACTAGCTTAGCTCACAAAAATCAACAGGAACAGGTGAATCCTGTCTCTGTGCCTCTAAGCTTCAGAGTGAAGAATAGGCACTACTGAAATTATTTCAATGTTTGCATTATGACTTAATTGCCAGAATAATAGCAAAGGGCATAAAAGTCCTACATCTTACAGAAAATATGTTTAGGAGGTGGATAGGTGGTGGTAACTGGGATTACTGCACTGTTGTCCCAGAAGTAATAAATAAACAAGGGTACAAAAACACAGAGAGCTTCCTGAAGAGGCCCCTAACCATTTTCCCGACAGATTTCACCATCGACCAAAATATTTGAAAAGGTTTACATTTACAACCTTTGGTAAAATGTAAGGATTTCAAATAGAAAGGGTTGTCATTCAATGATAAAGCACATATTATGACAGCTGAAAGTCCCCAATTTAATCCTGGGCATAAAAGGAGGCCTGAAAGAAGGGAACTGTCTGCCAATCAATGTAAAAAAAAAAAAAGTTAGACCAATAACTTATCCCATATTAAGCAGCATGCAATTTTAAGTTAAATTCGGTCTACAATAGCAATGTTGCTTGTTCAGATAGTTTATTTATATACTGACTTGTTTCCAGGAACTCATAACAGTAGAGATGTCACTCCCCCTGCCCATTTTCTTCCCACAATAAAATCCTACAGGCAAGTTGGCTGAGAGGGACTGATTCACTCAAAGCTACCCATGAAGCAACCCTGGCTGTGGGTAAACCTAAATATCACTTTCCCAGTTTTAATTCAGCTCCCTAACCATTCCATCTCACCAATTCTCTGATCACTGTGACATGTCTTCAAAACTACAGCACATACAACCTTTTGTCTAATGCCCTTGGCTTTCCAGTAACAAGTCTCCTAACATTCTGTTTAATCCAGGATAAAATGAAGTCAATTAAACCACACGGGTAGTCTTCCATCATCATGGATAAATATGCTTCCTCTAACAATTTAGGAGCATGGTGCACCATGCCAATGCAATTCTATGTTTTTTGCCTCAGCAACATTAATCAATTGGTGAATCGATCATTTTTTTTCAATGATAGCAAAAATTATATTTGAATTCCACTAAATACTAAGGCCTTGTAATTGAGAGGAGGGCAACAGATCAGAATAAGTGCAAACTGATACTAAGTGAAGCACATCTTAACTTCATACTTATAGAAGCACATCTTAACTTCATACTTATAAAGATGTGATCTAAATTAGCTATAATTACTACTGAAATTCTACAGCAGAACTAGGCAATGTGTCTTTGACATTCCCCTTGGTATCAGTCAAGCTCCCTGCCCTATGTGACATTAATCTCTTGGCTGGTTGAGACTGCTGAAGGTCTTGGGCTTTGACTTCAGCCTCAGTACCACTGTCACCAAGGAATGCCACTGAGCACAATAGCCACAAGGGGGGGGGAGGGGGGAGAGATAGGTGAATGGGGAGACTTGAAGTTGAAAGTGTAGATGGGCTGCCAAATTTTTATGATGTGATTATGGGGGAGCTGCAATGGCCATAACTTCAGGAACCATTCATTCAGCACCGCTGTAATTTTGGAGTCACGGAATGAATGGCGAGTAACTACGTGTAATTAAAGGAAAGGATTGTTATGTGACAAACAGAATGTAAATATTATCCTGGCACTACACTTGGAAAGCAGCAGCAGCAGCATACATTTCTTTTGCTGTTTCTGCAGCTATAAAGTCCTTGGGGGGGGGGGGGGAATCACGACTGCATCTTCTAAATGTATATGCGCTAAAGAACAGAGAGGAAGGCTATTCTCAAAGTGGAACAAACTTGACTGTTTCAACTAACACTGTTCTAGAATTTTGTTCTGAATGCTATGATATGGCTGCTGTTTTATGATTCATTATTGATTTCCTCCCCCCTTTCAAAATATTTCCATTTGTTGTTTGTTGAGTTTAGGACAGAATAATGAGACTCCAGAATGCCTTCTAATGCAAATGTATGCAGCATAAATTGATAAAGAGTTACACTGCATTTTGAAAACGTTGGAAATTAAATTACCTAGTGTGCTTAGGGAAAGAAATATTCAGTTTACATAACCAATAAGTACAGATATCAAATATAGGCGTAGGACAACAGAATAAAGTATTAAGCTCACCCACATTTCAAATTCAATTCATTGGAGGTAGGCTGGAGGTTGATATTCAGACAGGATATATAAGACTCTTTCTACATGCCATCTTAGTACATATAAACATAGAATAAGATGACTGACAAATTCCAGGAAACTGCCTTTACTTGTTCATAATATCAATATGACAAGAATTATTAAAGCACTAGATAGATTAATAATGGTGCCTTGGGGATTTTATCTTCCAGGACAAAATATATATATTTTTTAGCAAGGAGCCAGGTATTAAGAAAAATGTAGCATATACTAAAAAGAAAGAGTTATTTGGCAATACTTTTGTATGAGAAGTACTCAGGTATAGCATTAATACTAATCTGAGAAAAACATTTAACAAGTAAAAGAAAAATCAAAGGAATGGGGATATCTGTTATGCTTCTGCCTCAAAAAGCTGCATTGTATTTTCTATATTTGATTTCCTTCTTTCCTTTCCAAGGGACTGGTTCTATTTTGGAAAAAATAGAAACAAATGACCACGAAAACAAATGAAACAGAAGTGGAAAGGATGACATATAGTAGTTTAAGTAAGCCTAGAAGGTGTGTTTTAATGGAAAATTTTACACTAGAGATCAATAAACTGACCATCATAGAAATTCTCATTACAGGCATGCTGGCTATACTGGAGAGAGATGAAATTCAGGAGAATCTAAAGCAGTGGTGGCAAACCTATGACACAGCTCTCAATGGTGACATGCCACTATGTTTTGAGTGGCATGCCAGCATTCAACAATACCTAACAACTATTCTTGAAAGCATGACCTGTTCTTGTGTGATTTTTGGATGCTACACAGCCTCCAAAAATGTGAGAATGGGATATTACATTGAACCCTCTGAAAATTGTGTGAGAATAAGGGTGTGCTTTCATGCAGTTTTCAGAGGCTGCAGAAGAGTATTTTCTGCACCTCAAGAGCTATGCAAGCCACAGCAGCCTTCGGTAAGTTACAGGGGCCAGTCAATAAAAAGAGAATACTGTCTGAAGGTAACCAGCACACAGCAGATTGGGGAACAGCTCCAGGTAGCCTTTTTGTGTAGCAGCAGTCAGGTTAGGGCTAAAATTGAGCCCCGGGCCTCTACTTGAGGCTTTAGCATTAGCACTGCCTCTGCATGCCACTTTTAAGGGTGGCCTAAATGGGGAAAATATAATTGTGTCTCTTTCTTGCTGGCTGTGGGTGTGTGGGTAACATGCCAGCAAAGCAAAGTTGAGCATTTTCTGAACAGTTGACATGTCAAGCCTAAAAAGTTCACCATCACTGATTTAAAGGCTCATGAGTTACCCATCACTTTCTTTTAAATTGATTGGGCCCGGACAGTTTTAGCAGATGCCACTCAAGTGAGACCAAACATGTAAAAATCAGGGGAACTTCTTTTGACAATAAACCAAGTAAAATCTGCTCAGAGAAAAATATATCAAGGCGCTAATCATGTTATCTAGATACTTGATAAAATAAAAGAAACTTTAGTCTAATTCTTAACCCAAAAATCCAGTTCCAATTCTGTAACATTTGTGGTAGTTCCAAATATATATATAAAGGAAAAGTGCATATGGAAAGGACTAGATTTCACTGTCTTTAATGTCTGTCAGGGACATTATGCACTACGGGATATCAATTTTACACAGGGACATGGTATTTTCATGAACCTACCAATCAGCTTTCATTCCAAGCATACATATTGGATTACCCCTAACTTTGCACTGAGAATTACACATGATATCAAGAAATGACCAAGTCTCAGACTGCAAAAGCAAACATATGAGCAATCTGAGTTAAATTGAAATTAAAAAGCCAATTTGTAATACAAGTGTTATTAACACCTTTTTTTGATAAGCATTGATATAATAATATAGCAAAAAAATGAAGAAAATATTTCTATTCACTTTAAAACCAATCTGCTTTGTTTATTCTATGAATTACATGAGACTAGTCCATGAATTTTGCAAGACCCCTTATGGCTTCTGTTGGCTTTAAAAGAATCCCTCATAAATAATTGACATTTGCATTTAGACTTGAGATAAGCAATAGGTTTATTGTATTTGGCATTATATGAATAAAAAAAATAAACAAGTATTTTAAATCTCCAGAAATATAAGTCTTAGAAGGCACTTTAACCTCCCTGCTTTCTAACTCTATACCATACAATATAAATATCAATATTGCTAATTGTAAATTGAAAATGCCGCCTGATATATGGCATGTCTCATGTATATAGACCTATCATTTGGATTCTAAGTTATGCACTTAAATGAAGTATTTACATTTTATAATACAAGACAATAACAACAGTCTGTTAATGCAAATACTATTGTTATACCATTATCAATTATTATTTTACTTGGGCAATTTTTTGCATAACTGCGTCCACATATTGCAATAAACTATACAGGGTTTTTTTTTTGTTTCTTCTGTATGAATGTAACCAGTGTCATTTCTCAACCTGCTGTTAGTAAGATATGCTGACATTCAAGTCTCAGCTGGCAGCCATTAGGTATGATTTGGAACTAGACTAAGAAAACTAAATAAACAGTTGTGTGTTCCCAAACATGCATCTTTTTGGCTAAAACCAGGAAGCTTCTATGGCTTACCCACTGTTTTAGTTTTCTGCCACTTGCAAAAACCAATTAGGTATTTATATTGTTAAAGCTTGGTTTAATCTCATCCTGTCATGTTGCTTGCCCTTCCTGGGGTTTTTAGTGTTGAAATTAGATTGGTTGGTTAGGGTTTTTTATATGTATATATGTTGTTTTAAACTGGGTGCCTTTAGATGCCCATTTAGTTTCCAACTGAAATTATAACCAGTAGAATTAATAGTGTAATTACCCTGGATATTTTAATACATTTGAGATAGATATGTTAAATTCTACATCAAGGGTCTTCAAACCTGGCCATTTTAAGACATGTGTACTTCAACTCCCTATGTTTAGAGACCCTTGCACTACATGTTTGATCTAAGTTTTAACATATGCAATTTATTATTTATAACTGGAAACTGAGCTTGAAATATTTGCTTAGCCTGTGCCACTAGGTCATCTAGATGGTCAGGAAGACAAGAGCTTGGCTGCATTCCACTTCTACACTGCATTAAAGTCACAACATTTTCTTTGGGTACTGGCTTAGCATACAATAAGAACACAGCTACTGTTTATGACTCAGTATCAAATAAAATTAACTTTGCCATTACAATTGCTTTATAAACCAAAGTACAGCATACTGTTATGTGTGAATCCAGCTACTTCCTTTTTTTAGAAAGTGTTCCAAAAATATTTTCGTTAAAGACAAAATGAAATCATGCTATACTCCAATCTTCTCTGAGATGCTAGACAAACAAAGAAAAAATATTAATGAATTCCTTCTGAAGACTTTGGTGTTCAGTGTTCTGAATAAGACAGTCAACAAGCAATGATAAACATGAATCTTCAAAGCAATACTTCTAGTATTAAAAAGTTTAGGAGTTGCACTGTTAAAAGTGTATCAGAATTTAAGTCATTAGAGCAGCTCAGATATTAACTATATCATGATGGATTTTACCTACAGCAAATCTGTCTTTTTTCCTTGTTTCCTATTTCAACATGATTCTAAGATTAGTTATTGCTTTCCATTTGCAAAAATTGAATTATTTTTAAATAGTTTTTTTTAAAGTTTCATAGTTAAGAACCTAAAACTGGCTTATTTCATGAAAACTATAGTTTTGGAATCTGACCTATCTGACAAACTGTAACTAAAATAAAGCTTTGTAGCCATACTAACGAATAATTGAAGAAATGAGTATTAAAATCTTTCTAGTTTAGTTAAGAAACAAACAACCCATAAAGCAAGTGAGACCCTTGGGCTTCTTTTTTGTGACCAATAAACTGGTCAGAAAATTGCTAATATGTATGGCATGTTTTCTACTAATTTTGCAAAACAATAAAAAACACTTTAAACACAAGTTATGTAAAAGCTGTTTTTTTTAATGAAAGCATAAAAATGTACTGTACTAAAAACCTGAGCTGTCCACATTCTAGTGATATTATTACTTATGGCCACTGTAATCCTTAACTATCTCCCATCCAAAATGTAGTTCCCTCTCTCCAGTTGGCTAAATGCATCACAGCAATGTACTGTTTGTGTAACAGGAGATAATATCCTGATTCACACATATTAATAAGCCATGAATTATAGCCCAAACTGGATTCACAAATTCCCCTAAATTATAATACTTTGTTGAGTTTGTTGAGTGAATCAACAATTGCTCAGAAAACTTAAGCTTTCTTAAGTTTTCAAATACTTTGTTAATCAATATTTTCTCACACCATTCACAATATTTGGACGAGATGGAATTACTACAATAGAGAACAAATAACATGAAATGTAAGGCTCTGCATATAGTAACAAAATATAGTATCTTTTTCATCAATAAACTTCTATCATCTCAATGTACTATATTGTAGTAAAACACTAGCAAAATGTTTTATGATTTGAATGCAAAAAAGGGTTCCTACAAAGAAATAGTTGTCTCATGTGGTTATTCTCTTCTTCTGTGTCTTCTATAGAAATAGTTGCATCCTACTCAGGAGAGCTGTTATCTTGAATTAGATTTTTAAAAAGCAATGAATATATTGTTTTTAAAAGCCCAGGGATTTTTTTGTTTTAACTACGGTCTACATGAGCCAAGATATCTGAAAGTCTACTTTTTCCTAGATGAGTCTGTCTGTATGTTCTTTAGGGACTGTTGCTTCATGTATTTATTTGGCCATCTAACCAATGTGACTGACAAGAGCGAACAAGAATTAAAATACCATAAACAACCCTTCAAAACACCATTCACTAATAGCTTGGACTCAATTACTTTCCTGGCCTCAAGCCTGGGAACAGGTTTATAAGGTTTTCCAAAAAACAAGCAGAGCCTGGGCCAGTCAAACCCTGGACAGACACAGTTATGGAAAAGGCATGTTTCCTGAGACCCACTAGATAGCAATCCATAATAGATGGGACCCTGAGGCAATTAGGCATGCCTCTCTTGCCAAAACTAATGGATTATTAGAAATTATGCGAGCAACAGAGTCCTTCAAATATCTTTGCCTGATGCCATGAAGGGCTTTGTATGTAACAGTCAGCACCTTCAATTGCATCTGGAAACAAACCAGAAGCCAATTCAAGTATAACATGGGCAGAGAGGGATAACCATAATCACCCACATACCTGCTTTCTGGACCAGGTGAAGCTTCTTGAGTCTGGGATATGTCCTAGAATTATAAAAGGCTAAATGGCTAGGTAAGGAAACCCTTTTCTTATTTTTCTACTGACAAAACATTTGTTTGTCTCACTCTTAAGAACAAATAAAAGCTGAATGGTTTTATTGAAGCTTTTAACATTTAAGTTTTCAATATTATCTTTGCCATTTGAAATAATGTCTGGTTTGGCTTTAATTTATAACTGCATTTTTTCAGTCAAAAGAAGGCAAGAGAATTGTCAATATAATATAGCTGTAATATGATTTCTTATATGTGACAAAGTGAAATATTCCAAAAGTATTTGAAATATTATTTAATTTACGCAAACTCTAATAAACTATAAATAGTGCAAGATTACACATAAAACTGTGCCAAGTATGATACATCAACAGCACTTTCTTTTCTATGTCATACATGTCAAAATATGCTAGCAAGTTACTTCAACTAGTGGATACATGGCATGCATGAAACACATCTGGGCATTAAATACTCTTTTAAAATTATTCCAAGGGTGTACAACTTTCCTAGTGTACATCATAAAATAATTAGCTCATACCTTACTGTTTTAAACAATGCGCCAAATCAAAATAAACAACATTTTCCTGCCTTTAACATTTTTGCCTTCAGAGCATTTTTTTTTTGGGGGGGGGGAGGGGGGGCATGTTTTTAAAAATTATTTTTAGCCACCTTACTTTACAAAGAAAGCAGCCCAGAGTTTTCTAGAATATGGCAGCTCCTAAATTTTATTTGGTAAACAAACACAACTTTTTCCTTTTTTTTTTATATAAAAAAAGGGGTCTCTCTCTCTCTCTCTCTCTCTCTCTCGCCCCTCCCTCTCCGATTTCCTCATCCGTTTCATGTTGAGGCGACTGTATCTTCTGTTCTGACCACTCAGAACAGCTTGTCTCACCCCCAACACTTTGACCGAGCCAAACTCCCAGGGGAGAACCCGAAGGTTTCCATTATAAATCCACGCGAAGTTTCACGGGAGCCGGGAAAATCGTCATTTCCACCGTACCACGTGCCTAAACCTTCAAGGGATTTCTCTCCCCCCCCCACCCCCACCCCCCTCTTCCTCCTCTTGACCCAATCCGGGTTCATCTGCAGCAAAGGCCAGGAATGCACCTTCCCTCCCCCCCCCGTCCCCCTGCCCTCCTTTCCGTGCACACTTTCGGGGTCATTTTACCCAAAGCCAGCTGCCGAGGGGAATCGCTTACCACGGCCGCGGGGCAGGGCCGGGCCGGGCCGATTGAATTGCTTCCTAACGGGAAGAAGAAAACCCTGCGCGACGAGCCTTCAAGCGGCCGGCCGCCAGAGGACGAGCCCCGCCCCCTGCCCCCGGGATGGCGACGACGCAAACGAGCAATGCCTCAAATCTGCGACCCGTCTCCCCACCCCCACCCCTACTCCTGAGGCAACCCCCCCCCCCCCCCCCCCCCCCCCCCGCACCAGGGGCTCCCTCGACCCTCCTAAGTGGGCTTGGGACACTCACGACAGCTGGCTATGTCCGAGGAAAGCGACCCCCTCCCGCGCGGCTAAGACGGGTGGGCGTCGCGATCAAAGCACCCACGCTCAGCTCGTGGGTGGGGGGAGGGGGCTAGTGGCCAGCTGTTCCTTTTTCCCCCCCCCCCACTCCTCCCAAACCCCACCCCACCCCCACACCCCGGGGAAAGCCGAGCCAAGCGGTCCCGAGAGTCGCGAGGCCCGACTGAAGAGAAAGGAAAGCGTTCTTTTAAAACGGGGAAAGATACCAGACAAGTCACCCCAACGTTGCAGAGACCGAGCTCACTCACCGTCAGTTGCGTGCTGTCCCTTCCCTGCCCCTTCCCGGGCTCCTCCTGGCGGCCACCGCCCTCGCCTGCCCCAGGGGGATCCGCCCGCGCTCGCTCGCCTCCCTCCGCCTCAGGCCGGTTTCGCAAGATGGCGGCACTTCCGGGAGAGACCATCGAGAAGCTCCTTGGAGAGACGCGCAAAAAAGGGGAAAAGGGGGAGTGAGGGGGAAAAAAAATATAAATAAATAAAAGGCGCAGGCGCGGTGTTTCTCTTCCCTCCCCCTCCATTTTATGTATGAGCGCGCTCAGCTGATTCCCAGAGCCGGGCCGCCTGAGTTCCAGTTCTCCTCGGGCGGCTGATGGTGCCGTGATGCCCGTCGCCGGCGTTCCTTCTCCCCCACCCCGACCCCGCGTGTCATGAGTTTCTCCACGACAGCCTGGACGGCCTGACCCCGATCTGACCCTGATGATCTCCGCCGCTTTGGGCCCCGGGATGGCCCGCCTCTTTTACTACCCGACCCTCTTGTACACGATGGTCCGGGAGCGGCTGCCTGGCTCGCAACGGCCGTGGTTCAGCCGCATCGACCGCGCGGTGGTCTTGGGGGCCCTTCCACTGCGGGGACGCTGCCGCCAGGTAACGAAAACAAGGCTCTGCGGGATCCCACGGCTGCCCCCCCCCCGCCGCCCCCCCCCCCCCTCGGAGGCCGCTCGGTCCACGGGGCTCTCGGTCGCCTCCTTTAGCCAGTCCGGGAAGTGAGGACGGCGAGGAGGCATCCCTTTCTTTCCCCGCCAGCTTCTCGGGTGCTTTGGGCGGTTCGTTGGAAAATATTTAGGAAGGTCTGTTTTTCCACCGGCCTTTCCTGCCCGCATCGTCCTCAAAGGCATCGACTTTCAAGAAGAGAGTGTCACAAATGGTGTAGGGTCTCCCGCTTGGGCAGGGGGTTGGACTAGATGACCTGCAAGGCCCCTTCCAACTCTGATGATCTGTTATCTGTTCATGTCCGTGACTGCCCTGTCCCGTTTGGCTCTGAGGGGATTTGGCGGATAGACTCAGAGTGGCCCATTTCTGGAAGACGGGAGCAACTTTTGCGGATGCCCTGATTGGTGCGAGTGGGATGGTGGCAGAAAAGGGCGAGAATTGGCTCAACCACGGAGGAAGGGATTGAAAATTGTTTACTCCTGTGGGTTTCAACGTTTTCTTCACCAGGGACCACCTTTAAATAGCTTTCGTGGCCACGGACCCCCAAAACCTAAACTCAAGGTTTACAATCATAACATTTCTTCAAGCTTTCGTGGGCAGGAGCTGTGATGACATTGTGCCGTACATAGGCCACAGGCTTGAAAACCACCGGTTTCCTCTGCAACAGTAGCCTTCAACCTTTTGGTCACCAGGGACCGGTTCTTCGAGGGCTACCTGGATGGTTTTGGTGAGGCTTTTGTTTTTTAAGAACTAACAAACTGAGATGACTAGAGTCAATAAATCAGTTCCCTTATATTTGCACATCTCTCTCTGTGGAGAGGTTTTTCTGTCAACCCGGAGGGCAGTATGGTTTTGCATGCTGCCTACATCCCATGAATGGGGCTTAGCGTGTTTGCACGGTCCAGGGCCTGCCCACCGACCGGGGTGTTGGGATCGGTGGGCTGCTTGTAAGTTCAAGATAAGGTGAGGAGCATTCAGTCACAAATTTGGTTTGAATGCCTTTTTCCTGTACAGTATAGATAGCCCTCAACTTACAACAGTTCATTTAGGGACCGTTCAAAGTTTCAACACAAGTGACTTCGGACCATTTTTCACACTTACGACCGTCACAGCATCCCCATGCTGTGTCCCGCGACCCTCACAGCATCCCCATGCTGTGTCATGCAATCAGAATTCAGATGCTGACTCATATTTACGACTGTTGCCCTGTTCCAGGGTCATGTGATTCCCTTTTGTGATCTTCTGAGAAGCAAAGCCAACGGGGAAGTCAGATTCACTTAATAACCATGTTACTACATTTAACAACTGCAGGGATTCACTTAACAACATGGCAAGAAAGGTCATAAAATGCCCCATTTAACAAATTTCTCAACATAGCAACATAAATTTGGGGCTCAATTGTGGTCATAAGTCAAGGACTGTATATTAATGCATTACCTTGGGCTAGGCTGCACAGTGGGGGTATTAAATTACAAGTTGGTTTTTGTTGTTTCCTCTAAAGAGTAAGTGAGGGGAGCAAGACAAAGATGCCTTCTGAGCAGTTTAATTCTAGCTGTAGACATTCTTCCATGCCATGCACCTTGGAGATGTTCAAATATAATGGAACTGATTTTCTGACTTTGGTCATCTGTTTGCTTGTTAGTTATTGGGGGGGAAAAGCCTCACCAAAAGCATACAGGTTGTCCTTGGCTTCGTTTACTGGCCGTTCAAAATTACAACGGCATTGAAAAAAATGACTTATGACCATTTTTCACCCTTATGACCCTTGCAGCATCCCCATGGTTCTATGATTTGCATTCTTGGCAACAATCACTTTTATGATGGTTGCAATATCCCAGGGTCATGTGATCACCTTTTGTGATCTTCTTGCAAGCAAATTCAATGGGGAAGACAAGTTCAATTAACAACCATGTTACTAATTTAACAAGTGCAGCGATTCACTTAACGAAGTGTCAAGAAAAGTCATAAAATGGGGCAACATTCACTAAACAAATTTCTCACTTAGCAACATAAACTTTGGGCTCAATTGTGGACGTTAAGTTGAGAACTACCTGTACTTTTAAATTACTTCCTGATCTCCTAACACATTTCATTTGTTTTTATAGCCATAGGGAAAGAGAAGTCTTAAGTGAATAGTAATAGTTATCTGAGCTGGAAATCAGGATATAGTTGGACTGGACCTGGTTAGTATTTGGGAAGTTGTTAAGGAATTCCAAAATGTAGGCTAAACTGGAAAAATGAACAATAATTCAATAAAAAATTGTAAGCCACTTCAATTCTATGGTTAAAAAAAAACCTTGCACAGATGTATCCATGAAGTCACCAGAGCCTGAACTTGCCTTTTTTTAAATTGGATAACATAACCAATAAAAAAGCTCTTATTCTTTGATACCTTACAGCTTGTTGGCTACAACTTGCCATCTTCCTACTCAGTTTAGAGATTAAGAATTCTCAGAACTGTTATCAATACATATAGAGAATGCACGTTGGATATTAAAGGACATTGAGAACATTTGGGGATGTTGTAAATTGATTCTTCTTGCAGTTGATAGAACAAGAGAATATCCGAGGAGTACTCACCATGAATGAAGAGTATGAGACTCGCTTTCTATGCTGCTCTCCAGAAGTAAGTTCTGTTCATTATCACCAGTATATCACTAAGAGGATGTAACTAACAATCAATTTTACAGAGTCCAAAGCCAAGTACAGAGTACCAACTCTTTGTGAAGAAACAATATGGTTTAATAACATGTGTTTGACCATGTTTGCAAAAAAGCCAAGTCTTGATTTTTTTTTTTCTGGTAGAGATTTGTAAGGAACAAATAATTTGGGATAGGAAAATCAAACGGATTTATCTCAGCAGGCCAATTAAGTTTGATGTGCTGAATGCAATCAAG
The DNA here is from genome assembly GCA_015471245.1 of Laticauda colubrina. Classification (NCBI taxonomy): domain Eukaryota; kingdom Metazoa; phylum Chordata; class Lepidosauria; order Squamata; family Elapidae; genus Laticauda; species Laticauda colubrina. Next base: position 54,307,460 of record BLBF01000005.1, on the reverse strand, counting down.
TGCTAGGAGACTCCCTCAATTTTATATATACCATCATGAGGTTGAAAGGTGCACAAAAAAACAAATTGACCCTACACAAGATTTACTGCAAAGAATTAAAGCGCGGGCTTTTTTTGTTGCTTAAAAAGCACGACAGGAGCATATAAAATCATGCATGGTGTAGAATTTTCTTTTGTCCACCCTCATTCATTGAAATTAAATACCAGTAAAAAAAAGTCTTTATGCAACACATTTAACTACAGCTATTAGATGCATGGCTTTAAACACTCTTTCTGGCTTTATAGTGCCTTCTAAGGGAAAGGCAACATTTCTTAAAACACTATGTTTGGGAGCAGCAGTGACTCATATTCTGCTATGACTGCTGTTAGGTTCCCAATTCATCTGGTTGATTGTCATGTGACACATGTACGATTAGGCAGGATTTTCACTGAACCAAAACTTTTTGCTTTTTAAGGTACTGATCTGATTGCAGCCTTAATTTAGGATACTATACTCTATTGATTACTTCTTAGTATCATCTAATGTTCTAGCCTTATTTCTTATTAGCCTCCTTTTGAAGTCTTCTTCAATGAGCTTTTAATTATGTTGAAATAGTCATGGAAGTTTTTAAAATTAAATTTATATAATCACCCATCTCAAAGTAACTGGGCTGTGTACAACATGTTTTCCTGCAATTTACCCAATAGCTCCCTTATAGTTTTTCCTTCAATCTAATTCTTATTTTGGGGTTAATTACAGGAATGGGAGGCAATGGGTGTAGAACAAATGCGTCTTAGCACTGTGGACTTGACTGGAATCCCTTCACTAGAAAATCTCCAGAAAGGTGTCAAGTTTGTACTGAAACATCGTGAATGTGGAAACAGTGTTTATGTGCACTGCAAAGCTGGACGTTGTCGTAGTGCCACTATGGTTGCTGCTTATCTAATTCAGGTAAGAATATTTTTTTAATGAACAGGTCAAGAATGGAATGGCAAAATAGCTGATGAAGAATTAACTGTTCAAGATGTGAAAGAAAAACAAATGGGATTCACTTAAATGGGAGTTGCAAAACTTTTATCTTGCTAGGTGTTCCCAATTATAATGCTGGAATACTGTATTTAACAATAAATAGAAATTACATTTGGATTTTGTGGCTTCTTGTAGGTCCACCAGTGGACTCCTCAGGAAGCAATTGAAGTCATTGCTAAGATTCGTCCTCATATCATTGTCCGTCGTAAACAGCTGGAGTTGTTAGAGCATTTTCATAAGGCTGTAACTGATGAAAATTCTGCAGTTACAGCAGAAGCCAACAGATACAAAACAACTACCACAGAATAAGCAAAGAGACAGAAAGTCACTGAAGGATATTCAGGATTCTGCTCTGAAAACATCTGTTTCCTAATTTATTATTAAGGAGCAAGATATCAGTCAGTGTTTCTATTCTTGTAGAATAAGAGTTTTAATTACTGCCTGTTTTGCAATCAGTAGGTGAACATGCTTTGCCTTTTATACTGTCTCTATGTTTGATTACTTTAGAATAGATGCTTGGGACTTCTTGATAATGCTTTTCTCTCTCAGATATAAAATATTATGAAATCATAGTGCTGTTCCAGTAAAGGCCTTTATTGAGATTTGTACCCAAAGTTCTTACAGTATATTTAAGTAGGACTGACACCTAATATTGGGATAATTGATTCAGTACATGATGTCAAGGGTAATTTTGCTAATTGTATCAGGTGGAAATGTATTGAGTAACAGCAACCCCTCCTTGTCCTTGAAAAACAAGAAATCTGAAATATGTATTACTTAAAATAATTCTACCTCAAAAGTTGTCTTTTGCTGTTCTAATTAGAAGGACTTTATAGGAAATCACTTATTGGAGAGATAGATTTGAAAAATTGTAAAATTCACAGCATGTGCCCTAGTTCTAGATGGCTTCGTAGAGTCTAATAGAGTTTAGCTATTTAGGACTGCTGCTAAAAATGGGTTCAGACCTTGACTTTGGGAGGCAAGAAACTGACCAGTAGGAGAAGCAATGATAACAACAATTCAGCCATAACCCAGATTCACTAATTAAGTGCTAGTGAAAATAAGTGTAAAACTAAGATGTTAATACTTGTGAAAAGTAGGAAACCTCTCTAAAATACTATGAACAGCCTCAAGAAAACAGCTATAAGGATCTACGCATCTCTCTGGCCTACTGAATGTGATGTTTCCATTGTCCTGGCACTGAAACATCCTGGCTTTCAAGCCAACACAAACTGCAAATTTGTAAGTAGCACTTTGAGGCCACGGGTGACAGATACCACAGAGGTGGCTGGATTGAGTTTGAAGGTGCTGGCATCTCCCTTTTTGTAACAGTCTCGGAAGATGTAAATGTTACCATTGCAACTGGCAATTTTCCAAGGGGATGGGACTGAACTCCAAGCATCCGCCAAGCAGAGCCGAGTGAAGCTATCCAGCAGAGGATTATAGCACAAAAGAGAATCTCCCTGTGCTACTATGAACACCAGGTCCTTGTACACAGCAGCATGCATGCACCCTGCAAAGGGTAACACGTAAGGCTTCACATAACACTTCTCTGTCTTAGTGTCATAGCACTGAATCAGCCGAGAGGGTTTTGTAAAAAAATCAGCGTCATTCTCTTCACCACCCAACAAGTAAATGACACCATTGAGATTCACGCCTGCAGCCCCAGACACTGCTACTTCCAGCTGGCTTGTTTCTGTCCACACATTGTCTTTCACTTTGTAGTATATGATGGCATTAGAGAGGATATCTTGCAATGTTTTGCCACCCAACGAGTAGATTGCATCCTTGTTGAGCACAGAAACCAGAGTATGTTGAAGCCTGTCTCGGGGCAGGGGAGCACACCATTCCCAGTCGATTGTAGTGTTATTGCACTTCCACATGCGCCGTGGAATGGATCCTCCAACAACATAGAGATCACTGCCGTGCTTGCAGGCTGCAGTGATCTGGTGACATAAACTGTTCTGACCGCTAACACTGATGGAGTCGTCATCAGCACAGTGCAAGGAAACAGCAAGGGAATGTGTTCGAGAGGATTCCTTTCCAATCAGGTAGATATGAACATTCTCTCCAATTTCCTAATGAGAAAGGGAACTTTTGTCAGCCTTGCATACATTAGTCAAAAGGAAGCATGCTGGTTAAAAATCCCCTACAAGCAAATTAGACTTTATGATATACATGAGAACCAGTTTCTATTAAAATGCCCCACATCTCTTAGCTTTGATCTTTAATAGTCCACATGAAGGGTCAACCTCTTATAGCCCTTTTATTTCAAACAATGGGATGAATGGACTATAACCACAAATATATCACCAAGGCTAATAAGCCAATTCAATCAGAATTGACTGAGTTGCATACAACTTCCATTCTCATAAACTCCGATTAAAACCAGGAAAACCATAAGAAAGTCAGTTTGGGCTAGTGGTCAATGCGTTTTGCTAGAAAGCAAAAAAACCATTAGTACAAGTCCCACTTTAGCTATGAAAGGCAGTTGGATTACCTTAGGCCTCTCTCAGCCCAGAGTTGCTATGGAGAAAATAAGAGGAAAGTATGTGGGATATGTTTGCCACCTTATTTGTAAAAATAATAAAAAGTGGGATACAAATAAATAAAATCATGTGTCTAGGACTGGAAATACATAACCAAGGTTAAAATACTTTTAATGCTTTAGATGGATTAACCATACTGCTCCAATCTCATTGGAAAAACCAAGTATTTAAAAGCTGAACAGGAATGGTGATGTTTCAGTGAATATCATTCCAAGAGAAGGGAAAAACTATCTAATGCACTTCTGCAGTTGGCAATTCCTGAGCAAGAAAGGGAACATAGAGTCCGAACTCAAATCTTATGGGATGGGCAGATATATGAGGAGCACGTGACTCTACCTTTAAGCTTGATTGCAGTAACTCTAAGAAACCTGCCCGCTCTTCTTTATTGAAGCCAATCCAGGTTTCTATTGCAGCTGTAGGATTCTGAGAGGACGGGACCCCATCTGAACGATTGCAGAAGTAAACCAAACACACATTCTTGTGAAAATGCCAGAACAAGTAATCTCCTCAGATCTTTTTCCATCCATTTAAACTGAATTCTATAGTTCTTATTCTACAAGAGTCTAGAGGCAGCAAGAATGTGCTCTATTTCCTAAGACTATCCAATGAATGTGACTCACCCAGGAAATTTGAGTCAACACTGGCTAAAGAAGCACATTACCTTCCCCTTGCAGTCTTGTTCAAATACCAGATTTTTATTTTGATTGGATATTCTCAAGAGTTTAATATCTTTTGTTGCAGATCATAGAATTAATAATTATGAACATGAACTTTCAATGTAATACAATGCAATGCATTGTAATGTTACTGTAATGAGATCCATTGTTAGATGTAGTCCCAGACTTCACTTCTTTATCATCAGTATAGGCGACTATTGTGGAAAAGTCTATGTTGTTTGGCTGATCTAATTATAACAAAGAAAATCAATAGCTGTAAAAGCCAGCACTATTAAAAAGATTTCAATTTAAGAAGAGTGTTGCTAGTTTAAATGCTATATGTTCACTATAAATTTGTTATTAAAATAAGATACACATAATTGAGAGTAAAGTTAATTTTCATGTACGTTATGCTTTTGGAAACTTCTAATGCCCGTATTAGATTTTCCATATATAATATTTCATTATAAATGCTTAGATGTCATGTTTATAGTGAAGTTTCACATAACCAATAAAAATAAAATGCAACAAAGAAAAATGGATTACTTGTTTGCTCTCTGAGCTTGGTTGTTTCTTTTCAGGCATTTCATTACTCAGCTAAATAACATCAATGCAAGTAATTGTGGGGTTTGCCCACATCTCTCTAAAAGTGGCATAGTAAGCTACTGCATATAAATAGGGAGCAAACCCTACACTTACTTGGACCAATTACATTATCTAATTGGATAATGAAATGTCTGCAAGCAAACACCAAACTCAGAGAGCTATACATACTCTCTTCTATTAAAAAGAAAAATCAGTAAAAATAACAAAGTAATATTAAATAACAATTATACAGTAATTGTATAAATACTGGTAAAATAACATAATTCAGGTATTCAAGTACCCAAAAAATGACAATGGAAGTTTACATAAATTTTACTTAAGCCAATGAAAAGGCAAAATGAACCACCCACCTAGCAAGCAGTTCCAATCTTCAGGGATAGTTTTGGAAAAAGTTTTATCTGAAATTCAGTTTCTTAGATTGCAACTGACAGGCCTTTATAATGGTCTTAATGTACAATATGGATAGGCTTAAATAGAACCCTAAATAGTATAAGGTTATAAATGCCATCGCAACATTTTTATTTAGTTAATAAACGGATTATATGGCTATTCATCTCATCAGTAGAACTCTGCTGTGAATAGACACCATTCTGAAACGGGACAAATAAAATAGTTTTAAAAATAGAGTTGAAAAAATATCACTGGTATATAACATACACATGCTAATCCTGGTTTTAGTTACTGAAAGCTACTGAGAGATGGAAGGTTCTGACATGCATTACCAACCTCCCAATCTTGCCAGCACAATCAACATAATCTTAATAATATAACCTGTCATAAAACCCAACTGAAATAGATCCAGTTGATCTGGTTCTGCCAAAGTCTTTGAACTGGACCTGGAAATAATAAGGAAACAATATACTTGTTTTTCTAATGGACAATACTAATCTCTAATCATTCTGGGCAGTGAACTGTTGAACAATAAAGATTCAAAGTAAATCCAATTGCAGGGCAACCTAATATATCATTCATATCTCAGTTGTTAAAACTGAGTCACCAGAGTAAAAACTATAAGGTAGAGTTTACCTTTTCAAGAAAAATTCTACCTCATCTATTATAAAATGTACCTCTATTTTTAACAGTCCATAATAAACAGTTCAAATGTTGTGCAAAATTTGAATTTTTAAACCATACTTTATTGAAATAACAGTTTCCCAGTTTACATTTTATATACAAAACCACAGTGACTGATATCACATACCCCAAAGATGATTGTGTGCGATGTGTGAACCTAATCAATTTTTCCAAGTCTCATCCACAGCAAATTTTGCAGAAGAGTTGTTGATTGCATTGAAAGCTGAAAAAAGGTTCAGGAGAAACAACGTGGAGGTATTTCTCCTGACCGTGTATAGATATGTCAGTTTAAACAAATCTACCTGTCCCAAACAGGGCCTGACATAAATCTGAATTTGGCTATGAATCAGAGTAATGAATATATTAAAAATGAGTTGGAAAGTCATCATTACCATCATAGATCTTAGAAACTGACTTACCTGAGACAATATCTGTCAGGAAACGAAGAGGGAGATGCAGAAACTCCTCTGTTTCTTGAAGCTGTGCTAAGTATGATTTAGCACAATGTTTGGTCGCTGTGTAGAGCTCTACATCGCTATGCTGATCAGCCAACCACATAATCTGCAAACAATTTTTCACTTGTACTGTTCGAGCCAAGAAACGAGAACACTCCTCAAATAGAGCAGTTAGCTGGTACATATCTGCTGCTTCATAAGTCTCCTGCAAATAGTCTGCCCTTAATTTCACAGTTCCATGGTAAATATAGTCTACCACAAGTTGAAAGACACTCTCACTAACATCTTGTAACTCAATGACACGGTTGTGTGCCTCCTTAAGGTTGGAAGTGAACATGGAACGAAAAAAACAGCTCTGTGCTGAGAGGACTAGGCGGTGCAGTTGGAATTCTTTGCCTTCTACAGAAATGGTAACATCAGCAAAGAGCTCATCTTCAAGGCACAACTTCATAATTCCTTGGGCCACACGGCTGGAATGTGAACGATCAGTGAAGGTATAATTCATAAAGTAGTTTTCCTCATTTGCGGAATTTCCAGTATCCCCTGTTGAGGAACCTCCTGTCTCTTCCAGTGAGTCCATGTTGTTCCTTTGATTTGACCTCCAGTAATCTGAAATGCAATAGACTTTGGGAATTTTCCTGGTATTTTGTGCCTTAAGTAAAGCAATCTAAAGTTAAATTTACTTTAAAAAAAAACAAACATTTGGGAAGTGGAAAAATGTATCTTACTGTGTAAGAGTTAATTATTGGATAATGATTTCTGCAATTTCTTATAATAGGCAACTGCAGCAGTAATCAATTATTTACATAGTACATAATACATTTTATTTATAAGATCTCAAAAAATAAACCAGGTAAGTATCTCAAAACACACCAGGTATGTTTGGTAATAGATAATAGCACGAGCACTTATGACTTATATACCACTTTATAGTGTTTTACAACCCTCCCTAAGCAGTTTACAGAGTCAGCATATTGCCCCCAACAATTTGGGTCCTCATTTTACCCACCTCAGAAGGATGGAAGGTCAACCTTGAGCCACTCAGAATCAAACTCTTGGAGCAAACAGTGAGTTAGCCTGTAGTACTGCATTCTAACCATTGCACCACCACGGTTCTTGTCACTACTTAATCGCTAAGTCCCATATTTTATTAAGTATTGTATATATTAAATATATTTCAATGAGGTATACTGCTGTTTAGAATTTAAAAAAAATTAAAATAGAACATAAATAAATGCCAGAACAAAAAATAGAACTTAGCTATGATGTTTATGAGAAATGTATTCAGACAAGTGTGTTTTCAGTAGGTTCATGTAGTTGACAGGGAATTTTGTATTTCTCTCATAATTCTAGCACATTAGAGAGATTACCAGTTACATTTCAGGATATAAAATTCAATACAAAAACAAGCCCAATGAATGCTGAATGTTTTATGCATCGTTGTACGTGCTAAAATCTGCTGACATAAATTCTGTTTTTAAGGCAAATAAGTTCCATTTTTAAGGTGCTCATTTGCAATCTGCAATCTGCCAAATTATAACATGCAGTTATAATTATAACTGTAAACCTATTTAAACCATATTTGAGCTAAAAACACGGTTGGATACTTTATCGCTCAATGTATGGCGGAAATCCATTGATGTGTGCTTGAATGTGCGTTCAGCCAACACCTTAATATTATAACAATCCTCAAACTCGGGAGGCTGTGATTGGTTTGCACTCGCCTAAAATGTATTTAGACTTTAAAGGCATTCCTTCCCCGCCCCCTTTATACTTATCGAAGTCGATCATTAAGTAACAGGTTATTTCTAAGAAGAAGAAACAGGAATAAGAGGATAATAAAGCATTGGCGGATTAGAAACTATCCAATCCGATGCAGAGTCTCTTCAAAGTGAGACCTAAGAAGAACTCATGATCTCCAGAATGGGCTTAATAGATTTGCAGGAGTTGACGACTTTATTTTATTTTATTTGTTTTGGGTTGTTTTTTGTTTTTTTTTTGGGGGGGGGAAGAGGTTGTGTGTATTAACATGTAAACAAACGACCACCGAGGGCCGTGGAATCACGCTGGGCTGAGTGATCTCTCCTGAGCAACCGCAGCTAATCCCTCTCCTCAACCAGACGAGCTTGGATCCAGCCCAATCTCGCGGGGGTTACTTCAGGTGCGCGGGCCGGGCTACCTCACGGCCGTCTTCCCCACCACACGGCACCGACTTGCCGGCACTTCGCAGAATGCCCGCCGCGCCCCCCCCCCCCCCTCCCCCCCCCCCCCCCCCCCCCCCGCGGAACGGCTCCCGAACCTTCCCCCCCCCTCACCAAGCAAGAAACCGCCCCCGGCTTCGGCCAACGGCAGCTCTTACTTGCGACTCCCCCCTTCATTCCGCCGTCTCGGGACTGCACGGAAGGACCGGTCGTGAGATACAACAGGAGGAGCGGCGGCGCTTTCCCGAGTTCCAGATGAGCATTCCCGGAAGCCAGCTCTCGGTGATCATCCGAGCCGCGCGCGACTTTTCATTTCCGGCTCATTTTTTTGACCGTCGGGCCCGTGATTGGCTTTCGGCGGTGGAAGCGCCCCTGCAAGCTCGGTCGCGCGATACTTCCGCTCCGTCGGGCCAATCGGAGGAGCCCCAACGCTGCGCAAGCGCACGATGGATCGGTGGGGAAGTCCTTGAAAAACCGGAGCTGCGAATTGGGTTTCTGAGGCGGTGGGGGATGCTCGCGGCAGTTCGAGGCCTAGCCCGGGTCGGGCTGAGAGGTGATCTGGTTTAATTGGCCTGACTCTAATGGGAGAATTGGGTGAAGTTTCTCTTCGCTGGTGGGGCAATGTTGGTTACGAGTACTGTTGGTAGAAGGGCATCGATTGTTATTACTGGAGGACATGTCTTTTTTTTTTTTCCCCTCTCTCCTTCCCGCGGGTTGCCGGGTAATGTAGTTCGCTGAGGAGGTTAGCGATCGCTGAGGGACTCTTTATAACTCCCTCACCAAAACTACAATTCCCGTGATCCTGTAAAGATGGAGCCAAGGACAGTTACTGCACATACTGTCGTGAGAACGAACACTTCTTTCTATTATGAACACGACTTTAACCGTAATGTCTCTGTCCATTTCTTTTACTCGGGTTCCTGAACCTCTGTTTGTCCAACCTTTTAATCTATCACGGTTTGGAATATAATCTGCCCCAAATAAACCTACAGATTACAGTGCACGTGTTTTTTTACCATGCTAAAATGAAAACTTATTTTAGAGCAATGTAATTTTATTCTCTTTTCCCGAATGAACAATATGAACAGAGCTGACGAGTATTTTAAAGCATATTTCCCTAAAAATACAAGAAAAAGCAGTTGAATCCCACATATGTCGTCTTTGCTTCTTAGATAAGAACAATATTTCAACATTAACAATATTTTGCGTGTGAATCTTTAAACTATGAAGCAAACTTTAGTTGATAGTAGTTGTTCCGAGGTCTTTTCGGTAGCATTTATCTTTTCAGGGATTTTCTATTGATTGTCCAGTGGAACATTAGCTTTGGTCCACTTCCAGCAATTGTGATGATAGTTACTTAGGCTAAATATTACTGATTATTTGTTTAGTAGGATAAAGACTAATATATCATTTTATGGACTATTTCTCAATTTTGTAGCTGCTGGGCGCCCTGCACTCTTATTGCAGACTCGGTTTGAAGGAAATTCTTCTGCTGAAACTAAGCGTAAGTCCGATTTACTTAATATTCAACCAGCATTTTCAATATGGACAGTTTAAGTCGGTCAACAGTCTATTTCAGTGCATCCAGAACATTGATTTTGTGAGTGGCTAGTGGAATTTCAAAATATTCTATCTAATTCATGCTAAAGATCCTACTAACAGTGCAGTGTTTCCCTAATTCTAAATGTTAAGATATTGCTAGACTATAATTTCTTTTTTTGCTAGGGTTTGTGGAATTTGCATAAGTGCATCATCGTGCCTACTGTCCCTGTCCTATTGTCCCCATTTATTTGTACCTATTTTCTGTATTCTTACTCATGTTTATACTGATACCTATTATCTTGTAAGCGATTGACAAATCAAATAGATAAATATATGGACATCCTACAATGGAACCACTAGTTCCTTCCTTTATGTTAATATATTTGACTTTCAATCATTGCAAGACTTTATGTTATAATTTGTGGCAAGTTTTTTTAAAATAGTTTTTTTAGTGGATTTTATGTCTGGAATATCTCAGCAGAAAAAATAATTGTCTTTTTAGCAGTCCTTTTTAAAATTGTTAATTGCTTTTAAAAATATTAAAATATTAAATATTTCTGCAGGTTATAAAAGATTGGGAAGGGGGATAAAATATGCTCACATTAAGGTCTAGGACAAAGGAGTTACTGAAACATACTGGCTCTAGTTTGGTTTCAGAGAGATCTCTGGATGAGGTTCTCCTTCCAGGTTTCTGAACTTAAGAATATTTGGTAGTGCAGTGGGTGAAGGCTCTGACTAAGGTAGCTTTTTTATAGGTGCATCTGGTACAACTTTACCTGCACTATGGAGCAGTAGTATAACCTGTGATTACACATTTAGATTATTGTAATGTACTCCATATGGAGCTATCCTTAAAGATGATGGAAAAGGTACAGGTGGCAGACTAGTTGCTGATAAACACATTGATTTTTTTTCAACATAACTTGTTCTTTGGCTGTTATATTAATTACCTATAGGTTTTTGAACTAAATTCAGAAATACTATGTTTGACGTTTTGCATGGTAGTACATCAAGTTACTGATGAGGTTCTCTTTTTCCTTCAAAATGATTACTTCTGCTTGAACATCATTTGAGAAACCTCTCAGGGTTCATCTCTACAATAAGTAAAAGGAACTTGGACTTGGAGGCAGGCTTTCAATGTCATTGCCTGCCTCTGATGTCATGGATCTCCTTACTCTTATAATATACCTGAACCCTAGTATTGTCAGTCTTTTGCAAAGCCCACATTTGGTGTATGTGGAATTTTGTTTTAAATTGTTGCCTTGTTTTAAATCACAACAAGTTGGCTTGTTTTAAACCGCCCAGAGTTAGCAGATGTGGCAATATCCAAGTAATATAAATAAATATGTATTTTGTTACCCATTTACAAATGTTGAAACAGTAAAAACCCGTTTAAACTTATCTCGTTGAGGATGACTACAGTAATCTTCCCACGCTACCTCTGTGGAAAGCTGAATGGTTCAGGCATCAGTCCATTTGGTGAAAATAAAGTTCTCACTTCATCTTAGCCTCTGGTCCAAGCATAGTTGGAATAACTTCAAGCTTGCTTTAGTTATATAGTAGTAGCACACTAAGCAGCGGTAAAAGATTACTGTCACCACCACCACCCTACAACATGTAAACTGCATTCACTACTAAATCTATGAGATATCTCCCCCCCTTCCCTCCTCTCCCCAACTTATCAAGTGGTGTCCTTGTAAGGAAACATTCACAGCAAGTTGAAAAGTTCCTGAGCAGTGACAGGAGAAAAACTCAGTCAGAAACCTGTGGCCCAATAAACCAAATTGTTTCTATTCACTGACTATAACTAAAACATAGCATGGTTAGCATGCTTACCTAATAGGAAGGGAAAAATAAGTCCATATGGATGGGTTTCTCTGAAAATATTCCAATGTCGTACTGTAATTTCCACTATGCTTGCCTTTTTTCTTTATCTTGCCTTTGAAACGTAGTGGGCAAAGCTCTGGTTCTCCTTTTACTCACTGTCACTCATCAGAGTGTCAAAGGGGTCTAGTATATATTGTATTATTGCTGATATGCATGCACATACAATTATGTTGTATTTTCAAAATGATTTACTTACTTTACATGAGCCAGGTTTTGGCTCCAACTATTATTTTCATAACTTGTTAATTTTTATTTTTTGATTAATAAAGGAAGAGGAAAACACGAAAGTATTATTTTCCTAACTTACCATTCTGAACTTTATTTTTAGCCACAATTAGACCCAAGGATGAAATAGCACAGAAACAGCTATCTGCCTTTGGAGAATATGTTGCTGAAATTCTGCCTAAATATGTTCAACAGGTCCAGGTGAGTTCTGCCAATTATTTGTCTTATTTCTGTTTATACTATCAGATGATCAAAATAACTCTTTGTCTCTTAAAAAGTAAAAAAAAAATGTTTATTATGCATAAATTCCACCTAAAATGGCCAATAACAATTATTGCTGCAGCTAGCTGCTAATTTTACTTTTTTTAAAAAAATGTTATTTTACCCAGTATGTTTCATATATTTGCCAATCATTGCATTCTTAGGCACTGGAGCCATTGGGGTAATTAAGGCAATGCCCCTTCAGTCGTTAGAGTTTCTGTCATGCCTTCTAAGCACCATAGTATTTCACTCATATCATTCATACTCATTTGAAATACCTGTAGCTTTTAGTAATGTGATATGATACTGTCCAGGCATTTGTGTTTAGTCATTATTGGAGGGGAGGGGAGAGAGAGAGAAAGAGAAAGCGAGAGAGAGAGATGCGTATGGATGGATATAGTGGTAGTTATCATTGACTTTAAAATTCCTTCATTCCTCAAAGCTTTAATTACATTTCTATATATGTGCTATCATTTTAAACCTATATATGTGCTACCATTTTAAACCAGATAGTTATTTTTATACCAGGTAGGTTAAATTATTGGCGTAATGATGGCTTCAATTTTAAGATTGTAATTTTTGCTAGTCAATGACTGAAATAAAAGATTAGCACTAAACGAAGCTGCTTAGCATTGCAGTTTTCATAAGAAGCTAATCCCTTTAACATATTACTGTTTCTTCCTCTACCAGATAACATGTTACAGTGAGCTGGAAATTTTAATTCATCCAGATGGAATTATTCCTGTGATAGCTTTTCTGAAAGATCACACAAATGCGCAGTTCAGAAACATAGTTGACCTGACAGCAGTCGATATTCCAAGTCGGCAATACCGTTTTGAAGTAAGATCGATGTTTCAATATGTATTGCCTCTAGAATTCTGTGATAAGATTAACACAAAGGCTACTATACAACCAGCTACTGGTTGTATAGCTTGTCTGTTCAGAAAATGTGAAGGTATTCTTCTTGGTTATTCACATACTTATGATTCATCTAGCTTCATGTTTACTGACTTCCAGGTGTCCTATCAGGAAGTTTTGGGACAAAGGTGTTTTCTTCACCTTCTGTAGGTGGAAATTGTTACCAATGCAGAAATATTTCTCATATTTAACATTATGCACCGTATGATGTAAAAAAACATTTTGTTAAATTTACAAGAAAGTTCCTTGGTTGTTTAAAATTGTCCTGAGAAAGCTGTTTCTCCCTCCCCATCAGGAGGTATTATAAGAAACTTGATTTGACTATAGCTGGAAAAAAAATATTAGCTTCTCTGAAATGGATTTGCTTGTGTAAACAAGATTCAACAGTGCACAGGGCGGTGTGAGGGAGGTGCATGAATATACAAAAGACATATAGTCAGTGTTGGGGAAGGTGCATGAGGGTGGTACGTGGGAGGTGCCGTGAAACTCAGGGAATGTGTGCAAGCCTCTAAGGGAGGTGCAGTTCACTTGATGTGTGTATGTGCTGTGGAAATTAAATCTTTACTGAATCCATTCAAAACAACCATGATTGGTGGGAAATGTTTTGGTAGAGTCTTCATCTGCTCTGCTCATTCTTTCAGTGTTTTGAGAATGCTGTGTACCTTAGCCTGAATGAGAAGAAGGCTAATTGGCATCCTCTTTTGTATCGTGACTTTTGATTCAAAATATAACATGGGCATTTTTTGCTGTCTTATAACTGTCCTGGTTCCCAATGATCTTTTTGTCACCTTTCTGATCTTTTTCCTATCCATCAAAATTGTGAAGATGGTGTAATAGGCCAATCCTTCTTGTGCTTTGATGATCTTCATCTTCATATCAAATTGGTGAATTTCCTTTGCTGCTGCTTCAGCTGAACTGGACCACTTTCTCTTTCTCAAGTGAAAATAAGTGCTAAGAGCCCATTGCAAAGTACACTAGGTAAAGAGAAAGAGAGTCGAAGAGATAGATGCTTAAACAATAATTTAATTGGTTCACAATAACTTATCTTCAGTTTTAGGATGAGAGGAGGCAATAGTATTTTCCTTGCCTGCTAAAAACTATTCCCTGGATAAAGCATGTGAATGATCAATGCTAGTAGACTATTTTAAATATTCTGCGAGATATTTTAAATGTGTTTAATTTCTGATATTAAATATTTGATTATACAGTCTGCCTTTGTTCTTAAGTGGCTCCCTCCTTCATGGTCAGTTTGTTTATATTATAATCTCTGCAAAACAATCTAATTTTTGACTATTGGAGAGAGCAAACTGTGATGGCCAGACTTTACATACAGTCCATTTGTGAAGAAAAGCCAGGCTTCACAAGAAGGGATAAAAAGTCATAAAAATAGTTTGCAGAGTTGAAGATCAAGAGTTCAGAGAACAGATAGATAACTCATATTCCTTCACTGATTATTTTATCCTTTTACTATGCAGATGATCTCTGTCGCACTCAAAAGCACACACTCAAAAATATATAGCCCTCCCCCTTCCATCAGAAATAAGAAGAAATAAGTTGGGGGAAGATAGTTACGTTGAGAAAGGAAAAGCAAAGCAGGAACAAAAAAGGAGAGAGAGAAGGGGAAAGAAAGAGAAAGAAAAAGAAGAAAAAAGTTTGATGCATTGACATAGGTACTTGTACCAAAGAAGGGAGATTAAATGAAAGAAAATTACCAAATACAAATTTGCTACATAAACAAGGTTGCTGAATAAATAGGTTTCAAAAAAAGACAGCAGGACATGCAGTTAGAATGCTAATACAAGACGGAGCATGGAGAGAATAAGAGAATGAAAAAAAATAAAGAAATATTTGTTTCGATGACTACAACAAAGTATTTGTATAGACCATGCCAGAATGTAGAATGTATTAAGCTTAGTAATTGCTAGATCCCCAAATATATTAAATAAGCATTCAATTTCTTATTATAAAGAAACAGTTCAGAATAGGAAAAAGGATGAGCCAAGAATGAATATTGTTTCCATAATGTTTAATTTATGTTTTGAATATAAGAGTGACAGGGTTGAAAAAGATGATGGCTGCAATTAAAATTACAGTTGAAAATGTTAATAGTTGGAAACATGTGCAAATAGCATCATTTTGTTAGCTAAAAATTCTTAGATTATTATGAAAGTAAAAAGTAAACAATGAAAAGTGAATATTAAATATTAAAACAACAAGGTTAAAGTCTGGCGTTATCAAGATGAGTGGAGTTATGTGAAACCATGTTTCTTCTACAGTATCCAGAGGATTTTTTTCAGCTAAAGTTAAAAAAAAAAAAACCTAAGTCAGTCAGATCATTAGACAACATTATTTTGTAAAACACTTATGTCAGAGAAGTAAGATCTGCCTTCCATTCCATTTTGGATGCGGGTATATCAAACTGTTAGCGTCAAAGTGGAAGTTAGTGAAACAAGCACTCTTAATTCTCAGCAAAATAAAGTTGCTTGTAAATTAGATGACAGTTTGCTTCAGAATCTCAAGATCAGCCCAAGGTTAATTTGCTTGCAGAGAAATCAGGCCAAAATTTGATCTTTATGTCACATGTTCACATGGATACTTGTGTCTGTTTCTCTGTAGATGTATATATCTATCTAGGGTTTCATATATACTTTTAGATTCAAACATTTCTTATCTAATCTTTTGTAAGTTTTCTGTGTAAACCTGTTGTGAAGCCTGGACAATTACTCCATGTTTAGAGGATAATTTAAAACAGCTCATAATGATTGTACAGGTGGAACACTGTTCAATTGAACAGTGTCTGCTAACAGGTCTCTGAAAAGTAATTTAATATTGATCTGCATTGGATTTATTTGCACAGAGGTTATCCATGTTGAGATTTATCCCTTTACTCCTGGCCTTTTTTTTTTTTTTTTTTTGCTGCACCTTTTTGGGATTATCATTCCAATTTTGATTTTGTTAACTCATGAGTTTGCTAGCAAGTATCTTTTAATCCAGCATGTTAAATTCTTTCTCAGTGTGTAAAATCTGTCCACTTCATTATTTTTACTTTTTTTGTCATAGATTGTTTACAATTTCTTATCTCTACACTATAATTCCCGAATTCGTGTGAAAACATATACTGATGAACTGACGCCGATTGAGTCTATAATACCATTATTTGAAGGGGCAAATTGGTATGAAAGAGAGGTAAGCATTATGGATGGTAACACTGAGAATCTAGTAAGGATTGATTTCTGTCCCCATTGCCTTTTATTAACACATTTGAGAATATTCATTTATTTATTTATTCATTCAAGAAAATTTATATTGTTGCCCAACTCATTCACAGATACTTTGAACAGTTTACGGTAGTTGAGCTTCTTATACCAACATTGCTTAAAGTCTTAATAGTGCTGGCATCATGACCTCAGAGATAGTATTCCTTATTTGCAGGTCAGCTACTCTGACATTTGCAGCTTAGATAACTTGTAAATCTTTTAGAAAGTGATGAATGTTCATTCCATCCATTTTTCCCACACACATGCTAATGTTCTTATTTCAAGGAATGTACTAGTGCTTCTATACTATGAAATACCTTTTCAGTGATGCTGCTTGTATATTAGAAATGCAATTTAAAACTTTCAAATAAATACAGAGGAGAATTTTGGTTTCCCAAAATGCTTTTTTTCTCTTTTGATGAGCAGATAGTAATCTTAGTGGTAAGATTTGGGTTGAATGTGCAGTATACCAAATGAAAAAAAAAAAGAGTTTTTGACTTGAGCCAAAAACAAACTGGGTAATTCAAATCAGCACCATCTTTTTCATATTACAGAGCCAATCTCTGTTAATGTTGCAAAAGGAAAGTATAGCATCATAGGTGAATGGCATGCCAAGATCAGTTGTGATGGGCCATATTTGATGACTCTTAATTTAAATCTTTCCAGATGTGCAGGATTTGGGTTTATTGGTTTGAGAATCAAGAAATTGTCATGATATATAGGGTAATGTGACAAAAATAGATAATAGTGTTTATATATAGTATATTTTGCAAAACTGTGTTTAGTATATTTAGGGATTAGGAAAAGGGAGAACAAACATGAAATGTTTTAAATCATACTTAGATTCCATTCGTTTTCAAATATTTCTCCTCAGTTTGAACCTGACCTTTTGAAATGGCCCACTTTTTAAATATAAAGCTAACTTTTAGAATTCTTTAATATTATCAGCATGGAATAATCCCTTTTAATGAAATAAAGATCCATTTGAATCTCTATTTTCATCAAGAGAAGTGGATCCAGTTGCTGCTCAACAAATAAAGTCATCTATTATTTGGGTTTGGTTCTTTGCTAATAGAGATTCTGCTTGTAAATTATAAAATTTTATATTGGAGATGTTATCTTTTCCATTTTACAGATTCTTTGTTGAAAGCAGAACTATTTTTGCTTTCGTCATTCACACGCTATTCAGGGGTGGGATACTATCAGTTCAGCATGTTTCTATAGAACCTGTAGCTGCAAAGAGCAGCGGACACCAAACTGATTTGGTGTTTGGCTCACCCGCCTGCCCGGGCTCTAGGCTGTCCTTTATTCCCTGTTTTTTCCCTCTTCAGCTGCTTTGTGTGGCACAGCTGAGATTGAAAAAGCAGGAAACGAGGATTTTCAAATGCTGCACACTGGAGCACAGCACTTGTCAGCTGTCCAGGCAGCACAGCTGATGATTTTTTGCAAATGCTGCACACATGATTGTCCCTAGTTTGGAGAACCAGCAAATTGCTCCACTGGCTGACCCCTCCCCTCCCCACCCACTCACTCTTTACCTGGCATGCAAGCCATCCTACTTGCATGGTTTGATAAGTTGCTATTTTTCCTTTTTTCCCCCGACCATCAGCTATACTGATCTGCTAGCAGATTTAGATGAGCTAGAAAGAGGAAATCCTTGGATTTCTTGCTTTCTAGCTAATCTAAAAGCAGAGCCGAACCTTCCTTAGAACTGAAGCTTTTCAGTGCAGACTTAGGTTGCCAATTGCAAATAGATAGATCTCTAAATTAATCTGTGATTCTGTGAGCAACTCAATCTGCCTGCCTGCTTTGGGGTAAAAGTTGCTCTTTTTTAAAAAATAAAAAAATCAATATTTACATACATGGTATGTTCTGAGCTAATTTTGTGAGTTTGCTTGCTAGCAAATTTTATCTGACAGACTCAGATAGCCAATTGCAGATAGACAGATCTCTTAGTGAATCTGTGATTCTGTGAGCAACTCAATCTGCCTGCCTGCTTTGCCTGCTTTTGGGTAAAAGTTGCTCTTTTTTTATAAAAAAAAAACCCCAATATTTACATAAATATTTATAATATTTACATATAAGCCATGCCCACCCAGTCACATGACCACCAAGCCACACCCACAAATTAGGCCACACCCACAGAACCGATTAAGACATTTGAATCCCATCCCTGACACTATTTTGCTAATATTGTAGGGTGATTTAAATGGATTAGTATTACATTTCCCCCCCCCCCCATCTTATTTTATATATAAATCAAGGCAGTGAACATACTTAATCCTGCTTTCTATTTTCCCCACAGTACTATAAGGCAGATTGTGCTGGTTCAAAGTCACCCATCTGGCTTTCGTGCCTTTTTTTTTTAGGCCAGCATCTTCACCACTATACCAAGCTGGCTTTCTGTAATGAAATGCACAAGTTGTTCCATGGGCAACAATGTGGTACATGGAATAGCTGGTTTGGCATGGCCTATTTATACGAATGGAACAAAATGGGAAAATATTGGTCCAGGCAGAAATATTGGCATCGTGGAGGATAGGGGAGAGGGTAGAGAAAAAAAATCAAGCACATCAATCAGTGCCTCAGAGAAAAGAAGAAAAACAGGGAAAGTAGGCTGGTAGGGCACACCATGCTGGCAGCATCAATTGAGGGGAAATAAAACATATAATTTGCTGGGAAGATGGGAGGGGGTGAGGCAGATCAGTAGAATATACTATATCAGGAGTTGCTGAGTGAAGGGAGTGACATCCACCAGCCTTGGCCTGTGGAAGCCATCTCGATTTTGTTTCATCTGAAACTTATAACAAGTAATGTATTTTCTGGATTTTATTTTTGCCAAACTGGATGGTCTGGTTTGTTCCAGTTTCAAATCAAAACGTTTTCCCCATTTTGTGCTCACCCCTGGTGATTTACTTCAACAAATGGTGAATCAGTGGTTCTGTTGTACACTGCTCAGAGTAACTTCTGGTAAGATGGGACAGGTATATAAACTTGATAAATAAATAAAACAACTGATACTTTCCTAGATCCCAAGCATTTGTTAATTTAAGTGCCAGTTGTTTCTATCATCTGCATAAATTCCTAGCAATTAATAGCTAATATTTCATGTTTGGGAAATCATAATCCAAGTCAGAGAATTCAGACTATCAGCTAGCATCTGTAAAGTCAACCTACTGAGCTGTTCACTAACTTATTTCTGTTTTTCTAGGTCTGGGATATGTTTGGAGTATTCTTTGCCAACCACCCAGATCTGAGGCGAATACTTACAGATTACGGTTTTGAAGGTCATCCTTTCAGGAAAGATTTTCCCCTTTCTGGATATGTAGAGGTATGAATAAGATAATGATTTACAAAGTCATTTCACAACAGACTGAGCATCCATAATGTGACTTTTTTTTAATTTTGAGGAATAGAAAACTGGGCACCCCATAGAATTCTGTTGTGAGGTAGACAAGAGAGCAAGCAAGAATGGGCTAATCCAGGACTGGAAAAATCTGTCATCCCACATTGTCCATCTGGGTTGGAGGAGGCTGAATGGCAGCAACAATATTTGCAGCACCAGAGATTCCCTCTTCCCTCACTGATTCTCCATTCAAAAACAGAGCCAGTAAACTGGATCTGAGGAGAAAGTAGCTTTCCCCTTACATAGAATCTGTCATTACCGGTATAACAAATATTTTACAAGCAAATTTAGGGTGTAAAATGCAGGAATGAAATAATGAAAGAGGCTTTGAGCAAACCAGCTTCCTTCATCTTCCTGAACAGTGCACTGACCTGCTGGCTTCTGGTCTCCTCTACTTATTCAGTCATAATAACAAACATAAACAAAGCAGAGCCCATCTGGTCCTGCATTGCAGAGGCCACTCAGATGCATACAGGAAGCTCACAGATATACAAAGGGGATGATAAATCTTGTGTCATTGTCTGGTAGCTGATAGCTACTGAAAGTATACAGCTGCAATTTGCCAATTAGGAAATAGTTTCAAAACAGACAGACTTGAACAACCAGATCTTCTATGTGCTTGCACACATTATTCTAGTCATACTCTACTTCTAGAGATACTCTACAAATGAGAATTCATTCATTGGTGGGTATGTGAAGCCGAGGACCGAGCGTGAAAGTCTGGAGTAGCATCCCCAGCGACAGGAGGTTTTATTGGTAAAGATGACATTTTAGTATTGAACAACAATCCACTTGTATATATGTATCAAGGGGGAAATGACTTGCAAACAAATGCCTCTTATAGCCACCCTAGATAATCTACCCCTCCCTTCATTTTAACATTATTTCTCCATTATTAGGTCAGATATGATGATGAGGTGAAGCGAGTGGTTGCAGAGCCACTGGAATTGGCTCAGGAGTTCCGCAAATTTGATCTGAACAGTCCTTGGGAGGCTTTCCCCGCCTATCGCCAGGCTCCCCAAACCTTGAAGTTAGAACCAGGAGAGAAGAAAGGAGATGGGAAACAACAGTGAGAAAATGGGTACATTTGCCACCCCTCTGCCCAATTATGTATTTATATACAATAATAAAAAGAAATAAGCTTTGGTGTGAAGCTTTTGTTTCTCTCATGTACGGGATTAATTGAGCTTTCAGATTGGTTGTGAAATGAAAGAAAATGTTATGTATAAAGTGAAATGAGTTGCTAGTTGCGTGGTGGCGCAGGGGTGTAAATGCAATATTGCTGGCTAATTCTGCCAACTTCCAGGAGTTCAGTTCAAGGTTGACTCAAGACTTCCATTCTTCTGAGGTCAGTAAAATGAGGATCCAGATTGTTGGGAGCAATATACAGACTTAAATATAGTCTTAAATGCTATTGCTAAGACAGCCTGTCAGTCATTGGCCCTGTGGTCTTCCACAGAGCCAATGACTGATAGGCTGCCTTAGCAATAGCATGTTGTCTGAGGGATTCTAGATGGTGTGTGTGCATGTTGGGGAATAAAAGAGGGGAGAGACAATGAAAGGAGTTAAAAGAAAATGAGCATAAGGAGTTGAGCTTCTCTTTGGGATAGCAAAAAGGCCTCCAGGCAAAGAATGGGCGAGAAAATCTTCAAGGCTTTATAACCATTCATTGTGTCACCACATTTTGATTTATGTCTTCACACTTTTAATTAAAAGCTGTCAAAAGTTTCAATCGCTAGAAAGGTGGGAACTTATAGAACTGGACTGTGGGGAATGTGTGTCATTCTGAATTATAGTTGTAATCATGCCGCTGCCATTACTTGGAACATTAATCAGAATAGCCTTCCTGGGGTTTCAGTGTCTTATTACTCAGGAATATGAGAAGTTGTGAGTGAGATGCTCGCCATCTGCCTGCTCATATATGCTTTTTAATATGTGCAAGGGATTCCAAGCTTGAAATGGTTGCTTCAGATGCTTCAAATTGGGAACAGAATTTCATGGTTTGACAGCATTTACCTTCTACTTGGAACAAAACATGCTGCTCCTGATCTCAGCTTGAAGACAAAATAGGGCTGTTTCGAGGAGAACCTTTAATCCTGTGGTTTGTTTTGTAAATTGCAATAAGCTTGGTTCTTAGTTTTCAACAAAGCCAGAAAAATAAGAGGAGCTAGTTCCATTAGACTGCTGTTGGCAAAGAATAGGTTGAGAAGAGTGAATGGGAAAAATAACTGCTTATTTAACTATGTGCTCAAAGGCAGATGCTTGCTGGGTTCCAATCATCACTTGCCTGATGCAAGCAGGGAGTTATATCTGCAATTTTGGATGACCACTCCAAAGATAACTACTGTTAAAGATTGATTTTGGCTATCAGCCACCTATTACAACTGGTGATTGATGTGTGCAACGGACTGTGCTGGGCATGAATATTGCTCATTAATCTTTTCTAGTGTTTAGCTTGTAACTTGTAAAATACAACATATACCTGGTCTTGTTGATGTGTTTTGAATCTGTATGCTAAAATGTTAAGGCCATATTGCTTTTTTGTCTGCTTGTTGAGTATTGGTGCCAGATTGCCAAGTACAAAATTGTGTTTATAATTCCACACTAGGAAGAGAAAAACAGTTTGAAGCCAATAGCCAAATAAGTTTTTTTTTTTTCTGTTTGCTGCTGTCCATGGACTCTGTTCAAGTGAATCATGCCATGTGCAGTTCTTCCACTGAGTTTCTGTGAATGTTTTTGCAAACAGGCTGGGAAACGTGTGCTTAAAGCTTTGCTTCTGTTGTAAACGTAAAAATTTCATTTAAAAAATAATAGTCACCTTCAGGGTTTTTTTTCCGTATGCCCTATGGCAAGGTCTTGATTGCTATCCTTTTTACGATATAGATTTGGATTGAAAAACAAACGAACGGTTGGTTTGCTTTCTTCATTTTATCTGTTCCACACTTGAAATGTTTCAAATTTTTTTCCATGTGGAACACATGAGGGTATTTCAAGTTTTGTTTAGTTGGAACACATCCAACTCAAAACATTCGGATACGTGTATTTTGAATATAATGAGTTCAGAAAGTTACTCTGAAAGAAGGCTGTTATGATAAAGTTGTGGAGAATGAACTGGAAGCTGAAAAGTTCTGCAAGCAAAATATTTAACTTGACCTCAAATAATTAAAAGTGTTCCTTACCACTGGGATTTAGAGCCTAGAACAGCATCTGGAGTGCAGATGCTTTAAGTTACGTTAATATTTAATGTACACTAAATGTTAGAAATCTGCGGAAGCATGGAATTTCTAGAAACAACAGAAGTCATGCCAAGTTCGCAAAAAGTGAAAAAAGTGAGCAAAAAGTGAAGCAACTTAAGGTGATTAGATGTGGAAATAATAAATCACAAATATTGTTAGCTTTGTTTGTATGGAACTGGGATGCATGAATCTTCTCAATCTCTTTCCCCTTTTGTGGATGTTGTGAAACAGGTTTCACCATCATTTTGGCTTCTAGATGTGGTAGAAGAAAGTTATGCGGCTCCCTTAATTCCTACTGTCTTGAGCAACAGTAGGTATAATTTAATATATTTGGAGTGTTTGTGGTTGGGGAGGGAGAACCACTTGAAGTTTTTGCAATATGTTTGCAATTTTATAGGTGAAGCAGATTTTCATCCCTACTATTCTCATCAGTGATGAAAGCACTAAAGATAAAGAGATGGCAGTATATCATTTTTAGTCATTTGGCCCTTCTTTCAGAATACTAGGGATGAATAAAGTTGAATTAAATGATAAACCAAAATGGTTACCATGTGAATAACCTATACCAGGGGTCCCCAACCCTCCAGGCCATGGCCCATTACTGAACTGTGGCACATTAGCAACTGGGCTGTGTATGTGTGCACATCTTGTGTGAGCAATGAGCTGGTGTGTGTGCATAGCACATAGTTCAACTTGTGCAAGTTGAGCTGCACACGTATGCATGCCAGCTCACCACTCATGCAAGTTGAGCTGCATGCACGCTGGCCTGCTGGTCACAGGGCCCGGTTCCCCTCTTCCCCCCTCTGCTGGGGCACCAAGCCTTAAAGATTGAAGACTACTGATCTATACAATAGGTAATGGCAGACATTTTATCCACAGTATCTCAGGTACACCTCAGACTGGGGAACACACATTAGACATGCATTTCTTCACAGATCTCTGGGGAAAATGGACAGGATATAAATGTAAAATTATAAAAATTATGCCCCACATTTTATCAAATAGAATCCATTCTATAACTGCCTTAGTCCACCTGCCATCAGCTCTTCTTGCTAAGTGACTAGCCTATTTTCATTTCCACTTGATAAAAAGCATCCACAAAAGAGATCTAAAACAAGATGGATTGACAACATCAGCAAATATTGCAGGCCCAATTGGCAAAAGACTGTATTGCTTGGAAACATACGGAAGAGGCCTTCATCCTACAGTGTGTCATGCCCCTGTCGGAATCTGAATCTATGGAGGAAGACGAACAGCTGACGGAGTGGGAGTGTGGCTCTGTTGGTGGTGGAAGAAACTGGGAAAGGGCAAGGTCCAGCTGGGCAGAGTAGAGAAGAGGTAGAATAAGGGAGAGGGAGTTCAGAGGAAGACCCAGGCCCACCCTCTCTTAATCCTAGAGCATGCAGGGAGGAACAGAGATGAGAGCAATGTGGGTTGTGCGGCTTATGGGGGAAGAAAGGGTCCTGATTCCCTTCATTAGCCACACCTGGGAAGACAATTTAAAAGAGATGTAAGCTGAGTGCCGCATCTTCTGGGAACAAACGTGAGTTTATCTTGTGTTGACTTTGGTTAGCTGCGTTCCTGGCATCCTCCCAACCGGGTTGAATTACTGCCATTCCTTTACATCTGGAATTCCTTCTCTTGCCCTGCTGGACTAATTGCCTCATCTTGTCTTGATTGGACTTATCGTTACAGTTTTTGTTGACAATGTTTGTCAACAAAATGGACTTGATTCTCTGCAGCCAAAGACTGTTCCTTGGAGAGTTTTTCTCCAACCAGAAGGTAACCAGGATATTGGGGGCAAAGTTGGAGCTAATAAAAGGACTCCTACTGATTATCTGACTGTGTTGCCTTTGTGCCATGCCCCGGGTCATCACACAGATAGACAATGGGTAGAATAATGATGATGCACCACTTTTGCGTGATGTTTGGAGACTAGAGACCATGCAAGGGCATTCTTGCATGGCATCCTCAGCCTCTGAAAATCATACAAGAACTGGACATGCTTTTGAGAATACTGTTGAGTGTCGGTGAACGCTGGCATATCACCCAAAACATCATAGTGTGTCACCTTTAACGTGTGTAACAGATTTACCATCACTGTCTTAGTATATACCTTCCATCCTTTCATTGACTTCAGCTGTAGAAATACAAAGCTTCAGTGTCTCAATATCCTGTTATACTGAAATTCTTTTTTTTTTTTTAAAACCCAACTGCTATCCCAGATGGTTTCTGAATCTCTGTATAGGATCTACTCACAAAGAATATCCAGCTGCTTACATATGTGTGACAGGAGTCCAGCTGATGTTAGAAAATGGTGGAGAGGGGTGGGTTATGTGACTAAGTTTCTTGAGGAACACTGCTGTGGATTTGGAGAGGAGAGGCGACTTGTCTTTCCAGTGAAATATGTGCTGGATGCTGCAAAGCAGAGGGATTTGCCAGATCCACCCTCCCATGGTATGTAACGATTGGTCTTCTGTTAAACTGCTGGAAAGCAAATGCTAACAGTATTGGTTTAAGCACATCAATGCAAGCTGTTGCCTGTCTTGAAGGAAGAAGCATCTTTGGCTTTTGAAATTGGGCTTGTTATGACTCTTGTGTGCTTTAAATATTTAATACGAACTATTAGTTTCTGAAGCATGCACTTTGCTTTAAAAGCAAAACAAAAAACAAAAAACTAAGTGTCCTTTCCATGAAAAAAAACCACACATCAGAAACTGAAATGCCAGAAATAAAATAATGAACAGCCTGGTGCTCCAAGTGGAAAATAAATGGGACTTGTGTTGGCAGAAAACTCTTGAGCATTTGCACTGTGATGGAAACTACCTTTTAGAAACAGAAGTCAACTGCAAACTCTTCCCAGTATTGGAACTGGAGCGAAGAAACTATTCCAGCAGTGGCCTCTGGGATTGAAAAGAGGGGAAAGAATTTGCAGTAAACAGAATTATCATCACCCAAAGTGTATGGCCGCAGAAGGGACAAGGATTCTTCTCAACATGGCTCAAAGTCGCCAGCTGCCTTTCAGACTTTCTGTCTGGGCAATTCTGCTTCTCTTTCTGATGATTGGAACCCAGAGCCAGACAGGTAGGTTATTTGATTATTTATAAAAATTTATTGGCCACCCATCTTACCAAACGATAATCCTCGACGGCTTATAATATTAAAAGATATACAAAAACCGAAAGATATAAATAAAATACTGTACAGATCCAAATACTGAGCCCCAATTAAAACATGGGGATGGAGGGGAAAGGATAAGAAGAGGGGGGCTGTTATTAATCTATCTGGCACCCACAGTGCAAAACACCTCAATTGGAGCCCCAAGTCTCCTCTGGTGGTATTAAATTAATTACTTTAATTAAACTGATTTAGAATTGAAGAAGCTTCTTAGATGAGAAATGAAACAATTTCAAAGGGAAACAAAAACAAAAAGTCCAGTTGCCTTCTGGAAAATGTACCTTTGGATAACTTGTATAGATGGGAGAAGTTTGGTAAAAGGGCAGAGAATCCTGCATTCCTGTTACTGGAGGGTTAAAACATATGCCTGAAAGCTTCCCATTACGTGCAGCTGTATAGGAAATTGTTGATTCCTGCCATATAACCCTAAGCAATCTTAATAGACTAAAACTAATCCAAAGATATTTGCAAAGGTTATTTTTCGTGCAGGAGAGCCACTGGGCTTTTACTGTATGTGGAACAAATTCAAGTGATAAAAGGTTCCAGAACATGCAGATTTTATGGAAGGATGTCAGGAGAATCTGCATTCATGGTTTTGCTGCTTATTATGATGCTATCAATGCCTGAAAGTATGAGTCTAAATTAAAATGCAGCCCTTTGACTTTAAGCAGAACGAACGCTCAAGTATTTTTCACATACACTCTTAGATTTTAATGGCATTTGTTTTCCTGTTTAAGATCTAGAATAGACATGGACAGATTTCCCTTGAAAGAAAAATTTCTTAAAAACTGGGAATATTTATTTATTTGATTTCTACAGCCACCCATCACAACAAAAGTTTCCGGGCAGGGTACATTATAAAACAAAAGCCATTAGAATGATCTAGATAACCATACAGTATTTTTCTATATGAATGTGAGAAGTAATTTTGCTCCATCAGCAGTTGTGCAGTTAACTTTGAACTTTAAACTCCTAATTGTAAAGTAACTATTGACCATTGTGACGTGAGTGGGGAATTCATAGAGGCAATGTTGTCTCAAAAACATTTCTATTTCATATCTCTTCTAGTGATGGACAGGGCAGTAGAGATAACAAGCCTTTGCCTTTGTTAGAGCTGCTTAGATTCCAATTATCTTATCTATATTTTGCTTAAACCAGGCAATTCCAGAGCTCTAAGGCAGCGGTCCCCAAACTTGGCAACTTTTAAGACTTGTGGACTTCAATTCCCAGAATTTTCCAGCCAACTCTGAGAGTTGAAACCCACAAGTCAAAGTTGCCAAGTTTGGAGATTTCTGCTCTAAGGATTGTAATGATTGCATCAAAGCATCAGATAAAGCAATTGTCAGCCATATTTTTGTGATGTCACTCCCAATTTAAGTGCTAATACTTCTTTTACTTTGTAGGTTCCCATTAGGTAACTAGCTGTGAATAGGAGTGATTTGGAACCTTGGTGAATTACAATATAACATTGCGTTAACTTTTTATTAGAACTTATCTCATTTTGTTTTATTTAAATCCTCAAATAATAAAAGCAAATCAGAAATCACTGCAGACGTGAAGGAAATTGGTCAAACTAGAATATTATTTCTTAATCCCTGTAATCAAAATGTATTTTTATTCCTATTTTTTAGATGAGCAATTTCACCTTAGGAACCGTACAGATAAAGATATTCAAGAGAATGCTGAGATCATATTAGAGGTAACATAGGCAGAATCCATCTCTTTAGTCGAAAAATGAGGAAATCCAGTACAGTTCTTTGATGTGGGATTATTCTAGTTGCTTGCGGGATCTCATAATTCTCTATTCAGTGTTGTGGATTTTTGCCTCCAAATTGTATGCTGCTATCACTGCTACTATTATCAAATTTATATTGCTATTCAAATGATTCTTCCTCATTTTCTGGTTCTGCAGAATGTGATAGGGCTGTTGTTCTTTAACAGAAATCATTTTGCTTCACAGCCCTGGGCTTATTAAAGCTTTGTATAGCTAGGGATCTCAAGTTAATTGTTATTTAAATTAAGGCACCTAAGTTTCAGATGGGACAGCTGCCAAAACTAGGGCCAGGGGTCTCTGCTGCTTCACATCCACATTATAGATCCAGGTTCATAAATTGTGCAATTGGCAGATCACGGACTTTTGAGCTGTTAGATAGGTGGCTAAAACCTCGACACCCCATCCTTCATTCAAAGCATCACAATACGTCCCTCCCCCACTCATTCCACCTTAAGGAGAGTGGCCAGTGCTTGCTTTTGCTGCCATGTTTGCTGAGGTAATGCCTGGTATGAAGGGAAACAAAGGTAAGAAAATCCCACCCATCTCTTTTGTTAACTTGTTCTCCCAGCTTAAGGACGAGTGAAATTAACTTTTATGGCTGAGACCTGTGGCACTCTTAGGACAGAGCCACAAGATGGCATCCTGAAGTTAATTCTGCACCTCTCCGCTTGTTTCTGAAAGGGAAAACTGAAAGGATCTTGGTCTTTCCATAGCTTTTTTTAAAAAATCTATTTTTATTGATTAAATTATAGGCTGTTTATCTCTCTGTCACTGCCATGATATTTTACATTTTGATCATTACTGTAAATGATGGAATTTGATACATAAAAATATTTTGTATACGTCTTTCAAATATTTAACAGGCAAATAAGTATTCAGCTTTGACCTCATTGGTTTCAGCATTGCCTAATCCTGTTAGCAATTTTCATACTTCAGAACAATGAGCTTCACTTAGCATGGTTTTGTTCAGTGTGATATTGTATTTGGATGCAGGCTGTAAGTTAGTTAGATCATTGTTCAGCACTGAATAAATCAATCATCCAAGCCCAAATTTAGAGACTCGGAAAAAAATTCCACTGCTCTCTCATACTTTCTCTTTTTCAGTTACTTTGGGGAGGAATTGAAATTATGGCAAATGAGACCATCAAGGTAGAAGATGAAGAACTGGCCACTCTGCGTCCTGCAAAGCGCTTACTCTGGATCTTCCAGCATAAAGTTCCCAAAAATCCATCAGGAATTGAAGAATATCTGGATCACTTCTCTCAGTCTGACACCCCTATCACTCCAGAGGAATTTGAACAGCTGGTTTTCACTACTATCTTTACTGCTTACCAGATTCGCCTTGTCCAAGGCCTGGATAAAAATCTGTGGATCAACCTTTTCTCTCAGCTGGTCAATGAAATCCTCCGGGAGCTCTGCAAACAATTCTGTCCTGAGGAACTGACTGATTCTGTTCAGCATTTAGCCTCCAGGCCTTGGCAGGAAATGCCTTCCTATGTTAGCGCATTGAAGAAATTCTATCAGCCTAGCTTTGTTATGACTCAAGGAAACTGATTTTCCTGTGTAAAGGGCAAAACCTGCGTTGTCTTTCACCCCATAATATGCACACTAAAATATGTTTGAAGTTCTTTGATCTCTGTAACATTATCTGAGGCTCTGCGTGGACCAAAGGAGCAATCTTCCTGCTTCATTTTCCCAAGTTCAGTAGACAGTCAAAGTCTTTAGTGTAATCTGATTTAGGAGAGCCTTTCCCAATGACCTTGAGATGTACTGGAATTTACAACACCCAGACATGACTAGTCTGACAAAGAATTCTGGGGCTTGTAGTCCTGACACATATGGAGAACACCACATGAGAAAAGGCTGACCCTGGAGCTTG
Source organism: Laticauda colubrina (assembly GCA_015471245.1). NCBI lineage: Eukaryota > Metazoa > Chordata > Lepidosauria > Squamata > Elapidae > Laticauda > Laticauda colubrina. The sequence goes on along the minus strand of BLBF01000005.1, from coordinate 54,277,349 downwards.
GACACTGCTTTCCTTCTCACTCTAGAACAGGGGTGTCAAACTCAAGGCCTGTGGACCAGATCCAGCTTGTGGGGTGCTTAGATCTGGCCCATGGGATTGCCCTGGAAACAGCAAAGGACCGGCCCGTGGTGCCTCTGCCAGTGAAAACAGAGCTCAGGAGGGTCGCAGATGGCTCTCCCAAGCTCAGTTTTTGGTGGCAGAGGGTTGCAGGAAGCCATTGCAGCTGAAAACGGAGCTCGGGAGCTCATTTTCACTGGGAGAACACTCAGGCCACCACAGGCCACCCTGACACGAGTGCCATCGAGCTGCCCCCCCCCAAGCCCCTCTCAAGGTCAAACACAACCCTGATGTGGCCCTCAACACAATCGAGTTTGACACCCCTGCTCCAGAGGATCCCATTCAGAGATTACTTTTCTCATTGGAGAGACCTTTGCCATTGACTGGGATTAGGTTTCAGTGAAAATAGGACTATATGTTTCCCCAGGCTAACTGCTGTCAGAGAACAAAAATTATCTTCTCATGTAGCATAAATGATAAGAAAGCAGATGCATGTTAAAAGGAAGATCTTGTCATTTTAAGAGTAATTATCTTAGCAGGATAATTTTGAGAAAGCAGTGCTTAAGCAACAACATTTCTTCATGTTCTTTCTGTTATATTGTTGCAATGGTGGAAAACTTTACAATTACAAACACAGGATCTATATACAAAGGGAACAGAGAGTATCCAGAACATTTGAAAGAAAGAGTTGGAGGGTGTTTCATCAGGCAATATAAAATACTGAATATCCTATTTGTAAATGATAAATAACAAGTTTTACATATACAGTAAATAAGGTGAGGACATTACATATGTTCACCCTGGAAACTCTGAAGGCTAAATGATATTTTTAAAATATAAATTTACAAACTTATGACTGTATGATCATAACTAAGAAATATTTTATAATGCCACCTTAACATGATTGCTCAATAGTGCAATAGACAAGTTAGTAACCAAAACTGGTTGAAACAGATGGTTATGCCTGGAGTCTTCAGTTCTACCCTTTCCCCCAAAACAATTTCTTTGTGGGCAAAATAAAATATAGAAATGTTCTAGCAACTAAATCCTTGACTTATCTTTTAACTATTTAAAAAAGGAAAGTACCGTAGAACAACTCAACAAACTGATCCTTTTCATTTGTTGCAGCTGTTGTACTTCTGCCATTGTAAACCATCATATAAAATGTGTATATATTTTCCTTTGGAGACATAAATTCTCTGCTTTTGTGATAATCCAACATGCCAACACACGTGAGGTACTATCAATCATTTAAAAATATCTATAGTTGATTTATCAGGTGGAATCAGTTTTAATCAGTGATCTAGTTAAGAGTTATTCTTGAATTTTTTAAAATCTGTTTTGGGTCTGCTGTATTTCTGCATTAAATGGAGAAGAAAACTTATAGAAGCTTACAAGATAATAGTTCCTTTTAATACTAAAAGATAAATAGCTTTGTGGATAAAATTAGATTCCCTGAAATAGTTTTGACAAGGATTTGACAGTACTCAAATTTGTTTAAAATATCCAGTACTTTTTAATTTATCAAACATCAAATGATTCTTCAATTATTGGAAATACATGACAAACATACTACACATTTAAAATTTGGGATCTTTTTTTTTCATGAATGGAAAGGTTTGAATATCGTGACATCAAATGTACAAATACACACAATCCTTTTAGTTTCGGGCTTTATTTGGTGTTCCATTATATCTGTCCCTCTCTTGTGATGTTTGCTAACAGAATGTTATTAATTCTCAAATGTTCTGCAAGAGGGAGCTTTTTACCATGTAACCCCTTTCTGGCATTTTTCAAATGTACTGATTTGCATATCTTATTAATCTACCCCTATTCCTTTACTCCTCAAATTGACTCATGCTTTAGTCTTATGTCTAACAGTAATGAATAAAACACACCAACTTGTGAACGTCATTCAAGGAATGAATGAGACAAACAACAATGGCTCTGCAGGCAGAAAACACAAGGAAAGTGTCCATTAGGGATACACTGGACATGTAATAGCATGCTTATATCTTCTCATATGAAGAGTGATGTTTGTCCAGGACCTGCACAAGAGTCTGATGCATCTAGATTGCTCCTATGCTTCTTGTGTTGGATATGCACATTTAGAGGTTTGACCCTGGAGGAATGTTGGAATCTGAAGAGAATTTTGTCTTAGTCTCTGGATAGACAAGGAAGCCAGTGAAGGTTATGTATTTGCCATGATTGCTGTAAGCACCATAGCCATCATGCTGGTGACTGTAGAGCCAGACAATGTCACCAGATTGCAGAGGAAGCATAATGCTCTGGCTCTGCATCTCCCTCCTTTTGGAGTGGTTATCATCATAGATCATGGCCTGAACTTCATTGTGGTTCTTCATCAGCTTTACTGACATTGTTTTGAAAGGCATTTTGCCAATGGTGAATGAAAAATAGTAGGCGCCTGGAACACGACATGCAAAGATGCCAGTTGAAAAATTGAAGTCATTCCCAATGTTCACAAACTCCGTGTCAAATGTGATGGGCTCATGCTGGGTTTGCTTTTCATCCGATCCTAAGAGGCTTTCAGAACGGGCAGCTGAAAAGGCAGAGCGAGGATCCTGTGGTCTAGCTGGTTCATCAGAAAGCAGGAGTCTTTCTGAGACTTGGTTTTGGTTGATGGAAAGCTGCTGAATGACATGAGAGGGAGGTTGAGAAGGTTCTTTCCCTAGTTCTGGAGAGCCTACTCTATTTTGGAAGTAGCTAGAGGTGTCTGGATAAATGAGGTACCCATTGAAAGTTGTATAGGGGCCCACATTGCTATACAGGGCATACTTTGGATCCCCATGTAAACGTAGCCACACAGTATCACCGTAGTCTAATTGTAGCATGGCACTTTGGCTGGCCACTTTTCGCTCTTTACGGTGATGTTCATCATATACAATTGCCTGCACTTCATTCTTATTTCTCATTAGCATGACGGATAAATTTTTCTTGGGGTACTTTCCGACAGTGAAGGAGAAATAGTAAGCTCCAGGGATGCGACATCGAAATAGTCCAGCTTTGGGGTCAAAGTCATCCCCTATGTTTACATAGACCTTATCAAAAGTGATCACCATTTCGGTACTTCCTTCCATGCTGCTGGTCCTGGCGACAGAAAAGGCAGACCGGAATTCAGTCCCAGAATCAGCAGGAAAGCCATACACAAAGGAGCAGGTCAAATGGAAGAGAAGGCCAAAGGAAATTTGATATTTCTGCTGAGTCATCATATCTATTTTAAAAAAAAAAGGGGGGGGAGGAGACAGTTTATTCAAAAACTGCTTTTCAACTCAAGAGTAGCCTTAAAATTGCACTTCCTTTTTTATAGCCAACAGATAAAACCCAGACACTGCTGCATCTGATACCAGCTCTTCAGGCGTGGGATTCAATTTTTTTAACAACCAGTTCTGTGGGCATGGCTTAGTTGGTGGGTGTGGCCAACACAATATCACTCAGATCAAGACACGCATCTCCTTGCCGGGCCTCTCATGACTGTGGAGATGCTGCAACAGTCGTAAGCATGAAAAATGATCATAAGTCACTTTTTTCAGTGCCATTGTAATTTTGAGTGGTCACTCCACGCAACCAAAGGACCAGCAAAGGAGGGAAAAAAAACTCTAGAGAAGTTCCTGAGAGGAAGTCTAGTCCTGCCAAGAATGTAATAAGGGTCAACGGAGAGGCAGTTTCTATAAGCAACCCCAGAATGTTTCCTTCCTGCCTTCCTTACAGGATTAGGCCAGTAATTTGTTCTAACAACCGGTTCTCCAAACTGCTTATAATGTTAACAACCGGTTCTAGAGAATAGGTGCGAACTGGTAGAATCCCACCCCTGCAGCTCTTCATTGGAAGCATAATAGGAATAAGTATTTTACACCAAAAATGCAACAGGATATAATACTTAATAAACATGCAGAAGACAATATCACAGAGTATGTCTGATATAGATATACTTGTCACTATTAATTTTCAAACCTGAAAAAAATACCTGTTAATCTGCGGAAACGTAGTATGGCTACGCCTTTGTCCTCATTGAAATGCAATTAGGGAGGATTAGTTTGGGGACAAGTTAGGTCTGTACTTAGTGTTGACAGGATGTCTCCAGACAAATGTTTTCGATACTGATTTTGTGTCAAATTAACTGTTGCTGCAGTAATCCAACAGAGTCATATAGTTCAGTTTTTAAAAACATTCTTAATTCTTTTTCCCCATCTAACAAACCGTTGTAATCTCCTTATGTTTCAGTTTCCAGAAATTATTAACAGCTGTGTATTGCTATTCTTGCTATTGTTTTTTTTTTTTTTTTTAATATGAGACTCCATTTCATTTAGCTGGCTAGTCAAAAGATCTTAAGTTCAGCTGGCCCAAAAAATATGAATATTTAGATGCTGATTCTTTGTTCTGTTATATTCACTTGATTAAAGAAGAATGCAGAACTCACATTTCCGCTTTCCACCTCCTCCCAAACCCCACCAAGCTGGCCTAAATTACACCATCTCATTGCCAACAGTAACAGTAAGGATGATTTTGAGAAATCTGAAAAAAGGCTTGTGTGTGTGTGTATTTGTGTGTAAGAATGCAAAGGGAAAATATTCCTATCATAAAGCAAAACACTGTTAAAGTAATAGATCCAAACTCTGTGACTGCAGTGAATCACACTGGTGGGGTCTAAGAAAAGATAACACCGAATGCATTTCTCCTGCTCCAGTATTTACGATTCTAATGACAGGAGACCAAAACATGATCCATGGTCACTTTCAATCTGAGAACAAGCCTGTCAATCACTGCCAAGACATGAAGCTCCATTCACTGTCCTCCATTTCCCAGACTCATTAAAACATCCCTCAGTCAGAAGGCCTTGTGGTTGGGATCTCTTGTCTGCCATCTCTGTCTCTCCCTGTCACTTCAAAGCTGGTCTACAGCCATCAACAGTTGATGAATTCTACAAATTCAGAGGACTCTTTCATCAGAGCCAAAGAATGTCTGAGGTGGAAAGTTGGTATTGCAGACATGCTACTACCATGTGCCCCCATCCTACATCAAAGCAGAGAGTCATTCAGAGGTAATACTACTTATTCATGGTTCAGTTTCTTTGGAGCGTGTACAGAGGAGGGTGACAGCATGACTTTGATAAATCATGCATATGATGGTTCATTAAAGGACAATACTCTCCAATAGATTTGAGAGAAACTCCAGAGCCATGGGTTTTCTTAAGGGAAATCAGTGCACCCTAATTGCTAGCCCACATTTCTAGTCTCAATCTCAGGAAAAGGGGACTATGATAACAGAAGAAAAATGAATCTCCCTTCTTATTAGCTCGTCCCGCTATCCAAACTACCTTTTGGGGCTACTCCAATCACAAAGCTCGTTAATTGTTCTCAAAATGAAAGTTTTTGACTGAAGAACATTGTTCACTTTGCAATACTCTTAACAAGCCATGATAAAGCTCATAACTGAATCCAAGAAAAAATGAAAAAGTGTGTTTTACCCATCTTCTCACTCTGCCTATGACTGGGCCTTGGAAAAGATCTCTTGTACATTTCTGGCTCTTTAGCCTAGTTATAGGATGGAAAGAACTCTTGCAACAGCAGGATGGGGATAGCGATAGATATCTTGTTTAAGTGCTTTCCATTTGTAAAAATACTCTCTAGAGTTAGACCAACATTTCTCAATCTTAGTGACTTTAAAATGTGTAAACTTCAACTCCCAGAATTCCTCAGCTGGCATAATTGGAAATTGACATTTACATTTACATATCTTAAAGCTGCCATGGTTGAGAAGCAGTGCTATAGAGCAGGGCTCTCCAACCTTTGCAACTTTAAGGCCTATGGACTTCAACTCCCAGAATTCCTCAGCCAGCTTTGCTGGCTGAGAAGTTCTAAGAGTTAAAGTCCTCAGGTCTTTCCTCAGCAAAGCTGGCTGAGGAATTCTGGGAGTTGAAGTCCATAGGCCATAAAGTTGCCAAGATTGGAGACCCGTGCTGTAGATCACACCTCTGCTGGCAGTCTTAGAGCAATCCTTGCTTTCTTTTGCAGAGCAAATGAAATACACATGGAAATATTGAAATAAAAGGTTTCCCACCCTTTGGAATCGGTGCATAAAACAGCAACCTATAGTTGAAATAAATGACAAATAAAATATAGAGAGATCTGTTTGATAGAAGCATAAAGTGAAGGATGGCATGCCAAGCAGAGGTGGTATTCAGCAGATCCAGACCAGTTCTGGAGAACCAGTAGTGGAAATTTTGAGTAGTTTGGAGAACCAGTAAATGCCATTCTGACTGGAGATTTTATAGTATCCTTCCCTTTCCATGCCCACCAAGCCATGTCCATAGAACCCTACTTTTTTCCCCCTTCTTTAGATATTAATACTGGATTAAAAAACACATTTCGATTCAACTGACTCACAGGTAATGGAGTGAGAAGTGATTTGAAAAATGGTATTTCCCTCAGCAAAATTTAGGATGAATTCCTATTTTATGAACAGCAATCTTTTTTTCCCCCCAACTACCTTCTCCTTTTTGAAAAATCTCTAATAGTTCATTTGGCTGGGGGTTTTGTTCTATATGTAAAGTGGGTGATTCCAAATCTGCAAACCTGATTGGTCAAATAAACTAAGTGTTAAGCCTGGGTTCCCCAACCAGGGTTAGGGAGACAAACTAAACAGAATGTGCAGCGTTAGTCAGATAGGCACACAGATAAATGAGTGAGCTAAGCTTGTATGTTTATTAACATACAGTAAAAATAACAGATACGCTTGTGCTATCAAGAATATAGTTTATTCCATTATAAGTTCATAGCATAGTCAAATAACAGTCCAATAGTCATGTATCAAGTAGTCAGTCCATTCAGGGATATTCAGTTAGCAAAGTCCATGTAGAATATCCTATGTCAGTTCACTTACAAATCAGTCCTTTGTTCTCTCTCCCGATCGAGCAATGCAGTCTTGATTCCAAGCAGTAATCAGGGATCATCAAAGCCAGAGAGAGTAAGCTGTAGACTTGCTACTTTTATATTGTTTTCATAACCACTCCCACAATTGCTATTTCACAGTTAAAGCTGCAGACACTTTAACATACACTATGATTCATAGTTATTATTTCACCTAAACCAGTTAGGGTAAACAATGTTATCCCTAACACTAAGGATTGGATTGGTTCACTAGGAACCAATCCAAAGAGCTGCTAAAAGGCGGCAAATCTAAACAACTGCCATTGGCTGCAAGCAGGCAAGCCAGCCTGTATAAAAGGCTGGCCTCGGCTTCAGCCAAGTGTTCCTATTTACTAACTAGTTGAAGAATAAAGTATTTGTTGTTGGAACCCGGTCTACCTCGTGTGTTTTCCGAACAAAACACTGGCGATGAAGGTGGGATCGTCCTGAACGGAAAAACCTGCACGCGGTGATAAGAAGTCCAGATTACAACCAAGATGTCTGGAAACAACGCACCGCCCGCACCCTTCAATCTCAACTAAGAGGATTGGGATTCCTATGCTGATCGCTTCCAAATGTATTTGGAGAGCAATGAAATGGAAGACATTTCAGAGCAACGCAAGAGAGCGGTATTCCTGACGCACTGCGGGCCAACAGTTTTCAAGATGGCAAAGGCCCCGAAGTCCCGGGACGTTAAACAACTAACGTGGACAGAATTGCAAAGACTCCTCAAAGCACACGACGCTCCGATGGTGTCAAACTTAATAAAGCGACATGAATTTTACCGCAGAGACCAGAGAGAGGGAGAGACCGTCGCCGATTTCATCGCTGCCCTTAGACAATTAGGGGGTGAGTGTGAATTTTTGAACATTGACGAAGCAATGAGGGATCGCGTGGTGTTGGGCCTGAGAGACTCGACCACACAGAGTAAATTACTCAACAAGTTTGATATTGTGGTAATTAGGAGAAAAAGGAAATTATTCGAGATTTCTATGGGCAACTATATAAACAAGAGAATATTGATGAGGAAAAAATTAAACAGTATTTACAGAATATTAACTTACCGAAGATACCTAAAGAGACTGAAGAAATGTTAGAAAGTAATATAACAATGATGGAATTAAATGAAGCATTTAAGAGACAAAACAATGGGAAAGCACCAGGTCCAGATGGGCTTCCGGCAGAATTTTATAAAAAAATTTCAAGAATCATTGAACATCCCATTGTTAGAAGTTATGAATGAAGTTATGTTAAAGAAGATGACACCCAAAACATGGTCAGAGGCTTATATTACACTTATCCTAAAAGAAGAGGCTGACCCGTTGCAAATTAAGAATTATAGACCTATTTCCTTATTGAATGCAGATTATAAAATCTTTGCTTCAATTTTAGCAGAAAGACTGAAAAAATATTTAAATAATTTTATTCACCCAGATCAAAATGGATTTCTGCCAAAGAGACAAATTAGAGACAATATGAGAGTAATCTTGGATACTTTGGAATATTATGAGGCTCATCCTGAGAAGCAAATGGCTTTGATATTCCTAGATGCTCAAAAGGCATTTGACAACGTGAACTGGAGATTTATGTTATTACTATTGGAATAGATGGGTTTTGCCAGAAAATTTATTCAAGCAATAGAAGCCATATATAATAAACAGACAGCAAAAGTAATGTTGGAGGGAGAATTTACAGATCTTATTAATATAAGAAAAGGCACAAGACAAGGGTGTCCCCTATCTCCTTTGTTATTCGTATTGACTCTGGAAGTGTTGAATAGAAATATTAGGGATGACAAAAGTATAAAAGGAATGAAAATTAAAAAGGAAGAATTCAAACTACAAGCTTTTGCTGACGACTTAGCTTTTATTCTGGAAGATCCGTTAGAAACCGCTCCAAAATTATTGGAAAAGATAGAGACATATGGTGAGATGGCTGGCTTGAAAATAAATAAAGATAAAACAAAGATCTTGACAAAAAACATGTTACTGAGACAAAGAGAAGAACTGACAGATCTTTTGAAAATCCAAATTATAAATAAGGTTAAGTATCTGGGGATATATTTGGCAGCAAGATGTAGCACATTAAAAGAGAATAATTATATTAAACTCAAACAACAGATAATTACAGACTTGAAGAAATGGGAAAACTTGCAATTGTCATTAATAGGGAGAATTTCAACAATTAAGACGAATATTTTACCCAGAATTTTATTTCTCTTTCAAACAATACCAATTAGACTTGGAAAAGGCTATTTTGAAGACTTAAATAAAATCATGTTGAAGTTTATATGGCAAGGTAAAAAAGCGAGAATAAAGTTAAAGCTTTTGCAAGATGCTAGAACTAGAGGAGGTTTTGGCCTGCCTAATTGGGAACTCTATTATCAAGCTGCAAGTTTGATGTGGGTCAAAGAATGGATAACATTAAGAAAACATAGATTGTTGACATTAGAAGGACATGATTTACTGTTGGGCTGGCATGCTTTTTTATGGTACAAGGGAACTAAAACACAGAGGTATTTTAGAAGACATTATATACGGGAGTCTTTGTGGTTAAATTGGGAGAAGATAAAAAAACAATGTTATTTGAAAATTCCAGTTTGGTTATCGACTATTGAAGCATTTTCTTATCCTATGATCTATAAAAAGGAACAAACAGTTAGATATGGGGAATTGTTGGATGAAAAGGGTGCACTTAAATCGATTCAAAATTTAGAGGAACAAGGTATAAGGATGAATTGGTTTTCATATGCGCAAATACACTCAAGATATGATGAAGATTTTAAAATGGAAGGATTCTATGATAAACAGACTGATTTAGATAAGATATTGATGGGTACTGATGAGAAAGTAATTAAAAAATTATATGGTTATTTATTGGGATTTAAGTTAGAGGAAGAACAAGTTAAAGAAACTATGATTGCTTGGGGGAAGAATTTTGGATATGGGATTGATTTAGAGGAATGGCAAAAATTGTGGTCTCAAAATTATAAAATGACAATGTCAACAGCATATAAAGAAAACTTGTATAAGATGTTTTACAGGTGGCACTTCCCCCCGAGAAGAATAGCAAGAATGTTCAAGAACAAATCTGAAAAATGTTGGAAATGTCATCAGATACCTGGCTCATACTATCATATGTGGTGGACTTGTGAGGATGCCAGAAAATATTGGACTAAAATTCACATGTGGTTGGAAAAAATGACAAAGAAACACATAGATTTGAAACCAGAGATTTTTTTATTGGGAATTTTACCTGATACATATAATAAAGACTTGAAATATTTGATTGTAAATGTATTAACAGCGGCTAGGATTGTATTTGCTAAAAATTGGAAGAATGAGAAAATACCATTACAGGAAGAAATTATTAAGAAAATATTGGAATGTGCTGAGATGAGTAGATTGACATTTGAAATTAGAGAGCAAGAAGATAAACAATTTTATGAAATTTGGGATCTTTTTTATCAATGGTTAGATGATAAAATACGATAATAGAACATTAATATTATATCTATAAAGGATTTTTAGGATTGATTTGTTATGATTATATGATTTGTTATAGAATAAATTGTTTAAAGTATTGTTATCTCACAAAGCATGAATGATTAAAAGTATAGTCAAAAATTTTTTTCTTTTTTTTTTCTTTTTTTTTAGTAATAGTAGGATATGGATTGACAATATGAATTGTTATGCAATATAATTGTAATTGACTATAAAATGAATGCACAAAACTGATGAACCAACCGACACACCGGAAGTATATATGAGAGCAGATGTTTTTAATGTTTTGTATGTTATGCGTGTTTGTAGAAAATTAATAAAATTCTTTTCCAAAAAAAACCAAGCCCAACATCACCGTTACCGAAGCCATCGCGGAAGCCACAGCCGCTGAAGCCGCGAAAAAATCTGCCATAGCCATGAAAAAGATGAACACACACAGCGAAGAAACACCAACCAAAGACAGAAAGCAGCCTGCCACCACAACCCACTACGAAGAGTTGGGCGAAACAGTTGAATCGAGCGAAGAAGACGACGAGGTCCACCGTTTGCTCACGAACAGAAAAGAGCGTGAAAGAAGAAATTGGCGGGAATGCACTGGCTGCGGAGGAAACCATCCCCGAGCCGAATGCAGATTTCTCGATGCCATCTGCCGGCATTGCAAGAAACGAGGGCACATCGAGCAAGTCTGCAGGAACAAAAAATACAACAGCTCGACGAGACGCAGAAATTCCCCAACACGAGCTGAGCCTAAACGAGCCGAGAGAAAGTGGCAACAAGAGAAGCAAGCCAATACACACCAAACTGTCATGATACAAAGCGCTCAGACGGAAAGTGGGAAGAAAATTAAAGTCATCGTGAAAATCGAAGGAAAACACTGCAAGATGGAAGTGGACTCAGGGTCCTTCCTCTCCATGGTATCGTGGGACACAATAAAACAGCTAGTCCCAGGTATCAAACCCAAAGAATTGAAGAAGCAGCACCTAACCCTCAAGGACTATCAGGGAAACCAAATCCCTGTGGTAGGCATGGGACAATTCCAAGTCGCCTACAAACATCACGTCAAGGTGCTTCCGCTGACCATAGTCGACCAAAACAGACCAAGCCTCCTGGGCATCGAATGGTTCGCGCCATTGGGCATCGGGATGACTGGGGTCGATCGAGTGACTACAACCGGCTGGGAAGACGACCTCATCCGAGAATTCCAGGACGTTTTTGACGGCTCACTTGGCAAGTATCGGGGAAATCCCATTTCTTTCAATCTAAACCCCCAAATAGCCCCACGAAGAATAAAAGCCAGGCGAGTTCCTTTTGCGCTAAAGGCAAAAATAGAGGAACAGCTGGACAAATTAATAGCCCAAGGGGTGTTAGAACCTGTGGACCATGCCAAGTGGGAAACGCCTATTGTCACACCAATAAAACCTGATGGGTCCATTAGAATCTGTGGTGACTATAAGGCTACCCTGAACCACGCATTACAACCAAGCGCATACCCGGTGCCAGTAGTCCAGCATTTGCTTCATTCCCTGGGAAAAGGCAAAGTTTTCGCCAAACTCGACTTGGCACAAGCCTATCAACAACTCCCAGTGGACCCAGAAACAGCAGAAGCACAGACTATAGTCACCCATAAGGGCGCATTCAAATGTCACCGGCTCCAATTTGGAGTAAGCGTGGCCCCTGGCGTTTTCCAGAGTCTGATGGAACGCCTTCTAAATGGCATACAAGGAGTCGTTCCCTATTTTGACGACGTCCTAATCTCGGCCAGAGATGAAACTCAATTAAGGAAAAGACTCAAAAAAGTATTAACTAAGTTTAGGGAATATGGCCTCAAGGTAAAAAGAGAAAAGTGCTGTTTAATTAAGAATAGCGTCGAATTCCTGGGCTACTCAATAGACGGAGAGGGTATCCACCCTACAGACAAAAAAGTTAAAGCAATCAAAGACGCTCCTGAACCAAGAAATAAAACCGAACTACAAGCATTTTTAGGACTAATTAATTTCTATAATGTGTTCCTGCCAAACAAGGCCACTATAGCAGAACCGTTACACCATCTTTTAGACAAGAAGGCAACTTGGACTTGGGGTTACAAAGAAAAAAAAGCCTTCCAAAATATTAAAAGCTTGCTAACATCAACAAACGTTCTCATCCAATTTAGCAACACACTGCCATTAAGAGTGACCTGCGACGCCTCACCATACGGAGTAGGTGCCATCCTGAGCCACCAACTACCTGATGGCAGAGAAGCACCCGTCGCATATTACTCTACGACTCTATCCAAAACCGAGCGGAATTACAGCCAATTGGACAGGGAAGCCCTAGCAATTGTCGCTGGAGTAAAATGCTTCCACGAATACTTATATGGGCGGACTTTTCAAATCATAACAGACCACAAACTGCTAATGGGGATTTTGGAGGGAAACAAGCCAACACCTAATATACCGTCCCCAAGAATGACTAGATGGTCAGAGTTCCTAGGAGCTTATTCCTACACTCTGACACATCGCCCAGGGAAACAAATTTCCCATGCGGACGCTCTGAGCAGAGCACCCTTACCAGCAACCGACGAAGACCCGGCACCAGCGATGACAACGCTACAAATTGAGACTTGCCCCGATCTACCCATATCAGCTTATGATGTCGCCAGAGCCACCGCGAAAGACTCATTGACTGCCCACGTTCTTAGCTGGGTAGGTAAAGGCTGGCCGGAGAATCAAAAAACTGAAAACTTTAAACCTTTCCGGTCCAGACAGACTGAACTTTCAATCCAAAAGGGGTGTTTGTTGTGGGGTGATCGGGTGGTAATCCCTGCCAAATTACAACCCAGGGTACTTAGGTTGTTACATGAAGGGCACCCGGGAATGGTTAAGATGAAAAGCCTTGCTAGAAATTATGTTTGGTGGCCGGGTATTGATAAGGACATAGAGTATTGGGTAAGCTCGTGCAACAAATGCCAAGCAATTAGACCGTCGCCACCAAAAGCACCCGTTAAGGACTGGGAAACCCCTCGGGGACCTTGGTCAAGAATACACATTGATTTCGCGGGTCCTACCAAGGGGCATACCTTTCTGATTGTCGTTGATGCCTATTCGAATTGGCTTGAAGTAAAAGTTATGCCATCAACGACAACAGAAACTGTAATTAAAAAGCTGGACAACCTTTTTGCCACCCATGGCATACCGGACGTTCTTGTCTCAGATAATGGGTCACAGCTAACCAGCATACAATTTGAGCAATACCTAGCCTCCCTAGGTATAAGACATGCCCTAACCGTGCTGGCTCACCCGGCTGCGAACGGCAGGGCTGAGAGAATGGTCCGGTTTACTAAAGAAGGTTTAGAAAGAATGGACGCTGGAGATGTCCAACAGAAAGTAAACCGTTTGCTCACACTCCAGCACATAATGCCCAGTACCATAACCAACAAGTCCCCAGCAGAATTACTTATGGGGCGAAAGTTAAGATCTCACCTTGACAGGTTACACCCAAATTTTACCCCAGAAAACCCCCCTGACTCCTCTACACGGTTTAGACAATTCAAAATTGGCGATTTGGTATACGCTAAAAACTTCACCGGGGACCCAGTATGGCTACCAGGACAGATTACCCAAATCACAGGCCCCAAATCCTACCGATTAAAAATAGAGGATGGCAGGGAATGGAAGCGGCACATAGACCAGCTTCGATCCCGAATTATAGAGAGAACCACAGACTTACAAACATTCACCGAAAAAACCGGCGAATTGCAAACCAAGGTGGGGGGGGAATGGCGAGAAATAAATAAAGAACTGTTTAAAACCAAACCCAATGAAACATATGAACAAAAAGAGCAAATAAAAGACTCACTGTTTGGAGAGACTTGCGTGAAGAGCCCATCGGAAGGGGCCAGCCAGGCCAGCTCGACCTGCCCGGAGGAAACGGGAGGGAGCAGCAAAACCGCCAGCCTAAGAAACTCAGCGGCGGTAAAATGGCTGACTCACCCTTCCAGACGGTTCCAGGGAGAAGAACGGATGACATAGCAGCCCCATCTGAACCGGTCGAAGTCTTCACTAAGAATGAACCGCGCAAGTCAAGTCGAGTCGAGTCCGGAAAAGCCCCGCCTACCTGCGAGACTACGTCACCACGTAGGACTGAACTCAGGGGGGAGGGGTGTTCTATATGTAAAGTGGGTGACTCCAAATCTGCAAACCTGATTGGTCAAATAAAATAAGCATTGGATTGGTTCACTAGGAACCAATCCAAAGAGCAGCTAAAAGGCGGCAAATTTAAACAACTGCCATTGGCTGCAAGCAGGCAAGGCAGCCTGTATAAAAGGCTGGCCTCGGCTTCAGCCAAGTGTTCCTATTTACTAACTAGTTAAAGAATAAAGTATTTGTTGTTGGAACCCGGTCTACCTCGTGTGTTTTCTGAACAAAACAGGTTTGGTTGTTGTTGTTTTTTTGTACATTCAGGGATTGTGATGGCAAGACTTTCTTAAAACTCAAAATGTCATTTATTTATTTATGCTTAGGCTGGGAATGACAAGAAGATGGTCCAGGTATGTGCAAGATGCCTCCATAATGCAACGGGGCCTACTTCTTAAATCCAGAAAAAGCAAAACATTAGGTTCCTTTCTACATTTATATTCTCTGAAAGAACAATATCTTCAGTATTATCCAATCAGACTTTTGTTTGGTTAACAGGATTTTACAGTCATTTCCCCCCCATTTCCAAGTTCCATGGATGCTTGATGGGGGTGAGGTTTTAGAGCATGCAGATGTTAGTGGATCCAGTTAATGGTTCAACAGAGCAGCATGTGCAGCAATAGAACAGTATCTTTGGTTTCAACCAATATATATTCAGTAATGTGTTTTTCTTGACATATTTTGACCACTGCTTCACTGGCCTCCATTTCAGATGTTATCAGCATGCCCAAGCAGTCACTGCACATAAATACCAGGGAAGATTACGGACATGATGAAAGATGTTAAGGTCTGCACATTGTTAAGTACATAACCATTTAAAATAGAACCATTGTGTTTTCCAAATCCTAGCACTACTTTTGCTGCTCACAGTGTAAATGATGGCACATTTGCTGAAGTACTTTGGGCGAGTATATACCACCTCTATATAAATTCTTTTTTTGCACCCTAAAGATTAATTAATGTATAATGCGTGAGGGGGGGAAGTTGGGATTGTTGTCTGCAATTCTGAAGAGTTGCTACTGTTCTATATGTAAAGTGGGTGACTCCAAATCTGCAAACCTGATTGGCCAAATAAACTAAGCATTGGATTGGTTCACTAGGAACCACTCCAAAGAGCTGCTGAAAGGCGGCAAATTTAAGCAACTGCCATTGGCTACAAGCAGGCAAGCCAGCCTGTATAAAAGGCTGGCCTCGGCTTCAGCCAAGTGTTCCTATTTACTGACTATTGAAAGAATAAAGTATTTGTTGTTGGAACCCGGTCTACCTCGTGTGTTTTCAGAACAAAACACTGGCAATGAGGATGGGATCGTCCTGAATGGAAAAACCTGCACGCGGTGATAAGAAGTCCAGATGACAACCAAGATGCCTGGAAACAACGCACCGCCCGCACCCTTCAATCCCAACGAAGAGGATTGGGATTCCTATGCAGATCGCTTCCAAATGTATTTGGAGAGCAATGAAATGGAAGACATTTCAGAGCAACGCAAGAGAGCTGTGTTCCTGACTCACTGCGGGCCAACAGTTTTCAAGATGGCAAAGGCCCTTGCGAAGCCCCGGGACGTTAAACAACTAACGTGGACAGAATTGCAAAGACTCCTCAAAGCACACTACGCAACGATGGTGTCAAACTTAATAAAGCGACACAAATTTTACTGCAGAGACCAGAGAGAGGGAGAGACCGTTGCCGATTTCATTGCTGCCCTTAGACAACTAGGGGGTGAGTGTGATTTCCTGAACATTGACGAAGCGATGAGGGATCGCGTGGTGTTGGGTCTGAGAGACTCGACCGCACAGAGTAAATTACTCAACAAGCCCAACATCACCATGACCGAAGCCATTGCGGAAGCCACAGCCGCCGAAGCCGCAAAAAAATCGGCCGTCGTAATGAAAAAGATGAACATACACAGCGAAGAAACAAACCCAACCAAAGACAGAAAGCAGCCTGCCACCGCAACCCACTACGAAGAGTCTGGTGAAACATTCGAATTGAGCGAAGAAGACGACGAGATCCACCGTTTGCTCACGAACAGAAAAGAGCACGAAAGAAGGAATTGGCGGGAGTGCGCTGGCTGCGGAGGAAACCATTCCCGAGCCGAATGCAGATTTCTCGATGCCATCTGCAGGCATTGCAAGAAACGAGGGCACATCGAGAAAGTCTGCAGGAACAAAAAATGCTACAGCCCAACGAGACGCAGAAATTCCCCAACACGAGCTGAGCCTCAACGAGCCGAGAGAAAGTGGCAACAAGAGAAGCGAGCCAATACACACCAAACTGTCACTATAAAGAGCGCTCAGACGGGAAGCTGGAAGAAAGTTAAAGTCATTGTAAAAATCGAAGGAAAACACTGCAAGATGGAAGTGGACTCGGGGTCCTTCCTCTCCATGGTATCGTGGGACACAATAAAACAGCTAGTCCCAGGTATCAAACCCAAAGAATTACAGAAGCAGCACCTAACCCTCAAGGACTACCAGGGAAACCAAATCCCTGTAGTCGGCATGGGACATTTCCGAGTCGCCTACAAACAACACGTCAAGGTGCTACCGCTGACCATAGTCGACCGAAACAGACCAAGCCTCTTGGGCATCGAATGGTTCGCGCCACTGGGCATCGGGATGACCGGGTTCGATCGAGTGACTACAACCGGCTGGGAAGACGACCTCATCCGAGAATACCAAGATGTTTTTGACGGCTCATTTGGCAAGTATCGGGGAAATCCCATTTCTTTCAGTCTAAACCCCCAAATAGCCCCACGAAGAATAAAAGCCAGGCAAGTTCCTTTTGCGCTAAAGGCAAAAATAGAGGAACAGCTGGACAAATTAATAGCCCAAGGGGTGTTAGAACCTGTGGACCATGCCAAGTGGGAAACACCTATAGTCACACCGGTCAAACCCGACGGGTCCGTTAGAATCTGTGGTGACTATAAGGCTACCCTGAACCACGCATTACAACCAAGCGCATACCCGGTGCCTGTAGTCCAGCATTTGCTTCACTCCCTGGGAAAAGGAAAAGTTTTTGCTAAACTTGACTTAGCACAAGCCTATCAACAGCTCCCAGTGGACCCAGAAACTGCTGAAACACAGACTATAGTCACACATAAGGGCGCATTCAAATGTCACTGACTCCAATTTGGAGTGAGTGTGGCCCCAGGCGTCTTCCAGAGTCTAATGGAACGCCTCCTAAATGGCATACAAGGAGTCGTACCATATTTCGACGACGTCCTGATCTCAGCCAAAGATGAAACCCAATTAAAAAACAGACTCAAAGAAGTACTAAGTTCAGTGAATCTGGCCTCAAAGTAAAAAGAGAAAAGTGTTGCCTAATTAAGAATAGTGTCGAATTCCTGGGCTATTTAATAGACGGAGAGGGTATACACCCTACAGACAAAAAGATTAAAGCGATTAAAAACGCACCAGAACCAAAAAAAAGACCGAATTACAAGCCTTTTTAGGACTAATTAACTTCTATAATGTATTCCTGCCAAATAAGGCCACTATAGCAGAACCATTGCACCGTCTTTTAGACAAAAAAGCAATTTGGACTTGGGGTTACAGAGAAAAGCAAGCCTTCCAAAAAATTAAAAGCTTGCTAACATCCTCAAACGTTCTCATTCAATTTAGCAACACACTGCCCTTAAGAGTGACCTGCGACGCCTCACCATTCGGAGTAGGTGCCATCCTAAGCCACCAACTACCTGATGGCAGAGAAGCGCCTGTCGCATATTATTCAAGGACTTTATCTAAAACTGAGCGGAATTACAACCAATTGGACAGATAGGCACTAGCAATTGTCGCAGGAGTGAAACGTTTCCACGAGTACCTATACGGGCGGACTTTTCAAATTATAACAGACCACAAACCGCTAATAGGAATTTTGGCGGGAAACAAACCTACACCAAATATCCTCTCCCCAAGAATGACGAGATGGTCAGAGTTCCTAGCAGCCTACTCATACACTCTGACACACCAACCGGGGAAACAGATTTCACACGCGGACGCTTTAAGCAGAGCACCCATGCCAGCGACTGAAGAAGACCCAGCACCAGCGATGACAGCACTACAAATAGAGACTTGCCCCGATCTACCCATATCAGCATATGATGTCGCCAGAGCCACCGCAAAAGACTCTTTGACTGCCCGTGTTCTTAACTGGGTAGGTAAAGGCTGGCCGGAAAATCAAAAAACTGAAAACTTTAAACCTTTCCGGACCAGACAAACCGAACTTTCTATTCAAAAAGGTTGTTTACTGTGGGGTGATCGGGTGGTTATTCCTAACAAACTACAACCTAGGGTACTTAGTATGCTACACGAAGGCCACCCGGGGATTGTAAAAATGAAAAGCCTTGCTAGAAGTTATGTCTGGTGGCCGGGTATTGATAGGGACATAGAATACTGGGTAACCTCATGTAACAAATGTCAAACAATTAGACCATCCCCACCCAAAGCACCCATTAGAGATTGGGAAATCCCACGGGGCCCCTGGTCACGAATCCACATCGATTTTGCTGGTCCAACTAAAGGACATACCTTTCTGATTGTTGTGGACGCCTATTCTAACTGGTTAGAAGTAAAAATTATACCATCAACAGCAAGTGAATTAGTAATAAAACAACTGGACCGCCTTTTTGCCACCCATGGCATTCCGGACGTCCTCGTGTCCGATAATGGACCACAACTAACCAGCCTACACTTTGAACAATACCTAGCCTCCCTAGGTAGTAGACATGCCCTAACCGCGCCGGCCCATCCGGCTGCAAACGGTAGGGCAGAGAGAATGGTCCGATTTACAAAGGAAGGGTTAGAAAAAATGGACACTGGAGATGTACAGCAAAAAATTAACCGATTGCTCACACTCCAGCACATAACATCCAGTACCACAACCAACAAGTCCCCAGCAGAGCTACTCATGGGGAGAAAACTAAGGTCACACCTTGATAGATTGCACCCAGAATTCACGCCAGAACCCCCCCCCCCCGACTCCTCTACACGGTTTAGAAAATTTGGAATTGGCGATTTAGTCTATGCCAAAAACTTCACTGGGGACCCAGCATGGCTACCAGGACAAATTACGCAAATAACAGGCCCCAAATCCTACCGGTTAACAATAGATGATGTCAGGGAATGGAAGCGGCACATAGACCAGCTTCAATCCCAAAATATAGAAAGAACCACGGACATACAACCATTCGTCGAAAAAACTGACGAATTGCCAACTAAGGTGGGGGGGGGGGGATCGCAAGAATTAAATAAAGAACCGTTAAAAAATAAAACCAATGAAACATATGAACAAAAAGAGCAAATAAAAGACTCACTGTTTGGAGAGACTTGCGTGAAGAGCCCATCGGAAGGGGCCAGCCAGGCCAGCTCGACCTGCCCGGAGGAAACGGGAGGGAGCGGCAAAACCGCCAGCCTAAGAAACTCAGGCGGCGGTAAAATGGCTGACTCACCCTTCCAGACGGTTCCAGGGAGAAGAACGGATGACATAGCAGCCCCATCTGAACCGGTCGAAGTCTTCACTAAGAATGAACCGCGCAAGTCAAGTCGAGTCGAGTCCGGAAAAGCCCCACCTACCTGCGAGACTACGTCACCACGTAGGACTGTACTAAGAGGGGAGGGGTGTTCTATATGTAAAGTGGGTGACTCCAAATCTGCAAACCTGATTGGTCAAATAAACTAAGCATTGGATTGGTTCACTAGGAACCAATCCAAAGAGCTGCTGAAAGGCAGCAAATTTAAGCAACTGCCATTGGCTACAAGCAGGCAAGCCAGCCTGTATAAAAGGCTGGCCTCGGCTTCAGCCAAGTGTTCCTATTTACTGACTAGTTAAAGAATAAAGTATTTGTTGTTGGAACCCGGTCTACCTCGTGTGTTTTCTGAACAAAACAGCTACAATCATGTATAACCCTTCCCATTCCTCCACTTCTCATTCTTAGCTCCATTTATTCACAAACATCCATGGCCATGTTGCATCTGTTTGGCTAATTTAGCCTCACCTAGGTGTTTTCAGGGATGTACTGATGTCTACCCAGGCTTATAGTTTACAAAGCAAATGTTAAGACTGAGTGAGGAGGAGTGTGTGTAGCAGTAAAGGTGAAAGTAAATGGCATAAAGATGGGGAAGTGGAGGCAACATCTAGAGGTTGGCAACTATTATAAGCAGGCAAGAGGAATATTACTGAACTGTCAAGATCATAAGCTACAGTGACATAAGATCATGTAGCTAATGATCTTGACAGAGTGGCATGGTGGTTAGAATACAGTATTGCAGGCTAATTCTGCTGACTGCTAAGAGTTTGATTCTCACCGACTGAAGGTTGATTTAGCCTTCCATCTTTCCGAGGTGGGTAAAATGAGGACCCAGATTGTTGGGGGCAATAGGCTGACTCTGTAAAATGGCTTAGAGAAGGGAGCCCAGCACTGGAGCTTAGCAGCAGCTAGAAAAGGAACAACCACACTGAAACAGAACATCATCCCAACTAGTGGAAGAACTTTTGGAAAAAGGCAAAGGCTACTTTGAGAATTTTGTTTGACTGAGTGTTAACAGTCTGAGTATTAAAGACATAGTTCTGTGGCAACATCACCTTGCAAAGTCCTAGAAAAGTGGACTTGATCCAGAGCAATAGACTATTGACGGGGAATGCAATAAAGCATTGTGTACAGATACACAATACTACACTGTGCCACTGTGCCCAATCCTTGGAAAGTAAAGAACCCTCACATTACAGTTTATATTTTGTGACCTAATTAATCATTGGCTTCTGATAATTAGATCACAAAATATAATCAATGTATATAGCATAAGACAACGCTTTGTTTAGAAGAGGCTTCTACCTTTGCTGAAATGTCCTAAAGCAGGAGTGATTCATATCATTTATGCATTATAATAATATGCCACACGGGGATTTCAAGGTTAATATGCCACAGCTGAATGAGCAAATCCTCAATAGGTAGTTCAAAGGACTGAACTCTAATGCTTTCACTTCAGCTTGTTTTGTGCATTTGGTACAATTATTTCAGCAACTGCTCAGCAGCTTTCTGGTCCCAGAGAGACTCTCTCTTCATATTAGACATTTTTTCAGTGCTTAATCATGGCAGAAATTCTCAGCTGTTCCTTCTGGTACCAGAGGACCTTTAGGTCTCCCAGAACATTATTTAACTGATGCTAATGCTGGCGAAGGGATGACTTATCTCTCTCATGAGAATTCAAAAGGAATCTCAATCAAGTAAAACTCTCTCTTTACTGTGGATGCTTTCAGGATTTTAGAGCGTGCAGAGAAACACACCATTTGAAGAGAACCATCACACTTCCTTTGCCTTTGTCTTCTTAGGTGTGCAAACATTTTCCAATGTGTAATTGTGCCAAGGATATAACAAACACCAAAGAATAAAATGTGTGAATAAGATGACTTAAGTTCTTACTCTATACCCAATGTATGTATGTATGTATGTATGTATGTATGTATGTATGTATGTATG
>BLBF01000005.1:54196350-54224688 GCA_015471245.1 Laticauda colubrina | reverse complement strand
CCCCCCCCCCCCCCCCCCCCCCCCCGCTACTATGCCTATGCTGTGTCTCCAGAGCAATTTTAAAGAGGGATTTAGTGCTCATAAATGAAGGAGTTGGGATCAGATGAGGATGGAGGTGTCATGCTCCTGTCAGAGTATGAATCCAAGGAGGAAGACAAACAACTGACAGGGAGTGGGAGTTTAGCGATAGAGGAAACTGGGGAAGGGCAAAGTCTAACTGGGCAGAGCAGGGCAGAGGTAGAACAAGGAAGAGGGAGTTCAGAGGAAGACCCAGGCCCACCCCCTTTTCATCCTAGGGCATGCAGGAAGGAACGGAGAAGACAGCAACTTGGGTTGCATGGTTTACGGGGGAGGAAAGTGCCCTGATTCCCTTCATTAGACACACCTGAGAATGAGAGTTTTTAAAAGAGATGCAAACTGAGTGCAGTGGGAACAAACTGGGAACAAACGTGAGTTTATCTTGTGTTGACTTTGGTTATCTGTGTTCCTGGAATCCTTCCAACCAGACTGATTTACTGCCATTCCTTCGTGGATGGAATTTCTTCTCTTGCCCTGCCAGACTAATTATCTCATCTTGCCCTGATTGGACTTACAGTTTTTGTTGACAATGTTTTGGACTTGATTCTCTGCACCCAAAGGCTGGTCCTGGGAAAGTTTTTCTCCAGCCCAGAAAGTAACCAGGACACTGGGGGCAAAGTTGGAGCTAACAAAGGGACTCCTACTGATTATCTGTTGTGTTGTCTTTGTGCCACTTCCTGGGTCGTTACAGGAGGCACTCAAAGTTATGGCTCATTTCCTCAGCATTAGCTTTGCTTTGCCTACTGTCTGATACATAGTAAAAGCTTTGAATGTCAATGGACAGGCTTGAAAATCATGCTAAATTATGTTTCTCTAATTCATGCTTATTGAACAAACCATAGTTTGAAAATGCAGGATAGGATAATGATTTATTTAATTATGTTTATTGATTAGATTTTAATCCCACTTTTATTTCTTTATTAGTAATTCAAGGAGGCAAACATACAATACTCGTTCTGACTCCTGTTTTTCCCACAACAAATACTCTGGGAGATGGTTTGAGATGACAGAGAAAGAGAATGACCCAAAATCGCCCAGATGGCTTTCATGGCTAAGGTAATCCAGCACCTAATCACTAAGCCAAACTCTATCATCAAGTTCAAAGTTCTGTAACATGCAAAATGGCATGTCATTTTAGGATTTTATACAAATTAGCTTTAATGTGTGTTGTGAATAAAACTTACTTCGTGCATTTTATTAGACACTTCAAGAAACATAACAGTTATATGGGACTTGTTTGCTATTATAAAGGGTAACAAACAAAAGTTTAGGCAGAAATGTTCAGCTAAGATAACCTTAAATAATGTACTAAATACTTTCTTTAAAAGTTGCAATCCTGCCTTTATTATTTTTATAAATAATTCAAAGCATACTTAGAACTCCTTCCACTTCCTATTTTTCCCACAGGAAGATTGTGAGATGAGTTGGACTGAGAGAGGGCGTTTGGCCCAAAGTTTCCCAGTCAGCTTTAATACTAAGATAGGATGAGAATATACAAACTCCTGGTTTCTAAGGTCTGGTGCCTTAATCACAAGACCAATCTGTCTCTCTTGGGGTCATCCAATATACTAAGCCTCATTTACAAATCAGAATGACTGAAAATATATGACCTAAGCTAAACTGACTGTTATATGTGTTCCGTTTGGAAATAAGGTGCGTGAGACCGGATTCCAACAAACCGCTCTTTATTCAACAGTAAAGCAACTGGTAACAGAACGTTTGCCCAAGCCATGGTCCGGCGGGCCAATCGGAATGGCTCTTCATTAACCAATCCGAGAGCGGCCTTTTGGTACCCCTTGGTACTGGGTATGCGCTTTGTTGGAGAGCATGATTTAGGGTTGCCTTATCGTCTCCACAGATGCGCACTGACCCATCTGGTTTGACAGGAGTCACGATGGGTGTTTCCCACCTGGCATGGTCGATTGGCTCTAACACTCCTTTTGCTATTAGTTTGTTTAGTTGTTCATCAATTTTTGGTTTTAACGCAAAAGGGACGCATCTGACTTTGAGCCGGATGGGGCTATTTTCGGGTCTAGGCTAAACAATATTGGGGTCCCCTTGTACTTGCCGAGAGTCCTATCGAAAACATCCCGGAACTCTTACAACAGGCTCTCTTCCCAGTTGGCTGCAACAATGCTGTTGATCCTGGTCATCCCAATTCCCAGGGGCACGAACCATTCGATTCAGGAGACTAGGTCGATCACGGTCGACTATAGTCAGAGGCAAAATTTCAGCGTGATTTTTAAACTCAACGAGGAAATGTCCAAGGCCCACTACCAGGTTTCGATTTCCCTGGTAGTCCTTTAAAATCAGCCTTTGTTTTTCAAGTTCTCTTTGTTTGATGTTCAGTATCAGGCATCGGATGGTGTTCCAAGATACCATGGACAAAAAGGATCCGGAGTCGACTTCCATCTCGTGGGTTTCCCTTCAAAGTTTACCTCTATCCGGACTTTTTTTACATTTGCTGCCCTGGCATTTCCGATTGTTATCGTCTGGTGCGTTTCCTCTCTGTCGCTCGTTTTTTTATTTCTACTATCTCGGTTCCATCTGCTTCCGGCTTGTCTCTCTTCATTTCTGTGGGGGGGGGGGGGGCGTGCTGCCGCATCTTTTAGGACTATAGCTCTTTTTGTTTTGGCAGACGCTTTCGATGTGCCCCCGTTTGTTACAAGCTCTGCAGATTGCATCTAGGAACCTGCATTCAGATCGCGGGTGGTTACCTCTGCATCCGGCACACAGAAATTCCCGCCTGCTTCTTCTTTTTTCCCGTCATTTTTTGTCTGATTGAAGTCTATGGACATCTTCATTGTCGTCATCAGTGTTGCTCGGGGAATCGAGATCTTCATAGTGGGCGGTTGTTGTGGGCTGTTTCTTGCTTCCCTCCACCTTCTTTTCTCTGGGTTGATTCGGCGGATCCGGAATTGAATTCATCTGGCGCATAGTGGCTGCGGATTTCTTTGCTGCTTCTGCGGCGGTGGCTTCTGCGATGGCCTCGGCCACAGTGATGTTCGGTCTATTTAGCAGCTTACTCTGGAGTGTAGTGTCCCTCAATCCGAGGACCACATGGTCCCTCATGACCTCGTCCATGTTCTGGAACTCGCAGGCTCCTCCGATGTGTCTCAGGGCTGCTACAAAATCTCCGACGCTCTCATCTTCTTTTTGGTCTCTCTTGTAGAACTCATGCCTTTTTATCAAGTTGGAAACCACAGGCACGTAATGTGCTCGGAGCATTCTGTTCAGCCTGGGCCAAGTCATCTGCTTCACATCTCTTGGTTTGGCTAGCGCCTTTGCCATTTTAAAAATGGCTGGTCTGCAGTGTGTGAGGAAGACAGCCCTCTTCCTCTGGTCAGATATCTCTTGCAGTTTGTTGCCTTCTAAAAACATTAGAAAATGATTGATGTACGACTCCCAATCTTCCTCATCAGGGTTGAATGGTGCGGGTGGTGCATTGTTACCAGCCACCTCACTCGCTCAATTCTTGTTGCTGCGTGTTTTGGTCTCGCTCTTCTACGACGATCCCATTCTCATTGCCAGTGTTCTGTTTGGAAATAAGGTGTGCGAGACCGGGTTCCAACAAACAGCTCTTTATTCAACAGTAAAGCAACTGGTAACGGAATGTTTGCCCAAGCCGTGGCAGCCCTTCTTATAGTGGCTTGCTCGCGGCTTGTGGCCAATGACAGTACTTCAAGTGTTCCCGCCATCCAGTGGGCCAATTGGAATGGCTCTTCATTAACTAATCCGAGTGCGGCCTTTTCGGCCAATCAGTTTAAGGTATTTGGAGTCTACCAAGTTCTATACACAACAATATGGCTTAGAGCAGGGGTGTCAAACTGGATTTCTTGGAGGTCCAGATCAGCATTGTAATTGTCTTCCATGGGCCAGCCAGGGGGTGGTCAGGGAGAGGCGGGAGAGGGCCTCCTACACCATCCTGCTGGCCAAAATGGGCGATGGGTTGCCCCGCATGCCTTGTTTTTGGCCTGGAAGGCCTCTGGAACCAACCTGCCAGCCAAAATGGGCTGGGGGGGGGCATGGACACCTCCGTGTGCTCCATTTTGGCCAGTAGAGTGTTGCAGGCACTAAACTAGCTACTTGCTGCCATGTGATAATTATCTGGATTATTGTGGCCTAGATAGAATATATCCATTGTTTCAACTATTTCAAGTTAACTTCTCATTTTTGGCAATAAAATTGGATTACTAAAGCATAATTCTGTGCTCTAGATGAGCTGCGGAATATTGATTGTGTAGTCCAATTTGGGAAAAATATTATATTAACATATTGAGCCCTGTTGTTTTCTTTTTTCTCTGGGCATTCACATTCTGGACAGAGAGAACTACTGCTTTGAAAGAGGGGCAAAAGAGGGGCAAAAGAGGCCATCTATATTACAGCCCTCTCTCAACAGAGGGTGCAGGTTCTGACATAATTTATCTCTTGTTTATAATTACAATCATTTCAGCAGTTCCAAGAAGGTTTCACACCTATTTTCACTATTCTGGTGACCTTGAGGGCACAGATAATTTCCCAGAGGTCTCAATGACTCTCAGAGAGCTACTGACTCACCTTCAAAGTGCTAACAATCAGATGACTGTGTTCTGTCCGGAAAAACGTGAGGTAGACCGGGTTCCAATAACAAAGTCTTTATTAAGTAACACAGTTGGGAAAACGGAACATTGGCTCAGGCTGCGGCAGCCTTTTATATGTTTTTCTCTGCCGGCTTTAGCCAATGACAGGTATTTGATATTTGCCGCCGTTTTAGCAGCCATGTGGATTGGTTCCTATTGAACCAATCCCCATTCGAGTTCTTTAGCCAATCAGAATTCAGTCTTTAGGAGTCTACTATTTTTATACAGAACACCCCTCCCCTCTTGGTTTAGTCCTACGTGGTGATGTAGTCGCGTAGGTAGGTGGGGCTTCTTTTGACTTGACTGGACTTGCGCGGTTCATTTCTCTTGGAGACTTCGACTGGTTCGGATGGGGTTGTTGTCTCTCCAGTCTTTCTCCATGGAACCGCCTGGAAGGGTGAGTCAGCCATTTTACTGCCGCCTGATTTTCTTAGGCCGGTGGTTTTGCCGCTCCCTCCTGGTTTCTCCAGGCAGGTCGAGCTGGCCTGGCTGGCCCCTTCGATTAGATTCCTCTCGCAAGTTTTTTCTAACTGTAAGTCTCTTTTTTGCTCTTTTTGGTAGTTATTGTATTCTGTGTTTAATTTAAACGGTTCTTTATTATTTTCTCATATTTCCTCCCCTCTTTGATTTGATTTTCGTTGTTTTCTTAATATTTGTGGTTGTGTGTTTGTATTTCTTTCAATGTTTCGGGAGCGAAGCTGGTCTATGTGCCGCTTCCATTCCCTGCCGTCGTCTATGGTTATTCGGTAGGACCGGGGGCCTGTAATTTGTGTAATTTTTCCTGGAAGCCATAATGGGTCTCCGGTAAAGTTTTTTGCATAGACTAGGTCGCCTATTTCAAATGTCCTGAAATGGGTGGGGGAGTCGGGGGGTTTTTCTGGTGTATAGTTTGGGTGCAATCTGTCTAGTTGCGATCTAAGATTACTAAGTTCCCCATTAGTAATTCCGCTGGACTTTTGTTTGTTATGGTACTGGGTGTGATATGCTGGAGGGTGAGTAGGTGATTTATTTTATCTTGGACATCCCCAATGTCCATCCTTTCTAAACCTTCTTTGGTAAATCTAATTGTTCTCTCTGCCCTACTGTTTGCAGCCGGGTGGGCCGGTGCGGTTGGGCATGTCTGATACCTAGGGAGGCTAGGTATTGTTCGAATTGGATGCTCGTTAATTGTGGCCCGTTGTCGGACACTAGGATGTCCGGCAGGCCATGGGTTGCAAAGGGTTTGTCAAGTTGTTTAATAACAGTTGTCGTAGATGGCATGATTTTAATCTCTAGCCAGTTTGAGTATGCATCTACAACAATTAGGAAGGTATGTCCCTTAGTTGGACCCACAAAGTCTATGTGGATTCATGACCAGGGGCCTCGTGGGGTTTCCCAGTCCCTAATGGGTGCTTGTGGCGGGGAAGGCCTATTTCTTTGGCATTTGTTACAAGAGTTTACCCAGTATTCGATGTCCTTATCTATACCCGGCCACCAGACATAGCTTCTAGCAAGGCTTTTCATTTTAACAATTCCAGGGTGGCCTTCGTGAAGCATATTGAGAACCCTCGTTTGTAATTTGGAGGGGATAACTACCCGATCACCCCACAACAAACAACCTTTTTGAATTGAGAGTTCAGTTTGTCTGGTCTGGAAAGGTTTAAAGTTCTCAGTTTTTTGGTTTTCCGGCCAGCCTTTACCTACCCAGTTCAGTATACGGGCAGTCAATGGGTCCTTTGCGGTGGGTCTGGCGACATCATACGCAGATATGGGCAGATTTGGGCATGTCTCTATCTGCAGGGTGGTCGTCATCGGTGCCGGGTCTTCCTCTACAGTTGGTAGCGGTCCCAGGCCTACTACAGGAATTCGGTTTCCTTGGTAGTCCTTGAGGGTTAATTTTTGTCTCTGGAGTTCCTTGATTTTGATGTCTGGAACCAGTTTTTTGATGGTGTCCCATGACACCATTGATAGGAAAGATCCAGAGTCAACCTCCATCTCGCAGGGGTTGTCTTCAATTTTTACAATTATTTTTACCTTCTTCCCGCTTTCCGTCTGAGCGCTTCCGATAGTGAAAGTCTGGTATGCTTTCTCTTGGTTAGTGGCTTGCTTGTTTCGCTGCCACTTTCTCTTGGGTTGTCTTGGCTCAGCTTTTGCTGGGGAGTTGCTGCCTCTTTTTGGGCTGTAATTTTTTTTGTTCCTGCAGACTTTCTCGATATGCCCCCTTTTCTTGTACACTCTGCAAATGGCATTGAGGAATCTGCAATCGGCTCGAGGATGGTTTCCCCCGCAGCCAGCGCATTCCTGCCGATTTCTGTTTTCGCGCCCTTTCTTGTTGGCGTATAGGCGGTGGACTTTGTCGTCTTCCTCCCCAGATTCTGACGTCTCGTCGAATTCTTCGTAGTGCGTGGTGATGGGAGATTGTTTCTTCCCTCTAGCCGGGCTTGTTTCGTCATTGTTCACGTTCATTTGCTTCATTTTGACTGCCGATTTTTTCGCGGCTTCAGCAGCCGTGGCTTCTGCGATAGCTTCGGCTACTGTTATATTGGGTTTATTCAGCAGTTTGCTCTGTATGTTAGAGTCTCTTAAACCCACTATTACTCGATCCCGCATCGCTTCATCTAAGTTCAGAAACTTGCACGCTTCCCCTATTTGTCGGAGGGCTGCCACAGAATCAGCGATGGTTTCGCCTTCTTTCTGGTCTCTCAGATAAAACTCGTGCCGCTTGATTAAATTTGACACCACTGGTGCATAGTGGGCCTTTAGTGTTCTTTGGAGCTCTGTCCAAGTCAATTGTTTCACATCTCGGGGCTTCACCAAAGCCTTGGCCATTTTGAAGACTGAGGGCCCACAGTGTGTCAAGAAAACAGCTCTCTTACACTGGTCTGAGATTTCCTCCATTTCATTGCTCTCCAGATACATCTGGAAACGGTCTACGTAGGATTCCCAATCTTCTTCATTGGGATTGAAGGATGCGGGTGGCGCATTGTTTCCAGCCATTGTTTTTCGTCTGGTTTTTTTTTATCTGTCGCCACGTGCTCAGTCTCGCGTTTAGGACGATCCTACCTTCGTTGCCAGTGTTCCGTCCCGAAAAACGCGAGGTAGACCGGGTTCCAACAACAAAGTCTTTATTAAGTAACACAGTTGGGAAAACGGAACATTGGCTCAGGCTGTGGCAGCCTTTTATATGTTTTTCTCTGCCGGCTTTAGCCAATGACAGGTATTTGATATTTGCCGCCTTTTTAGCAGCTATGTGGATTGGTTCAATAGGAACCAATCCTCATTTGAGTTCTTTAGCCAATCAGAATTCAGTCTTTAGGAGTCTACTATTTTTATACAGAACAGACTGGTTATTGAAATCCTTCCATTCCCCAACATTCAGTCAGCATTGAAGAAGCTTCTTGAATGAGAAGTGAAATGTCTTCAAGAAAAAAAAAACAAAGAAAGTCCAGTTGCCTTTTGAAAAAGCACTTATAATCACCACAGACAATTTTTTTCTCTAGAACTGATAGTCCTGTTAGCTATAAAACTGCCATCTCGTTGTTGTTTCTCTAATAATTCAGCATATCATGGGCAGGCACGAAGATATTCTTAGTGAGGACTGCAGTAAGATTGAGTCACATACTGGTATATAAAGAATGAAATCATAAAAGGCTATTTTGCAAAACAAGCCAAAACAAAGCTATTTAAGTCTATTTAAAAGTAAACTGCATGAGGTTTAATGATTCCTGTTACAAGAAAAGTGCATCTAAGATTGAAGCTTCAGTAGTAATTTTGCAATTTATTTTAACTAATTTTAGCTAAATGGTTAATTTATGCAATTGTGTGAGAAACAGCTCTTCCTCTTTTCCTCTCTCCTTCATTTTGTAACCTGGCCAACAGTTATTGGTAACGGGAAAAAAGGAAATGACTAAAAATAAACAGTGAATCACAGAAAAATGACATTACTAAAAATTAACAAGGGAATCCAATTGCCATAGCAACATCAATTGGAGAGAAAAACTATTTTACTTTCTAGTTTTTCTGTAACCCACAAATATTGCCAAAATATTTTAAACCTCACCCTCCATGTTGTCCTATCTTAGGTCTCATATTTTATTCAGGCATATGGCATAACCATGTTATTTCAGAGTTGTATCAACCCCCAGTGGCTGTATCCATACATTACTAACAGATTAGTGTGATGTAAGCATCTGGTTCTTCTCAAACAAGAATATGTAATTATTCTGATACAACATGATCACAGGACTAAGTCATTTATCTGTTGAACAGAAAAGCAATATATAAATATATCTAAGATTTGTCAGGATATGTTTGGATATTGTGGGTTGACTTCAAAGCCTTCTAAACCAAATCCTTTTAAATTTATGACTTTGGCTGCTAACGTGACCTATTACTACTGCTTGATTACCTAAACTTGTGGTATGAACAAGACCGTGAAACTTTAATGGGGGTTGTATGGTGTTCAGCACTGTTTCCTTTTGGATCACATATAGAATACCAGCTGCTGGATAGCAATAGAACAAGAGCAGAGGTGGTGTTCAGCAGGTTCTGACCAGTTCTGGAGAACCGGTAGTGGAAATTTTGAATAGTTGGGAGAATCGCCCAATCCCGCCTCTGACTGGCCTTGCCAACTCCATCTCTTCTCTGCCTCCCATTGAGTCCCAGCTGATTGGCTGGGTCTTCTTTGGTTGCCCTGCACAGGAGAACAGAGCTGTAAAGCAGGTCAGTGGGGTGGGGAGGGAAGGGGGATTTTGCAGTATCCTTCTCCTGCCATGCCCACCAAGCCAAGCCATGTCCACCAAGCCAAGCCATGCCCACAGAATTGGTAGCAAAAAAAAATTGAATCCCACCGCTGAATGAGAGGGTTGTTGCCTTTTGGTCCATGATGCAAGCATTCAATATGCAGTTACTAAAGCCCCTGTCCCACTGCACCAACAGATGCAAAGAGGATGTAAAACCTTAAAAAAAGCTTGCCATCCATTGGAAAATGCTATGCATCCGTTGTGTACTCACTACATACATGTTTCATACACTCTATCCCTCAAGCATCCGTCCACTGAGATTTCATCCGCACAAGAAGTTTTGAGCTGCACAAAACTTTTTGAACAGATGAACTTTCCGCCATGTACGATGTACATCCGCGACATATACGGGCAACAAATGTTCTATGTATGTTATCATCCGTTAAACGTCCACTGTATCCTCTCTGCATCCTCTGGCCATCCTCGCAACTCACATCTGCTGCAGCTGAAAATGGAAAGAGGGAGGAAACAAAAGGTACACGGAACGTCCACACAGCGTTTGTAGCACGGAAATAGGAAGGATGTAGTGTATGCATCTCGTATATAAAGGATTAAAACGGACAAAACGTTTGTATCTGGGATGTACCTTGGATATTTAGGATGTCTGCAGTATGTCTAGAGTATGTAGAAGGACACCTTGCGGACTACTGATATTTCCTATAAAAAGTGGGAGGAAATCATCTGGATCTCAGTATGAGTCCAGCAGCCGTGATGTACAGACCTCTGTACACCCTTGGTCTTGGTCTTCCACATCATCCATTGTTCTCCACCATGGATCATGACACAGTCCGTATGGTAGCTGTGATCATTCATCACGAGAACCAAACCCTGTTCAGACTGTTTCACCTTTTTATACACAAGGAGAAGAAGGAGATGTCCAAGAGCTGTGTGGGTCCGAGGATGGATCGTGAGAAGAATGGAGTTTGGACTGTATGACCAGTTGATGGTGGAGCTGAGGAATGAAGACCCTCGTGCATTCCATCACTTCATGAGGATGCCACCAGCCATGTTTGACGAACTTGTATAGCGTCTGAGACCCAGGTTGACCAAAAATCCGTCCCAGCCTGGACCCTGGACTGAAGGTGGCACTGACTCTGTGCCACCTGCCCTCTGGAACCATATAAAGAAACATGCAGTATGCGTGGAGAGTGCCACACAACAGCATCAGCAAAGTGGTCAGAGAAGTGGTGCAGGCCATCATCGAAGAATACATGGAGGAGCTCCTCAAGTGCCCCACCACTGAACAAGGCTGGAGGAAACTTGCAGAACAGTGGTATCAGAGGTGGAACTTTCCCCACACCGTTGGAGCCATAGATGGGAAGCACGTGGCCTGCAAAGCTCCAGCCAACTCAGAGTCCACTTATTTCAACTACAAGGGCTTCTTCAGTATCATCCTCTTTGCCATGGTTGATGCTGACTAAAAGTTCATCTACATCAATGCTTCAGGCAACGGGTCAGCTTCAGATAGCCAGGTATACAATGTAAGTGACCTCAAGGATGGGCTGGAACGCAACCTCATCATGGGTTTTCCAGATCCAGACCCCCTATCCAATGACACACAAGATGTTCCCTACTTCATCGTTGGAGATGACGCCTTCTCCCTCAGAACCTACCTGATGAAGCCGTACAGTTCCAGATACCTCACCCATGAAGAGAGGATCTTCAACTACAGGCTGTCCAGGGCAAGACGGGTGATGGAGAATGCCTTTGGCATCCTGGCCAACAGGTTCCAGATACTTCTCACCACCATGCAACATGAGGCACATACTGCGAGGAGCATCGTGGAAGCTTGCTGCATCCTGCACAATCTCATGCGCATCCGCTATCCAGTGTTGCAGAACAGACTTGTGGACTGTCAACAAGGGAATGGGAATGGCCTGGTGAATGGAGGCAAGGACATAACCTGATAGACACTGTGGATGTACAAGGCCCCAACAGAGCTTCACGTGAAAGGAAGAAGCAGCACAACCTCCTGAGACACTGGTGCAACTCCTCAGCTGGAGCAGTGGAGTGCCAAGACAGGATGATAGATGATTAATCGATGCTTCCTTGAAGCTGTCGCATAATGATGAGATTTTGCCATGTATGTTGAGTCGTCCTACAATGAATAGGGCATAAATAAAGAGCTTTGTTTATTTTAAAATGTGTTGATCAATGAATAAATTGTTATTGATAATAAAGGTCCATATGTGTGGCAGCTGGGATGGGGGACCATACAGTCCTACTATGCTTGCACTGGAGGTTTATCTATCCCACAACTATCCTTATCTATCCCACAACTATCCTTATCTATCCCACAACTATCCTTATCTATCCCACAAGCATGCAAAGGTTTAACCATTTGTTAAAAGTTTTCACCAACACTTTATTAAGTAAAAACTGAATTAAGTGTGTTAAGCAAAGATAACCTTTATTAACTGTCTTAAGTAAACTGTATGACGTTATTAAAAAAGCAAAATGACCCAAGTGTCTTAAGCAAAGATAAAGTGAACAAGTAACACCTCAGTCTCTGACTATTCTCAGTCACTCTGAGTCATGTCCATGGTCTCAGCTGTTAAGCGGGCAGGGACTGTGGAGGTGGCTGTGGCTTGAGTGCTGGTCTGAGGAGCCATTGGGGTGCTTGGCCCCGAGGGTACAACAGGGGATGGTGTGTTCAGGAAGCTCTCCGAGAGCTGACTCAGTCCCGTGAGGTTGAGAGGCCCTTCATCAAGGACCTGGGATGTCAGGCCCAATACTGATGACAGATTGTCCGTTGGCGGGCTTGGCTGTGGGGTGGAGGAAGGAGGAGTGTAGTGGGGCTGTCTGGTCTGCAGCTGGGCGAGGAGTGGCATCTGTGGTGTGTGATGAACCTGGGCCTGGACTGGGAAGGTCTGC
This sequence comes from Laticauda colubrina, assembly GCA_015471245.1. Lineage (NCBI taxonomy): Eukaryota > Metazoa > Chordata > Lepidosauria > Squamata > Elapidae > Laticauda > Laticauda colubrina. The sequence continues at coordinate 54,212,336 of BLBF01000005.1, read as the reverse complement.
TTCTGCTGTGGGAAGTCCTGGTAGTTGTAGCCTTGTTAGGTGAGAGGCTGTTGAAAGCCGTGGAAAGGCTGTGACATCGCCTGGAGTGGAGGAGCAGACCTGGACTGGGTCGGAGCAGGTTCAGCTGGGCCTTGAAGGTTGTGCAGCAGTGCTGTTATCTTCTCCTTCATCACCTGGTACTGGGCCTCGGGCAGATCCCTCAGGGTGTGGCTCACGTAGGTGATGAAGGTGTGGCGGCTCGAGGATCCTCTGTCCAAGTGGACCAGCTGAGAGAGAAGTTCTGTGCTGGCCTTCATTGTGTCCCTGATCTCCAACAGGACAATGTGGCTCTGGCCCTCCAGTCTGCCTCTCTGCCTGCATCCTGTGGAGCTGGGGGTGGGGGTGGGGGTGGGGGGGTGTTGGTCTCTGGTGGCTGCCGCTCCTTCCTCCAATTGTGACAGGGCATCCTCCAAGTCCTCCGGCATGGGATGTGCAGCTATCGGGGGGGTCTCTGCCGTGGGACCCTCTGAAGACACCTGCCTGGACAGGCTAGCTGGCTCCTGGCTGGAAGAGGACTGGCTGTCTGTGGGCTGCCTGAAGAATAGGGGTGTCAGAGGGGCTGCTCCTCGGTGGTGGACCTCACCCTCCAGGAAACTGCACTTGGCCATGACATACATCTCCTGGTCAGTGAGCTTGACAGCGGCCTGCCCGGATTTTTTGAGGTGTGGGTTGCCATACCAGGTGTGCATGTGCTTCCACCATCCCAGAAGTACTTCTGCAGTGTAGCCCAGGCTCTCTGCCTTGTCTCTCCAAGCTGCCTGTTTCTTCTTGGTGTCGTGATAGAGTCTGTGGCCCTTTCTCCAGAGATACTCATTCTCCCTCAGCCATTCCAGCACCTCATCCTCATGGTCCTCGGAAACATTGTACTGTTTCCTCTCTCCCTTCTCCTTCCCTTGCCTCTTCCGCCCTCTGGCAGGGGCTTCAGCAGGGCCTTCAGAGGCTTGAGCAGCAGGGCCTTCAGGGGCTTGAGCAGCAGGGCCTTCAGCAGCAGGGCTTTGAGGGCCTTGGGGCTGGTCCACCACAGCAGCAGCACCAGCGGCACCAGCGGCACCAGCAGCACCAGCAGCACTAGCAGCACCAGAAGCATCAGAAGCACCAGCAGCTTCAGAGTCAGTGGCAGGGGCTGGGATGCTGGTTCTGTCCTTCTTATTAGGGCTGGCATGAGTAGGCACTCTTCTTCTAACCTGACTGACGAACCATGGTGTTCTTTCAACATGTATGTGGCAGCACGTCTTTCCTCTGAATGCTGCATGCGAGCTGCATCCTTTTATATCCGCGGAGCTGACACAATTCATACTCCCCGCATGCGCAGTGAACACTTTGCATCCGATATACATCCACTCGGAATCCGCTTTGTTTCCTATCGGTGTCCGTGATGCATCCGCGTCATCTGCTACGCATCTGCTCCTTCCTCTATGCATCCGCTTCGCAATTCTCCCCCAGAAGCCCTTCGGATGTGTCATCCGCTTCCATCCGCTGTCATCCTCTAGGCTTCCTATGAACATCTGCTTAACATCCTCGCTACATACTACCCCCGTCCATTCTTTTCTGTTCTTTTCCGTTCTGTTTATGCAAAATTTCTCCACTTTTGGGAGCGGATGACAACAGATGGAGCCACCCCCGAAATTTTGCTCATCCGCTGTGTCCTTTTTGCATACGTTTTGTGTCCGTCGGCCAGTGGGACCTAGCCTTTAGCCTCTGTGGGAAACAGAAAGGAGGAATAGATTGACTCTTTGGCTTATTCAGTGACTTCTATATTATTTTTTTAGCACTAGAATAGAAAATAGATTTTGTTTTAAAAATTTTAAATAGTAAGGAAATGAGGTTCTTGATTCTGAAATCTGATCTTGATTCTTTTATCTTCCAGAATGTAAAACAGATTCTTTCTCAGAAATACAGGCTGTCCATTCTAATCTAATGCAATATCCATTGCCAAAATAATGACTAGTCTGTCTCCTTTTTCTGGAGAACAATATTATGCCTTCCTATTTGATTCATGTTTGGGGAAGCTGATTTTGCATTGCTGCATAAAAGAATCTTAGGTGGAGAGCCAAAGGAAAGACACATTTTTCTTGAATCTGACAGAACTGATGGAAAGCAGGAAAACTTTTAAATAAAAGGCCTTCAGTGTGACAAGGAACCCACTCCAGAAAGGGGACAGAAATCAATATAAAGAAATGGACAGATACACAGTAAAAATGCTTTTGAATAAAAATGAATAAATGTAATAAAGTACTGCTAACATAATTTTTCCTGCAGACTTAAAAGATCTACCTCTGTCATTATAAAGGCACTTTAAGGCCCTGTCACACTGCCCAACGGATGCAAAACGTTTGTAAAAAGGACACAGCGGATGAGAAAAATGTTCCATCCGTTGTTATCCGCTCTCAAAAGGGGCCAAAAATTTCATAACCAGAGCGGATAACACGGAAAGGAACGGACAGGTGGAGGACGCAGAGCGGATGGAAAGCAGAACGGAAGCCTAGCGGATGGAAGCGGATGGAAGCAGATGCAGAGCGGATGCAGAGCGGATGCGTAGAGGATGCAGAGCGGATGCGTAGTGGATGACGCGGATGCATAGCTGCATCCGCTTTCATCCTTTCTCTGTCCGTGCTACTAACGCTGTGCGTCCATTCCGCTTCCTCCCTGCGTCCATTTACCGCTGGAACGGATTTGAGTTGCGCGGATGCACAGCGGATGCCTAGCGGATATAGCGGATGCCTAACGGATGTAGAACGGATGTCCCCCGTATGCCTCGCGGATGCAGAACGGATGCATTGGATACATTTTCCGCTCAAAAGTTTTGAGCAGCTCAAAACCTTTTGAGCGGATGAAATGTCAATAGACGGATGCTGGACGGATAGAGAGGAAGCAAAACGGAGGCAGTGAGTACAGAATGGAAGCATCGCGTTAACCAACGGATGGTCAGTGTTTTTCTCCATTTTACATCCTCTTTCCATCCGTTGGTGCAGTGTGACAGGGGCTTTAGGAGCTGTATTCAAGGGCTGTTGTGGTATAAATAAATCTTTAAATAGCTACAATGTTACTTAAACTAATAGTTGCTCTAAAGAACTACCATTCATGCACAATAGGTTTCTTTGAAGGGGAGTTTTAAATGTGAGTTATTGCCACACTCCTGACCCCTCATAGAATGAACTCCAAAGAGATATTTTGGAATGATACACATCTTTCACATGTGTTTACACTCATTGTTTCCTCTGCCCTGGTATTTCCTTCCTTGCCTTTCTGTTGGTATTCCAGCATCATTGATGGATCTTTTCCCTATCAAGCAAGAGAGTAAACCTCTCTCAGAGGAGTTCAGTTCAAACCAGAAGTACACATTGTTGAGCATTCTTATTTATACTCTTCATGACTTCTTATAAGTACCCATATCTCAATAAATATTGTGAAGATTCAAAGAGAGATTCAACTAGAATTAAAGAGAAATTTCCTGACAATAAGAACAATTAATCAGTGGAATAGTTTGCCTCCAGAATTGTGGGTGCTCCATCACTGGAGGTTTTTAAGAATAGATTAAACAGACCTTTGTCTGGAATGGTATAGTTTTTCCTGCTTGAGAAGAGGGTGGGATTAGAAGACCTTTGAAATCCCTTCCAACTCTGTTATTCTCTATTCTGTGTTATATTTAGTCTGATTTCTGTTAACAATTCAACTTCTTGACTTCTACATCTTATATTCTCATTGTCATTTTTATTGTTTTCTTTCCTTTATTTGCACTGTCCTATTGATTCACCTCCACACAAGAAATGCATAAAAACCCATCCCAAAATGCTGTGGGAAGGAAGATGTAGTAAGAAAGATCAAGCAGTCCAACTAAGACTGGTGACTTTAGTTTATGTGAAAGTTTCAATTGACCAAAGCCATCAGAAACAGTAGAAATCATATCCCATCTAGGGACAGTACAGGCTTATGAAAGACTGAGACTTGGAATATAAGAGTATGAATTAGTGAACAAAATTAAAGAAAGAACAATTGATAATTACTTTGTGAAACTAAGGGGAATAGAAATTATATAACAGAGCTGAGTGAATGCAATGGGGCTGATGGCTTCACCTACTTAACTTTCTTTTGAGCTCATCCATCACTAGATGCTGCTATTTAACTGGCTGTAACTACAGAAACTGTAGCTAATAGAAATATGACTAAAGTTGCAAAATTTAATATATAATAATTTAGATTTATTATGTAATAATATAATTCAGGTTTAAAGTAGTAAATTACCATGTTTTCCCAAAAATAAAACCCAACTGGAAAATAAGCCCTAGCATAGTGTTTCAGGATGCTTATAAGCCCTACTCAAAAAGTAAGCCCCAGTTAAGATTGCCAGCCAACCAGATGCATTTAGTACCGTATTTCTCCCAAAATAAGACCTGACCACAAAATAAGCCCTAATGTGTCTTTTGGAGAAAATATTAAAGTCTTATTTGTGGGGAAACATGGTATGTGTTGTTTATTTTTAACAGTACTTTCTATAGTAATAATGGATGGAGATGAATCATCTCCATATTTGTTAAGCAGGTCTGTGTAATATATTGTAAAATGCTCAGGTTTTTGTATGAAGTGCATTTTCTAAGATATCCATAAGATGGAGACGTTGTATGGTAAATTTTAATTTCTGGTGGTTTTATTTATTTTGCCCAAAGAAATGTCTGAAATGAAATAGAGCCTAGTGATAGTTGTAGATGTATAGTGCAATACTTCCTAGGGGAAATTTATTGAAATTAACAAGATTTGCAGAATTTTTTCTTTTGAATTCCAACAGATTTATACTCATTCTTATCATCTTTATGTGCTGCACTGAGGAAAAGGTTTTGATGTGTGTTTTTGTGTATGTTGAAAAAAAAAAAGAAATCAGATCAATGTTATTGAATTGAAGAATAAAATGCAGGTTAAATTCAATTTTGCTGTCAGGAACATCTACCACTTTTCATGAAAAATGTAAGGTAACTGCTGTAAGTGAACTGGCAATTAAAGGCAAGGCATTAATGTGATAGGATTGTGCATCTGGAATTAAAATAGTGAGACATTTCCGTGTAATAAATCGGATGCACATATCTTGGTCACTAACTATAATATGGATTATTGCTCAAATTGAATTGCTGGGTCAATTCATGATAGCTTTTCCAATCAATATTGTATGCAACTCTAGCAGGTTCTCTTGAAATTTTTAAAGAAAACTTCTGACAGGATAATTTGAGATCTGACTTTAATGAATCTCACTGGAAAATTTTGTTGTATAAAATTTCTTTTAAATCTGTATTGGCAGTTCATCAAGAATTAATTATGAAGGTAATCTATTGGTGGATGATATGGAAAGTGGAACATGAGAATAGTCCTTTTACTTTAGAAGGCTTTGAAGAAAATGGATAAATCACCCAGAAGCCTTTCCTAATTAATCCTGCTTAATTAATTATCTCCATTTCTTAAGATCTACAAATTTGATGCAGATTAAGAAATTGATTGCTAGAGTTAGTTGCAAATTTGTTCTAACTGTAAAATTAGCACAATGGCGCTGAGATACCCTATAGATCAGAGGTGTCAAACTCACATTGTCATGTCAGCATCACATGAGATATCAGGACTGCCCCCCTTTGCTAAACTGGGCATGGGCATGGGCAGCTTGTGACACATCCAGCCCATAGGCTGGGAGTTTGATAGCCCTGCTATAAATAGTCTTTGACTTTTAACCATAATGGAAACTGCCCGTAACAGTCATAAAGTTGTTGCAATTGTAAAATCATGTAACTGACCTGATTTTAGGGTCATTTTCTTGCAGTGGTCATAAAGTGAATGTATTGATCACTATGGATTGGTTTGCTGAAAACTACAAATACAGGCCAGTTTTTTGGGAAAAAGATAGTGTAAAGTAAGGTCATTTGACCATGGGATGCTGCAATTGGCCATAAATGCATCAGGTAATTTGGGGTGGGCTGTAACTCTGGGAGGCCCATTGTAACTTTGAAAGATCACTAAGTGATCAGTCAGAAGTTGAGGATCACCTGTATACAGTTATTCAAAAACAATCTTTTTTTCTTCATTTTTTTGGCTTTTGGTGTGTGTGTGTGTGTGTCTGTGTCTGTGTGTGTGCTTGTCTCTGATTCACAGCCGAAGAATCAGTGTCGCCCAGAAGATGCTTCTGTGGTCATGCGGCTAGCAGGTGCACAGAACACTGTTATCTTTCTATAGAAATGGTACCTATTTATCTACTTGCATTTACCTGCTTTTGAACTGCTAGGTTGGCAGGAGTTGGGGCAAATAACAGAAGCTTGCTCCATCACGTGGCTTTTGAGTCTGGAACTGTCTACCTTCCAGCAGACAAACACAGCATTTTAATCGCTAGGCCACCATGTCCCTCAAGTTAGAGATATCCCCTCACCATTACTGTACCAGTAGTCCTCATTTAACAACTGCCTCATTTAGTGACCATTGACAGATACAATGGTGATGAAAATGTAACTGTCAGCATTCTGAGTAATGCACCCATTGAAAGTAGAACTCCGAGGCAAGTAGATTCCTCAAAGAACAGGTTTATTGGATACATCATATCGGCACAACTGATAAAAACTGACTCCGCTCTTTCAGGTATCGTCCAAATGGGTCATAATGCAGAGCTGCCTTCCATGGATTTGAATTAAAGCAAGTATTTCAAAGAAAGAAAAAGAGGTTCAAGTGTGGGTGAAGTTGTGAAATTCATAGACAGCCTTCATAATGTGCAAAATGTGTACATTAATAGGATCACAAATCCTTGAAAGAAAGAAAAACCCCTATCTGCCATTTTGGTTTTTAGAAAGCAAAAAAGGATTGCATTCGTTCTGTGACAGAAGTCACATCCAAGAGAAAAGAACCAAAATGCTAATAGTAGTTTAACTTCAACTGACAGTTCTGAAGTTGATAGCAGACCAGCTTTGTTGAAAGATCTTGAATAAAAGGTTGCCTTAAGTGGACTTTTTGTTACTCTAAAACAATAATTAAACTATCCCTACCCTAAGGCTTCTTTCGGATGCTTTTGTCTCTTATCCTGCTAGAGGGAATCTGTTCTTCTCCCACCCACAGCAGCAGGCAGGAGTTCAAGATCACTTTGTCATGTATTTCACAAAGAGTTAGCATTTTCAGCTTCATAGACCATGGGAATAAAAGCTTCACTTAGGTTTTTATTTATTCTCAGTCTTGTTTCAGGTGTCATAAAAACTGTGTGCTCATCCTTTGGGCAATTCTACCACATGCATGTAAAACTGGACTCTTTCAAGCCAGCATGGGATGAGGCCAGAATCATATTTGACAAAGATAAAAGACTGGAGTTTGTTTTTTTTTAAAGGCCTTTTGATGAATCATAAACATATTCAGAGGACAACTTCCATTGACAATGTTTTCTTGCAGAGTGTAAAAGACACACAATTAATTAATGTATTAGACAGCACTGGTTCATGTAGCTATCATTGTTTCAACTACTATTTAAAATCAATTTTATTTATAAATCCCCTTTCTGTAATTACAGTGTTCCAAAATGCTTTGCAGCAAATAGGAAAATAAGGATAAGAGTCCCCTTGGCTAGAGAGATGGGTGGCATATAAATTGAAGAAAATAAGTAGAGGTGGGATTCAGTTTTTTTAACAACCGGTTCTGTGGATGTGGCTTAGTTGGTGGGTGTGGCTTGGTGGACATGTGACTGGGTGGGCATGACCAACTCGAAATCATTCATGTCAAGGGGTGCTTCTCCTTGCCTGGCCAATCATGACAGTGGGGATGCTGCAACAGTCATAAGTGTGAAAAATGGTCATAAGTCACTTTTTTCAGTGTCACTGTAACTTTGAATGGTCACTAAATGAACTATTGTAAGTCAAGGATTACCTGTACAAAAATACAAAAAGCTTCTTTGCTTGCAAAAAGCTGCCCTAAGTACCAATCATTAGATTAAAAATACTTGCAAGCCAGAGTTACAAATCAGGCAGGGTGCCAGAGCACCTTGAGGAATCAAAATAGTTAAAATGCAGTGATAACTATTAAGCATCCATCTCTTGCTCATAAAGTGAAACCCTTTAGCAGAGAGTTCATTTAAACTCTCCAGAAAAAGCACACCCAGGAAAAGCACCACTTAAAGAGACCAGCTGGTCTCACTCATCTCACAAGATATCCTAAGGAAATCATCCAGATTTAAGAAAAGACTGCATGCTCCCCAGAAAGGTAGTTAAAAAAAAAATCAGTGTCAAGCTTGCATCCTGCCTCTTGGAAGTATACTCCAAAAGGACAGTGCCAGATAATACTAAAGCAGTGAGGAAGACCCCTTCCTCAAAAACCATGAGGCAGGAAAAAATTCAAACACAATACAAATAATTAAATCACAACAGTAGCTGTTGCTTGTTGAAGCTGAACAGGGAAAATTATCCTGTCAATAAACACAGGATTAAACATCACCAAGCACAGAATTAAGCTTCACCAAAAAACAGTTTTAGACCAAAACTCAGAAAGGGTATATAAACTCACGTTTGAATGTCAATCTTTCTAGCTAGCCAAGAAGCCTTCCTGAATGTCACTCATCTTGGTTCCCTGTCACTAAAAGCTTTGCTTCATTATTCAATTATTTCTTCAAAGTGCTGATTGTCCAGGGAAGTATTTCCTCCCAACAGCAGTGTAAGAATCTTAAAACAACACTTCCGCTTTAAGAAAGTCAAGACCCAGAAGCTCTGGAGACTGTATGTCTAGGCATTCTGGCAAGAATGTAATAAGGGTGAAAAAAGCAAAATAAAAGGAGATTGCTTCTAACTACCAGTTCTCCAAATTGCTTAGAAAGTTAACAAGGGGTTCTATAGAACTGGACAGAAGCGGTAGAATTCCACCCCTGAAAATAAGCTATTACCAATTGCTCTGTTGCCAAAATGAAGAATCAGAACTAACCTAAGTGCAACTAACAGCTTTAAGAACCCATAGAGGAAGATCAAGTCCTTAACATTTCATTATCTTAGAACAAGCAATAGTAGTTTTGTGACTTCAAAAACAGCACTTTGCAATTTGTTTATCCAAATTAGACAAAGTCATCAATAGAAATATTATGATTTTTATCCACGTGTTTATTTTCATTTTTCATCATGATTATGTGCCATCAAGTTGAGAGGGTCAACTCTTACCAACCATATAGATAGATTTTCTCCACAACAATCTGTCCCTAAGAGCCATGGTGGCACAGTGGTTAGAATGCAGTATTACATGCTAATTATGGAGACTGCCAGTAGTTCAATTCTCACTGGCTCAAGGTTGACTCAATCTTCCATCCTTCTGAAGTTGGTAAAATGAGAACCCAGATTGTTGGGGGCAACATGTTGACTCTTTAAATTGCTTAGACAGGGCTGCAAAGCACTATGAAGCAGTGTATATGTCTACTATTGCTATTGTTAATTTCAGGTCTTCTAATGAAGCACTCATTGCTATTGTAACTTCCATCCACCTTGCTGCTGGTCATCTTCTTCTTCTCTTTACTCCCACCAGTCCTAGCCTCAGAGCCTTCTCCAGACAGCTAAAGTCTATATGTACGGTATTCAGCTTTGTTCGGGTATTTTCCCATGTCATTATAGTTGTGCTTTCAAAGTTGTAGCCACTTTCGGCAGAATCTCATCTGCCATCATCAGGCTTCTGTACTGTGTTTGTCTGTGACACAATACACAAGCCTGATGATGGCAGATGAGATTCTGCCGAAACATCGCTACAATTTTAAAAGCACAACTATAATGACATGGGAAAATACCCGAACAAAGCTGAATACCATATGTGTACGTGTGTGTATGTGTGTATATGTATATATGTAAGCTCCAAAAATGTTTGAGATAAAAAGATATGTTTTCAGCTTTCTCTTTCATTAAATTAAAGCCACGCAGAATCATTTAGCTAAGATGGGCAGCTATAGAAACTGAATAAGTAAATAAAATAAAATATATTGCAAATGATTCATGAGCGCAGAGGGGAGGTCTTAATTAGGTATAGAAAGTCAAGTAAAGCAGACTAGCTACAAGTAGTTTCTGATTTTTCTGGATTATAGCAGTCTCAGATGTTTTGCTGAGCCTGTCAAATGTCAGAAGAACACATTCGGGACATTTGTGTAATAGCAAAATAGATTTGTTATCTGAATTTCTCTAGAACTATGTAGTTTAATACCACTCACCCTATCTTTTTGTGGTCAGTCATTATGAAAATGACCGACAGCATAAGATGGCCATAGCTAAGAAATATTAAGAAATTCAGTAGGATAAGAAGATAAAATATTTCATTTGGTTTAAAAATCAACAACCTGCCAGCCAATTATTGTTTGACACTTTGTGTGAAATATATATATCATAGAGATTTCCATCAGCATCAAGCCTGCACCATTGAGAAAGAAATGCAGTAGCCAGAGTTATAAAAATTAAAATACAGTATAAAGCTTTTTGTTTGCTTTATGTCCAATGCAGAGAAATTGCAATAGGCAGGAAGAGATGTAGAATGGGAGCAGAGGCACAAGGTCTTGATTTTCCAAGTAAATATCCAATAAGTGGAGTGTTTTTTTAAATCTTCTTTTAATATACAGAACTAGCAATATTTTACATATATATGACATAATACCTGTGTATTGCTACTGTGAGAGATGATTGCATTGGTGAGGATGGTTAGCTCCCTTTTCCTGTGTGGTTTTCTTTATGAATGGCATTTCTTGTTTGACAGTTTGTTGTGTACAGGACAGCCAGGCAAAGTTTTAGCTTTACGCAAATGCATAACACATACATCCTCCTCACTTAATTGGACATTTTCTCATCCAGCTTTGCTCATGAATATTATTTCTTCCATTTAGAAGTGCTTTGTCAAGGCCAGAGACCAAATAGGGAGGGCTGAAATGGAAGTGTCTCAGATTTTTTTTTTTTTTATAACTACCGGACTACTTGTCTAAACAGTAGATGTATGTAATTAGAAGAATGAGTAATTGCAACAGAATAGTACATAAGCTTTCAGAAACCTGAGGGGGGGGGGGAACTCCAGGAACAGTCTGCCAAGGAAAGGTATTATTATGCTAGCTGAAATAATCTGGATAATTTCCTTAACTGCCTTTGATAAGGATTAGAGGCTCCTATACTGAATGTGGCCATATCTTGCTTTACTGTCTTGCCTGCTAACATTTCCTGGCTATTTAAGGCTTTGCAATTAAAGTTATTCTTTTGGCTAGACTTTTCAGTTTTTACCTTGTTTGTATGTTTATTGCTTTTGAACCTGCAAATCTTAATCCCATATCATCTAAAAACTTTATCACTTGAAAGTAAAACTATATATAATAACTAGTAGATCAAAGTGTTGCACCACCATACAAAACCCATCACTTTGCTTTATTCTAGTTTGTCATATTTAGAGAATTGGAAAATTTTGGACTTTTGCAGATAATATAGCTTAATTCATGTGTTTTACTAGATCATGTTATGCCAGTGGTGTGATTCAAATTTGTTTACTACTGGTTCTGTGAGCGTGGCTTTATGGGTGTGGCAGAGGAAGGGTACTGTAAAATCTCCAGTCAGAGGTGGTATTTGCCAGTTCTCCAAACTACTCAAAATTTCTGCTACCGGTTCTCCAGAACTGGTCAGAACCTGCTGGATACTACCTCTGGCTTTAACCATGGTTTGTTGAATAAGCCATAGTGACTTGGTTTATACAGATATAAAAATTGTAATTATTTTGATTGCAAAGCTGAGAGCAATGTAATGTGTGAAGCCAGTAGCTGTCTGCTTCTCAAACTGACCCTGTCTTCAATCAGTTGAGTAATTCCCCTTGGGCAGAGGAGAAAAAGATATTTCCATCCAGCAATTGAGGCTAGTTGCTTCCTTGATCTTGTATTTAAAGCCCATGTCCCACTGCACCAACGGATGCAAAGAGGATGTAAAACGGACAAAAAAGCTTGCCACCCGTTTGAAAACGCGATGCATCCATTGTGTACTCACTGCGTACGTGTTTCATACGCTCTATCCGTCAAACATCCGTCTACTGCTATTTCATCTGCTCGAAAAGTTTTGAGTGGCACAAAACTTTTTGAGCGGATGAACTTTCCGCCGCGTATGATGTACATCCGCGACACATACAGGCAACAAACGTTCTACGTCCATTGTCATCTGTTACACATCTGCTGTATCCTCTCGGCATCCTCTGGACATCCCCTCAACTCACATCCACTGCAGCTGAAAGCAGAAAGAGGGAGGAAATGAAAGGTCCACGGAAGGTCCACACAGCGTTAGTAGCACGGAAATAGAAAGGATGTAAGCGGATTCATCTCGTATATAAAGCATTAAAACGGACAAAACGTTCGTATATGGGACGTATCTCATATATTTAGGATGTCTGGAGTATGCCTAGATTATGGGGAAGGACACCTAGCAGAAAATCGATATTTCCTATAAAAAGGGGGAGGAAATCACTTGGATCTCACTATCAGTCCAGCAGCCGTGGTGTACAGACCTCTTCACCCTTGCTCTTGCTCTTCCATATCATCCATTGATCTCCAACATGGATCATCACACACTCCTTATGGTAGCGGCCATCATTCAACACCAGAACCAAGCCCTCTTCAGACTGTTTCACCTTTTCTATGCAAGGAGAAGAAGGAGACATCCAAGAGCTGTGCGGGTCCGATGATGGATCATGAGAAGAGCGGAGTTTGGACTCTATGACAAGCTGATGGTGGAGCTGAGGAATGAAGACCCTCATGCATTCCAGAACTTCATGAGGATGCCACCAGCCATGTTTGATGAACTTGTTGAGTGTCTGAGACCCAGGTTGACCAAGCCGAGCACCAACTTCTATCCCAGCCTGGACCCTGGACTGAAGGTGGCACTGACTCTGCGCCACCTGGCCTCTGGAACCAGATACAGAAACATGCAGTATGCCTGGAGGGTGCCACACAACACCATCAGCAAAGTGGTCAGAGAAGTGGTGCAGACCATCATCAAAGAATACGTGGAGGAGCTCCTCCAGTGTCTCACCACTGAAGAAGGCTGGAGGAAAGTTGCAGAACAGTGGTATCAGAGGTAGAACTTTCCCCACACCGTTGGAGCCACAGATGGGAAGCACGTGGCCTGCAAAGCTCCAGCCAACTCAGAGTCCTCTTATCACAACTACAAGGGCTTCTTCAGTATCATCCTCTTTGCCATGGTTGATTCTGACTACAAGTTCATCTACATCGATGCTTCAGGCAATGGGTCAGCTTCAGATAGCCAGGTATACAACGCAAGTGACCTCAAGGATAGGCTGGAACGCAACCTCATCATGAGTTTTCCAGATCCAGACCCCCTACCCAATGACACACAACATGTGCCCTACTTCATCATGGGTGATGACGCCTTCTCCCTCAGAACCTACCTCATGAAGCCTGACAGTTCCAGATACCTCATCCATGAAGAGAGGATCTTCAACTACAGGCTGTCCAGGACAAGATGGGTGGGGGAGAACGCCTTTGGAATCCTGGCCAACAGGTTCCAGGTACTTCTCACCACCATGCAGCATCACCCAGGGACTGTGAGGAGAATCGTGGAAGCTTGCTGCATCCTGCACAATCTCATGCGCACCCGCTACCCAGTGTTGCAGAACAGGCTTGTGGACCATCAACAAGGGAATGGGGAAATGGAGCCTGGTGAATGGAGGCAAGGACATAACCTGATAGACACTGTGGATGTACAAGGCCCCAACAGAGCTTCACGTGAAGGGAAAAAACAGCGCAACCTCCTGAAACACTGGTGCAACTCCCCAGCTGGAGCAGTGGAGTGGCAAGACAGGATGGTAGATGCTTAATGGATGCTTCCTTTAGCCTGTCTCATAACACTGATGAGATTGTGCCATTTATGTTGAGTGGTCCTACAATGAATAGGGCATTAATAAAGAGCTTTGTTTATTTTGAATTGTGTTGATCAATGAATAAATTGTTATTGATAATAAAGGCCCATATGTGTGGCAGCTGGGAGGGTGGACCATACAGTCCCACTATGCTTGCACTGGAGGTTTATCTATCCCACAGCTATCCTTACCCATCCCACAACTATCCTTACCCATCTCACAAGCATGCAAAGGCTTAAACCATTTCTAAAAGTTTCCACCAAGACTTTATTTAATAAAATAAATGAAGCAAGTGTGTGAAGCAAAGATAATCTTTATTAATAACAAGCTGTAAAAGCAAAATGACCTTAGTGTCCCAAGCAAAGATAAAGTCAACAGGTAGCCACCCAGTCTCTGGCACTCTTCTCAGTCACTCTGAGGTGTGCCCATAGTCTCAGGGGTGAAGGGTCCAGGTGCTGTGGAGTTGGCTGCTGCTGGAGTGCTGGTCTGAGGCGCCATTGGGGTGCCTGGCCCCGAGAGGACAACAGGGGACGGTGTGTGGAGGAAACTCTCAGAGAACTGGCTCAGTCCTGTGATGTTGAGAGTCCCTTCCTCCAGGACATGGGGTGTCAGCCCCAATACCGATGACAGATGTTCTGAGGCCGGGCTTGGCTGTGGGGTGGAGGAAAGAGGAGTGTAGTGGGGCTGTCTGGTCTGCAACTGAGCGAGGTGAGGTGTGGGTGGCATCTGTGGCATGGGTGGCATCTGTGGCGTGGGTGGCTTCGGTGGTGTGGGTGGCATCGGTGGCATCGATGGCACCAGTGGCACCGGTGGCGTACGATGTACCTGTGCCTGGACTGGGAAGGGCTTCCTGTGCTGCTGGAGCTCCTGGTAGCCGTAGCCTTGGTAGGTGAGGGCCTGTGGAAAGCCTTGGAAGGGCAGTGACATTACCTGGGGTGGAGGAGGAGACCTGGATTGGGTCGGAGCAGGTTCATCTTGGTCTGGAGGGTTGTGAAAAAGACCGGTGATCCTATCCTTTATCACCTGGTACTGTGATTCGGACATGTCCATGAGGGTCTGGTTGACGTAGGTGAGGAAGGGCTTGCAGTTGGAGGATGGTATGTCGGTGTGTACCAGCTGAGAGAGGAGATCTACACTGCTTCTGATGATGTCCCTGATCTCCAGCAGGACAGTGTGGCTCTGCCCCTCCGGTCTGGCTCTCTGCCTGCTTTCTGTGGAGGTGGAGCTGGGGGTGGATGTGGGTTGGTCTCTGGTGGAAGTGCCCTCTCCTTGCTTCCACTGCGTCGTGGCATGCTCCACAGATACCTGCCTGGACACAGGAGCTGAATCTTGTCCAGAAGAGGACTGGTTCTCTGCGGGCTGCCTGAGAGAGAGGGTTGTCAGAGGGGCTGCTCCTTGGTGGCGGATCTCACCCTCCAAGAAGCTGCACTTGGCCATCACATAGGTCTCTCGGTCCATCAGCTTGACCGTGGCCTGGGCAGATTTCTTGAGTTGCAGCTTCCCGTACCAGGTGTGCATGTGCTTCCACCAGCCGAAGAACACCTCCGAAGTGTAGCCCAGGCTCTCTGCCTTCTCTCTACAAGCAGCCTGCTTCCTTATGGTGTCTCGATAGAGCCTGTGTCCCTTCCGCCAAAGATACTCGTTCTCCCTCAGCCATTCCAGCACCTCATCCTCATGTTCCTCTTCGATGGAGTATTGCCTCCTCTCCCATTCTCGTTCTCACGTATGCCTCTTCCTCCCTCTGGCAGGGCCATCTGGGCCCTCATCAGAGGGGCTTCGAGGTTGTAGGGGCTGCTCCACCACACCACCACCAGCAGCAGCAGCAACAACAGTAGCAGCAAAAGCAGAACCAGGAACACCACCAGGACCAGCAGCACCAGCAGCACCAGCAGCACCAGCAGCACCAGAATCAGCAGCAGCAGAGTAAGCACCAGCAGCACCAGCAACACCAGCAGGACCAGGAGCACCCGCAGGACCAGCAGCACAAGCAACACCAGCAGCACCAGCAGCACCAGCAGTACCAGGATCATCAGCAGCAGAGTAAGCACCAGCAGCACCAGCAGGACCAGGAGCACCAGCAGGACCAGGAGCACCAGCAG
>BLBF01000005.1:54185407-54196340 GCA_015471245.1 Laticauda colubrina | reverse complement strand
AGCACCAGCAGGACCAGGAGCACCAGCAGGACCAGGAGCACCAGCAGGACCAGCAGGACCAGCAGCACCAGCAGGACCAGCAGAAGCACCAGCACCAGGAGCAGCGCCAGCAGAGTAAGCACCAGCAGAAGCACCAGCACCAGGAGCAGCACCAGGAGCAGCACCAGCAGAAGCACCAGTACCAGGAGCAGCACCAGCAGAGTAAGCACCAGCAGAAGCACCAGCACCAGGAGCAGCGCCAGCAGAAGCCCCAGCACCAGTTGCAGTGCCAGCAGAAGCTCCAGCACCACAAGAGTCAGCCCCAGCAGCAGAAGCCCCAGCAGAAGCAGAGTCAGGGCCAGGGGGTGGGATGTTGTCCCTGTCCTTCTTGCCTGGGCTGGCAGCAGATGGCAGAGGCTTTCTCTTCTTCCCCATGGTTGTTGGCTGGCTGGCTAGCTGGCTGGTTGGAGCTGTGTCTGGCAGCAGGTCTTTCCTCTGAATGGTGACCTGCTTGCGAGCTGTATCCCTTTATATCCGCGGGGCTGATGCAATGCATCCTCCCCACATGCGCAGTGAATGCTTTGCATCCACTAGGCATTTGCTAGGCGTCCGCTCTGCATCAGCTTTATCCGCTTGGCATCCGCTCTGCATCTGTTCCTTCCGCTGCGCATCTGCTTCGCTGTGCTCCCCCGGAAGTCCTGCAGATGTGCCATCCGCTTCCATCCGCTTCCATCCGCTAGGCTTCCGTGGAGCATCCGCTTTCCATCCTCGCTACATCCTCTCCCCGTCTGTTCCTTTCCATTGTTGTCTGCTCTGCTTATGCAAATTTGGGGCACTTTTGAGAGTGGATAACAACGGATGGAACATTTTCTCGTCCGCTGTGTCCTTTTTACATACGTTTTGCATCCGTCAGCCTATGTGACAGGCCCTTAATGTAGTAAAACAAGGATTGAAACATTGAGCTGAGTTTCATCTAAAAGCAATTATATCAGGTGGCGCCTGGAGCTACATCTCTTTTGTGTCTGATTGTTGTTTCTTATGTGCTGCTAAGGAGAAAGAAGTGGAGAAATCTATAGATGGCAAGCAAAATTAATATTAAATTTTTCCCATTTCATAGTTTAGGGCAGCTTTGTTCCCCTTGCCCCATGGCTCTCCTTAACCTTCTGAAACACAACAGGCCCCAGTCTTGTGGATGGCAGCTCTCCAGTCTGATTCTGTCTTCTGCGTTCAGTTAGGATACTCATTCCTAACCAAGTAAACAAGAAAAAATAAGGATGCATTGATCTGCCAAGAGAAAAGCTGCTGAGAATTTTAGCATGTAAAATGGTTTCATGGATAGAGATATAATCAGATACATAACAGGTGGCCACAGAGATCTGTCTTAGCAGCAAGACTTCAGGAGCGTGCCTGTTTTTCTTAATTATGTCAAGATCAATACTGTAGCTTGCTGTGCAAGGCAAAAGATGGGTCAGGTGGATGCTAAAGCTCTTAGATTGAGGGCAAGGAAAGCCATTGGATAACGCTGTCACAATCCAATTTTTACCAAGTGTTACTGCCAGTGTTATTCAATGGCTTTTATCAAGTTGGAGCTCTCAGAATATTTTAGCAGGTAAGTCTGGCCAAAGAAGAGAGAAAGGAGCTCCATAGGGAATGGAAAAACTTTTGAGCTGGCTGCCTTAATACTTGCTTTTTGATTTGTGTTAAGTATGTGTTAGGATTGCCCTCTTAATCAAGGAGATTTAGTAAGCTATGAAAGGGAGTGATTAAATATTTTGATCTGAATTAATATGGGTCTTAATACAAAGCTATATTTTGAGCAAATTTTGTGTGTTCAGCAAAAGGCTTTTAAAAGGAATTGATTTTAGGTGAGGGACATGTTTTCAAGCCACAATTATATAAAATGATGGAATGTATAGGAGTTGTATATAGAACTTCAGGCTGAATGCTTATCTGCTCCAGAGAAGTTTGAAAAGATTGCAGAAATTATAAGGTTAGAGGTCCTCTTTTCAATTCCTGCATGAATTCTGCATAAAAAAAAATAAATTTCAGCCTTCAATGGAAATCTGAATAATAGATCCCAAAATATTGTGAGCCATTACTTCCTGGTTCTATGAATGTTAAATACATCGTTATATTTTGTAACATAGAAAATAGGTTTAGAGGTATAAATTGGTTGAGTTCTGCAGACTAGACTTATCTTCTCTACCAGAAGAAGAGATAACAATTTGCAACGGCTTCCAGACAATCTCACCCAGTGTCTCTAATAAGTTTAAAAACCTTTTGGAAACCATTATCCCTACTCCTGTTCAGGCTGCTATATATAGCAACATGTACACAATGTAGAAATATATCAAAAGTTTATTGAGTGTCAGTACTGCTTCAAATGGATGACCACTCTGTGTTCAGCACAAGACTTTTAAATGAAATTGATTTTAGGTGAGGAACATGTTACAAAAGCAAGCAGATTTTTTGGGGGGTCTCATGGAGCTTCACAATGAAGAATTGCCAGAGCTCAATCTCTTCGGCTTTATTCTTCTTTGTAGGTAGATGGGGAAGATCTTTGGTCTTAAAAATACTCTTCCCCATTGAAGGGCAAAATGTATGACGCTTATTGAACTGTATATGGTTTTGCAAGATTATTCACAGAAACAGCAGTCAAGGTTTCTTGCAGATGGAAGTGTGCACAATTGAGATCTCTCCCCCCCCAAAAAAAAAATTGTTTGCCCTGTACAAAGAAAATGAGTTATAATGTAAGAATGAAGAACTTTCTCCTGGATATCTTGATGATAGGTATGCGTAATTATGTAGGAAAGAGACTAACTTTGGTCTAGTGCAGATGTCTCCAAACTTGGCAACGATAATACTTGTGGACTTCAACTTAGCTGGATGGAGAATTCTGGGAGTTGAAGTCCACAAGTCTTAAAGTTGCCAAGTATGGGGACCCCTGGTCTATTGCTTAAGGCACCAGGCTAGAAACCAGGAGTCTTAAGCCTCTGTCCCACTGCACCAACGGATGCAAAGAGGATGTAAAACGTTAAAAAAAGCTTGCCATCCGTTGGAAAACGCGATGCATCCATTGTGTACTCACTGCATACGTGTTTCATACGCTCTATCCCTCGAGCATCCGTCCACTGATATTTCATCCGTGCAAGAAGTTTTGAGCTGCACAAAACTTTGTGAATGGATGAACTTTCCGCCACGTACGATGTAAATCCATGACATCCGAGCAACAAACGTTCTATGTCCGTTTATCATCCGTTAAATGTCCGCTGTATCCTCTCTGCATCTTCTGGACATCCTTACAACTCACATCCGTTGCAGCTGAAAATGGAAAGAGGGAGGAAACAAAAGGTGCACAGAACATCAACACAGCGTTAGTAGCACGGAAATAGAAAGGATGCACAGTGAACGGTTTGCATCCGATATACATCCGCTAGGCTTCCTATGAACATCCGTTTAACATCCCCGCTACATACTACCCACGTCCATTCTTTTCCATTCTTTTCCATTCTGTTTATGCAAATTTTTGCCACTTTTTGGAATGGATGACAACGGATGGAGCCACCCCCGAAATTTTGCTCATCCGCTGTGTCCTTTATGCATACGTTTTGCGTCCGTCAGCCAGTGGGACAGGGCCTTAAGAGTTTTAATCCTGCCTGAAGCATAAAAGCCAGCTGGGTGACTTTGGGCAGTTCCTCTCTCTCGGCCCATCTCACCTCACTGGGTTATTGTGAGGAAAATGAGGAGTACTAAATAAGGAGTTCACAGTCATGAGTGATTTATAAAAATAGTAAAAGTGGATAAATTTTTTTTTACAAAAAGACCACCCAGTAGGTCAAAGCCACTAGCAATGGTTGTCATCCTGTTTGCTATATTATATTGTGTATTTTTGGAATCAAAGGTGTTGAAGTGGCTATTTCCTCTGAGAAAATAAATCTATCTAAGGGGAAAAAAAGGAGGTCACTGGAAGCTGAATCAGTTCATCCTTCTCACCAGGGGTGGGATTCAAATTTTTAACAACTGGTTCTGTGGTTGTGGCTTATATGGTAGATGTGGCTTAGTAGTCATGTGATTGGGTAGACATGGCTTGGTGGTCATGTTATTGGCTGGTTGTGGCCAACTCAATATCACTCACATCGAGGCACACATCTCCTCGCCTGGCCTCTCATGACTGTGGGGATGCTGCAACAGTGGTAAGTGTGAAAGATGGTCATTAATCACTTTTTTCAGTGCCATTGTAACTTTGAATGGTCACTCCACACAAGCAAAATATCAATGAAGGAGGAAAAAAAAAACTCCAGAGATGTTCCTGAGACAGGAAGTCCAGTCCTACCAAGAATGTAATAAGGGTTAACGGAGAGGCAGTTTCTGTAAGCAACCCCAGAATGTTTCCTTCCTGCCTTCCTTACAGGATTAGTCCAGTAATTTCTTCTAACAACCGGTTCTCCAAACTGCTCAGAATGTTAACAACCAGTTCTAGAGAATAGATGCAAACTGGTAGAATCCCACCCCTGCTTTTCACCCTTTTATACTGTTGAAGGTCCAGAGATGTCAGGAAAGTATGATTTTTCAAGCATAGCCACTTAAAAAGCTAGAACGATCCAAAGCTGAAATTCTTATATTTACATAATGAAACATCTCACAATGGGCTAATAATACAATCTTCCAGTATTAACCAATACAACAAAAGCCGTGCTATGAATATCAAGTGGATTTGGGAACAAAAAGAAATAACCAAAGAAGGACAGATTCTTAGCTTGTGTTCACACATAGTGTGAATTCTGTATGTGATTTCAAATGTTATTAACTGGTGGAGATCAGTTTGAGCTGTTCCCACATAGCAATTTCTAAAAGGATGTTTCTGTTAGGAGCACTTTACATTTGCACTTTTATCAGGTTTATTGCTATGTCTCAAAGGTATCATTTGTTTTAAATTCATGGGCTGCTGCCTGGTACCTTGACCCCAGTTTCAGTCTGGGAGAGATGAAAATCGGAGACCAGCTGGGCCCTGTAATTAGGAATATGCTGGTGCATAATTGGGCAGATGAGAATTTGAATGAGCTCAGCATGACCATAACTGAGAAGATGGACCATAAGAAGCTGAGATCATAAATGTTCTCAATGACAATGATTTTTGTAGGGACACTTATTAGCACTCAGAATCTTTCTCCCCTCCCTCCCAAAAAAGTCTGGATGGCATGCTAACTAGCACCAATCAAAACAAATAAAAAGATCTCCAGGGATGTTATCAGAAAAACAATTCTTAAAAACTGGAGTTAATGAAGAAGCAAGAAAGTTCAGGAGTTAGACTAATGTATAAGCCATGAGATTTTCAATTCAAGCCCTAAGATTGAATTGATTCACCTGGCAGCGGTTGCTTTTTCTGTTTGTTAATGATTCATTTAGAAAAATCAATAAAATGGGGAGTTGGCATGGTGCTAATAATCAATATCTAATATGATCCTTATTTTCAAGAAACACACTGGGGACACATAGGTTCCAGATGCATATTTTAACAGAAATGGTGGGTAGGTGAAGGTAAGAAAGAAAGAAGACAATAATCAGTTGGAGTAGTAGAGAATCATCTTGTGAAACTCAAGAGATAGCAGGGAATATCTTTCCCAGTTTGTCTTATAGCTCTGAGACAAAGAAATACACTTCAAATGGCGGCTTGTAGGCTTCCCCTTTTAACCATGCTTCATCATTCACACCTACCAATTGACTGTAGGCATAAATACCCTGATGAAGATCAGACTAGAAGAATCTTTCCAAAAGGGTAGCTATGCATCTGTTTCAACAATTGTATAAAAATATTCTTCAAGTGGGATGTATCAGTGTGTGAACAGAGTACATACTGCAAATTTATTTTCCTACCAATCCAAAACCAGACTTTGAATAAGGTGTTGCTGGTGATACACAGAAGAGTATGCTACAAAGCACTGCAAGTGACTGCTGAATCAAAAATAGTTTTTCTGATAAGGAACCAAACAAATTAATGGGTAGGAGATTTTAAAAGAAAATTCTAAGTTTGGGAAAGTAGCCAAGGAAAGGAATTCTGCAGGATAGAATCGCAATGGTGCAAGGGCAAAACTTCATAAATCATTTTTCTGCCATTTTCTGCCTTAATTGAGCTTTGCTGATTTATTCTGGAAAGTCTGGCAGTATATTAAAAGCAGAAAAGAGAAAATGCATTGAAAGCATTAGGAAATATAAGGTTTGCATAATTTTTATATTTATTTTGAATAATTCCAGAGAAAATGACTAATACAGCAGCTTTAATAGAGAAAGATGTCATCCTGCTTTGCATGTAAGATGAATTTCCTGCTGATTGAATTATGGTCAGAAGCCTGTCATTTTGCAAAATTTTAATATAGCTCCTTTGGGACTTTGGATGGGCAACTTTCAAAGCAGTGGCTCTCTTCAAACTGACACACCAAAGAAACAGATAAACAAAAAAGATAAACAAAAATCCAGAATCAACACAAGAAAAGCTTGGCCACCGCCTTGTCTTTTGTGGAAAGAAGAGAAACATTTTATTTTTACCTGGAAAAAACAGAGAGTGCCAACTAGTTTATTACTAATTAACTCCGATCAATTTCCTTTGTGTGGGTGAATATCAAACTCATAAATAAAAATAGCAAGAAAGGCAAGGCAAGAGACAATTTTGAAAAGAACCAAAACAGTCGAGATCAATCTTAGACTCGATATGGGGATGTGAAGACAAAAAAAGGCTGAACAATTGAAGTACCCAGAGAGGCAACTGCAACCGACTTTCAATGGCTAGAGATCACAAAGTATTTTGCTAACATTAAGGGAAAAAAACTGGGCTCCATTGTTTTAGTTATCAGATAACAGTGTTAATGAATTGCTGCTGCATTGTTCTCAAGTCAATATTTGTCAGGTTCCAATGGCTAATTCTGTCATGAAGCATGATTTAATACTCGATTAATGTGAAATGTTCACTGCTGCATGCATTTGGGAAACATACTCCATTTAAATTAGAATTATATTCTGTCTATTTCTCAAATTCTGTATGCCCTGGTCCAAGATCAGGGTTTACAGTTGGGTGGTTACTCCTTCCTATGTACTGTATTTTCCAAATGGGCTAGAGCAGTGGTACTAACCTTGTTTGGCTACCATGCTGATAATTGCATGCACGCTTGTGTGCCAGCACCCAGAAGGCAATGCAAACTGGCTCCCTCCACGCCCCCTGCACATGTGAGCACGACTCCTTGTGCGCAGCGCATCTGTGCATGCACATGCTTTTCCCCCTCACGTGCAGTATGCCTGTGCATGCACCCATGATCCCCTTGTGTGCAGTGCATCCCTGTGCATGTGTGTGTGGTCCCCTTGTGCTCATGTCCCTGTGCATGCCCATTTATCTCCTGTGCACCCCCCTCTGCCGCTGCGCATGCACACCAGATACCTGACAATCAGCTGTCGGGCAGTGGTGCCTGTGCACTTGCGCAGTGAGGCTCTTCTGGGTGACCTCTCGCATGCCGGGGGAAATGGCTCTGCGTGCCATTTCTGGTTCACCAACATGAGTTAAAGCAAAGGCAGATGTTGCAAATGATCAGATGTTGAGTCTGGCAGAAGGAAATAATAAGACAACAGCCAACATACAACAGATAACAAGTCCGTTTTATTGGGAATAAATAGATTAGTATGCCAACTGAATCAATAGGAAATGAATACATGTTCTGTAGGTTTGTATGTTTTTGTTTTATTTTTAAATAAACTGATTTCACATAAGGGTGGGATATATGTGTGGAGCAGGGGTATCAAACTTTATTTTTATTGAGGGCCTCATCAGGGTTATGTTTGACCTCAGGGCAGCTGGGGGGCATGACCAGGATGGTTGTGACCAGCTTGACATCACTTGCGTTGGGGGTGCCTATGGTGGCCTGAGAACTCTGCCAGCAAAAATGGGTTTCTGAGCTCCATTTTCTGCTGCAATGGCCTCCTGCAACCCTTTGCCTGCAAAAATGGAGCTCAGGAAGTCTGCTTTTGCTTGCAGAGGCACCGCATCCATTGATCTTTGCTGTTTCCTATGGGCCAGATCTGAACCACAGGCCTTGAGTTTGACCCCTGATGTAGGGGATATACACTGTTCAAAAAAATAAAGGGAACACAAAAATAAGACATCCTAGATTTGAATGAATGAAATAATCTCATTAAATACTTTGTTCATTACACAGTTGAATATTCTGACAACAAAATCATGCAAAAATTATCAATGGAAATCAAATTTAGCAACCCATGGAGGTCTGGATTTGGAGTTACACTCAAAATTAAAGTGGAAAAAAACACTACAGGCTGATCCAACTTTGATGTAATGTCCTTAAATCAAGTCAAAATGAGGCTCAGTAGTGTGTGTGGCCTCCACGTGCCTGTATGACCTCCCACAATGCCTAGGCATGCTCCTGATGAGGTGGCGGATGGTCTCCTGAGGGATCTCCTCCCACACCTGGACTAAAGCATCCCCCAACTCCTGGACAGTCTGTGGTGCAACTTGGCGTTGATGGATGGAGCGAGACATGATGTCCCAGATGTGCTCAATTGGATTCAGGTCTGGGGAAAGGGCGGGCCAGTCCATAGCATCAATGCCTTTGTCTTGCAGGAACTGCTGACACACTCCAGCCACATGAGGTCTAGCATTGTTTTGCATTAGGAGGAACCCAGGGCCAACTGCACCAGCATATGGTCTCACAAGGGGTCTGAGGATCTTATCTCGGTTCCTAATGGCAGTCAGGCTACCTCTGGTGAGTACATGGAGGGCTGTGCAGCCCCCTAAAGAAATGTTATCCCACACCATTACTGACCCCCTGCCACACCGGTCATGCTGGAGAATGTTGCAGGCAGCAGAACGTTCTCCATGGCGTCTCCAGACCCTGTCATGTCTGTCACACCTGTCAGTGTGAACCTGCTTTCATCTCTGAAGAGCACAGGGTGTCAGTGGCGAATTTGCCAATCTTGGTGTTCTCTGGCAAATGCCAAATGTCCTGCACAGTGTTGGGCTGTAAGCACAACCCACACCTGGTGGACGTCGGGCCCTCATACCACCCTCATGGAGTCTGTTTCTGACCATTTGAGTAGCCACATACACATTTGTGGCCTGCTGGAGATCATTTTGCAGGGCTCTTGTCCCTCCTTGCACAAAGGTGGAGGTAGCGGTCCTGATGCTGGGTTGTTGCCCTCCTACGGCCTCCTCCACGTCTCCTGATGTACTGGCCTGTCTCCTGGCAGCGCCTCCATGCTCTGGACACTACGCTGACAGACACAGCTAACATTCTTGCCACAGCTCGCATTGATGTGCCATCCTGGATGAGCTGCACTACCTGAGTCATTTGTGTGGGTTGTAGACTCCGTCTCATGGTAGACTACCATGAGTCTAGAGTGAAAGCACCGCCAGCATTCAAAAGTGACCAAACCATCAGCCAGAAAGCATAGGAACTGAGAAATGGTCTGTGGTCACCACCTGCAGAACCACTCCTTTATTGGGGATGTCTTGCTAAATGCCTCTGCTTTCCACCTGTTGTCTATTCCTTTTGCACAACTGCATGTAAAATTGATTGTCAATCAGTGTTTCTACCTAAGTGGACAGTTTGATTTCACAGAAGTGTGACTGACTTGGAGTTACATTGTGTTGTTTAAGCGTTCCCTTTATTTTTTTAAGTAGTGTATATATGCTGATTTACAGTATCAACAGTGGAGACCTTTACATTTCTAGGTTCTATCATATCAGAAGATCTAAAATGGACACCTAACATCAAAAACATCATCAAAAAAGCACAACAAAGAATGTTCTTTCTGTGCCAACTCAGAAAGCTCAAACTGCCCAAGGAGCTGCTGATCCAGTTTTACAGAGGAATTATTGAGTCTGTCATCTGCACCTCTAAAACTGTCAGGTTTGGTTCTGCAACCCAACAGGACAGACTCAAACTTCAAAGGATAATTAGGACTGCAGAAAAAACAATTACTACCAACTTGCCTTCCATCGAGGGCCTGTATACTGCACAAGTCAAAAAGGGCTGTGGAAATATTTACAGACCCCTCACATCCTAGACATAAACTGTTTCAACTCCTACCCTCAAAACAACACTTTTGAGCACTTCTCATCACTCCTTATCACCCATCTCCCGCTTGTGACTGTATGGCTGTGTCCTTACAATTTATATTGACTGTTTCCTAGTATGATTTGATTGTTGATTGTACCCTATGACTATCATTAAGTGCTGTACATTCTGATTCTTGACTCCTGATGAATGTATCTTCTCTTTTGTATACACTGAGAGCATTTACACCAAGACAAATTCCTTGTGTGTCCAATCATACTTGACCAATAAAGAATTCTATTCCATTATCTCTATTGTCATATATAATGTAGGTTATTGAAGAATCTTATAGTATAGTAGATCTCTGCAGTGTATATGTAAGTGCTTTTATATTAAATTTATAGAGACTGCAGTATATAAAATACTTTGCCAGCGGCTGAGGAATTCTGGGAGGTGAAGTCCGCAAGTTTTAAAGTCGCCAAGGTTGGAGACCCCTGCCTTAGAGTACTTTTCTTGATGGCAAAGAATAGACTTCAACTTAATTCTAGAAAGACCCAGTAGTTCTGAGTTTTACAGTCCCTGCATGCAGAAATTTTCCACCTTTAGCTTTGGGTTGACATAACTTAAGTGTGGTTTGAATTCCTCTTAAATTTTTTGTCTTGCTGAAAGAGCAGATGTCAGCTGTAGCCCAAAGGGCTTTGCACAAATTAACTTTGTTTCTAAATCAGGATGTCCCACTCCACAGTCACATCGTCTTTTTCCCCCAGCAAACTTTATATTATTATTATTTTATTGATTACACATTAAAATATTGGGCACAGTGTAGCCATCCTGGCATCATTTTTACCATACATGCTAAAATATATGATACATATCTTCCATATATATATATATATATA
>BLBF01000005.1:54114769-54179464 GCA_015471245.1 Laticauda colubrina | reverse complement strand
ATCTGGCCTCAAGGTAAAAAGAGAAAAGTGCTGTTTAATTAAGAATAACGTCGAATTCCTGGGCTACTCAATAGACGGAGAGGGTATCCACCCTACAGACAAAAAAGTTAGAGCAATCAAAGACGCACCTGAACCAAGAAATAAAACCGAACTACAAGCATTTTTAGGACTAATTAATTTCTATAACGTGTTCCTGCCAAACAAGGCTACTATAGCAGAACCGTTACACCATCTTTTAGACAAGAAGGCAACTTGGATTTGGGGTTACAAAGAAAAAAAAGCCTTCCAAAATATTAAAAGCTTGCTAACATCAACAAACGTCCTCATCCAATTTAGCAACACACTGCCATTAAGAGTGACCTGCGACGCCTCACCATACGGAGTAGGTGCCATCCTGAGCCACCAACTACCTGATGGCAGAGAAGCACCTGTCGCATATTACTCTAGGACTCTATCCAAAACCGAGCGGAATTACAGCCAATTGGACAGGGAAGCTCTAGCAATTGTTGCTGGAGTGAAACGCTTCCACGAGTACTTATATGGGCGGACTTTTCAAATCATAACAGACCACAAACCGCTGATGGGGATTTTGGCGGGAAACAAGCCAACACCTAATATACTGTCCCCAAGAATGACTAGATGGTCAGAGTTCCTAGCAGCTTATTCCTACACTCTGACACATCGCCCAGGGAAACAAATTTCCCATGCAGACGCTTTGAGCAGAGCACCCTTACCAGCAACCGACGAAGACCCGGCACCAGCGATGACAACACTACAAATTGAGACTTGCCCCGATCTACCCATATCAGCTTATGATGTCGCCAGAGCCACCGCGAAAGACTCATTGACTGCCCGCGTTCTTAGCTGGGTAGGTAAAGGCTGGCCGGAGAATCAAAAAACTGAAAACTTTAAACCTTTCTGGTCCAGACAGATTGAACTTTCAATCCAAAAGGGGTGTTTGTTGTGGGGTGATCGGGTGGTAATTCCTGCCAAATTACAACCCAGGGTACTTAGGTTGTTTCATGAAGGGCACCCGGGAATGGTTAAGATGAAAAGCCTTGCCAGAAGTTATGTTTGGTGGCCGGGTATTGATAAGGACATAGAGTATTGGGTAAGTTCATGCAACAAATGCCAAGGAATTAGACCGTCCCCACCAAAAGCACCAGTTAAAGACTGGGAAACCCCTCGGGGACCTTGGTCAAGAATACACATTGATTTCGCGGGTCCTACCAAGGGGCATACCTTTCTGATTGTCATTGATGCCTATTCGAATTGGCTTGAAGTAAAAATTATGCCATCAATGACAACAGAAACGGTAATTAAAAAGCTGGACAACCTTTTTGCCACCCATGGCATACCGGACGTTCTTGTCTCAGATAATGGGCCACAGCTAACCAGCATACAATTTGAGCAATACCTAGCCTCCCTAGGTATAAGACATGCCCTAACCGCACCGGCTCACCCGGCTGCGAACGGCAGGGCTGAGAGAATCGTCCGGTTTACTAAAGAAGGTTTAGAAAGAATGGACGCCGGAGATGTCCAACAGAAAGTAAACCGTTTGCTCACACTCCAGCACATAACGCCCAGTACCATAACCAACAAGTCCCCAGCAGAATTACTTATGGGGCGAAAGTTAAGATCACACCTTGATAGGTTACACCCAAAGTTTACTAGGAACCAATCCAAAGAGCTACTAAAAGGCGGCAAATGTAAGCAACTGCCATTGGCTACAAGCAGGCAAGCCAGCCTGTATAAAAGGCTGGCCTCAGCTTCAGCCAAGTGTTCCTATTTACTGACTAGTTAAAGAATAAAGTATTTGTTGTTGGAACCCGGTCTACCTCGTGTGTTTTCCGAACAAAACACTTGCTATTTTTATTTAGGAATGAATGATCTATGAAGAAACTGATGCACATAGCATGTGATGTGCAAAAACGTTTACTTTTTGAGGTTATCTGCCAAAGCTATTGACAGCAGTTTTACATTAATATAAGAACTCTAAAATGGTTTGCATGATACAGTGGGAAAAAGCAGTTCAGAAGGTATAGGTTATAGCACTGTAGCAAATGTTGGGATATAATATTTGCAAAACCTTTGGGATTCAAAATCTGCAATGCACTGGGCTTGTCATCTTGAGTAACTAACTTGTTTTCACTTAGTCAACTAATCTGTTGTCAAACAGTTCAATCACAAGGGAGGTAGATTTGCCAAGATCTCTAAAGGGCTCAGGGTGCACAATTTCAAGACTGCCCTTTCAGCAACTACTGTATATTGATGCAGAAGGCCGAAGTCGCCTCTATTAACCCTGCATTCTCAGATGAGGTAATGACTTTGCAGTGACCACTGCAAACCTTCAGAGATATACACCAACCTCTTGAATTTAAAGGGGAACTACACAAATAGTATAACTGTTAACTGGATTGTAAGTTACCATAATAATTTCAATTAATACCTCAACCAAGTAGAGCTATATCAGGAATAGAATAGAATTAGAATAGAACAGAATAACAGAGTTGGAAGGAACCTTGGAAGTCTTCTAGTCCAACCCTCTGCTTACGCAGAAAATCCTATACTATTTCAGACAAATAGTTGTTCAGTTTCTTCTTAAAAACTTCCAGTGTTGGAGCATTCACAACTTCTGGAGGCAAGTTGTTCCACTGATTAATGGTTTCTGTCAGGAAATTTCTCCTTAGTTCTAGGTTGCTTCTCTCCTTGATCAAGTTACAGTATACTTAATTTTAGTGTTCCCCAAAAGTTCTGAACTGAGCAGAGGTTTGGAAGGAGGCTGTGATGACCCAGAGTGGGATACAAAATAAACACAGTCACAAAAAACAGGTGAAGCCCCTTTTATTCCTTTACTTTGCTTCCAAGCTCCAAATATCCTTGACTGGAGACAAAAAACTCTCACACAAGCAGTCACAAGAAGGAGGAAATGCCGTTTAAATTATAAAGTGTTTTATTCGGAAAACACACGAGGTAGACCGGGTTCCAACACAAATACTTTATTCTTCAACTAGTTAGTAAATAGGAATACTTGGCTGAAGCTGAGGCCAGCCTTTTATACAGGCTGGCTTGCCTGCTTGCAGCCAATGGCAGTTGTTTAGATTTGCCGCCTTTTTGGCAGCTCTTTGGATTGGTTCCTAGTGAACCATTCCAATGTTCATTTTATTGACCAATCAGGTTTGTAGATTTGGAGTCACCCACTTTACATATAGAACATAAAGAGTAAAAAACAACACAAACCAGACAAGATAAGGGCTTGAAGACGTCCACAGATATCAGAAAACACACTGGGAAGATGCCAAACTCAGAGAGGAACAATAAACTAGAGATACTTCTGTGAGGTGGAAGCATATAAAAAAACCACCCAAAAGATTCGTTGATCCAAGGAAAACAAAGTTTTATTCACGTGTCTGCAGAGACGGGTTCCCTCAGGCATTGAAGGAACCCAGAGCAAAATTCAGGCAGCATTTTTATCCCCTCTTACGAGGCCCTGGCTCACATTCTTTCTGTTTTCAAATTGACACATATATTTCGAAGGTTCCTACTAGCTCCCTATCTAGCAAAAGTAGTTATACGGTTTCTGACATCGCAGCACTTTACTACAGTTCCCCATTGTTCTAGCCTTATCTTGTTTTTTTCTCTTGTGCACAAACTGGAACACTTTCTTATTTAGCAGAACTACTGAGTTTTGAGACACACTTCCTTATTCAATTCAATGGGCCATCCAACATGGCTTCGGTTCTGCTCACACTTCCATGATTTGTTTCCAACACTTGCCCCTATGCTTGTCCGTCCTCTTATCCAGTTGTCACAGCTGCAGCCCATGAAGAGGATCAAGGCCCTCTCCTCCCTCATAGACCACGTCTCTCCCTGATTGTCTCCTCCCTGCGTGCCCTAGAATAGAGAGGAGATGGAACTGGGTCCTCCTCTGACTGCCCAGCTGGCCTCTGCCCTTCCTCAGCCACAACCTCCAGAGCCACACTTCCACTCCCTGTTGGCTGTTCCTCCTCTCCCTCAGAGGCAGTCTCCACCTGGGGCATGACAGAGGCTTAGGTTCAGGTGCATTGGTAGGATCCTATCGGCATAACAACCAGTTCGGTGAGCGCACGCTTTTCATGTGCAGAACTTATAAATCAACTCCTGCAAGAACTAACTTTCTCCTGCAGATGTGCGGCACTCAGCTGTGCAGTGCAAAGCAACTAAGGTTTCTTTAGCGGGGAATAAAGGACAGCCTAGAGTCTGGGCGGGTGGGTAGGCCCAACTGGAGAAAAGAAGATCTTCAGAGCGAACCAGTTTGATGTCAGCTGCTCTTCAGAGCTACCGGTTCTATAGAACTAGGCCAAACTGGTAGAATCCCACCCCGGTTTAGGTGGCCCCTATTGCAAAGGGGCTGGCAGAGAGCAAAAGAGGGTGCAGACTGGAAATGTAGTTTACAAAAAGAAAGCTCCATTCTTTCCCCACTTCTGGATGGGGGTGGGGAAGAAATGCATAGTGTTGAAGGGATTCAGTTATGCTACACTTTGCAGAAATTAGAGCAAATATTCTTGGTGTATTCGCCTCTCAATATCAAATATTAAAAGTGGTTTTTGTTATGGCATAAAATGTGAGGAATTTTATTATAATAATATTCCAAGCAGTGTTGCTAGGATTCAGACCAACTAGCTGAAAGAATTTCCTGCAAATGATTCTCATGGTTGTATCCTTTCACATTTCTTATTGTGCTTTTCCTGAATGTGGCGGAGCCGATTGCTATAGATTAAGATGAATTCATAGATCTTTTTCAGTTTCTTTTTTTTAAACTTACTAGGTCAGATCAATTAACCAAAAGAGTGGCGAAACTTCTTGAGACAACTGCTTAGAACAGAGTGACAATAGGGTGCAGTGAATGCTCAGAGAAATGACCCTTTTAATCTGAAAGTGTTCCACATTGTAACACTCTAAGATTAGGACAACCGACGGAGGGCACCTAACTCCATTTGGAAGGATCTTTTGATTTCATGGCAAACCTCTGAAGAAGCTGTGGTGCTGCAGTGGTTAGAATGCACTACTGCAGGCTGACTCTGCCCATAGCTAGGAGTTTGATCCTGGCCAGCTCAAAGCCTTTGGTCCTTCCGAGGTCGGTAAAATGGGGATCCATTATTAGGGGTAATATGTTGAAAATCTCTCAGAGAGTGCTGTAAAATATTATGAAGCAATATATAAGTGCTATTGCTAATATCAGTATTGCTACTGATCCCATGCTTCCATCTTCATCTCCATTCTAATATGTTCTATCTTAATAATGTTGGTCTTTCCTTTAGTTGTTAGATTGCTGTTTTTAGCACATACTGGAACTTTGGAAACTGAAACTTAATAAAAGCTCAGAGGTGGTTTTGGAAGTTAAAACCTACCCCTCTCCTAGGAAACGAAATATTTTAGGATATATTAAAAAGGCAAAATATTTCCCCTAAAAAAAGTAGAAATTCAAAGAGGCAAAAACTCACCCCCCCCACCTTTGCTAATGTGCCATTACTCTGGCCTGGGCCAGTCTATTTTACATAACAAAGATCTACTCCTGGTAGAGCTATATAATAGGAATTTCCCAAAGCCCTTTCACTACATCATCATCCAGCAAAGCTCAACCAAACCTGGGACTCAGGACAGCCTACAGAGTTGCCCCTGCATGGCCACATGGGAGTCTGACAACCGATCAGAATACAAGCTCAAATTCAAGTCCCAACAGAGGGCATAAAACCAAGGGACTTTCAGCATCTCTTCCCTTCTTTTCCTTCACCTAATATCCAAAGTATTTCACTTTGGAGCTCCAAGCCATGTGGTCTTATCCACCATTAAACCATCTTTCCAAACAGCCTCCATGTTTCCAGTGTCTTTTCCCCACTTGGAACCGAACCCAGAAGGATATTTCTTCCAACAGTGGAAGAAAATATGCCCTCTGCTACAAGGAAATAAAATCTACCCTGAATGATCCTGTTCTATTTGATGATCTGGACTTTGATCAAATCAAAGGCACTGAGGTTGATTTAAATAAAAGCAATAATGTAATTAAAACACAAATAACAACTTTAGCCTAAAAAGAATGAAAACACCTAGGATTTCCCTATCTTCAGCAACCACAATGTGTTCTCACTTATCCAGTAGAAATATGATAATGGAAGAAAGAATGGGACATGTGACAGAAAGACAAGTTTTTGCCAGGCTACTACCTTCTTCTGAGTGCAAATGGAAACTATCCCATTTAAGAGCAGAAAGTAAAATAGTGGAGGAAAGAGGAAAGAGGTTAGGAGCCTAAATCTGCTTCAGTGCTCTCTGTTTTGAGATGCTGAGAAACCTTCTGCAAAGTTTTTATCTTGGGTTCTGTTTCTTCCTGGCTTTAGGTTAGGGAGATTATGGCCTGGTGTTAAAATGGTCAGTATTGACTCTTGATTGCTAATGGATATATTATAAAATGACAGATAGTCTTTATTTAAAAAATATAGATCATTAAGGATAAGATCAATATAAAGAACATGCTTGGGGATTCTTTCTTTTTTTTTTGCATGTGAAAAAAAGCAATCAAAACTCAAGAGATGAGAAAATCTCTTACTTACCATAGAGAAAGGCTTCTGGTTGAAAAGATAAAGGCCGTGTCACACTGCCCAACGGATGCAAAAAGGACACAACGGAAGAGAAAAATGTTACATCCGTTGTATCCGCGCTCAAAAGGGGCGAAAATTTGCATAATTGGAGCGGATAACACAGACGCGGGGAGGACGCAGGGCGGATGCAAAGCAGATGCGGAATGGAAGCCCAGCGGATGGAAGAGGATGGTGCAACCGCAGGGCTTCCGGGGGGCCTCAGCAAAGCGGACGCGGAATGGAAACAACGGATGCAGAACGGATGCACAGCGGATGAAGCGGACGTACAGCGGAAACCTAGCGGATGCACAGCGGAAGCCTAATGGATGCCTGGCGTTAATTGCGCATGCGGGGGGGATGCATTGCACAAGCCCCCCGGATATAAAGGCAAGCAGGTCGCACGTGGCCAGCATTCCGAGGAAAGACCTGCTGCTGGATACCTCGAGTTCTTGCCTGCATGTCTGCCTGCAAGCCTTGCTGCCAGCCTGCCTCCAAGCCTGCCTCCCAGCCTGCCTCCCAGCCTCCTGGGCAGCCTCCCTGCCAGCCTTGCTGCCAACCTGCCTTCCAGCCTCCCTTCCAGCCTTGCTGGCAGCCTGCCTTCCAGCCTCCCTTCCAGCCTTGCTGCCAGCCTGCCTTCCAGCCTCCCTGCCAGCCTTGCTTCCAGCCTGCCTTCCAGCCTCCCTGCCAGCCAGTCTGTCTGCCAGCCTTGGTGCCTGCCTTCCTGCCAGGCTTCCTGCCAGGCTTCCTAACAGGCTTCCTGCCAGGCTTCCTGCAAGCCTTGGTGCCAGCCTTCCTGCCAGCCTTGGTGCCTGCCAGCCTTCCTGCAAGCCTTCCTGCCAGCCAGCAACCCCACAACCATGGGGAAGAAGCGAAAGTCTCAGCAACCTGCCGCCATCCCTGGCAAGAGGGACAGGGCCACCCTCCCGCCCCATGTCCCTGACTCATCTTCTGCTGGGGCTTCTGCTGCTTGGGCTCGCTCTTCTGTTGCTGGAGCTTCTGCTGAAGCTGCTCCTGGCAGTGGTGCTTCTGCTGTGTACTCTGCTGAAGCTGCTCCTGGTCCTGCTGGTCCTGCTGGTCCTGCTCGTTCTGCTCGTGCTCCTGGTTTTGCTGATCCTGCTGCTGGTGCTTACTCTGCTGCTGCTGATCCTGGTCTTGCTGCTGCTGCTGCTGCTGCTGATCCTGCTGCGGCTGCTGCTGCTGCTGATTATGATCCTGCTGGTGATTATGCTGCTGCTGCTGCTGCTGCTGCTGATTATGATCCTCCTGGTGATGCTGCTGCTGCTGCTGTTGGTGTGGAGGAGCAGCCCCTACAACCTGGAAGCCCCTCTGATGAGGGCCCATCTGGTCCTGCCAAAGGGAGGAAGAGGCGTATGCAACAACGGGAGAGGAGGCAGTACTACATTGAGGAAGCGCACGAGGATGAGGTGCTGGAGTGGCTGAGAGAGAACGACTATCTGTAGCGGAAGGGACACCAGCTGTACAGGGACACCAAAAGGAAGCAGGCTGCTTGGAGAGAGAGGGTGGAGAGTCTGGGCTACACATCGGATGTGCTCCTCGGCTGGTGGAAGCATATGCACACCTGGTACGGGAAGCTGCACCTTAAAAAATCTGGCCAGGCCTGGGTTAAGCTGACGGACAGAGAGACCTACGTCATGGCCAGGTGCAGCTTCCTGGAGGGTGAGATCCACCACAGAGGAGCACCAGGAGCCCCTCTGTCTACCCTCTCTCTCCGGCAGCCTGCTGCGACCCAGTCCTCTTCCGGCCGAGAGTCAGTCCCTGTCTCCATGCAGGTATCTGTGGAGTGTGCCATGGCGGAGAACCCCCGGGCATGTGTTGAAAGCATGGTGGAGAGCGAGGAGGACTCCCTGGTGCGGTGGGAGAAAGGAGACATCGAGTCCACCGCTGCCGAAGTCGCATCCACCCACACCTCTGCCTCCACAGTAAGGCAGAGAGCCGGACCGCAGGAGGGGCAGACAAGGTCCTGGTGGAGATCAGGGACACCATCCGCACCAGCATAGGTCTCTTCTCTCAGCTGGTCCCCATCGACTCCTCCTCCTCCAACCGCAAGCCCTTCCTCAATTATGTCAACCAGACCCTCAAGGAGATGGCGGATCCCCAGTACCAGGTGGTGAAGGAGAGGATCACCACGCTGCTTAACAACCCTCCAGACCCAGAGGCACCTGCTCCCACCCAGTCCAGGTCTGCTCCTCCACCCCAGGTGATGTCCCTCCCATACCAAGGCTTCCCACAGCTCCTCACCTACCAGGGCTACAGCTACCCAGAGGTCCAGCAGCACAGACAGCAGCCCTTCCAAATGCAGGCACAGAGTCATCGGGCGACACCGTTGCCACCGGTTCCAATGATGCCACCGATGCCAACCACGACAATAATGCCACCCACGACAGCGATGCCAGCCACGCCAATGATGCCAGCCATGCCAGTCCTCACCCAGCTGCAGACCAGACAGCCCCACTACACTACTCCTTCCTCCACCCCACAGCCAAGCCCGGCCTCAGTACATCTCTCATCAGTACTGGGGCTGACACCCCATGGCATGGAGGAAGGACCTCTCAGCATCACGGGACTGAGCCAGCTGTCCACCACCTTCCTCAACACACCATCCCCTGTTATCCTCTCGGGGCCAGGCACTCCAACAACACCTCATACCGGCACTGCAGCAGCACCCACCTCCACAGCACCTGCACCCTAACACCTTAGACTGGGCACACACCTCCGAGTGACCAAGAGGAGTGCCAGAGACTGGCTGCCTGGATATTTGTGGACTTTATTTGGACACTTGACTTGGGTCATGTTTATTTTACAGCTTGTTATTAATAAAGTTTATCTTTGTTTCACACACTTGCTTCATTAATTTTTTTCTATAAAGTCTGGGTGGAAACTTTTAGAAATGGTTTAGCCTTTGCATGCTTGTGGGATGGGTTAAGATAGCAGTGGGATGGGCAGTGATACCTTTGGGATGGGTTAAGATAGCTGTGGGATGGGAAGGGATACCTGTGGGATGGGCAGGGATATCTGTGGGATGGGCAGGGATACCTATGGGATGGGTAATAGTTGTGGGATAAACCTCCAGTGCAAGCATAGTGGGACTGTATGGTCCACCCTCCCAGGTGCCACCCCTATGGCCCTTCATTATCAATTACAGTGTAAGCATTGATCCACACATGTCAACATAAACACAACTCTTTATTAAACGCCCTGTTCATTGTAGGCCAACCAAACATACATGGCCCAATCTCATCCATGTGATGAGACAGGCTGAAGGAAGCATCCATTAAGCATCTACCATCCTGTCTTGCCACTCCACCACTCCAGCTGGGGAGTTGCACCAGTGTTTCAGGAGGTTGCGCTGCTTCTTCGCCTCACGTGAGGCTCTATTGGGCCCTTGCACATCCTCAGTGTTGATCAGGTTTTGCCCTTGCCTCCATTCCCCAGGCTCCATGTCCCCATTGCCTTGCTGGAGGTCCACGAGCCTGTTCTACAAGACTGGGTAGCGGGTGCGCATGAGATTGTGCAGGATGCAACAAGCTTGCACAATCCTCCTCATGGTCTGTGGGCGATGCTGCATGTTGGTGAGAAGTACCTGGAACCTGTTGGCCAGGATGCCAAAGGCGTTCTCCACCACCCACCTTGCCCTGGACAGCCTGTAGTTGAAGATCCTCTCTTCATGGGTGAGGTATTTGGAGGTGAAGGGCTTCATGAGGTAGGTTGTGAGGGAGAAGGCGTCATCCCCCACGATGAAGTAGGGCACATCTTGCGTGTTGTTGGGCAGCGGGTCTGGATCTGGGAAGCCCACCATGAGGTTGCTTTCCAGCCCCTCCTTGAGGTGACTGTCGTTGTATACCTGGGCATCTGAAGATGAGCCGTTGCCTGAAACATCGATGTACATGAACTTGTAGTCAGTATCGACCATGGTGAAGAGGATGATGCTGAAGAAGCCCTTGTAGTTGTGATAAGTGGACCCCGACTTGGCTGGCGCTTTGCAGGCCATGTGCTTGCCATCGATGGCTCCAACGGTGTGGGGGAAGTTCCACTTCTGATACCAGTGCTCTGCAACTTTCTTCCATCCTTCTTCAGTGGAGGGGCACTGGAGGAGCTCCTTGTATTCTTCGATGATGGCCTGCACCACTTCTCTGACCACAATGCTGATGTTGCTGGGTGGCACCCTCCAGCTGTACTGCATGCTCCTGTAGGTGGTCCCTGAGGCCAGGTGGCGCAGAGTGAGTGCCACCTTGAGCCCAGGTTCCAGGCTGGGCGGGAAGTTGGTGTTTGTCTTGGTCAACCTGGGTGTCAGGCGCTGCACAACTTTGTCAAACATGGC
Source organism: Laticauda colubrina (assembly GCA_015471245.1). Taxonomy (NCBI): domain Eukaryota; kingdom Metazoa; phylum Chordata; class Lepidosauria; order Squamata; family Elapidae; genus Laticauda; species Laticauda colubrina. The sequence goes on along the minus strand of BLBF01000005.1, from coordinate 54,168,511 downwards.
TGGAGGCATCCTCATGAAGTTCTGGAACGCCCGAGTGTCTTCGCTCCTGAGCTCCACCATCAGCTTGTTGTAAAGTACGTACTGTGCTCTTCTGGCTAACTATCTTTGGACCCAGACTTTTTTTGGGTGCCTCCTTTTCTTCCCGTAGTAGAGTTCACAGAGACTGTAGATGGTTTCGCAGTGTTGCAGAAGGATGTTGGCTGCCAAAAGGATTTTGTCGCAATCTACGGTGGACATGACTGGATGCTGTGGAAGAGGAAGAGTCAGATGAAGGCTGCAGAGGTCTGCACAGCTGGGCTGCTGGTCTGAAAGTGAGATGCAGACGAGTTGCTCCCCCTTTTTATAGGCAGTATAGGTGTCCCTTTGCATCCTCTAGGCATCCTCTAGGCATCCTCTAGGCATCCTGTAGACATCCTTAATAACCGAGATAGGTCCCCTCTGTGGACATTTTTTCCATTTTAAACGCTTTGTTTCCATGCTGCATCCATTCTGCATCCGTTTTTCATCTGTTCCGCTTCCTCCCTGCGTCCGGACGGATGCGAGTTGCGCGCATGCACAGCAGATGCCTAGCGGATATAGCGGAGCGTAACGGATGCGTAGCGGATGCGTAGCAGATGCAGAACGGATGAATTGGATACATTTTCCGCGGAAAAGTTTTAGGCAGCCCAAAACTTTTGGAGAGGATGAAACGTCAATAAACGGATGCTGGACGGATAGAAAAGAAGCAAAACGGAGGCAGTGAGTACATCGCATTTTCCAATGGATGGCAAGGTTTTTTGTCCATTTTACATCCTCTTTGCATCCGTTGGTGCAGTGTGACAGGGGCTTAAGGGGATCTGCAACTGCTCGATTTTATTATACCATAATACGACCTAGGCAGATCTTCTGTCATGCCCTTGGTAGAGTTGGATTCTGAGGGAGAGGAGGAACAGCCGACAGGGAGTAGAGGTGTGGCTCTGGATGTTGTGGAGGAGGCTGGAGAAGGACTGAGGCCGGCTGGGCAGTCAGAGAAAGAACCAGGCCCATCCCCTCTGCATTCAAGGACATGTAGGGAGGAAAGGAGAAGGCAACAACTTGGTTTGTGAGAGAGGAAGCGACAATGATCCTCCTCATTGATTACAACTGAGAAGACGAGTATATAAGAGAGACGGTTATAACACAGGTTGCCAGAAGCAAAGCGTGTTTTATTTTGGTCTGAAGTTATCTTGGTTGGAATCCTTCCAACAGACTGTCCTTTGTTATTTCCTTGAATTTGGTAAATACTTCTCCTGTTCTGTTGTGGACATTTTGTCATTGTAGTTTGTTTGGTTTTTTTTATTTCTCCTCTATCTGCTCATTACGTTTGAACTGTATTGCTTTCTTTTGAAGACTATTTTTGAGTATGTTTTATCTCCAACTGATTATTATTGAATAGTGGGGCCAAGTTGGAGGCAATAAAGGACATTTATTTATGTTTTGGATTTTATTACGTTTGTGTTACACTCTTGAGTCATCACATCTTCAGTTTTTCTAGGACTTTGGGACAATTGCTATAGCAAAGAAAGTTTACATATGGTTTTCACAAATTCATGGATGATCTTAATAGGAGAATACCACAGAACAGAATAACAGTTGGAAGGGACCTTGGAGGCCTTCTAGTCCAACCCTCTGCTCAAACAGGAGACCCTATACCCGTGATGGCGAACCTATGGCACGCAAGAGGTCACCTGGAAGAGCCCCACTATGCATGTGTGCGTGCTGCCCACCCGTCAGCTGATTGTCGGGTATTTGGTGAACATGCATGGGGTATATGGGTGCATGGGAAATGCAAGCCCATGCACAGAGATGCATGGGGTGCGCATGGGGGTCCTCGTGCACCTGCATGGAGATGCATGGTATGTGTGTGGGGGTCATGCACGCATGCTCAGGGGGGGCGCACATTGCCTTCTGGGTGCTGGCACGTGTATGAGTGCGCACGAGCATGCATGCAATTTTTGGCATGGGAGCCCAAAAAGGTTAGCTGCCTTATACCTTACACTGCCTTATACCATTTCAGACAAATAGCTGTCCAATCTCTACTTAAAAATATCCAGTGTTATAGCACCCACAACTTGGGTCACAATTGATGCTTTCCTCTTTGACTCTGGATTCAATTTGCAGCCCCCCCAGTGTTGGGATTCTAATTTTTTTACTACTGGTTCTGTGGGCGTGGCTTGGTGGGTGTGGCAGGAGAAAGATACTGTAAAATCTCCAGTCAGAGGTAGTATTTGCCGGTTCTTCAGACTACTCAAAATTTCCACTACCAATTCTCCAGAACTAGTCAGAACCTGCTGAATACCACCTCTGATTCCCTGCACTCCCTTTTTAGGTATCCCACATAAAGATGCTTTCTAAGTCCCAGAGAATGCTTGTGATATTCCACATGAAGGGGCTTTCATCATTCCTCCCAGCAGGGGCCAGTCAAGTATTTAAAATCAACTGCTAAGCACTCCTTAGCTTAGTTCAAGGGTCTTCAAACTTGGCAACTTTAAGACTTGTGGACTTCAACCCCCAGAATTCCTGAGCTAACATGACTGGAGGAGGAATTCTGGGAGTTGAAGTCCACAAGTCTTAAAACTGTCAAGTTTGAAGACCCCTGGCTTAGTTCAACCCTATACTGCTGCTCCCACCCCTCAGAAATCATACCTGGGTGTCACAAATCTGGATGGATACTACATGCTACCAAGGGGATCAGAAAGAATTATTCTTGGCTGCCTTCCCATCACTTTCCAGAATTTTGCAGCTCAGATATGACAGGATTAATAGTAGTACATAGAACATAGAATCATAGAGCTGTAAGGAACTTAGGAGAGTGCCTTACACCATCTCAATCAAATGATTGTCCAGTCTATTTTGGAAAACCCTGGACAACTCCTGGAGGCAAGCTATTATTCCATTAATTACTTGTTCTTCCTGTCAGAAAATTAATTATTGCTAAGTTGAATCTCTTCTTTAACAAACTTCCACCCATTACTTTTTGTCCTGCCCTCTGACTTATTTGGAGAATAAGCCAATCCCTTATTCTCTCTGACAGCCCGCAAGTATCAGAAGACAGTTATCATAAGGATAGCGTTCATTGGAACGTAATATTATTGGCGTTAACATTAACAGGATCCTGGTGTTGGAAGGTAAAACCACCTCTCTCCTAGAAAAGTGAAATGTTTTGGGGTATACTAAAATGGCAGGATATTTCCCCTAAAAGTGAAGTAGAAACTCAGAAAGGCAGAAACTCAGCCCCCCATATTTGTTAATGGGCCATTAAGGCCTGGGGCAGTCTATAACAGTCTATAGTTCTTTGTTATATAGGGCTATAACAAAGTTCTACCTCTTTTCAATTGCCCTTCATTGCACCACCCACCAAGTTTCAGCCAATCTTAGCACACAGACAACCTACAAAGCTATGGTTGTTATGACCTCTGACAGCAGTCAATCAGGATACTCTTCCTGAGCCTCAGAAAGTTCAAAGCCAGAGATGGTATAAAACCCAGCAACTCTCAGCATCTCTTCCCTTTTTGCTCAGGAGCTCCAAGGAACGTAATCCTGTTCACCTTTAAACCATCTTTCCAAACAGCCTCCATGTTTCCAGTGTCTTTTTCCCCACTTGGAACTGAACCCAGAAGGATATTTCTTCCAACACTGGTTTAGAGTCTTTCTGTTACAAAGTGATGGCCTATTTAGCATCCTTCTAGACAATGGATAGATGATAGATATAATCAACCTGGACAATTTATCTTATTTTGTGTGGGGCATCACAGCCACATTATCTTCCATTTGGAACCCTGACATCTTTGCCACTGATCTTTTTCCTTTCCATAATATAAGAACAAAACAAAAATTCTGTTAGGCTGCACAAGATGGGATAGTTCCACAAAGGTTGATAATTAGCATCACATCTCGTCCACCAGGAGAATGTTTGGATTCCCCTCACTGGAAGAGTTTTCTTTGGGTCCAACAGATACATGTAGTCTAGGCAGGATTGTCCAGGAAATTGATCACATTTACATCATTATTGAGGTTATTAGCAAGTTTACTGACTGCTTTGTTAAGTAATTAATTAAACAGAGGCTCCAGTTAATAGAGCAAAATGTTTTGTTTTAAATAAAATCCCCACTTTAATGCAATGAAACTTGAAATAGCAACAAATGTAAGAGGTATTCCTTCTTCTTTCTCATAGCTTCTTCTAATGTGCTGCCTGCTGCTTTTAAGAAAGAGACGATCAATTTATTTCCATTTCAATATTGCATCTGTTATAGCCCTTTTCTACTGTTAATTTACTGATTATGAAAACATGCATTAGTTAATGACAACAATTATTTGATTCTATCATAACAATTTTTTATACTTTTTGCTAGTCAAGAATTGAATTGCATAGAGTTTATTTTAAAATAAATAAATCCTGAATGAACTCTGAAGGATAATTGTTTGGGTTCCACTTTGTCAAGGAGATTCAAGTTCAGCTTAATTCAATCTGATATATCGATTCAGTACAATCCTCATGAATTACCAGCTTGACATTCCTGGAGGGAATTCCCTTTCTGTAATGGTAATTTTGAAAGTAATTTGGTTCTCATTTTAACACAAGCTTATCCAAATCTTAATTTTTGGATTTTCTATAATCAAGGACACTTTGTTTTGATTCTATATACAGTTACAAATTAACATCTATATTGTTCCAAATGTTGTAATGCAGTTCAGAATTTTAAAAGTTAACAGTATTAGAGAAAATGAGTTTTAAAATATCATTCTGGCATTAAGGAGAAATAGGTACGAATATTGCCAAATGTGGAAGCATTTGGAGAACAAGCCTCTCCAAAAATGGAGGAGGAGGAGGAGATTTTATGCAAAAATAAGATTAAAAAAATACCTCCATGAAGACATGGATAAACCTAGACTTGATAGATTTAACCAATTGTAGCCTCATGTACATCATCATTATCATCTCCAAACATACCCTTTTTGCTTCTAAATGATGTGCTTGCCCACATACAATTACAAAGATATTCAAATTTAATTCAAAGAAATATTTATTTATCAAATAAAAAAGGACATTGAATGCAACTGTGTTTTTAACATATCTGGTCTTTAACAGTCCCAGGATTAGCTCCATGGCACATGGGAAGGAGGATTTAAATCTTTGCCACTGATTCCTGTCCTGCAGCCTTATCTTAAACCTCTTTCTTTTAAGGGAAAACACCTTTGTATTCAGGAAAAACCACTCTCGTGCACTTGCAGTCCCAGCAGACACTTGCATAATTGTCAATGGTTGAACTGCACCCAAATGGCATGCTTCTACCCAAACACACACAATGTATATAAAACATCTCGCCTTTGAAGTATGATTGGTTCCAATAGACTCTTAATTTGGAAGAACTTGAGAGATCTCCTTGCTGGCTTTTTGCCTTGGCTGAGCTCCTGAGGAAATGGATATGGATAAGGAAGGAGCTATATTTCTAGTGTTGAAAAATTGCAATGTTCCTGAAAGATCTGTCAGCAGTAAATTGTGGTGCCTCCCTGCACAGAATAATTTCATGTTTTCAGACTTGTCTTCCAATAAGATACCAAACTTTTTAGAATAACAAAATAAGAAGGGACCTTGGAGGTCTTCTAGTCCAACCCTCTGCTTGAGCAGGAGACTTTTTGGACTCCTATGCCAAAAATTGCACATGCATTAGTGTGTGCACACTTGCGTGCCAGCACCTAAAATGCAATTTGCCCTCCCACACCCCTTGTGCATGCGTGTGCAATCCCACCACCACCATCGCCACCCCTTTATCTGCACTGTGCCTCACAGCTAATTTTTCGGCTGGTTTGAGGCCTTTTTCGGCCTCTCAGAGGCTTGGAAAAAGCCTTTGCAAGGCTTTTTAGGATGAATAATATGCCCGTTTCATCACTTCCGGTATTACAGGCAGTGACAAAACGGACCTATTCATCCTGAAAATAAATAAGTCCATTTTGTCACTTCCTGTAATACCGGAAGTGACGAGACAGTCATATTATTCATCCTGAAAAGCCTTGCAGAGGCTTTTTCCAAGCCTCTGGGAGGTTGATAAAGGCTTGAAACCAGTAGAAAAATCATCTGTGAGGTGCGCACATGCGCAATGAGGTTAGTTTGCCTGCAGCTTGCATGCTGGCACAAATGGGTCTGAGTGCCAGTTGTGGCACGTGTGCCATAGGTTCGCCATCACGGCCTATTTCAGGCAAATGGCTATCTAGTCATTTTAAAAAGTCTCTTGAGATGGGGCACCCACAATTTCTGAAGGCAAGTTGTTCTATTGGTTGATTGTTCTCACTTTTAAGAAATTTCTTCTTAGTTCTAAGTTGCTTCTCTCCTTTTTTTTTTTTTTTTTGCAATACATTTTTTATTTTTGTTTCAACATATTGTGTGAACAGTATGGATCTGGAGTATCTTACATTTTAAAACAAATATGACAATAGTTTTCATCTTTGATATAGTTGACATTCTTATAAAATTTGATAATAATATGCATATTTTGTTAAATTATCAATCTTAATTATTCAATATTACAATGTGTTATTTTTATGTCAATCTCTATATTCTTAATATCATTCCTTTTACTACAGATACTGTATTAATAATCATATTTGCAGTGTTTAACAAATTATATCATCCTAACAACAATTCACAAATTCATATTCATTTATATTTTTCCATCATTTATCCCCTTTTTAACGTTTAATTGTGCCATATATTTAAAGCATCCCTTTTAGGTTGCTTCTCCATTGCTTCGTGTGGTTGACCGTCTCTTCTTTGTGGCAGTCCCTCAAATACTGGAATGCTACTATCATGTCACCCCTAGTCCTTCTTTTTTTACTAGACTAGACTTAAGGCCCGGTCCCACTGCACTTACGGATGCAAAGAGGATGTAAAACGTTAAAAAAAGCTTGCCATCCATTGGAAAATGCTATGCATCCATTGTGTACTCATTGCATATGTGTTTTATACGCTCTATCCGTTGAGCATCCGTTCACTGCGATTTCATCCGTGCAAGAAGTTTTGAGCTGCACAAAACTTTGTGAACGGATGAACTTTCCGCCGCGTACGATGTACATCCACGACATATATGGGCAACAAATGTTCTATGTCCGTTATTATCCGTTAAATGTCCGCTGTATCCTCTCTGCATCCTCTGGCCATCCCCTCAACTCACATCCGCTGCAGCTGAAAATGGAAAGAGGGAGGAAACAAAAGGTACACGGAACGTCTACACAGCATTAGTAGCATGGAAATAGAAAGGATGTAAGCGTATGCATCTCGTATATAAAGGATTAAAAATGGACAAAACGTTTGTATCTGGGATGTATCTCGTATATTTAGGATGTCTGCAGTATGTTTAGAGTATGTAGAAGGACACCTAGCGGACAACCGATATTTCCTATAAAAAGGGGGAGAAAATCATCTGGATCTCAGTATGAGTCCAGCAGCCGTGGTGTGCAGACCTCTTCACCCTTTGTCTTGGTCTTCAACATCATCAATTGTTCTCCACCATGGATGATGACACAGTCCGTATGATAGCTGCGCTCATTCATCACCAGAACCAAACCCTGTTCAGACTGTTTCAAGTTTTATACAGAAGGAGAAGAAGGAGTCGTCCAAGAGTTGTGTGGGTCCAAGGATGGATCATGAGAAGAATGGAGTTTGGACTGTATGACCAATTGATGGTGGAGCTGAGGAATGAAGACCCTCATGCATTCCATCACTTCATGAGGATGCCACCAGCAATGTTGGATGAACTTGTAGAGCATTGAGACCCAGGTTGACCAAGCCTAGCACCAACTTCCGTCCCAACCTGGACCCGAGGGTACAACAGGGGATGGTGTGTTCAGGAAGCTGTCTGAGAGCTGACTCAGTCCCATGAGGTTGAGAGGCCCCTCATCAAGGACTTGAGATGTCAGGCCCAATACTGATGACAGAATGTCCGTTGACGGGCTTGGCTGTGGGGTGGAAGAAGGAGGAGTGTAGGGGGGCTGTCTGGTCTGCAGCTGGCTAAGGAGTGGTGTCTATGGCATGCGATGAACCTGGGCCTGGACTGGGAAGTTCTGCTTCTGCTGTGGGAAGTCCTGGTAGTCATAGCCTTGGTAGGTGAGGGGCTGTTGAAAACCGTGGAAGGGCTGTGACATCACCTGGGGTGGAGGAGCAGACCTGGACTGGGTAGGAGCAGCATCAGCTGGGCCTTGAGGGTTGTGCAGAAGTGCTGTGATCTTCTGCTTCATCACCTGGTTCTGGGCCTCGGGCAGGTCCCTGAGGGTCTGGCTCACATAGGTGATGAAGGGCTTCCGGCCCGAGGATGGTATGTCGCTGTGGACCAGCTGAGACAGAAGTTCTGTGCTAGTCTTCATTGTGTCCCTGATCTCCAACAGCACACTGTGGTCCTGGCCCTCCAGTCTGCCTCTCTGCCTGCATCCTCTGGAGGTGGGGATGGGTGTGGGTTGGCCTCTGGTGGCTGCTGCTTCTTCCTCCATTTGTGACAGCAGGGCGTCATCCTCCACGGAATCCTCCAAGACTGCCAGCATGGGGAGTACAGCTGTCGGTCTCTGCCGTGGGGCCCTCTGAAGACACCTGCATGGACAGGGTAGCTGGCTCCTGGCTGGAAGAGGACTGGCTGTCTGTGGGCTGTCTGAGGGAGAGGGGTATCAGAGGGGCTGCTCCTCAGTGGTGGATCTCACCCTCTAGGAAACTGCACTTGGCCATGACGTACATCTCCCAGTCAGTGAGCTTGACAGCGGCCTGCCCGGATTTCTTGAGGTGTAGCTTGCCATACCAGGTGTACATGTGCTTCCACCATCCTAGGCGTACTTCTGCAGTGTACCCCAGGCTCTCTGCCTTGTCTCTCCAAGATGCCTGCTTCTTCTTGGTGTCACGATGCAGTCTGTGGCCCTTTCTCCAGAGGTACTCATTCTCCCTCAGCCATTCCAGCACCTCATCCTCATGCTCCTCAGAAACGGTGTGCTGTTTCCTCTCTCCCTTCTGCTTCCCTTGCCTCTTCCTCCCTCTGGCAGGGGCTTCAGCAGGGCCTTCAGGGGCTTGAGCAGCAGGGCCTTCAGGAGCTTGAGCAGCAGGGCCTTTAGGGGATTGAGCAGCAGGGCCTTCAGCAGCAGGGCTTTGAGGGCCTTGGGGCTGGGTCCACCACAGTAACAGCAGCAGCAGCAGCAGCAGCAGCAGCAGTAGGTTCAGAGTCAGTGCCGGGGGTGGGATGCTGGTTCTGGCCTTCTTGCCAGGGCTGGAACAAGTAGGCATGGGCTTCCTCTTCTTCCCTGACTGACGAACCATGGTGTTCCTGCTAGATGTATGTGGCAGCACATCTTTCCCCTGTGTGCTGACTGCGTGCATGCTGCATCCTTTTTTCTCCACAGAGCTGATGCAATTCATACTCCCCGCATGCACAGTGAACGCTTTGCATCCGATATACATCCGCGCAGCATCCCCTTTGTTTCCCATAGGTGTCCGTGATGCATCTGCTTCATCCGCTATGCATCCGCCCCTTCTGTTATGCATCCGCTTCGAAATTCTCCCCCGGTACCCCTTCGGATGTGTCATCCGCTTCCATCCGCTGTCATCCGCTAGGCTTCCTATGAACATCCGTTTAACATCCCCACTACATACCACCCACATCCGTTCTTTTCCGTTCTTTTCCGTTCTTTTTATGCAAATTTTCATCAATTTTGGGAGCGGATGATAACGGATGGAGCCACCCCCAAAATTTTGCTCATCCGCTGTGTCCTTTATGCATACGTTTTGCGTCCGTCATCCAGTGGGCCAGTGGGACCGGGCCTTTACCCAGTTCCTGCAACTGTTCTTCATATGTTTTAGCCTCCAATGCCCTAATAATCTTTGTTGCTCTTCTCTGCACTTTTTCAAATCTCTACATCTTTTTTATATTGTGGTGACCAAAACTGGATGCAGTATTTCAAGTTTGGTCTTACTAAGGCTTTGTAAAGGGGTACTAATACTATAATTCATACTAAAGCAGTACTAATACTGATACTTAAAGATCAGAAACTTGAAAGAGGCACTGTAGAGTGTACTTGCAGAGAAGCATGGGAAAGAAGCATAAACAAGCTGCAGATCCCTATGACATAGTGCTCTTTAATAAATATCTAATATTCTAAATCAAATCCTGAGCTGCAGAAAATAATAGATCACATAAAATGCTTAAAATAGCCAGAAAAAAACACCTAGAAGTCTAATGGATGGGGAAAAATCTGTTTCTACTGTACAACCTTGTTCTTCTGAACTGATTTATTATATATGCATTCTTTGCTAAGATTAAGACATCCAAACTGATTTTTTATAGAAAAGACTCAAAAGAGCCAAAAACACTTTCAAAGCAAGGACAAAACTACCATAAATTCCCAGAATTTTTATTGTCTCTTCTTTGCAATCAGTTCAGAATTAACCCCTATTTATTCTGATGGCCCTGCAGGCTCTTGGTTCTTCTCATTCTGTTCTCCTGGCTTGTACTTTTAATACTGTCCAAATAATTCTATTCTTCTTCTGCAAGATTTGCTTTTGTGGACGTGACATTCACATAGGCATCCCCCTTTCTCAGCCTTCCCATATTAATGTATGCATGTTTTCTTTCCATTCTGGGGGGAGGGTCCAAGAGGCAGCATTTTCCAGGACAAGAGTGCTTCCCTGGTGTACACATTATGCAGGGAACCCAAGGGCTGGGGGGGGGGGGGGGAGGGGTTTCCATTCCTGCAGAACCCAGAGAGGCAAAGAACAACAGTTGGCCTAAGGTTGGAGGCTGATGGAGGTCCTGACAGCAAATCTGCCACTTGTTGACACCTGTAATGGGTGCTAGACAACTGCTTGCAAGCATGTACTTGGGCAAGGGACCTCACACACAAAGAAAGGAAAGCCCCAGAAAGAGGAAACTACTATAGGATACCAAAAGGCTGAAAGAAGGTTAAGCATCCTGTCCTCTGCTCTGTCCTGACCACTTTCTTTTTCAACTGCCTGCCCTCAAAATGGTTTTCTCCCATCCTGGCCTTTGAGAGGGCAGTCAGAACCTCCTGCCTTCCCCTTTGTGCAATTAACTTGGGATGTATATCTTCCTAAATCCTTGATGTAAAGAACTACAGCAAGGGGCTGTGAGGGGGGCCAAGGATAGAATGCTGCCCCCCACACCAATAGTGGGATTCAATTTTTTTTACTACAGGTTCTGTGGTCATGTTACTGGGTGGGCATGGCTGTTTTGCAGCCACCCTCCCCCCGTTTTTTGGGCCTTTTGGGCCTCAGCAAGCCTCCTGGGGGGCATTTTTACTCCTGGAAAGCTTCCCTGGGCCCAGGGAAGAAAAACACAGAGCCTGGAGGGGGTGCACAGAACCTCCTCCAAGCTCCATTTTGGGGCCTTCTGGGCCTCAGGGAAGCCTCCTGTGGGGCGTTTTTGCTACCAGGAAGCTTCCCAGGGGCCCAGGAAGGCAAAAAACGGAGCACAGGGGGCTGGGAGAGCTGCACCTCCCCTCCATTTTTTGCTTTCTTGGGCCTCAGATAAGCCTCCTGGGTGAAGCAGTAAGACAGCGAGGGGGATCCTGGCACAGCTGATCGCAGGAACAGCTAATTGCCAGGAGGGGAAAAAAAAGAATGACTTAAGGAATGACTGGGCAGGGAAGAATGCAGTCAGCGATGTCAGGCATGTGCGTGATGTTGTGCATGCACGATAAGGACTGACTGGGCGGGGAGGGAAGGAATGACCAGGGCGGGGGTGTGGCCAGCCAGAAATTACTGCTGGTTTGGCGACCCATGCCAAATCCTTGCTACTGGTTCCCCCGAACCAATGCGAACCATCTGAATACCATCACTGCCTCTCACTCTTATTTAATTGTGTCTAATTCTCAGAAACTGGTGGACAAATCACTGCAGTTTTCTTGTCAAAGTTTTTCAGAAGCAGTTTTCCACTGCTTCCTTCCTAGAGTTGAGAGAAAGTGACTGGGCCAAGGTCACCCAACTCACTTTGTGCCTATGGCAAGACAAAACTCATGATCTCCCAGTTTCTAGCTTGGTGCCTTAACTATTAGACCAAACTGGCTTTCACCATATATATTACCTAAGGATAATTTCAGAGTATCTTTGGGGGAAAAAAAGATTATTACTCGCTAGTTTTCTGTTGATCTGCTGGGAAGTGGAACTGTAAATAGACGTAAAAGGGATGAGATCACTTGGGGGGGGGGAAGGTAAAACAAAACTCTATCTGCTTCCTCTTCTTCTTCCTCTTCCTTCATTAAATTTGAAACCCTTGACTTCCAGCTGACTATGGACGGTTCATGGCAGGTGATGATGGTGGTGGGTTCACATTTGAAAGCAATCAATCGATCCACTCATTCTCAATTTGGAGGAGGAGGAGACGGAGGATTAGATCAATATCCTGCCTCTTTCTTGTCCAGCTCAAAGTGACATCCATAATGCTCCTGCCCCTTATTTTCCCTTAACAACATCCCTGTCAGTTGAGTAGGGCTGAGAGAGAGAGAGTGACTAACCCAGATTCACCAAGCCAAGTTTTTATTTATTTATTTAATTTTATTTTATTTGGTTTGTCAATTGCTTACAAGATATTATAATAGGTATAAGTAAAAACATAGTTATGAATACATGAAATGGGTACATAAAAGAAATATAAAAGAAACAATAGGGCAGGGATGGTAGGCATGTTGGTGCGCTTATGCACGGCCCCTACAGACCTCTTAGGAAAGGGGTGAGGTCACTAGTAGACAGTCTAAGGCTAAAGTTTTGGGGTTTGCAGAGTCAGGTAGAGTATTTCAGACATTGATCACTCTGTTGCTGAAGTTGTATTTCCTGCAATCAAGTTTGGTGAGGTTAACCTTGATTTTGTATCTATTGTGTGCTCTTGTGTTGTTAGGGTTGAAGCTGAAATATTCATTGACAGGTAAGTCATTGCAATGTATTATTTTATATACCATACTTAGATCAGACCGAAGATGGCGTAATTCAAGGTTTTCTAGGTCTAGAATTTCAAGTCTGGTAGCACAAGGTATTCTACAACAAGTAGTGTGGAGAATTCTTCTTGTGAAATATTTCTGGACTTTCTCAACTGTGTGAATATCAGATACGTAATATGGGTTCCACACTGATCAGCTGTATTTGAGTATTGGTCTAGCAAATGTTTTGTATGCTTTAGTTAGTAGTGTGATATTACCAGAGAAAAAGCTATGCAGGATTAGGTTAACAACTCTTAATGCCTTTTTGGCTTTGTAGTAACAGTAGGCTCTTAGCACTTAGATCATAAGAGATGAGTATTCCAAGGTCCTTTACAGAGTTTGGATCATCAACAAGGTCTTGACTATTCAACTTGCATTTTATTTTCTGATTTTTTGGGGGGGGGCAATATGTAAGACAGAGCAGTTATTTGTTGAGATTTGAAGTTGCCATTTGTTTGACCATTCTAATACATACTCAAGGTCTTTTTGAGGGTAGCAGTATTGTCTATGGTATTGAACAGCTTTACATCATCAGCGAAGAGAATGCAGTTGCTCTTAATGTGATCACAGAGGTCATTTATGTAGAGTATGAAAAGAGTTGGTCCTAGAACACTGCCTTGGGGAACACTCCTGTTGACAGGTACATAATTTGATAGGACACTCCCAATTTTGACCATTTGTTGTCTGTTTGACAGGAATGCTTCTATCCAGTTATGCAGGTGTCCGGAGATACCACAAGATTTTAGTTATAGGAGTAGTTTGTCATGTACCACTGAATCAAAGGCTTTACAGAAGTCTATGCAGATTGTGTCTATTGCTTTGGCCTGATCGAGTTGTGTCATCCATATGTTTTTGCAGTGTAAGAGTTGCAAATTACAGGATAGGTTTTTTCTGAAACCAATTTGTTTATTAAAGGGTAGGTTGTTTGTCTCTAAGTGGAGGATAATGGATTGGTTAATAATTGATTCCATGACTTTACAAGTAATGCAGCATAAGGAGATTGATCTGTAATTTTCAACTAGGCTGGGGTCTCCCTTTTTGAAGATGGGGATGACCGTAGCTTGTGACCATACATTAGGCAAGGAGCTGGTCCTGAAAGATTTTTCAAAGATAATGCTTAGAGGTTCTGCTATGGCAATGGATAGCTTTTTAAAGAAGTAGACACATATTCTGTATGGTCCAATAGATAGAGATGGTTTTAGATTGCATAGTGCATTGTCTTCTGTAAAATCGATATGTATTAGACCATTGTAGTTGTCTGTGGTTCGACTAGGAAATACTGGTCATGATCCATTGCTGTTTACAAATACTGAGCCAAAGAATGTGTTAAAGAGGTTGGCTTTAATGATGTCGTTGTTGCAGTCTTTACCATTAGGTCCTTTCAGGGATGGGATGGACCTTGAGTCTTTTACTTTGTTGTTTACAAAATTGTAAAAAGCACGGGTGGAAATGGTGTGTAGAAGGTTTTCCTCTTGTTTAATTGATAATTGGTGCATTCAGTCTTTATCTGGTGGCATAAATTTTTGTATTGGCTTTTGAAGTTGGCAAGGAGACAAGATTTGTTTTTCCGCCAGAATGATCTCTTTTTGGATTGAAGTTTCCTTATTGTTTTTTTTTTTTTTTGATTTGTTTGTTTTGGGAGTTGTTATTGGTACATATAGTTTGATGACTCTTTTGGCTTCAAGTGAAAATATGTTGTAATGGTCTTCAACAGTATTGCATCCAGTGAATAGAGATTGCCAATCAAGGGATGAGAGATCGTTGTTTATAAGATCAGTTGCCTTTTTTGAAGTTATAATTGGGGATTCCGTCGTGATAATTTTTGTGTGGGCATTTGTTGAGACAAAAGTCAATCATCTTGTGGTCACTGTTGGAAAAAGGTTCTTTAGTTTGTATTCTGTCAATTAAATTCAAACTATTGCAGAAGATGAGATTAAGGCAGTTATTCAGTCTGGTATTGTTGGTTGTTAGTTGTTCCAGTCCCATATTTGTAACAGCATTGTAGAAGGTTGCAACTACGGGTTCAGTTGTACATTTGTTTAGGGTCCAGTTACTATGAAGTAGATTGAAGTCATCAAGAAAAATAAAAGCGTGTGGGCAGGATGTTGCCCATGTTAGTAGTGTATTTAGCTTGTTTACATGTTCAATGTCATTATCAGGTGCTCTATAACATAGTAAGAATTGAAATGTGATATTTAAGGTTAGTTCACAGATGATGATCTCAGGAAGTGCAAGCTCCTGGGTAACTTGGATGTTTTTTAAATGTAAGGACTTTTTTATAGAAGATAGCAATATCACCTCCTCTACAAATTTCATGACCTGATCGGTAAACATAATAATGTCTTGCTGTGGTAATGGAGTCAGGGAGAGATGTGTTGAGCCATGTTTCACAGAAAATATGATGTCGAATTTAGCCATATTTTGTTACAGGAGAAATTCAGGTATTTTATTCACAAGGCTTCTTGTACTGAGTAGCTTGCATTTAAGGCCAATTGTGGTTGGAATAGAGGTAGTTAGGGGCATGCGTGCCTAGTTTTGGGTGATGGTGGATTGGTTGAAGTAGGGTTGTGGTTGAAGGTTAAAGCTGAGTTGCAGGTTTGTGTGACTTACTTTTGATTCAGTCAGCATGGTAGTCAATGTACAGGTCCTTCTCTCCATTGTCTAGATATTTTTTGAGTTCTGTGTGGAGTACTTGGGAATGGGCACGTTGCTGTATGGTTAGGTCAGGGCGAGAATGGAGGTTCTTATGGTTGGTGTTGCTTTTGGCAAGTGAATTTATAGTATAAATGAATTTACATTTGCTTGATTCATTTTTGCAAATGACCCTGCAGAAGTGTGGGGCCACAGAGCTGTCTCTGTTTTTGAGCTCTTGGCCAATGCGGGAAATGTCAAATATTTCCTCAGGAGAGATGGTTGATCCTTGATAATCACTGATGTTTCGGACAGTTGTGATGTCATCATTGTAATTGATGTCCTCTAGACCAAATAAAATGGCATTTGGACGTTTCCGTTCATGCTCAACAGCTTCTCTGATGAGGATTGGGATATTATTATTTGTCTGATTTATGTTTTTTTGTGGATTGGGTTGTGGATTGGGTTGTGGTTGTTGGATAGAGATATGGTTTGTAGTTACTGGCTGTTCAGGTTTTTGCGTTGTGTCTTTTTTTTCAAGGTTTCTTTTAAAGCATCGAGGGGTGCTACTATGGTGTCAAACATGATGTTATTCGTGTTTCTATGGTATCAACTCTTTCAAAAAGATCCAGTTTGGGTCTGCATGATTTGCAGAGGTATGGAAACTCATTGGATGATTCTAGGTATTGAATCATTTGCTCGAGTAATCCTAAGCAGTCATGATGAGTGTATTTGTTACATAGAAAACATTTGATGGAATTTTCATTATCCTTTAGAGTTTTATAGCATTTAAGTCATGTGCAGGAGTCTTGTGGTTCTTTGGTGGGGATTACTTTCTCTTTAGGATGTGGTTTGGCATTGGATTTTTTGTCTTGGCATGATAGGTTTGTTAAGATGGTATGTTGATTAAATTACTCAATGAAACAATTTTGGGTAATCAGTATAGCCAATATCACACCAATCAATCAATTGCAATAATCTCTCTAGTCAAATAATTTGCTACCCAACAATCAGCCTAATCAATCAATTACACTAATCATTAATCACACTGTTCAATTAAATTCACTAAATCACTAATTTTACTAATCAATTAAATTACATGACTCTTGATCTTTTAAACTAATCAGTAATCACACCATTTGCACTAAGCACTCTAATCACACTAATCAATTAAACAATAAATCAATTAAACCATTAATAAATTATTTTACAGAAATTGATTATCTAATCATTGATACAGATAATGAGGTAGAAAAGTTGTAAGTTTTGAGGTAATTAATTAATCAGTGTTTGATTAAAGTAATGAGGTGGTATTGAGAGTCTGCAAGGAAAGGGTTCATTGTTTTACTAGCAGCTGTTATTTACTGGGTGGGAGGAATTTATTGCTCCATAGCTGCTGCTATTAAGCTGTAAACAATAGGCTGTAACAGGATGTTCGAAAGCACACTGGATTATTGAAAGAGCAAAATTTGCTGAATTAAAACACTTTAACTACAATCAATATGTCTGTGAATAAGATTGTTTTCCAATAGTTTCCCAAAGTTCTTCAAGTTGAGTAGTAGTAAAAATACAGTTCAGAAATTTGAGTTAACCAATCCAATCTGCCTTTTACTTTTAAAGTTACTTCTAGCTGCAATATCTTTTTTTTTCTTTACGAAAACTGACAGTCACTCCCGATCATTAATCGCAGTTAATTTCCTCCTTTGAGTCCCACTTTCCAAGGAAAATTCCACTGCAGAAATTGGAGTGATTCTTACCAAGACTAAGCATGCTGTTACAAGATCTTTCCTTTCTTTTTCACTTCCGTCTCAGCTGCCTTCCTGGCTTTGATTCAGCCATGCTGGCGGTTCTCTTTTTAGTTCCAACGATCATTTGCAGGCCAGCCCATCTAGTTTTTCGATCCCATGGGGGTTGACTACTACTTGCCACAAAGCTTACAACAGAAAATGCTGCCAAGATTAAGACCAAAGTTTTAGTCTTAAGGGCTAGATTTTCCAGTTTCTAGCCCAACATCTTACTTCCTACACCAAACTACATAACACAAATGTTGAGTGAGTACTTAAAACAATTGTGAGCTGTAATCCTTCAAGTTCTTTTCTTGGCGTCATGGGTAAAGAATACCCAACTTTTTGAAATACACCGTATTGGCAAATAGAGAATTGAGGTTTCACTCCCCATATGTCAACAATTCTGGACAAATAATCTCATTGGGAAACAGAAGAATCAAGCAGTGTCTTCTGACTTTTGTAATAAACAAACACTTTTCACGAGCGATTGTTAAAAGGAAATTTGACAAATTTACTCTGTGGTTTGGCAGAATGTAGGACATGAATGTAGGGGGAGGACAGAACCTCAGATTCCAGTTCTCTCTGAGGAAGGAACAAGTGTGTACTTCTGTGGCATATGTAGAGGTGAGCAGCACTTTGGATTCAAAGGCAACCAGTTGCTTCAGAGCACAGGGGCAGCTCTCCATAACTCCTTAAAGGAGCTGCTGCTTGATTCAAGGCACATTTCAGTTGAGGAGTGTGAGCAGAACCGACGTCATGTTGGATGGCCCATTGAATTAAATAAGGAAGTGTCTCAAACACAGTAGCTCTGCCAAATAAGGAAGTGTTCCAATTTGTGCACAAGAGAGAAAAAAACAGAATGAGGTCAGAACAATGGGGAATTGTAATAAAGTGCTGATGTGTCAGAAACTGTGTGACTGCTTTTGCTAGATAGGGAAACACATAAACCTTCGAAATATATATGTGTCAATTTGAAAACAGAAAGAATGTGAGCCAAGCCCTCGTACAAGGGGGCGGACAGTTAGGGTATAAAAATACTGCCTGAATTTTGCTCTGGGTTCCTTCAATGTCTGAGGGAACCCGCCTCTGCAGACGCATAATAAACCTTGTTTTCCTTGGATCAACAAATCTTTTGGTGGTCTTTTCATCAGTTCCATCTCACAATTTGGCATCCAACGTGGGGCCCCGATGGAATTTTAACTGGAGAAAAGGGACTGGGTAAGTGTGGCACCATCGCCTCCCATTGTAGAGGGGCCCCTCCCTTGTCTCAGTTGGATCCTGGAGTAACTGCACTCAGCAGACGATCCTTGGAAACAAGAGAGAGAGAAGCCAGCCTGACGCTCTGGGAGTGTCGTTGATCACCTGAAGTGGGGACGCCCACACTCCTTTCGTCTCCGAGAGACCAGGGATGTATCAGGTGAGTTTGTTGCCTTTCAGGATAGAAGAAGGGATATACTGTCCTTAAGCTCTGGGAATCCAGTGACTGCTGGAGGACAGCAGAAACCCCTGAGTTGGGAATATCTGGGAGATTGTTGGCAGGTAGTGTGGAGAATGGGAAAGGGACAAAGCAAGTGTGAGACATTCCAAGAGGGAACGGGTATAGAGATAGAAAAGACTTCGAGAAGGCCGATTCCAACTGACTCCCTGTTGGGTCAACTACTAAAACAATGGTCGTTGCCCCATCTGAGGACTTACACTCGGAGTCTAGAGAAAAAGAAAATGATCTACCTATGCCGATATAGGTGGCCGAAGTATCCCCTAGTAGACCCTGAATTTCCTTACCACTGGGATCCCGAAGGGAATACCAGCACGTACTGGATAACTCAGTTGAAAGAGTATATAGTGAAACACCAGATAAAGGAGAAAATACTCTATGTGGAGGTATGGTATCATGTTCATTTCGAAGGTCTAGTTCCACCAGAAACAGAAGTAGGACAGTTTGTCAACAAGGTGGAGGAAAGCGAAACTGAGGACTGGATGAGGAGTCCACCGGCATCGGCTCTGGCACTCCCGGCACCACCACCCCTGCCGGCTCCGGTTGCCCAGGCTCCACCTCCACCTGCATATCCAGGACTCAGAAGGGAACTGGCTCAATTAAACAAGGACCTAGAGAATTTGCCTCTAGGAGGAAGGTCGGCCAATCCCGTGTCGGCCTTCCCAGTCAGAGAAGTCCCAAATGGCATGAATATGCAGGGGAATCCAGTCACTGTTTTCATGGCTGTCCCCATAAAATCTGCTGAGTTACAGGATCTGAAAAAGACCCTTCCGAAACTCCATGAGAATGCTCATGAAGTGGCGGAACAGTTGGAATTGTTTCTGGGGCCCAATGAATACACATACCAAGAACTGATGTCTATTCTTGGACACCTTTTCACCCCCGAAGAGAGGAATCTCATTAGGAGGGCAGCAATGGCTGCCTGGGATAGGAGACATGCAGGGCAACAGGCCTAGTTCCAGTGGCTGCAGACACAAAGTTCCCCATAGCCGATCCAAATTGGAACATCAATGACAACGCTCATAGGGAACACATGAGAGACATGAAACACATGATCATTGAAGGAATTAAATTGGCCATCCCTCAAGAGAAAAACTTGACCAAAGCATTTGAAATAACACAAGGAAAGGATGAGTCCCCGGGGGATTTCTGTGCTCGGCTCCGGGAAGGGTTAACCAAGTACTCCAGAGTGGAGCCAGAAACCCCTGCCTTTGAGACTCTTCTTAAGATGCAATTCATCACCAAAGCATGGCCAGATGTCCAGAAAAAGATTCAGAAGATAGAGAGATGGACTGATTTGGGCATGACAGATTTGATGAGAGCAGCCCAACAAGTTTTTGTGAACTGTGACTCAGTTAAAACCAAACAGAAGTCTCAGATGATGGTTGCTGCTGTGCAGACAGCAGCCAAGAATGAAGTTAGGAAAGACAGGGAGACCTGGATGTCAGATCCAAGGCCAAGATGGAGAGATGAAAGATCTCCCAGTAGGGAGTGGAGACCCCCGGTTAGGCGAGGAGGTCCTGGGGGCAATTGAGGAGGTCGATTCCAACGGCCGTCCCAGAGTAGAACTTGCTTCAGATGCGGGAAGGAGGGACATTTTGCGCGCGAATGTCCCAAAACCCCGGAGGAACAAAGCTATGCCCTATACGATATGGGAGATTCCGGCTCCCCAAGAGGGACCCCTGGGGAGCCACTGGTAAATGTGTTAGTGGGTCCTGATCATCAGGAACGGCTCTTCCTGATCGACATCGGTGCAAGCCGGACATCTGTATGCGATCCGGTAAAGGGAGCATGCAGGTCGAAGCAGACTTTAAAAGTGGTTGGGGTGAGTGGGAAATCCCAAGAGGTCAAAATTTTGGAAGAGGTGAGATTAGAATTGAATGATGTGGTTACTGAAACCAAAACATTGTATATTCCGGATTCAGGGGTGAACTTGCTAGGAAGAGACTTGTTGGATGTTTTTGGAATAGAATTGTGGGATAGAAGGAAAGAAGTTCGCATGTGTATGTTAACAATGGAAGATGAGGAGAAGATATCATCATACGTGTGGGCAGGAGGTGAAGGGGTTAGTAGGATGGCAATACAGCCCATTCAGATCAAGATGCAAACAGGGATAACTAAACTGTGGATTCCACAATATTCTCTGAGTAAGAGAGGTAGGGAAGGGTTGAAGCCAATGATTGACAGATTATTGAAACAGGGACTGTTGGAACCTACTATGTCACCGTTCAATTCACTGGTCTTAGCAGTAATAAAAAAGGATGGGAAGTATAGATTGGTTAATGATTTGAGGAGGATCAATGAAATAGTGGTTCCTAGATTCCCAGTGGTTCCTGATCCCTATACCATCTTGGGGCGGATCCCTCCCAAAGACAAATGGTTTACTGTGATAGATCTGAAGGATGCCTTTTGGGCGCGCCCCTTGGAGGAGGGGAGTAGAGACTTGTTTGCTTTTGAATAGAATGATCCTGAGAGTGGAAGGAAACAGCAGTTGAGGTGGACGGTACTTCCTCTGGGATATACCGAGAGCCCTTTGTTGTTTGGACAGACGTTGGAAGAAAAGTTGGTGTCGTTTGAGAGAGAGAAAGGAATCACCCTAATTCAGTACGTGGATGACTTGTTAACTGGAGAGAAAGAGAAGGAAGTGAGAGTGGCTTCTGTGAGTCTGTTGAATTGGCTGAAAGAGCAGGGGCTGAAAGTCTCAAAAGAGAAGCTTCAATTTTTTGAAAAAAAGGTGAAATATTTGGGACATTACATTCAGCAGGGGGTTAGGTCCTTGGACCCTGAAAGGGTGAAGGGGATCATGAGCTTGGCTCCTCTCAGGAACAAGACAGAAGTGCGGAAAGCGTTGGGATTGTTGGGGTACTGCAGAATCTAGGTAGACCAATTCACAGTGTTGGCACAGTTTTTGCATAGAAAGTTGCCTGGAAAGGGAGAGCACATAGAATGGGAGGAGGGAGATAGTGAAAGGTGGGAAGAGCTGAAGAAGGCTTTGTCAACCGCTCCGGTTTTAGCCTTGCCAAACCTGAAACTACCATTTCATTTGTATGTGGCGGTGGCTCAGGGAACAGCAGTTGGAGTTCTTGCCCAAAAGAGGGGAGGGGCAGTACCAGCCAGTAACCTTCCTAAGCAAAGGTTTGGAGCCGGTTGTGAAAGGATGGCCAGTTTGTGTTCAGGCAGTGGCAGTAACAGTGATGTTGGTGGTGGAGAGCAAAAAAGTTGACTTTTGGGGGAGCTTTGGTGGTGCATTCACCTCATTGTTGAGGTTACTGACTCAGTGTTGAGTCAGCTGGCTACCACTTGGATGACCAAAGGGAGGATATTGAAGTATGAAACCATTTTGAGAACCAGTCCTGATGTGGTAATAGGGACAGACAAGAATCTGCTGGAAATGTTTGATTTGTTTGAAAGTAAATAAGAAAGCGGCACACAAGAAAGAGATGGGAGGGCGACCCCTAATGGGTTGGCCTTTTCAGAGAGTACAAATTGATTTCACTGAGTTGCCAGAAAAGAGGGGTTGGAAATACCTGCTTGTGATCAAAGATCAACTAACGGGGTGGGTAGAGGTTTATCCCACTAGAAGAGCCACAGCTCCCACAGTAACCAAGATCTTACTAGAACAGATCATCCCACAGTATGGAATTATGGAAGCAATAGATTCAGACAGAGGAACTCATTTCACCCAAAATGTTCTGCAAAGGGTAATGGAGGTGGTGGGGGTGAAATGGGAATTACACACGCCATGGCATCCTGAATCCAGTGGGAAAACTGAAAGGGCAAATGGGGAATTGAAGAAACACTTGACCAAACTACAACTTGAAAATGGCTTGCCATGGACAAAGAATCTTCCCCTAGCTCTGCTCAGGATCAGAACTTGTCCAAGGAAAGACACAGGGGTCTCGCCCTTTGAAATGCTGATGGGGAGACCCTATTTGCCCAAACTAGGCAATCCCATACCAGAGTTCAGGGGCTTGTTCCTTTGAAAATATTTGCTGGCACTGTCCCGGTCTTTGCTTTCTCTTCACAAACAGGGATTGTTGGTGCAACGACCACCTTTGGCTGGTAGCCAACACCCACACGAGGCTGGAGACTGGGTCCTGATAAAGACTTGGAGAAGTGAAAAACTGCAACCTAGCTGGGAAGGTCCATACCAGGTGCTACTGATGACTGAATCTGCAGTCCGTACTCGGGAAGGAGGCTGGACGCATTACAGCAGAGTCAAGGAAGCACCGGAACCTGAGAAACCTTGGAAAATAATCCCAGTGGATGGTCAGCCGCTAAAGGTAACTTTGAAGAAATAGCCAGCAGAAACCACCATGGAGGTGTCGGCTGAATTCTGGAGAGGACTATTTGTTACAACTATATTTACATTAATACATCAAAGAAGTTCATAATATGTTGGACCTGCGGGTGACTTGGGAACAGACTTGTGGGATGGCAATGTGTTCATACAGGATCTCAAGAAGGTCTCACATTCTTTGAACATCACCAATTGCTGGTTATGCATGCACATGCCAGGAAGAACAGGTGAAGGATTAATTCTACATGCTATTCCACTTGATCAGAACAGACTAAAACCACAGGGGGACAGGACAGAGAAATATGGTGTGGAACAAAATATAACAGGAAGGATTTTTGTTCATTTAAGGGAAACGGCATATGTGTGTTTTAAGAGAAATGAAACTAGAGGGCTCCATTTAGGAGATTGGGAAAAATGTAATAAGACTTTTGATATGCCATCATCTTGAAGTAACCTTAGCTATACCAAGAGTTATCATAAATTAGATTACTTTAATCAAGATCAGTATCAGATGTGTATGTATTTTGAAGATATGATTAATTGGACCCGAACATCAAATCAGACCTAAGCTATGGAAAACTTTCGGTGGGTATGGTGTGGAAAATATGCATACAGGGAAATGTCACCTCACTGGAGTGGAACATGTACAATCGGGTATGTGATACCGGTGATATATAAACTTGATGGCCTTCCCCAAGGCCGGATATGTAATAAAAGAGACTCAGAATCTGGCCTTACCCGGAGACTCTGGACTCAAATCTACCGTGGTATAATAATACCATTGGGAGTAGCCATGAACTACCAAGATATACATATTCTAAATAACTTCACGGTAGCAATATTCAATGATACAATAAAAAATATTAAAATAATCAACACCGAGCTTTCTGAAGTAAGACAGGTTGCTCTACAAAATAGGTATGCTTTAGACATTGTATTAGCTGCAAAAGGGGGTCTGTGTGCTCTGATTCATTCACATTGCTGTGTATACATCCATGATTTCCAACCCAATATTACAAAGACAGTAAAAGTAATGGAAGAACAAATTCGTTCTAATCCATTATCACAAAGAGGTGACTCCTCATTGCCAGACCTGTGGGGAGCAATATGGTATTGGCTTCCCAGTTCCACTTGGTTGAGATCATGGGAATTATATTGATCATTATATGCTGTGTATTGTTGTGTTGTTGTGGTGCAATAACAATGTGTGGGAAGATAGGGAAATCCTTGGGTTCAAGATTTGAGAAGCAGGAAGCAGAACCTCTGATGATGTATCAGAGAGAAATCACTCTGAAAGAAGCAGAGGACCTGCTGCTTGAGTTTGAGACAAGAGTGGAAAAAGAAAAAGGGGGGATTGTGAGCAGAACCGAAGTCATGCTGGATGGCCCATTGAATTAAATAAGGATGGCCCATTGAATTAAATAAGAAATCAAACACAGTAGCTCTGCCAAATAAGGAAGTGTTCCAATTTGTGCACAAGAGAGAAAAAAACAGAATGAGGTTAGAACAATGGGGAATTGTAATAAAGTGCTGATGTGTCAGAAACTGTGTGATTGCTTCATGAAACATATAAACCTTTGAAATATATATGTGTCAATTTGAAAACAGAAAGAATGTGAGCCAAGCCCTTGTACGAGGGGGCGGACAGTTAGGGTATAAAAATACTGCCTGAATTTTGCTCTGGGTTCCTTCAATGCCTGAGGGAACCTGCCTCTGCAGACGCATAATAAACCTTGTTTTCCTTGGATCAACAAATCTTTTGGTGGTCTTTTCATCAGTTCCACCTCACAGGAGTGACAAACAGGAGCTATTTCTACTGGGCCTGAATGCTCTGAAGCAGAGCTGCCCAGGTGTAGAAAAAGTCAAGACGGTGGCCAGAATTACCACCCTTGAAGTCCTTTCCCCTTTTTATGCGTGCTGCAACTTGCAATCAAGGGTAGGGTTTTGATTGTAAGGCTATAGCTACCTTCTTGACTTTTTGACTCCCCACCCCTTCTTGGAGATGCCCCTACTCTGTAGCACTTGTTTGCCTTTGGTAGCCAAAAAAATAAAAATAAAAATCAGAAGGCATCTGCTAGCACCTTTTCTGACTACTAGATTTTATTAAAAGGTGCAAGCTTTCCAAACAGCATATGCTGCAGCTCACAAAAATGCAGGCCCCTTAATGAAATCTGGTATAGTAATGATTTTTTACTATTGTAGCTAACAGAGTTCTCCTCTTACGAGGTCTTAATCTTAAATTCTGCACAGCTTCTGTGCATGAGCAAGGTGTTTGTGTATATAGATAGAAGGTTATTTATTTGTTTAGCACAGAGCATTTTGTTGAGTTGTATTACAGTGGAAAAAAATACTAGTCTCCAAAGGCAGGGGTGGGATTCTACCAATTTGCACTTATTCGCCAGAACCGGTTGTTAACATTCTAAGCAGTTCAGAGAACCGGTTGTTAGAAGAAATTACTGGCCTAATCCTGTAAGGAAGGCAGGAAGGAAACATTCTGGTGTTGCTTACAGAAACTGCCTCTCCATTAACCATTTGTTACATTCTTGGCAGGAGTAGACTTCCTGTCTCAGGAACGTCTCTGTAGTTTTTTTCCCCTCCTTTGCTGATACTTTGCTTGCATGGAGTGACCATTCAAAGTTACAATGGCACTGAAAAAATGGCACTGACTTATGACCATTTTTCACACTTATGACTGTTGCAGCATCCCCACAGTCATAAAAGGCCAGGCGAGAAGATGTGTTAGGGATAACATTGTTCACCCTAACTGTTTTAGGTGAAATACTAACTATGAATCATAGTTAATGTATGCAGCTTTAACTGTAGAATAGCAACTATGGGTGTGGTTATGAAAACCATATAAAAGTAGCAAGGCTACAGCTTGCTCTCTCTCTCTCTGGCTTTGATGATCCATGATTACTGCTTGGAAGCAAGACTGCATTGCTCGAACGGGAGAGACAACGGACTGATTTATGTGAACTGACAATAGGATATTCTACATGGACTTTGCTAACTGAATATCCCTGAATGGACTGACTACATGGTAAATGAATAATGGACTGTTTTTGACTATGCTATAAACTTATACTGGAATAAAATATATTCTTGATAGCACAAGCGTATCTGTTATTTTTACTGTATGTTAATAAACATACAAGCTTAGCTCACTCATTTATCTGTGTGCCTATCTGACTAACGCTGCACATTCTGTTTAGCTTGTCTACCTAACCCTGGTTGGGGAACCCAGGCTTAACAAGATGCGTGCCTTGATGTGAGTGAAGTTGAGTTGACCATGCCCAGCCAATCACATGACCACCAAGCCATGCCCACCAACTAAGCCACACCCACAGAACGAGTTGTTAAAAAATTTGAATCCCACCCCTGCCTAAAGGTGGAATCTAATATATGCTGGCAAAGGAATTCTGGGTGTTGATGTCCACATGTCTCAAAGTTGTCCCAGTTGAGAAATCACTGGTTGAAATTCTAGTAACAGAAAAGGTGAAACAAAGCAAGAGTGCCAGTTTGGTGTAGCGGTTAAGGTGCTGGTATAGAAACCAGGAGACTGTGAGTTCTAGTCCCATTTTATGCATGAAACCAGGTGGGCTGTTTTGGGCCAGTTAAAAAGTACTTTATCAGAGGTGGTATTCAGCAGGTTCTGATCAGTTCTGGAGAACCAGTAGTGGACATTTTGAGTAGTTCAGAGAACAGGCAAATACCATCTCTGACTGGAAATTTTACAGTATTCTTCCCTGCCATGCCCACCAAGCCACGCCCACAGATCTGGTAGTAAAGAAACCCACCACTGTACTTAATGTACTTTTTCTCAATCCAACTCATCTCACAGGGTTGATTTTCTGGAGAAAAAAAGGAGAAGGAACAAGTAATATCAATGTTCATTGCCTTGGGTTACTTGTACATTAATAAAGACTGGATAAAAAAATCTAATAAATAAAATAAGACGATGTGCAATTAGTTTTTTTCAGGTATGCTTATAATTTGGGTTAGGAGCATAAGAGATTGTCTTTTTCTGAGTCACGTTTTACTATGTTTATCTTCTCACTCTTTTGCTCGGTCCCAGGTGGCACTTGCATATCCCTGTCACCTCTTCCTAGCAATGCCAGATATAAGTACAACTTAAGCAGCTGTGCATTAGATGTGCCTGTGATAATTAACAGCAATCATCATCGCTTAATATCTTTACCTTCACTACTTTTTCACATAAAATCTCCTGCTGAAATTCTGAAGCCTGAGGAAATCCCAGAACTTCCCTTTTGGCAACTGCTCTGTTAGTCACATCATCCCAAGGTGATAGAAGTGTGCTTACCAACCCATTCAACAAGTTGCTTCAGTACCAAGTTATCTCTGCCAATCCCCTCCTTGCCATTTTTCCAGCCATCCCAAATCTCTGAAAATTCTACTTTACCCAGGCATGGAAGGTCAACAAAAGGGAATGGGAGAGGAGCCTGTACATTGAGTGTCACTCACTGACTGGTCCTACCAGTTACTGTTTCTCTGTTGTATTAGCAAAATATTGACTTATCAAGTTCTCTGAGGACAAAAGTCATTGCAAGAAAAGTTACTGTACTAAGTACTAAGTGCACAATATACAAAAAAATAGCAATTTTTAAAAACCTAATCAATTATTATGCTCCTTTAAAATAATAAAATCATACTTAAATGCAGAGCAGTTATATGGTTAATGTAGCTGCTTTTAAAAAAATCTCTTTATCTAGATCATATTCTCATTTTTCTTTACATTGAAAGACTAGCATTTCTTAGTTTCTAAATAAGAAGACATAAGATATTTTCTTTTAAGACAAAGTTCACTTATTTATTTTATTTGGTTTTCACATTTCTAAAGTTACCCATCTCCTTGAAAGAGAGACACTAAGCAGTGTATGATTATAGCAAGATAAAAAAAATAATAATAATTTTATTGCAAGCTACTTTGGTACTTCTATTAGCTAAGTTCTGGTTTTCTGTAACTGTTT
Source organism: Laticauda colubrina (assembly GCA_015471245.1). Lineage (NCBI taxonomy): Eukaryota > Metazoa > Chordata > Lepidosauria > Squamata > Elapidae > Laticauda > Laticauda colubrina. The sequence continues at coordinate 54,140,335 of BLBF01000005.1, read as the reverse complement.
TGGTGATTTAAAAAAAATGCAGTCTGAAATATGTTATTAAAAACCTAAAGGCCCTGTCCCACTGCACTTAGAGATGCAAAGAGGATGTCAAATGTTAAAAAAAGCTTGCCATCCGTTGGAAAACGCTATGCATCTGTTGTGTACTCATTGCATACGGGTTTCATATGCTCTATCCGTCGAGGATCCGTCCACTGCGATTTCATCCATGCAAGAAGTTTTGAGCTGCACAAAACTTTGTGAACGGATGAACTTTCCGCCGTGTATGATGTAAATCCACGACATACGAGCAACAAACATTCTATGTCCGTTCATCATCCGTTAAACGTCCGCTGTATCCTCTCTGCATCCTCTGGGCATCCTCGCAACTCACATCCACTGCAGCTGAAAACGGAAAGAGGGAGGAAACAAAAGGTATACGGAACATCTACACAGCGTTAGTAGCATGGAAATAGAAAGGATGCGCAGTGAATGGTTTGCATACAATATACATCCGCACGGCATCCCCTTTCTTTCCTTTAGGCGTACGTGATGCATCCGCTTCATTCGCTATGCGTCCGCTTTGAAATTCTCCCCTGGAACCCCTTCGGAGGTGTCATCCACTGTCATCCGCTAGGCTTCCTATGAACATCCGTTTGACATCCTCGCTACATACTACCCACGTCCGTTCTTTTCCATTCTGTTTATGCAAATTTTCACCACTTTTTGAAGTGGATGACAACGGATGGAGCCATTCCCGAAATTTTGCTCGTCCGCTGTGTCCTTTATGCATATGTTTTGCGTCCGTCGGCCAGTGGGACCTATCCTTTAACAAATATGTAAGATAAACATAAGAACAATAAAATTGTGTCTTTTCTTCACTGACTCTGTCTATTAACAGATTCCATAGCAATCGATTCCATATAAATGTAGATTAAATGGTGTATTATTATCATTTTTCATTACTGCTGTACAGTTTTCTTTTTATCTTTTGTAGTCTTGGAATTTTAGCATATCTTCATCCTGCCCAGCCATGCAGCAAGTATCTTCATTCAGATTCCTAGGTTTCGTTTCAGGTTGTCAGTTTAATAATCAATTTCTTAGGACTTATTTGCTTCTTACAAGCTGGGCTGCTACACATCAACCTTTAATGCTAGTCCCTGACTTCTGGCAGTCAGAGGTAAACTCTTAGCCCATAATTATAGGTATGAAAGAAATCTTGGATTAAAAAACCCTCCAGATCCGTGTTCCACTATTCAGTTGTGGGATGCACCAATCCAGTGAATCCTTAAGGAGGGGCAGACTTAGAATTTTTCTTGGCCTCTCTGCTGACTTTTGAATTACAGGTGCAGCCTGATTGGAAATTTTCCATAATTTTTATTAGCTTATTAATAAGTAAATAGAGGCACTTGTAAGTTATGAATTTACTTTAGTCAGAGTTATTAGTTGTGTCTTTGTCTGGTAGAAAATAATACTTTTTTAACACCTGCCAGCAAGAGTTAGAAGGCTTGACCAAAGGTTGACTACAAATCTCTCTTATATATGGACTAACAGATTGTGGCTTTGACACTCAGCTAAGACATCTTGCAAATGAGCCCCTATCTGGAATCAAGGAAGATGATATGAAATTTAACTTAAGCCAGAGGTCTCCAAACTGGCTGGAGAATTCTGAGAGTTGAAGTCCACAAGTCTTAATATTGCCAAGTTTGGGGACCCTGGCTTAAGCAATAGTTAGAGGCAACAAGGAGCTGCAGGGTAAGTGCAGTTTGTTTGTTTATTTCCTACCCTTATTATTTTTAGAAATAACTCAAGGCAGCAAACATATCTAACATACCTCCCTCTTCCTCTTTTCCCCACAACAACAATTCTGTGATGTTTGATGGTCTGAGAGGAAGTTTCTGGCCCAAAATCACCCATATGCCTTTCATGGCTAAAGCATGATCTCCTGCTTTTGAGTCTGTCTCTAGTGTTCATTATTCATAATGAACATCATCATCATTATCATCATCATCAAACGCATCCAGATATAGTCAACCTATATGATAATGAAATAGAATTAGTTAATTAATGGAGCATTATGGGATTTGCTTTTTGCACATGTGTGACGATCATGTAATTGTAACCAATTGACAATTATTTTGTCACCAATTGACAATTCTTTTGTTTCCTGTAGTAAATTGTAAAAAAAACTTCATAACTGTACATGCTCTTTGGTATGAAACCCTCTTCTGCTTCTGTACAGAAATAAGAGTTTTGTCTTTTTCTGATCCCGTGTGGACAGATATTGGCTTCTTCGCACTGGATTTCCCTAACTAGCCAGCCTTCTGGATAATACAGTAGCCTAAATTATGCAAAATAAGATGAAGATCTCTCTCAGAGATGTCCTGTGGGGAAATCTGAATTTAAAGATTTCATTTAGCTATCATTCATAGTTAATTATTACCAGTTGACTTTCAATCAACCATGGAATGTTTTTATATATATATTACTGCAATTGAACAGACTTCAGAGAGCCAGCAACAATTCCTATAGGGTTAAAGGAGGCAATCTGTCAGAAGTCAAAGTTGTGAGTTTATTGAGGCCTAGTCAAAAGAATGCAGCCCAAATGTGTCACGCTCACAAATTCTACATAACTAACCATGCTGACATGACATATACACCCACTAACAGGATCAGTGTTTAACAGAGCCAGTTTTTATTCAATTAATCCAGGTGCTCAAATGTCACTGAGCCATTAGCCAAACATTGTGGCTAGCTTCTGGCAACATTCTGAGCTACAAATAACAAGAAGTCTTTTTAATCTAGGGAGGCTTGAAATATACCACAGATCCCTTCCGTCTACATGCAGTGTCAAACAATAAGTTTTTCTTTCATACCTAGGTTTATAGACAGAAACTTGGATCATGCCTTGTCATTGTGGTTCACTGGCAGCCAGTGCAGCAAGGTTGGACAGTGAGGAAGAAAGGGAGTCTGGACAGGACTTGGACGAAGGTCCTGCGTATGATGCAGGGATGGGGACAGGACCATCTGGGAGTGGGGTGCTGACTCTGGAGCCTCTGGAGTCTGGCAGCAGTGAAGCAGAGGACCCCAGGGAGCCTGCTCCCAGTGTGCATGTGCACAGAAGGCGGGAGCAGCTGAAGTAGAAGGGGAGACTCGGGAGTAAGGCTGGGAGGTGATTGCCCCTCCCATAAGGGATAAAAGTCAGACCTCAAGGTTGAAAGCTTTGCAGGAATCAAAGCAGTTCAATTAGATTCTAAGTTGTTCTTGAAACTCTGCGTACTCTGGTTGTTTTTTTCTGATACTTCGGGTGGATTCTGTTTTAATTACTTTGAAGACTTCTGCTTTTGGCAGCATTCCCCAGCACTGACAAGCATGGGCTTATCTTGGGGAATCTCTGTATAATCAGTTCTGGCTGGAAATAAAAGTAATTCCCAGCATTGGATTAAATAGGCTTTGCTTTTGAAACAAGTTTGTGTTTCAGTACGTTTTGACGAAGCCTGGGTCAGAACACTTGTTCCTTAGGGCCAGTGGTGGGATTCAATTTTTTTTACTTCCGATTCTGTGGGCGTGGCTTGGTGGGCATGGCAGGGGAAGGATACTGTAAAATCTCCAGTCAGAAGAGGTATTTGCCGGTTCTCCAAACTACTCAAAATTTCCACTACCGGTTCTCCAGAACTGGTCAGAACCTGCTGAATCCAACCTCTGCTTAAGGCCCAAGACAAAGTCCTTAACTTAAAAGTCTCCACTTTTATTGGGATGGAACTTGACATGAAGAATAAGAAAGCTGGTGGAAGTGGTAACACATGCTAGCAATGAACACATCTGTCTTAGGTTTTTTTTTTGTATAATGAAGATTTTGAGATTGAGGAACTAGCAGATCAAGTATTGTATGACGTAGAGTTTAAGATTGTTGCTTTCTGATTACTTTAAACCAAACTGCTGTGAGACGGTCCAGCTGAGAAGTTGATAATTCTTAAAAAAAAGGAACAATTGTTTCCCTTTCACTGTATTGGGAGATCCAGTATCCTGGTTATTTAGCAATGTATGAAATGGAAGAAAACTTGAGTTCTGTTTTTTATATATTATGCTGTCTCATATCTCATTTGCTTAATCATGGCTTATACAATTAATCTAAATAGCTGGAGTATCAGAAGGCACTGAAAAATAAAATAACATATTGATGGGGTTCCCATTCTGCACTGCAAAATCAGGATAAACAAACGAGATCTGTGAAGATATAGGGACGTTTTAAAATAATAGTGGTAGTAATTGTAGTCTATCACTTTTCTCTGCATGGTCACAAAGAAGTTAGTATCTGTGCAAAAATCTGAAAATCAAACCTGTCATTAAAGGCAAAGAGTTTAAAACAAGGGGGCAACAAGTCCAGTTAATGGATGCTAACCCCGTATTCTTAACAGCCAGCTGAAAGAAGCAGCAGAAAGAAGGATTTTGCTGCTATGAATGGACTTTATATCTGCATATCAGGCTATTGGTAAAGGCAGAGGAGCATTCTGTTTAGTGGTGGGATTCAAACTTTTTTATCACTGGTTCTGTGGGTGTGGCTTGTCTTGGTGGGCGTGGCTTGGTGGGCGCAATTGGGGAAGGATACTGCAAAATCCTCATTCCCTCCTCACCCCACTAACTTGCTTTCCAGCTCTGTGCAGGGCAACAAAAGAAGACCCATCCGATCAGCTGGGATGTGGGAGGCAGAGAATAGATGGGGGCCGGTCAAAGATGGTATTTGCCAGTTCTCTGAACTACTCAAAATTTCCGCTACCGGATCTCCAGAACTGTTCAGAACTTGCTGAATACCACCTCTGATTCTGTGGCTCTTGAAGCAGGAGCTGTGTAGCACCTACAGCTGAGTTTCTATATTATCTTTGAATAACTCCTCTCCATAACAGCTTGGCTCCTCATTAAAGCAATTTTATCTGGGCTCAGATAATCTTTAAAAGAGTGGATCTCCATGTTCTGTTTCCTCATCTGTCCCTCACCAATTTGCAGTCTTTTGTGTCCTGCATGTTCTTGCAACATTTCATCATCTCACATAACAAGTGGGGCAACTGAAGAATGTTTCCAGGCCAGCATGTTGCTGCTACTACAATTAATTGCTCTGGCTCTTTGGACTTCCTAGGAGAGTTTTAATGTCATGCTTTTAAATAATTAACTGAGAAAGGTCATAAAATGTAAAATATTCATCTTCCGGTACTCTGGGTTTCATGGACAACAGAGAATAGTGCTGATGCCAGCCCAAGCATTTGTCAGAGGATGGTTTGCATGATGTCCTGCAGTCTTCAGATACCACCTGGAAATTTGAACTGAAAAGGTACGAGCGACAGGAGGAAGATCCATGTGTCTATGTGTGTAGGTGCGTGCATGAATGTGGGCACGTTTAAGGTGTGATGGAGAGGCAAGGTCTTCAGGCTACTACTATTATTAATATTACAGCTGAGCTATTCCAACATTTTCTCCTTTCTAACAAGAGGAAAGAAATCATGATTAAATTAAAGGTTGGCTTCAAATCAAGATATTGTTTGGAGTAGCCAACCCCCACATACATAAAATCTCTTGTTGCATAATGGTAGCACAATTAAAGTCCTGTCTGGAAGCATTCATCTCCATGACGGTTAAAGGCGTTTCTATACAGATTATATTTCAGTTTTATTTTAAAGGGCAAGATTTAATTATGGAAATAACTTGTTTTAATTAGGCTGCATAATTTGAGAGTAGTCAAATTATATGTAGCCTCAAACTATATAGCAGCCCATCTGGGACTCAGAGTATTCATATTTGTTCTTTTGCTCAATCAAGACAATAAAAAAGTAATGATTGTCTAAAACCAGCAGGAAACAGTATATGGTTGCTTTTGTGATTCTTTTTTTTTTTTAACCATCTTTTGTTACCAGCTTCTGTGATCTCTCATGTTAGCTGCATCTCTCAATGGGTGTTTCTTGGTTCACATTTTCACAAACTTCACAAGATGTGATCAAGTCACAGACAGGAAATGATGATGTAATTCCAAATACATGAAAAATTAAAATTCAATTTTCATGCAAATAGAAAACTATAAAGATGAGAAATATCTCAAAGAAAGACAGAACTACTTTGGAAGCTAATATTTATCAGGTTTTTTTTTCCCAATTAGCAGCCCTACAATATAGTCAGGGCAAGAGAGACGAGAAATGACATCCATCTATCTTACTCACCCTATCTTTTGGAAGATGACTGGAAATACATATTAAATCTGATTTTAGTTTTTAAAATAATTTTCACCTTTTGGATTATCTATTTGAAAAGTATTTTACCACAAAATATTTTTACCCATGGCATGTTTTTGTGGCTAGAACATTTTATAAAATGATTGATCTACAGATAGTCCTTGACTTATGACAGTTGTGGCCAGGATCTTAGTTATGGAACGAAGCGGTAGGCAAGCAAGATGTCATGTGGCTGCTTTGCTCAACAACTGCAATCCCAGCAATCCCATTTGCAGTCATTAAGTGATCTCGTGAGTTGCTTGGCAGGCAAAGTCCTACGTAAAAAGTGTGGAGTACTTTGTAAGGGTGGGGGAGACCTTAGTAAGCTAAGCTCCACTCTGTCAAAATCCAAGGATTTTCAGAGAGAGATTTACTCGTGGCCTGTACTGGGCCTCCCATGGCCTCCCCACTCTCCTAAGGTTCTCCAAACTCTTTTCTTTACCAAGGTGCCTTTCTGGTTGGATTTCCTCTTGTCTGGAAACTGGATGAAGGAGCTGCCTATTGAAGTACTTCTGCTCCACTCCATTCATGGAAGGGAATTCCTTTGGCTGGGGGCATGAACAGAACTCATTTCTGCATACTGCCAAAGGGGTTGAGGTCTCCTCATCAGACAGCTTTTTCAGCCAACCCCAGAGATAAGTGGGAGTCTTCTCAGCAGCTTGCAAACTTCCCTGACAACTTTCCATTAACTTTCTGGGAAAGCTGACAGAGATAAAAGCTGACAGAGATCATATGACTGTGGGGTGTTTGACAATTGGTCGTAAATACAAACAAATTGCCAAGCACCTAGATCACAATCATGTGACCATCAGCATGGTGATACAATGTTTTGTGGTGACTAAATGTGCTTTACAGGCTGTGAAACACCCAGGGGTGGGATTCAAATTTCTTAACAACCGGTTCTGTGGGTGTGGCCTAATTTGTGGGTGTGGCTTGGTGGTCATGTGACTGTGGGAGTGTGGCTTGCTGACTGGGCATGGTTTGGCAGTCATGTGATTGGGGTAGGCATGGCTAGGTGTCCATGTGACTAGCAAACCAAACATAAGTGGTCCTCGCTTAATGGCCAGTTGCTTAGCAAGTGTTCTAATTTACATCTGACCTCCCTAGAGCTACTTGACCTGTTTTTGGTGGCTTGACAGCCATGCATACGCACGTGTGCGCGCACACACACACACACACACACATGATTAGTTACAACATCCCACACAGTCTTGTGATTGATGTTTGCTATATTTTTTGCCAGTTTCCAACAATTCCTTCTGGTTTCCAGTTAAAGTGCCCATTGGGGAAAATGGATTTGTTTAACAACTAGTGTTTGCTTAATGACCACAAGGTTCACTTAATGATCATGGTGTTTGCCTAACCCAGTGGTCTGCAACCTTAAACACTCAAAGAGCCATTTTTCTATTTTCTGTCTCTCTATCTCCCTCTTTCTTACTCCATCTTTCTCATCTCTTTTTCTTTCTCCCTCTTTCTTTCTTTCTTTCTTTCTTTCTTTCTTTCTTTCTTTCTTTCTTTCTTTCTGTCTCATCTCTGTCTCTTGTCTCTCTCTCTCTCTCTTTCCCTCTCTCCTTGTCTCTCTCTCTTTGTTTTCTCTCTCTCTTTCCCTCTTTCCTTCTCTTTCCTTCTATCCGAAAACAATAACAATCAAAAAGAGCAAATAAAAGACTCACTGTTTGAAGAAAGTTGCGAGAAGAGTCCATTTGAAGGGGCCAGCCAGGCCAGCTCGACCTGCCCGGAGGAAACGGGAGGGAGCGGCAAAACCGCCGTCCTAAGAAACTCAGGCGGCAGTAAAATGGCTGACTCACCCTTCCAGACGGTTCCATGGAGAAAGACTGGAGGAACAGCAACCCCATCCGAACCGGTCGAAGTCTCTGACAGAAATGAACCGCGCAAGTCCAGTCGAATCAAAAGAAGCCCCACCTACCTGCGCAACTACGTCACTACATAGGACTGAACTAAGAGGGGAGGGGTGTTCTGTATAAATAATAGTAGACTCCAAATACTTCATTCCGATTGGTTAACAAAACCTAAAAGGGGATTGGTTCAATAGGGACCAATCCACGAAGCCGTCCAAGGGCGGCAAAACCAAATGCTTGTCATTGGCTACAAGCCAGCAGACAGAAACATATAAAAGGGCTGTCGCGGCTTGAGCCAATGTTCCATTTTGCAACTGTACTGTAAATAAAGACTTGTTGTTGGAACCCGGTCTACCTCGCGTTTTTCCGGACGGAACATCTCTTGTCTCTCTTTCCCACTCTCTCTCTTCCTCTGTCTCTCTCTCTCTCTATCTGTCCCTGGGGAGTGGGATATAAGTCACTTTTTTTCAGTGCTGTTGTAACTTTAAATGGAGGCTAAACAAATAGTTGTAAGTCAAAGACTATCTGTATCTGCAGCTTTAACCTTCCAATTAGCATCTAACTAAATTTCAGCCGCATCTGTGTACCAGGCACAATGGATAATTTCCTTATTCCCAAAATGCAGAAAAATAACCCAGGCTCACAAGAAGATGTACTTCTGATGTTTTTCAAGCTTAGTAACTTTAAGACATGTGGACTTCAATTCCCAGAATTCCTCAGGCAGCATGAGACCTAATTATTTGATTTCTCCCAAGTCAGTAACATGAAAGAATTACCAACTTTAAAGATACTGAGCATGGTATCTCTGTATGAATTGATTTAGTAAGATTCCATACTTACCACGCTCCTGTCTCTGCTTGGACAGAACCATCAAGGCATTTCTACTGGATTGCCCCTTGTACCAAGGCTCTGATTTAATATTGCCTCCTCCTTCTCCCCACTAAATGCATGAATTGACCTCAAATAGATGTTACTTATTTTCTACTGGTGGATTAAACTATAAAATGTAATATAAACTGCCCCTTCATCACAAGGACACAGCTTTAAAGATATTAAAGTTCCCCGCCTCCCCCCCCCCCAAGGGATTCTTGCTCCAGACTACTTTAAAATGCTTCAAATCCCGTTTCAGCTGCAACAACGCTTCCTGGAACTTCTCCTTGTAGCACTGAGCTCCTTGGCTTTTATTTTGAAATCCAGCACTCTTGGGCTTCAGCGCTGGATTTTAAAAGGCAAGCAGCTACTCAATACTACAAGAAATGCCTGGAAGCCAATGAATGAATTCGTCAATTAAATAAGATGAGGGCTATTCACAAAATAGATTATGTTTTGCGATAGAAAAAAAACAAAATGCAGGAAATTTTTTTTATTATATACACTTGAAAGTGACACTTAAATACTACTTTTCAACATGTTCACTGAACAAACTGAGGCACTTATCATAGCGGTGAACAAGCTTTGTAATTCCATTGTCATAAAATTCAGCCGCCTGAGATTTGAGCCAGTCAGTCACGCCCGCCCGCAGTTCTGCATCGTTGTCAAAGTGCTGTGTTCCCAGCCAGGTCTTCATCCTCGGAAACAAGTGGTAGTCATTTGGTGCAAGATCGGGGCTGTAGGGCGGATGAGGAAAAATCTCCCACTTCAAAGCATTCAGGACTTCTTGAGTGCGATTTGCTGTGTATGGTCAGGCATTGTCATGCAAAAACAAAATTTTTGAGCTTAACTTTCCTCTATGCTTGTTCTGAATTGCTTTTCTTGTTTTTGCAACGTTTCACAATACCTCACAGAGTTTATTGTTGCTCCACGTTCCAGAAAATCAATAAGAAGCACTATCCCAAAAAACAGTCTATCCCAAAAAACAGTCGCCATAATCTTCCTTGCAGAGAATGTTTGCAAACATTTTCTTGGTTTTTTGGGGGGAATTTGTGTGCCCCCACTCCATAGACTGCAATTTGTTTGACCCAAGTCTCATCTCCAGTTATGATTCGATCAAGAAATGAATCTCTATCTTTGTCGTAAGAGTACAGAAATGTCAATGATGCGGCCATACGCTGACTCTTGTGGTTTTCTGTCAGGATTTTTGGCACCCAGCTTGCACAAAAATTGTGGTAGCCTAGCTTTTCTGTAACAATTTCATGCAACAAACTGTAAAATTTGTGGAAAACTAAGTGAAAGTTCCGTTATTGTGAAACGGCAGTTTTCACGAATCTTGTCATCGACTTTCGTGACCAGTTCATCAGTCACAATGCTCGGACGTCCACTCTGCTGTTCATCATGAACGTTAGTCCATCCATTTTTAAACTTAATGCACCATTGGCGCACTCCACCTTCAGTGATGATGTTGTCCCTGTACACTTCACACAGTTGCCAAAAAATTTCAAACGGTTTATGTTTTTTTGCCAACAAAAACCTTATCACTGATCGCACCTCACAACTCACGGGATTTTCAATTGCAGCACATATTTCAAATGTTTGCTGTGAAATAATGGGCAACTATACGAACCTCCCACTAGCACAACTACATGCAGACTAAGCAGTGGACGCACAGACCAAAGATGGCCACGCTAGCTCCACCCCTTCTTGCTACAGACAAAAACATAATCTATTTTGTGGCTAGCCCTCGTACTTTTAAACTACTTTCTCTCCCAGCAATCTGGGCTGAAGCAGAATTAAACAATATCTGCTCCTTTGTTGCCTGAATGGATTTTATAGAGAGGAGGATTAAATTCACATGCACACACACCAGCCATTTCCCACTCGATCTACCTCATTTAGGAAGCATGGAAGATGTAGTCAGCAACAGCAAAACTCAATATTTTCCAAATAGGATGGAGTGGGGGGAGGTGAGAAAGGGATTCGTGCTCCAAACTTAAATCCCAGCAGCTCCAGCAATATATCTTCAGCCTCATCAGAGGCAAGTGGCCAGGAGAGGAAGGGGTGGGGCCAGCCAAGGGCATGATTTGCCAGTTCTCTGAACTGGGCAAAATCATAACATCCAGTTCTATAGAACCAGTGGGAACCGGTAGAATCCCACCACTGGAAATACCCTTTCTGAACCCATCAAATTACTGGGCTATCATTAAACAAATGATTATAAGGCAAGTATTGTAGTTTCCAAATAATTGGGTATTTTGTAGGTGGAAGCCATAGCATTCCTTCTAACACTCTGTGGAAATGAAAGATGGACTTTTAAGAAGCAGAATAGAAAGAATATTGAAATTTTTGAACTTTGGTGTTGGAGAAGTCTCCTAAGAATACAATGGGTAGATAAGAAAACAATGGCAACTATCAATGCAGAATTTTCACTCAAGGATCAGATGACCAGGCTCAAATTATCCTACTTGGAGGCTCTAATGCTGGGAAAGGTGGAAAGAAAGAGAAAGAGAGGAGAGCCAAGCAGCAAGGTGGCTGGACTCAATTACAGTGATGATGAATGTACAGCTGGAAAAGCTGAAGGGGCAAGTTCAGGACAGATCATCATGAAGGAAATCTAGTCCAAGAGTTGATGCCTATCTGGTGGCACATAATTAATCATGACCATGGCAGTGAGGTATTTAAGGGGTTGGGAAAAAGAATAAGAACCTGGTTGTGGTGCCGTTATGTTTATATTTATAGGCATATCACAGCATCCCTTTTATCTTTCCCAGAATCTTCATGGTTGCTCGACAAAGTGCTAGTCAATGGCCTTTTTCTTGATTGCTTGTTTCTTGATGGTTGATCCTAAAAGGTAGGAACTGTTTAGTGTTTTGATATCTTCATCATCATCTCTAAGGCTGGTTGTTGTACCTATTGTCATCAGTTAGTCTTCTTTATATTTAATTTTATTCCCATTTTTTTTAGTCCTTGACTTTTATTATTAGAACTTGCACTTTACATTTTTGTGTAAAATGTGTCATCAGCATGGTGTAAGTTATTGATGCTTCTTCCTTCAATTTTAAAACCATGCTCACCTTCTACTAATCCACCTTCCTTTAATTTATATTCAGTATATACTGCAGGTTGGATGAATAAGGGGAGAATATACAGCCTGTTCATGTTCTACTTTGTATTGTGGCTTCCTGACCTGTATATAGGTTTATCTTGAGGACAATGATGTGTTCTGGGCTTTCCAATTTTCTTAGCAATTGAGATAACTTGACATGGTCAATACAATCAAAGGTGTTTCTGTAGTCATGAAGCACAAACTGACCTTTTGAGGTTAACCTTTGACTTTCTCATTTTTCTAGCAATCATGTATTCTCAGTCTTTTCTAAACTCATCTTGAATATCTGGCATCTCTGTTTCCATATAGAGCTTTAATTTGCATTGGCCAATTTTAAGGTGTGCTTTGCTAGCCTGTGAAATGAAAGATATTGTTCAATAGTTTGCACACTCCATGATGTCTCCCTTTTTGATATTGGTATGTGCTTTACCCTCTTTCATTCTTTTGGCCACTGTCTTTTTTCAGATTTTCTCACCTAGCCTGCTTATAATTTTCACAGATTCTTCCTCTGTTTCTTGCTGTATTTCTGTGGGTATTTCCCCCTATAACATGCTGACTTTGTAATGACCAGGATGCTGATCTAATGTCAAACTCTAGTACTTGAAGTTCTTGTAAATAAGGAATATCTTCTCAAGTTATTGGAGATGGACATTTCTACTATAGTATTTCAGTAACCTTTCTTTTTTGTTGATCTTCTTTGAATTGGTCAATAGTGTCTTTTGGCATCCTTTAGCAAACCAATTTGAGGTTGGAACCTCATTTGGAGTTCAGAGAACTTTTGGAAAACTTTTGATAGTTTTTCCATCTCTGTTTCCAATTTCAGTATCTTTTCAAATGTTATTGTAATACTGTTTCTTGTCTCTTCTAATAGTTCTCTGAAACTCAAAGTTCTTTTCCGAGATTTTTGCCTTTTTTGGCTTTGGCTTATCTTCTCTTCTTCACAATTTCCATGATTTGTCCTTACATTCTGCTTGTTCTTTTCTGCTGAAGACAGTTATTGACACTTTATTTTCACACTCATCATTAACAACTAAAGTTACTGTTATATATTTGTGTACTCACATAGGATAGGTTGGTCCGGATGGCGGGAGATTTGAGAGCCATCATTGGCCACGAGCCGCGAGCAGCCCACTATAAAAAGGCTGCTGCGTTTTTTTCCGGCAAGCAGTTACTGGAGAGAAAATAAAAAGAAGATCAACTGGGATTGAAGTCTTTTTTCCCACAACCCAACACTGGCAATGAAAGTGGGATACTGAGACAAAGGAGCCCAGTTGTGCACATGGCAACGAGGACCAAGCGAGACGAAATGGACAGGAACAACTCGCCACCCACACCATTCAACCCAGCAACTGAAGACTGGGAATGCTACATTGACCGATTCCTCATGTTTCTAGAAGGGAGCAATCTCCAAGGAATATCCGAACATAAGAAGAGAGCCGTCTTCCTCACCCACTGTGGTCCCACAGTATTCAGAATGGCAAAGGCATTGGCATCACCCCATGATGTAAAGAAAATGGCGTGGATGGACTAAGAGAAATTACTGTGATTCCATTATGCGCCAACCGTTTCATGCCTCATCAAAAGACATGAATTTTATCAGTGTGACCAAAAGGAAGACGAGAGCATCAGAGATTTTGTTGCAGCACTAAGAAACATTGGTGGAGCATGCAAATTCCTAAATGTGGATGAGGCCATGAAGGACCGCGTAGTCCTCAGATTAAAGGACCTTGCACTACAGGGTCGACTACCAACAAGACCTAAAATAACATTAACAGAGACAATAGAAGAAGCCACCGTAGCGGAAGCAACACAAAAGTCAACAGCCACCATGCGAAAAATGAATAAATTAATAAAGGAAACCCCAAAAGACACTAGTCAAACACACAGTAAGACACCAGAGAAAACTCAAAAACTCACCACCACACCACACCACAAGGACATCGAATCCCTATCAGAAGACGAAGAGGAAGAAGAAGAGGTAAATCAACTCCGGTTGGAAAAAAGGTAGAGGGGAGCGAAATAAAAGGAAGTCAGAATTCCGTTATGCTGGGTGCGGAGGAAACCATTCACATTCCAAATGCCATTTTTTCAATGCTATTTGCAGGTATTGTGAACGGCGGGGACACATAGCTAGGGCATGACAAACTAAAAATAACTATAGCCCTAGACAAAGATGGAATACCCCTCCCAGAGAGAGGGAAAAGCAAATAAGGAGCCATTGGAGTCAAGAAAACAGAAACAAATGGTGGTAAGAAGCCAATAGAAAAGAGGAAACACATCAAACAATAACTATTGGACACTCAAACTCAATCAATGCGAAAAAGGTACATGTGCAAATCACCATAGAAGGTCAGCCATGCGAGATGGAGGTGGATCCAGGCTCGTATTTATCAATGGTATCATGGAATACCCTAAAAAGACTAATACCTGATATAAACAAGAGAGAGCTAGAAATAAAAAAACTCACACTAAAAGACTACCAGGGAAACAGAATTCCTGTAGTAGGAATCGGACATTTCAAAGTTGAATTCAAAAAACACAGTAAAGTCCTTTCATTAACCATAGTCAACCGGGATCGCCCCAGCCTACTGGGACTTGAATGGTTTGCACCACTAGGAATCGGAGTAACCGGAATAAACAACATCACTGAAATAGACTGAGAAGAGAACCTGATGAAAGAATTCCAGGACATCTTCAACAGAGAACTGGGCAAGTACCAAGGGTCCCCTATCTCATTTAATTTAAATCCAAATATAGCCCCAATAAGGCTCAAGGTGAGGCGAGTTCCTTTCGTGTTAAAACCAAAAATTGATGAACAATTAGATAAACTTATCGCACAGGGGGTATTAGAACCAAAAGACCACGCAAGGTGGGAAACCCCAATTGTTACCCCTATTAAACCAGATGGGTCCGTATGTATCTGTGGAGACTACAAGGCAACCCTTAATCATGTGCTACAACAAAGTGCATACCCAGTTCTGCTGCTACAGCACCTATTACACTCTTTGGGGGAAGGTAGAATCTTCATGAAATTGGACCTTGCTCAAGCCTACCAACAATTACCAGTTGACCCAGAAACAGTGGAAGCACAAACAATTGTGACTCACAGGGGGGCATTCAAATGCAACAGACTGCAATTCGGAGTTAGCGTGGCCCCAGGGGTTTTCCAGAGCTTAATGGATCACCTATTGCAAGGAATAAAGTGGGTGGTACCATACTTTGACGATGTATTAGTATAAGCCAAGGACAAAGAACAACTGAAAGACCGCCTAAGGGAGGTCTTTAAAAAATTTAAAGAGGCGGGACTTAAAGTTAAAAAAGAGAAGTGCCATTTAGCCACTGACAAAATTGAATTCCTGGGATACCTCATAGACAAAGAAGGGATCCATCCCACTGAAAACAAAATCAGAGCAATCAAGGAAGCTCCCAGATCCAAAAATAAAACAGATTTGCAAGTTTTCTTGGGACTTATTAATTTTTACAATGTATTTTTGCCACAGAAAGCAACGATAGCAGAACCACTGCACAGGTTGCTTGATAAGAAAGCTACCTGGACCTGGGGGTGACGAGAAGAAACAGCATTCCAGGGAATAAAAGACTTACACCAGACTGTGTGCTAATACAATACAGCGAAACCCTTCCACTAACATTAATATGCAATGCGTCACCATTTGGCATTGGTGCCATACTCAGCCACATATTACCCGATGGAAAAGAAGCACCTATCACATTCTATTCAAAAACTATATCAAAAACAGAGTGGAATTACAGCCAACTAGATAGAGAGGCAGAAAAGGCAACAGACTCCTCCAGTAAGTGCCGCACATTCAAAACAGGGGACCTTGTCTATGCAAAAAACCTCACGGGGGAACCATTGTGGATACCAGCAACAATAACCCAAAAAACAGGACCCCGGTCATACAGGGTAGAGACAGAAGACGGAAAGAGCTGGAGGAGACACATAGACCAAATCAGATCGAGGACCACATTGAGAAACACTAACAATCAGGATGAGGAATGGGGAGAACTTACACAAACAAAGGAATCACCTCAAACATTAAACAAAAATAGCCAAACCAGAGAGGGGGGAGACCCCTCAAACACAAACGAGAGGGAAGGGGGAGACCCTCCACAAGTAAAAGAAATAACAAACCAAACCCTAACAATGATACAACAACCAATACAACCAATACAATACAACAACCAATACAACCAATACAATACAATTAGCCCCGATCAGAAATCGCAAACATGAACCTGAAGCCACAGAAGAAGAATACAACTTGGAGAGACTGGAGCAGGCTTTGGAGAACCATCAAGAAGCCACTCCTGGCGGGAGCGGCTGAGCCGACTCAACCAACCAGGAAAGGCCTGGCGGGAGCAGCATGGCTGACTCTACCTTCCAGGAGGCTCCACGGAAGAGAACAGGAGAAACAGCAACCCTGTCTGAACAGTCCAAAGACAAACCCACGACTAAATTGCACAGGTCCAGTCGAAACCATAAGAGCCCCATCTATTTATGTGACTACGTAAAATAAGGGAGTCCTGATTGGTTGAACTGGACCACATGGGGAGGAGTGTTATATATTTGCATATTCACCTAGGATAGGTTGGTCCGGATGGCAGGAGATTTGAGAGCCACCATTGGCCACGAGCAGCCCCCTATAAAAAGGCTGCCACGGTTTTACCGGCAAGCAGTTATTGGAGAGAAAATAAAAAGAATAGAAGATCAACTGGGTCTCGAGTCTTTTTCCCCACAACGCAACAGTTACCTTCTTAATATATGCAGCTTTGGCATTCCAGTTTCCAATCACATACACATCTTGTGTAATGTAATGTATAAATGACTTTGGGAAAGGAGGAGGAGAAATATTGCCTGGGAAACAATCCAATAAGAAAAGCAGGAGCCTATGGTTACTTAAAGTCAGAAAAAGAAACTTTGGAAGGACACATCTTAATGGAGCAAATAGTTAAAAGTGGAGGTTGGAAGATTGTGCCTTTAGACTTGCAAGATTCTGTTATTATAGCCTTATAATAAAATAGAATTAGCTCATCTTGTGTTTCCTGCCTGGTTTACCTGGGAGGATTGACAGCTTGCTTGCATAGCCTATCAATTTCAATATCAAACTTGACCATAAATCTCACCAGCCTCCTTCTTTTGCATCAGTGGTTGAAGACTAAACTTTGAAGATAATCTTGTTAAAGAGTTATTCATAAAGTAGTTAATTGAGATTATTTGGTCATTGACTGCATTATATCCAAGTATAGTGCTTGATGTAGCGTTCCTAACTGTGAAATAATGCTGCTTCTTTTTTTCTGTTCCAAGTTTTTCAATAATGATTGTTTGAGAACACAAATGACTTAAAGTTTGAGCCTTCTATGATATGTTTTATATATATATGGTTTGTAAATCAAGAAGACAGATTCCTCTCAGAAAAAAATGTTTTATGCTAGACTTCTTTGCAATGAATTCACTAATATGGAAGGAATGGAATGTAAATGAATTAGTTCTAAGTTAAATGAATTTGAAAGGATCACTAAAGTTTGGGAGATTAAAACTGATGAAGAGTAGATAATAATGACTTGACTTCATTGCCTATATTGATTAGCAATTCCTCAGTAAAATTGCTTTATGAACTACATTAACAGGCCAGCTACACTGTCAAATAACTTTCAATAAATTTTTGAGGTTAATTTTTTACAGCAATCATTCTTAAATGCATTTTTCTCATCCAATTTGTTTTACTTTATTTTTCAACAAAGCATTGTAATATTTGAGTAATAGGGTGTGTGTTGACTGGGCACTTAATAGCACTATAGTATTTATGCAGCAACAGAAGACAATGTGAAATATTCCTTATCTCAAGATTATTTTGCTAGGTATAGGAATGCTTTTGATAACTATGGTCAAGTTTATGGGTAGTCTTGAAATGTATAGTTGGTACTATTAAGAACTACCATCTACAAAACTCCTATGAGCCACAGGATTTTAATAAAAAACTAGATTTTTCAATGTTTCTTTGCAGTATTCTAATGGGTACCTGGATCGAAGTATCAGACAGGCTGGCATTGGTATTTCTGATGTAAGTATTTTATAATATTAAACTTGGCATATTGTCTTTCAGCAACGCAGAAGCAGATTATTAAGTTTTTTGCTGTTAATATATTATAGTTGCAATTTAAAGATAATGCTCTTTTAACAAATGCAGCAATAACAAAGCATACATAAAATTCAAAAGTTTTCTTTAGCTAGATGTACCATTATTTTCCCTTGCATGCATACATACATGTATATCATTAATATGATCATTACTTTCAACATAAGTAATATTATGCATAGTAGTAGAAGTAGTAAGCCAAACAATTTAAAACATGTGATAAGAAAAAAGGAAAGGAAAAAGAGCTAAATTGATTTTACCCCAATATAATTTCCTATAATTCTCCACATCTTTCTATTCTTGCAAACCACCCTTGTTTCTATCACACCAATATAGTAATTCATACTTTTTAAAAATAATATATCAGCTACATATGAAATCCTTCCAGAATAAATATAGTTGTTACTGTGAAACATGGCTGTATGTTATCTTTGTAAGCCACAAGAGAACAGGAAAAATGTCACAATAAAAACAATATATTTAATGACTATCCTTGGAATGTGCTTTTTTGGTGAGTATTTTCTGTAATAATAAGTGGCATTTGTTGACTCAGTTATATAAAATTCTACACTTGTTTTTCTATGCCTTGTAATTGCTAAAATGTCTTTGATGTTTTGGTATGCACTTCAGCAAACATTTAGAATAAGCCTAACTGATGTTGAATAAGTGTACATGTTACAACTTTTGAAATAATACAGTTCCTCCCCAACACAAATAGATTAACTATATCATGAGCTTATCACCTATGAAGATGCTGTTTTACCGCAACCACTCCATCAAAGCAACAAAACTTTTGGATTATTGTAATTAAATGTAATAGGAGTGTGGTGCCCTCTGCACATTGTTTGAGAGATAATTCTTTTAATCGTGAGGATGCTATTTTTAGTGGCTGTTTTTTCACACAATATTTCAAATATCTTCAGATATATCTATCCAAAAATCTGTTTTCTGTACCTGTATTAATAGCAGGTTCTAGTCTTGAAATAATGCCTTTTGGGTTATTTTTAATTGTGCATACAGGAAATCAACTTTGGTTAAAGAAGTTAGAAACTGGATTATTGATTAATGGTTTATATAATGTTTGAATGCAAATTTATTTTCTTTTGGATGGCAGTGATGTGAGCTAGTGATTCTATTTCCATCTAAGTCTCTAGAGCAGTTCATTTATTTCTGTGCTTCTTCCCTTTTCAAATAAACCTATAATATGCAGTAAGATTCTTCTGCTTTGTTTTTATTTTGTCAATATTTGTCTGAATGATTGAAGTTGGGTGATTAATTTATTCCATTTTGCCCCAGAGTTAAACACCATTGTTTTAAAATTTCTTTTTGATTTCAGGCATCATAATTTTTGGATAGTGAAAGATCAACAGAGCATAACCATCAAATATATTTATAGCCTGTACATTTTCATATAATGTAATGGCTTAAATTTGAAGGTTAGTTCTATTATTACCTGCGTTTTGATTATTACAGCTAATAACCTAAGGATAATGAACATATTTGGTGCCACTATTTAGTTTAAAATTAACTGATTCTATACCATTTGTTCTAACTAAGGCACTAGGCTGAGAGTATTGTTGAGAAACGAAAAGAAAAAGAAAATAAATATTTAATACATGGGCCATTCCCTGAATCAGAAGCTTTTTAATATCAAAGGTTACAGAGCTACTGTAGCTTTCAAAAAAATCAGATTGATAAATAATTGTGCCTTGTGAGTCATCTATGGGAAATGACTCCAGTCTAGTTTGGTAGAAAAAAGGACAAGAGATAAAAATAAAATGTTGGTTACTCTTAAGTTGGATAAGTCCAAACTTGTGGGGTTGTTTGTGTGTGTGTGTATCTCTAGTGGTGGGCTAAATAGGTTAAAGGGGAATGAGCCTAGCTTTCCTTGTAATGATTTATGAAATTCACAGTCCAAATCATCATGACGTGATGACATCATGGCAAATCATCAATTCTTTACACATTTCAGTTAGTTTTCTAATTAGATTTGTTCGTTAATGACTGATCATGCTGCATACAAGGGTTTACATTTATAACACCCAAACAAAATAAAATTCTCAGTGCCCATTCAACAGTTCTGAAAACTTGTTTTCAAGTCGAGAGCTCTGGTCATGCATTTTAAACAGCTGATTTCCAATGCTTTAGGTAACTTTTTAAAGAGCCTATAGTTCTCCCCCCTTTAACAAGACTCTTCAAATAAAACATTTTTGCAATAATGCATTTTGAATGCATTGTTTTTGTATATTAGGTATTGTATTAATGCATAACATCTTAGAAATATTCTCATGATATCCCAAACAGTGCTGATTGCTAATCCAAATTAAACCCATAATAATATTGAAAGTATTTTTAAGGGTTGATCTTAAATGCCTTTAGAGTTATTGGGGAAGTATCAAAAATTATACGTGACTCTATTGTGTTCTTTTTATGATAGCATTACATGGATGCTGAAACTAAAAATTAATTTTTAAAACAGATACTGTATCTTTGACAGTAAAAAAGGCACAATTTCTGACATACGAGTTACAACTTGTGCAACACATTTTTAGTCTGCAAAAATGTTACATCTAATAATTCAAGAATCGGGGCCATTCTTTATAGACAAAATTTCAGAGAAGCCCTGAAATATACATGGGTGTTCAGCAGTGGTGGGATTCAAACACGTACTTTGCGCAGGCTCAGATGTATCCTAACTCGCCTCCTGCAAGCCTGCATGATCCCAATCGCTTCAGCAATAGTTGCACTACTCTGTGCCACGCAAAGTAGCTGCGCTTCAAATTCAGCAGATAAAAGTGAGTATGGAAGTCCGGGGGGGCAGGTGAGCCCAACAGCAGAGCAGTGGAGAGAACCGGTTTGGTCTCCTCTGCTCATCACTCCTACCGGCTTGCCAGAACCAGGCCAAACTAGTCTAATACCACCACTGGTTGTCAGGCTTGCAAAGGATATTATATAGTAAAAGTAATTAATGTGAACATATTACAGAATGAATAGAAATTAAATAGAACATTGTTACCCATGAATACACTTAATAAAATGTAGGGGTCGGGGGGGGGTGTCTTAGAGACTGCTAGATAAGTGGTCTGTGGTCTTTTATTATCCTTTGAATCCCCAGCATCTAAATTTCCTGTAATTACCACACCCCAGGTAAAAATTTGCCACACCCTCTATTGAGTTGCTGAGATACATACTTCATGCAACACAAGCCAGCATATAAAGTGAGCCTTAGTAATTTACATCCACCCACATGAGAACATAGCTCAAATATACTTTAAATATCTCCTTCTATAAATATGTATCTATAATTCATGTTTTGATTTTTCATTAAAATATCAAGAACAAGGAATCAATAGTTATAACTAATAATTATTCTATCAAGCAGCAAATCTCTTTAAAAACTATGCTTAGCTTTTGATATCTTTTCTCAGCCTTTAATCCCATGACTTCCTTTGTGTTCCCACTAATACCTTTCATTATCATTAATCCCTAATTTCTCTTTCTCGTTGTGTTTCTTTCTATCCCAGATCAATTGCTTTCTAAACAAATACCTGCTAACTGACTTTATCAATTTATATTTTATGACCTTCTTTTCATAATCTCCCCAGCTGCCAATTATTTTTCATCTAGATTGGATTTCTAGGTTGGATTGGATTAAGAGCTGTGGTGGTGCAGTGGTTAGAGTGCAGTAGTGCAGGCTACTTCTGCTGACTGCAACTGCTTGCAATTTGGCAGTCCGAATCTCACCAGGCTCAAGGTTGATTAATCTTTCCATCCTTCCAAGGTGGATAAAATGAGGACTCAGATTGTTTGGGGTCATATGCTGACTCTGTAAACCATTTAGAAAGGGCTGTAAAGCACTGTGAAGCAGGATACAAGTCTAAGTGCTATTCACAAACTGCACAAGACCATGGTTTGTTTGACTACTGCCGTCAATTTCTGACAACAAGGCATACTCCCATTTCCTGTTCTAGATATTTAATTTGTAATACAAATAGTCCTCACTGAATGATGCACAGACACTGCAATGTTTGGAAATCTGGGCCGGTTGCTGAACACCCAGATTATGATGACATGACTGTGGAGGTGAACAACAGACAGAACTTTGAAGACTGGTTTTACATACCACTCATTCAACCCAGAGGTGCTATTCAGCAGGTTCTGACCAGTTCTGGAGAACCGGTAGCGGAAATTTTGAGTAGCTTGGAGAACCGGCAAATACCACCTCTGACTGGACAGTTTACAGTATCCTTCCCCTGCCACACCCACCAAGTCACACCCACAGAACCGATAGTAAAAAAAAATTGAACCCCACCACTGATTCAACCCCATCACAAGTTTCAACAGCCACGAAATGTGCAGTCATTAAGTGAGGGCCAGTGGTATTATGTTTGATTTGTGATTTCTTTCAATGTGTTTCATAGTCTCAATATGAACAGATGGTTCCCATGAACAGACGAGTCACAGCAGTTGCCTGTGCACAACTGACTGATATTTATAATGGTTAGGATTCTTTGAAAGAAAGAGCAAATTGTTCAAATATAAATTTCCCTCAAATTGGGGATTTACAAGTTTGACAGTAATTCTGCAACAAGTAGATAGGACATATACAGTATGTGGTGCCTGCATTATTTGGCAGTGCCAGTGCCAGTGGCTTAATATTTGAGAACTAGAAATATGCTCAAGGCTTTAAAAAACTATAAAACACAACTTGTTCTCAATGTTAACCTCCTAAATCCTTAATTAGGCTCCTGGTGCATGGGCAAATCACATCATTTATACTTAATGAGCTCACAATGTAGGTCTAAATGCCTAATTACCTAGATTTAATGTTTTTTCCTCCCCGCTTCCAGATGTATTTTCACTGAATCTGTTCATTGATTAGAGAAGAGCAAAACCCCTGAGGCACAACCGTTACTGATGGCAGTCAGGAAAGTGGAATGCTGGTGTTGGAAAAATGTTTTTTGAGATATGGCCAAAATCAGAATAAAGAGGATGTCAAGCTTTTCCCATGACCTCTCAGGTGGTTTCACTGAAAAAAGCATAAAAACAGTTTGCTTGGGATAGCAAAGCATTGAAAACCTTATAAGGTTCAACTTGGAGAGAAAGCATTCCTCTCTGTTAAACTGGCAGCTCTATTTCCCTCTGTCCTCATCTATCTTGGTGTTTAGAGTCCTTTGTAGTTCTCCCCCTTTTCCTAGAGACGAGTCTTTCTCTGCTCTGCTCTGTCCAAGTGATACATTACTGGATGGTGGCCATAACCCTTCCCTGGGGAAAGGGAAGGTTTTACTTCTCAGCACTTATTTTATCAGCACCTACTTATTTACTGAGAGGAGAAACAGATCTAAAAGCCACCACTTCTTTGGTAATGGAGGTCAATCTTTGGTGGCCTCTTTAGAAAAAAAAAAGATTAACTCCATCTCCTTCCTTCCTTCCATAAATACATATATACATACATAATACATACATAATACATGCATCACAATGTTGCTCAGTTGAGTTCTGTGCCATCTCAAAGATAACCTCAAAAATAACAAAGAGTGTGGCATAAGCTTTATGATCTAGAGTCCATTTTATTTACTTCTACAAGGAGAAGTCTGGTATATGAAAACTAATGGTCCCATATATTCATTAGTTGCCAAGATTGCGTGTACACACACACACACACACACACACGTATACACACCCCTACCTTTCCACCCCTCCAGTATCAGTTAATGTGACTGAATGGAATTTGAATGGAATTTAATAATTTCTTTTCTGAAAGGAAATTGTAAAGAGATTTAGCATTGAGCCTGGAGCATTAGATTTCCTTATTTGTTTTCAGTTTTTTTATTCTACATTTTTATCCTATACTGTAGTCATACAAGTATGCTAATACTACATATAAATACAGATATCATAATATTCCATGAATCCAAATACCTACCTGTACTGCAAAAGAACATAGGGAGAATGACACTATAGCCTTCTTAGAACAGAATGCCACAAAATCCACACCTCAGGTACATTTGGCTGAGATTCCAGTGTAGGATATAGAACAGGGGTGTCAAATTCAAGGCCTGGGGCCAGATCTGGCCCACAGGGTACTCAGATCTGGCCCACAGGGATGCCCTGGAAGCAGCAAAGGACTGGCCTGTGGTGCTTCTGCCAGGACAAGAGGCTTTCAAGTTCTGTTTTTGGCTGGCACAGCCTCCTACAACCCTCTGCCAGTGAAAACAGAGCTTAGGAGGGTGGCACGTGGGTTTCAGGAGGCCATGGCAGCCGAAAACGGAGCTCGGGAGCCCATTTTGCTGGCAGAGTGCATGAGCCACCATAGGTGCCCCTGACATGAGTAATGTTGAGCTGGCCACACCCACCCTGGCCAGATACCCCTGCCTCCCTGGGGTCAAACACAACCTTGATGCAGCCCTCAATGAAATCGAGTTTGACACCACTAATGTAGAAGTTCTCAGAAGTGAACAATCTGGACTCTGAAATCTGTACACATTGAAAGGTTACTAAACTACCATAATGACCATTTCTTGATGAATGCACTTTCTATGCTGAAATAAAAAGAATACTTTCTTTTCTCAGATATTCTAGATATTGGTTATTTTGAGGGCGAAAGGATGAAATTAAATTTAAGTAATGAAATGGATGGAAACTTACTAAAGAGACAGCGAATGCAGAACTAAGAAGAAATTTCCTGATAGTGGTTTCCAATTAATCAGTGGAGTGACTCACCTACAGAAATTGTGGGTACTCCATCGCTGGAAATTTTAAAGAAGAGATTAAATAAAGAAGAGATTGGGCAGCCATCTGTCCAAAATGGTCAAAAGGATCTCCTGGTTGGCAGGAGTTTGGACTAGAACACCTCCAATGTCCCTTCCAACTTTTTATTCTGTTATTCCATTATCCTATTATAAGTATAAATATGAATCTCTTTTTCAACATTATTTTTATAAAACAATTTTCCTCATTTTATAACACCATTTTCATTCTTTGCAAGTTATTGGTATACATATTATTTACATATATTTTAATTATATCATTAATACATATTAATGATAATTAATACATATATTTTAATTATATCATCAGGCTTCTGTATTGAGTTTGTAGGCTAGTAGGCTAGCCCCAAATTTAAAACCAACGACTGTGATAGCCTGACCCACATACAAACTCAATACAGAAGCCTGATGATGGCAGATGAGATTCTGCTGAAACGTTGCTACAACTTTAAAAGCACTACGATGACATGGGATAATACCCGAAGGAAGCTGAACAGCACACATATAAGTACCCGCGAAAACTTAAAAAGTTTTATGTGTGTGTGTGTGTGTGTGTGTGTGTGTGTG
>BLBF01000005.1:54091775-54104769 GCA_015471245.1 Laticauda colubrina | reverse complement strand
TGAACAGCACACACACACACACACACACACACACACACACACACACAAAACTTTTTAAGTTTTCGCGGGTACTTACCCTAGCCACTATAGAAAACCCCAGCCACAGAATCATCAGAGAAGTCATAGAGATTGAAAAAAGACCTGAAAGCATGAATAGAAGAGATGATTCCAGCAGACTGTCAATCATTTGGAAGCCTGCACTCTCAAATAGAAAGATCTCCACACCACAAACCAGGCAAACACCTGAGCACAAACAGACTCCCTCTGATGCCTCCAACTCGAACTCGAACACCCCCCCACCAGGCACCCAGGTGAAACCTGGCTTCCTAATGGATAGCAGCCGTCCTTTCACACAAAGCCAAGCTGCACTGAAAGCCTCCAACACAGGAACAGAGTGTTGCCAGCCAATCAAAGCCACAAAACAGACAGAAGAAACCAGAAACACCAATCAATCAAACTCCAAGTCCAGTGAACACAGACTATAACTCCCAACCAATCAGAATAGGCAAGCCTCGAATTTGAAACCAAAAGCTGTGAGACCCACATCCATACAGAAACCTGATGATGGCAGATGAGATTCTGCTGAAACGTTGTTACAACTTTAAAAGCACGAAGGAAGCTGAACTGCATTCATGTATCATTTGGAAACCTGCACTCTCAAATAGAAAGATCTCCATACCAAAAGCAAGACAAACACTTGGGCACAAACAGATTCCCTCTGATATCTGCAGCTCAAACACACCCCAACCAGGCACCCAGATGAAACCTAGCTTCCTAATAGATAATAGCCGTCCTTTCATGCGAAACCAAACTGCACTGAAAGCCTCCAATACAGAAACACAGTGTTGCCAGCCAATCAAAGCCACAAAACAGACAGAAGAAACCAGAAACACCAATCAATCAAACTCCAAGTCCAATAAAAACAGACCAAGACTCCCAACCAATCAGGATGTAGAAAAAAAACATCCTGGGACAACAGTAGGCTAGCCTCAAATTTAAAACTAATGGCTGTGATAGCCTGACCCACATACAAACTCCATACAGAAGTCTGATGATGGCAGATGATGTTCTGCTGAAATGTTGCTACAACTTTAAAAGCACTACAATGACGTGGGATAATACCTGAAGGAAGCTGAACAGCACACATGTAAGTACCCGTGAAAACTTAAAAAAACATATATATTTATATTGGGGATGATAGTTCTTTCTAACAATCAATTTGGGTAAGATCAAGTCAGTAACAGCTGGTGAAATTTCAAGTTCTCACTATTCCTGTTCAGAAGCTGTTATTTAACCAAAGAAGAACACACACAAACATCCACACTCAACAATCTGCTGGCTGTTATGTTCAGCATTATAGATCTCCCATTTTTATCTTCTCCCACAGCATATGCTGTTTTAAGCTACAGAGAATCTGTAAATACACACATTCCTCACTGCTTTGTATATGGGGAAATAAGGATAGGATATTATTTTGTTTTATTTTTAATTTTTTCTGGGATGCATTTCCAAAGGTTGGGATAGATGGAAGTTCGCCCTTTTTTTAAAAAAAAAATTCCCCACCTGTGGTATAGGTGAAATCACCAGTGAATTTCCATAAGTCTTAAACACTATTTAACCCAAGCTTTTCCTTGGATGGGTATGAGCCATTCTTTCATATTATAGTTCACAAATGATGTAGAATGATTCCGGGTCAGTTGGATTCCCACCGCTGATCCAGAGGCAGTTGAGCTGCAGTGTTATTTAAGTTCTGGTGGATCCTGCCTGCCCAGAGTGTTCCAATTTCCTCATGATTGTTGGTTCCCTTTCTCTCAGCAAAATCCTCACTACCTCCCCCAAGCTACATATGGGAGACTCACTACTTCTTCATACTACTCTTATTGATTGCACATATGAACAAGGCAAGTGAACAGGTAGCAAAAGCAGGCATGGCATGAGGACCTTCAGAGGCTGATCACAAGCTTTTTACTGGGCCTTGATACTTGCAGTATCTGAGCAACTGCTTGTTCACCAAAGTTGCTGCAGGAAATTACAAATTGTCCTCAGAGTACGACCACAATTGAGCCTGACATTTCTGTTGCTAAGTGAAACAATTGTTAAGTGAGTTTTGCCCTATTTTATAACTTGACTTTCTACAGTTGTTAAGTGAACCACTGAAGTGATTAAACTAAGTTAGTTAAGTGAATCTGGTTTTCCCATTCACTTAAGTAACTTAACAACTTTGGTGTTTTTTCCTGTCAGAAAACCGCAGAAGGTTTTCTGTATGACTCCAGGATACTAGAACCATCATAAATGTGATTCAGGTGCCAAGCATCTGAATTTTGATCACATGATCATGCAGATGCTGCAACGATCATCAGTATGAAAAACAATTGTAAGTCACTTTTTCCAATCCCGTTGTCACTTCAAACAGTCACTAAATGAACTGTCATAAATTGTGGACTACCTGTCTAAGCAGAAGAGACAACCTGAACAGTCAACCTATGACTGCAAAAGCAGGTACAATATTGTCCATAAACAGCCAGCCATCATAGGTCATAGGTGATTCGTCGCTCAAATAACCTCAAAAACTTTTTGAGGAAAAAAGGCAAAATTCTAGGCAAAAATGTTCCATATTATTTTAAATAATTTACTAAATACTTTTTTTAAGATTTTGTAATCCTGACCTTATTTTTATTTTTTTCATAAATAATTCAAGGCCACAAACATAGCTAATATTCCTTCTTCCTCCTGTTTCCCCCCATACCTCTCTGAGGTGAGTTGTGCTGCGAGTGTGAGAGCAACTGGTGCAATGATGCGTTTCAAACATTTTTACCACCGGTTCGGTGGGTGTGGCTTGGTGGGCTCACTTTACACATGCGCACACACTTTGCATGTGCGCACATGCCAAATACATACTTTGTGCAGGCGCAGAGGCTTTCTGACTCACCTCCTGAAATCCTGCATTCTCCTTGTTGCTTCAGTAGCTGCTGCGTGGCAATCTGCTGTGCCACGCAAAGAAGCTGTGCTTCAAAAGCAGGGAATAAAGGTTAGTGTGGGAACCCAGGCGGGCAGGCGGACCCAACAGCGGAGTGTTGGAGAGAACTGGATCGGTCTCCACTGCTCATCAGCGCTACCGGCTTGGCATAACTGGCAGAATACCATCACTGGATTGATCCAAAGACATCCTGCTGGTTTTTCATGCGTAAATCAGTCTCCTGATTTCTAACCTGGTGCCTTAGCCACTTAAACCAAACTGGCATACTTGGTGCTTGCTTGTTTTGAGATAAATGACAACAGCCGTGTCTGTATTTGGAACGTGCTTGACACTTGGAAAGAACAACTCATGGATGATCCTCCAGGTTGCAAGAGAATCGAGTGTCGTTCATTCTCAAAGCCAAAACAATAATAGTACAAGCATGAAAGACTTTGCAGCTGTTGTAAAACACAGCGTACATACAGGGGAATGATGTGGCACAATGTCATTTGAGACCCAGCATGAGCAGCTTTCCTGTTCTCCTCCCAATGGCTTAACCTAATGGAATTTGGCACAGGTGTGAAGAATTATGTGATAGCCTTGGAAAATATCCATCTCTTGATAACTAGTTTTTCTTTGTATGGTGGGTTTAGAGTGGCTTCCTGGTAATACAATCCCATATAAATCAACTCGGCTTTTACCTGTTGAAAAAAAAATTGGCTCAGAGTTCTGTTCTATCATTGTAGACTACAAGCATTTTGTTAATTCTTTAGGAAAGGGAAAAGAAAAATCAGAGGGCCTGCTGAGTAGTTATTTCAACTGGGCATTGCACATGAGCACTGTGGGAATTGTTGGCAGATATTAGAGTCAGATAATTAAATGATTATATTCCTCTCTGTTTAGCAATAAAAGGTCTGCTTTGCCCTTTCATAATATTCTCCATATGTCTAATAGGCAGCTCCCAGAATTCCAGTCTGGTGTGGAATGATGGGAGTTGTTGTTCTAAACTTTAAGAGGGCATCTCTTGAAGGGCTGCATATAATACCAACGCCAAGAGTTTCTGGTTTCAGCATAATCTGCAGTCCCTCAATGCATTCGATAACCGCCGATTTCATAATTTTTGAAAGGTCTCTCATCATTCCTTGTGAATGCTAATGATGTAAGGCTTTGTTCTCAAAGTTCACACATAGGATACAATACGTGCATATATTGGAACAAGTATGAAGGGCAGAACGTACTTAGATCTCAATCCTTTCTTTTAAAATATGCACAAATGGTGATCAAGAAAATTACATGCATTTCAAAGAAAAACTCCTCACGCAAATTATTCATGACTATGTCTGAATGTGTTCTGGAACAAAATAGTAACTGTTGCATGAGAAAAGAAGACAACTAGCATTTTTTTTTTTAAAGATTACCTTGGTTAATGTGATATAGAGTCTCCAGCGTAATGTTTTTCAACCTTGACAACTTTAAGATAGGTGGAATTTGATTTCCAGAATTTCTCAGCTCAGCTCAGCATGATTCTGCCTCTGATCTCCAAGTGAAGTCTGAGCGATGACAGCTAGAAAGCAGGTCTTTTTTTGAAGGAGCCTCTCTATCAGCATTTCTCAACTTTGGCAGCTTGAAGATGCGTGGATTTTGACTCCCAGAATCCCCCAGCCAGTGTTGAAGAGTTGAAGTCAAGGTTGAGAAACATTGCTTGTAATAGGAATATTATATATTTTCAGGTGTACATGTGGTCAGTAATACAAATTCTGGGCTCTAATTGTGCTAAAGAGAGATAAATAATCTCTCCCAGTGATATTTATCATTTTGAGTACAACCATCCTAGCTTTCAGAAGAGGAGATCCTATCTGAACGCGACTCAGCTAATTTGGTTTCATGATATTTGCATGATATCAATTTAGAAGGTAGGCAAGAAGTACTGCCTTTACTTTGGACTGGCTTCACAATATTTCCACCGGTTTTGTGATGTTACCATGAGCTAAAATGAAAAATATCTTAAGGCTGTAGATTCACAACAAAAATGTTGACATTTGGCACAACATTCCTTCAGCCTCTTACAAGCTAATAGTCACCTGGAACTGGTCCATTTGTCACTTTGAATATTCCTACATTGTTGACCATGTCATCTATCAAAAGAATGACAGATGATGTGCATAATAGTAACATCAGACTGACAGGAGAGAGCATTTTCAGTAAATGTGCATACTCCTGCCACTTTCTGTGTTATTTTTCTAAATGTGTCATCTTCCGTGCTATCTGATTTACAGAACAAGAAGCATAAATCATGCAAAACATGTTTATTAAAATTAGGTTGCCATTCAGAATACTACTAATTATATTCTTGATAAAATGTATACTCTTCATCAAGGTGAGATTGTAAAGGGAAAAATCATATATAGCAATCCATTAGGAGGGGAAATCATAATTGCCGTTATAATTTATTTTGGTCACATTTTACTACCAGATTAGAAAGAAAAAGCTGAGTGCTAATTAGCAATTACGACTGCTCAAAGCTAGATATGATTTAGCCCCTCCGCCCCCAAAACCCAGTGACATAGTTCAAGAGCAAAAATCTGCAAATCTAGATGATATTGGCTAATTAAACACCTCCTATTGTACAACACCTACTCAGCACTGCTGAACACCTTCCTTGGTTACTTCTAACCAAAGGGATGGGTAAAACTTAACTGAACAGAATTTCAGATTAGTACTGTGGACAGATCTGCTTTGTATTTTCTGGGCTGCTGGCACTTTGCCACCTACCCTCATCAAATATTTCAATCACAAAGAAAGAATTAAATCCTGAGGCTGCAATCCAGGGAGACTACTTTTTTCTCATGCAAGATCCATTTAAATTAATGGGGGCCATGTGGCAGTCTTCTTGAACCACTCTGTGCATTTTGATAGACGTATGCAGGAGAACCGCTCCTTGCATTCTGGCCTAAAGTCTCTATTCCTGGGCTATTTAGAGTGCTACTCAGCCTTTAGAGCTTGTAAATGATTCAAGATAAAATGATTCACAAGGAAAAGAACCTTCACATATTGTTGTTAGCATAAATGGAGTTTGTTGGAGTTTAGCTTAACATGATATATGAACTGACCATTATAAGTTATTCAATAAAACATGCTTAACCAAGTGGGTAGTAATCACAAAATCATATCTGATACCTGTACAATTAGCACAGAGCCTCCCCAAGGCTGTGTGCTTTCTCCACTTCTCTTCTCCCTATATACCAATGACTTTTGTGGTGCTTTTGTGGTATGGAGTCAATAACTTGGTCCTCAAAACCAATAAGACCAAGGAGCTTATAGTGCACTATAGAAGGAACAGATCAGACATCTAGCCCTTACTTATCAATGGAGACTGAATGGAGCAAGCGGCCAGTTTTAAGTTTCTGGGTGTTACCCTAAAAGAGGACCTGACCTGGGGTGCCCACATTGCAGCCCTGGTCAAAAGGGCCCAGCAGAGATTATACTACCTGAGACTTCTCAGAAAAAAACAACTGAATGAAAAACTGTTGGTGACCTTCTACTGCTGCACCACAGAGAGCATTTTAATATACTGCACCTCTATATGGTTTGCCAATTGCACAATGGCAGATAGGACATCACTCCGGAGGGTTAAGGTCATTGCCCAGAAGATCATTAGTTGCCCTCTCCCCTCTTTGGAAGAGCTTTATAGCTCCCACTGCCTTAAGAAAGTTCAAATCCATCTCATCCATCTCATCCTGGGCACTCTTTTTTTTTTTAACTATTACCATCTGGCAGATGGTACAGAATAATAAAAACAAGCACAAGTAAGCTGAAAAACAGCTTCTATCCTAGGGCAGTAGCTCTTTTGAATTCTAGTGTATAGTGCAGTGTTGGTGCATTGTTGGGGGTTTTCGGTTCAATGTGTGCAATGTGAAGGATGTGTATTTGTGTTTATTTTCATGGTATTGATGTGCACTGAAGATGGTGTTTGATTTCGTTGTACGAGGTGCAATGACAATAAAGTAAACTAAACTAAATTGTATCTCAAACAATCCATCTGTTAAAATACTGAAGTTTGCAGATGATACAACAGTCTCATTTGAGACAACAACAAATCCGCATAAGGACAGGAGGTTGTACAACTTGCCTCGTGGTGTAAATGGAACAATCTGGAATTGAACACACTCAAAATCGTAGAAATGGTGGTAGACTTTAGAAGAAACCCTCCCATACTATCACCTCTTACAATACTTGACAATACAGTTTCAACAGTAGAGACCTTCAAATTTCTAGGTTCTATCATATCACAAGACCTAAAATGGACACTTATGTCATCAAAAAAGCACAATAAAGAATGTTCTTTCTTTATTTTAGAATGTGTCAACTTAGAAAGCTCAAACTGCCCAAGGAGCTATTGATACATTTCGACAGAGGAATTATTGAGTCTGTCGTCTGCACCTCTATAACTGTCTTGTTCAGTTCTGCAACCCAACAGCACAGACACAGACTTCAGAAGATAATTAGGACTGCAGAAAAAACAATTACTACCAACCTGCCTTTCATTGAGGACCTGTACACTGCATGAGTCAAACAAGAGGGCTGTGAAAATATTTACAGACTCCTCACATTCTGGACATAAACTGTTTCAACTCCTATCCTCCAAACGATGCTATAGAGCACTGCATACCAGAACAACTAGACATAAGGACAGTTTTTTCCCAAACACCATCACTCTGCTAAACAAATAATTCCCTCAACACTGTCCAACTATATACAAAGTCGACACTACTATTACAATTAATCTTCTCATCACTCCTTATCACCCATCCCCTCCCACTTGTGATTGTATGACTGTAATTTTTCACTCGTATCTTTACGATTTATATTGACTGTTTCCTGGTATGATTTGATTGCTTATTGTACCCTATGACTATTATTAAGTGTTGTACCTTATAATTCTTGATTCTTGATGAATTTGACATTTTTTATGTACACTGAGAGCATTTGCACCAAGACAAATTCCTTGTGTGTCCAATCACAGTTGGCCAAAAAAGAATTCTATTCTATTCTATTCTATTCTATTCTATTCTATTCTATTCTATTCTATTCTATTCTATTCTATTCTATTCTATTCTATTCTATTCTATTCTATCCTATCCTATCCTATCCTATCCTATTCTAATTTGCACATTTACTAACTCAGAGCTTCCACATCTGCTGCAAAAAAAACCCCAATCACTGGGTGGCAGCAAAGAGCTACATAAAAACATGTAACTTTTTACCATGATATGGTGATTGTCCAGATCTTTGCAGTCCTGATAAAGTGGCCTTCACTGATTCCTACTGATTGCAGAGCCATTTGTCTGGAATGGTATAGGGCAGGGATGTCAAATTCCCAGCTTGTGGGCCAGATGTGTCACATGCTGGCCATGCCACACCCAGTTTAGTGAAAGGGAAAAAAGTCCTGGTATGTCACATGCCACCATGGTATAGGTGTCTCCTTGTTAGACAGTTAGTTGGACTAAAAGATGTCCAAGGTCCCTTCCAACTCCTTCCAAGGTTATCTTCATAGATAGCCAAATTATGATCTACTAAACCAATTTAATTGGTTGGCTCAGCATTTCCTTTACATAGTCAGATCATTGTCTTCTTATACCAGTAATAGGTTGGGTTATCAGCAACAATTTATTTGGGTGTTCTGCAAACCTGGCTATTGTATCAACACTTGCTAATCATAGCATTATGTCTTACTAAAGAACTTCCCCTGCAAAACCCATTTTTGCCTCTACAGATATAAAATGTAGAATGGAATAAAGCTGGAAGGGACCTTGGAGGTCTACTAGTCCAGCCCCCTGCCCAAGCAGGAGAATCTATACTATTTCAGATAAGTGGCTGTCTCTTCTTAAAAACCTCCAGTGAACCGCCTATGATTTCTGAAGGCAAGTTGTTCCATTGGTTAATTGTTCTTACTCTTGGGAAGTTTCTCCTTCATTCTAGGTTGCTTCTCTCTTTGGTTAGTTTCCAACCATTGTTTCTTGTCCCACCCTCTGATGCTTTATATAATAAAATGGTTGGCCTAACATTATTATACAACATACATCTACTTGTAAAACCACCCTAGGTCACTAACTTAAGCAGAATACTTAAATGAACAAAGCAAACAGATAATTTGCAAGGCAATACTATTAACCTAATTTAGACTCTGTGAAAGCATAGAGTTGCTACCAGTGACCTGGACTTGAAGGGGAAGCAGAGACAAATTTCATGCAAAGCAGGAATTCCAAGAGACAAACAACATAAATGGCTATAGTCCAAAGGGCAGAACAGAGACATGGTCAAGGGTTGCAATGTAGTTAAACTCTACATAAACTGCTGCACATAGGAATCAGTTTATTGAAAAACAACAACAACAATCCAGGTAGTCGTTAGCTGGGATCATATAATCAGAAAACTCTCACTCTTTGCTGCCATCTATGATATTCTTGATATTTCCACTGACGATGTGGTGGACTATTGATAGTCCCCAACTTATAACCACAAGTGGCACCAAAACTTCTATTGCTAAGCAAGGCAGTTGTTAAGTAAGTCATGCTCAATTTTATGACCGTTTTTGCCACAGTTGTTAAATAAATCATCACAGCTGTTCAATGAATTGTGAGCCATCTTCCTCCATTGACTTTGCTTGTCAGAAGACATCTGGAATTGTTGCAGATGATGATCATATGATTCTGGGACACTGCAACCATCCTAAATCATATGCAGGTTGCCAAACACCTGAATTTTGATCACATGACCATGGAGAATGCTCTGATGTGTGTAAGTGCTCGGACCAGTCATAAGTCAATTTTTTAGTGGTGTTGTAACTTTGAACATTTGCTAAATGCACAGCTACTGTGTTGTTAAATTTCAGCCTTCGTGGTATGCTTTCTCCAAAATGCTTCCCAGGGAAGTTGAACATGTGGCAATCACATAGATAAAACTGCAATTGCTTAGCAGTAACAGTGTACAAGTATTGAAATGGTTTTCTACTACTGTTATCTTCTGTGAACTTCCCCCTTCCCCATGTGGTCTATCCTGAGATTTCCTAATGGCCTCTTATCCAAAATATTAATCATGTCTTACTTAGCTTTTTGGAGATGAGCCAAGGTTGGCTGAGTGCTGCAACAGTGAAATACTGAGTTTTCAAATCAATTGTTTCTTTGTGATCTAACTAATAAGCCTTCATATAGAGTAAGCCAATTTTTAAGCAGCTGGACATTTTGCTGATGGATCACATATTATGCTGAACTGTGGTTGCTTAACCTTCTTTTCTTTTGAATAAATCATAACAGATTGGTTTCATGCAACATACTAAGCATATAGCAAGGCTACCAATAGGCGCTGTATGGCTATATGCAGAGCCTTTGATTTTTGGATCTGACTCCCAACTCAAGTTATTGTCAAATTATAATGTTAAGAGTAATGTGCAAAAGGACAAAATTATCCATTACATCAATAAAAGATAGTTATATTAATTATACTGCAATTCATTTAATTGTCAATTGAAATGAAATGATTTTTTTGTCCTAGCTCCAACAACTGATTTGGGACTTGAGCTTCCAACAAAGTGCTCAGAAATGTGCTGTGGCCCTGGAAAAAATTAGGCATCTAATCTTTGCCATAAACATGATTTATAATTTCAGACACAAACAAGCCACAATCTTGTGGCTTATTACAGTGTGCATATCCAGGATCTTACCTAGAAGTAGGGGGCAAGAAGAGCAGTGCCCACCTAAGACAACAGCAGGAAGGATGTAAAGTAAAACCACCAAATTGTCTCAGTATACAGAAGAACGGCATCAGTTGCCACTTTGTCTGTGATTTCTAAATAACCTCCCTTTGATTTCACTCTGCCTAGATTTCTGAAACAGTTGAATAATAGCAATAGAAATAGCACAGTGCTTTACAGGCCTCTCAAAGTGGTTTACAGAGTCAGCCCCCAACAATCTGGGTCCTCATTTTTACTCACCTCAGGAGGATGGAAGGCTGAGTCAACCTTGAGCCTGGTGAGATTTGAACTGCCAAATTGCAGGCAGCCGGCAGGCAGCCGAAGTACCCTGCAGTATTGCACTCTAACCATTGCGCCACCATGGCTCCATATGAAGACATTCTAGTTGTATGCATATCTTAATT
Source organism: Laticauda colubrina (assembly GCA_015471245.1). Lineage (NCBI taxonomy): Eukaryota > Metazoa > Chordata > Lepidosauria > Squamata > Elapidae > Laticauda > Laticauda colubrina. The sequence continues at coordinate 54,093,659 of BLBF01000005.1, read as the reverse complement.
ACAGAAATCAGAGATGACCCATTTGTGTCAGCCATATCCTCCTATTCTCATCAGCATAAAAGGTGGAGGAAAAATGGAAACTAATGATGTTTTTCTCTTATCTCCTGACTGAGTGCACTGGTCAGAACAATGTCACTTTCACTCATTCACTCACTCACCCATCACACTAAAATCTTTCAATTGACTCAAAGACATGATAGTAATAATGCCATTCAAAACTGCAATCTTTGCTTTTGTTGAACATTACCCTTTGATTTCTGTATTGGGAATCAAATTTCTTGGATTCTAGTAAACTTTTTGGGATGCTTTGCATGTAATTGGTTAGTTATTGTCAAAAGGTAGGGCAAAATGTCATGAAATAAAAGGATCTGGTATCTCACAAGACATTTATTTTATTTATTTATTTTATTTTATTTTATTTGTCAATTGCTTTCAAGATAATAGGTAAAAACATAGTTATGTATACATGGATACATATAAGAAAAATAAAAAAAATATATAAAAGAAACAATAGGACAGGGACAGTAGGAACGTTGGTGTGCTTATACATGCTCCCTACAGACCTCTTAGGAAAGGGGTGAGGTCAATAGTAGACAGTCTAAGGTTAAAGTTTTTGGGGTTTGAGGAAAAAAACCACAGAGTCAGGTAGAGTATTCCAGACACTGACCACTCTGTTGCTGAAGTCGTATTTCCTGTAATCAAGTTTGGTGCAATTAACCTTGAGTTTGTATCTATTGTTTGCTCTTGTGTTGTTATGGTTGAAGTTGAAGTTGAAGTATTCATTGATTGGTAGGACATTGCAATGTATGATTTTATATACTATACTTAGTTCGGACCGAAGGCGGTGTAGTTCTAGGTTTTCTAGGTGTAGAATTTCAAGTCTGGTGGCATAAGGTATTCTGCAACGAGTAGAGGAGTGGAGAACTCTTCTTGTGAAATATTTCTGGACTTTCTCAATTGTGTTAATATCAGATACGTTATGTGGGTTCCAGACTGATGAACTGTATTCAAGTATTGGTTTAGCAAATGTTTTGTATGCTCTAGTTATTAGTGTAACATTACCAGAGAAAAAACTATGTAAGATTAGGTTAACAGCTCTTAATGCCTTTTTGGTTATGTAGTTACAGTGGGCTCTAGCACTTGAGATGACCAAGATCCTTGACAGAGTTTGGATCATCAACAAGGTCTTGACTATTCAGCCTGTATTTTATTTTCTGATTTATTTTTTTTTGCCAATATGTAGGACAGAGCATTTATTTGTTGAGATTTGAAGTTGCCATTTGTTTGATGTTGCCATTTGTATCAGAATACAAGGTCTTTTTGAAGGGTAGCAGTATTGTCTGTAGTATTGAACAGCTTTACATCATCAACGAAGAGAACGCAGTTGCTCTTGATATGATCACAGAGATCATTTTTGTAAAGTATGAAAAGAGTTGATCCTAGAACACTGCCTTGGGGGAACAGCACTGTTGACAGGTACAGAATTTGATGGGACGCTCCCAATTTTGACCATTTGTTGTTTGTTTGACAGGAATACTTCTATCCAGTTATGCAGGTGTCCAGAGATACTTTTAGATTTTAGTTTTAGGAGTAGTTTGTCATGTACCACTGAATCAAAGGCTTTACAGAAGTCTATGCAGATTGCGTCTATTGCTTTGCCCTGATCGAGTTGTATGGTCCATCTGTTTTTGCAGTGTATACGAGTTGCAGAGTACATGATAGATTTTTCCTAAAACCAAATTGTTTATTAGAGAGTAGGTTGTTTGTCTCTAAATGGAGGATGAAGGATTGGTTAATAACTGATTCCATGACTTTACAGGTGACACAGCATAAAGAGATTGGTCTGTAATTTTCAACTAGGCTGGGGTCTCCCTTTTTGAAGAT
>BLBF01000005.1:54074073-54091375 GCA_015471245.1 Laticauda colubrina | reverse complement strand
GGTAAACATGATAGTCTCTTACTGTGGTAATGGAGTCAGGGAGAGATGCATTGAGCCATGTTTTACAGACAAATATAATGTTGAATTTAGCCATATTTAGTAAGAGGAGAAATTCAGGTATTTTATTTACAAGGCTTCTTGCATTGAGTAGCTTGCATTTAAGGCCAGTTGTGGTTGGAATAGAGGTAGTTAGGGGTGTGCATGCCTAGTTTTGAGCGATGTTGGATTGGATGGGGTGGGGTTGGATGCGGAGTTGTGGGTTGTGTGACTTTCTTTTGATGCAATCAGCTCTGAAGTCAATGTATAGGTCTTTTTCTCCATTGTCTAGATGGTTTTTGAGTTCTGCACGGAGTTCACGGGAGAGGATTATTTGAAGTATGGATAAGTCTGGTCTTGAGCGAAGTTTTTTGTGGTTGGGATTGGTTTTTGCAATGGCATTTTTTGTATGAATGAATATGCATTTACTGGACTCATTTTTGCACACAACTCTACAAAATCTTGGGGCCAAAGAGCCATCATTGTATTTGTAGCCATGGCTATCTCTGATTATTTCAATGATATCTTCAGGAGAGATGTTTGTTGTATTTGAGTTGCTTATGATATTGTGAACTTTGGTGATGTCATCTGATTCGTTGGTGTCTTCGAGTCCAAATAAGATGGCATTTGGACAATTCTGTTCACGTTCCATGGTGCCTCTGATGAGTAAGGAGATATTATTTGTGAAATTATTTGAAAGGATAGTAATTATTTGTGGCTGTGGTTTGGTGGTTATATTTGGCTGTTGTTGTGATTGTAGTTAAGTTAGTGGTTGTGGTTGTTGGGGGATTTGATTTTGAGCTGATAGGTACTCACTTATCTGTGCTTTTTTTTTTTCAAGAGAAATTAGGCTTGTTTGTATAGTTGTTTCAAAACGTGTTGCTAAGCATTCTTTTATTGAGTGAATTAGTGATTCTATGCTTTCAGCTTCGTCAGGTAGGATACTCAGTTTGTTTAGCTTAGGAGAGCATGATGGACATAGATAAAAGAATGTATCCGAATTTTTAACTATATCAGCTAGGCTTTTGTTTGCATTTAAGCAGGCAGGGTGGGCTAGATGATCTCATAGGTGGCATTTGATGTAAATTTCACTTTCATTGGCGGTTTCAAGACATTTGAAACATGTGCAGGAGTCTGGGAGGTTATTGGAAGAGATATTTTTCTTTTGTTTTGGTTTGGAGTTTTTGGCTGGCATGGTCAATGGCAATAGTACAGTAATCAGTTACAAGGGCCAGTATGTGATAGGTAGACAGTTACTTAATGAATGTTGGTAATTAATAAATGATAATTGATATGTTAGAGAACAAATTACTGACTAGAGTTGGTATACAAATAATAATAGCTGGTTTCAAAGAACACACGCCAATAACAAGCACATCTCATTACTATAATATGTGACATAGACTGCATTCATGCTCTAAGCAGTTTGAGATATTTAACTAGGTATCACCTGGCTCCAACTCAATGCAAAACCCTCATTTCACAATAAAAGCAAATTTTGCATAATTGGTGGCATAAAACATCAAACAGCAACCAGTGCAACCGTATACAAGTATATCCATACAGGTCAATTGAATCTACTATCTAAAATGTATACTTGCTTGAATATTCTATATGTGAAGAGGATTAAGGAAACTAGGTAAATTAAGCTCACTGAAAGTGAAACACTCCTGAGTGGTATGAACAAGATGGTGCTATATGCAGCTCCTTCTTTACTACGTCAGATTTCTAAAGTGACTGCAACATCTAAACACACCTGTTAAAGGCCCTGTCACACTGCCCAATGGATGCAAAACATTTGTAAAAAGGACACAACGGATGAGCAAAATGTTCCATCCGTTGTTATCCGCTCTCAAAAGGGGCAAAAATTTGCATAACCGGAGCGGATAACACGGAAAGGAACGGACGCGGGGAGGATGCAGAGAGGATGGAAAGCGGATGCGGAACGGAAGCCCAGCGGATGGAAGCGGATGGCACATCCACTAGGCTTCTGGGGGACCTCAGCAAAGTGGATGCGGAACGGATACAGCGGATGCACAGCGGATGCACAGGGGATGAAGCGGATGTAGAGCGGAAGCCTAGTGGATGCACAGCGGAAGCCTAGCGGATGCCTTGTGTTAATTGCGCATGCGGGGGGGATTTATTGCATCAGCCCCGCGGATATAAAGGGAAGCAGCTCACACGTGGCCAGCATTCAGAGGAAAGACCTGCTGCCGGATACATTGAGTCCTTGCCTGCCCTGCCTGCATGCCTGCCTGCAAGCCTTCCTGCTAGCCTGCCTCCCAGCCTGCCTCCCAGCCTCCTGGCCAGCTTCCCTGCCAGCCTTGCTCTCTGCCTGCCTGCCAGCCTTGCTGCCAGCCTGCCTTCCAGCCTCCCTGCCAGCCAGTCTGCCTGCCAGCCTTAGTGCCTGCCTGCCTGCCTTCCTTCCTGCCAGGCTTCCTGCCAGGCTTCCTGCCAGGCTTCCTGCCAGCCTTGGTGCCTGCCTGCCTGCCAGCCTTGGTGCCTGCCTGCCAGCATTTGTGCCTGGCTGCCTGCCAGCCTTGGTGCCAGCCTTCCTGCCAGCCTTGGTGCCTGCCAGCCTCCCTGCCAGCCTCCCTGCCAGCCAGCAACCCCACAACCATGGGGAAGAAGCGAAAGCCTCAGCAACCTGCCGCCATCCCTGGCAAGAGGGACAGGGCCACCCTCCCGTTCCCTGTCTCTGACTCTGCTTCTGCTGGGGCTTCTGCTGCTCGGGCTTGCTCTTCTGGTGCTGGAGCTTCTCCTGAAGCTACTCCTGGCGGTGGTGCTTCTGCTGGTGCTTACTCGGCTGAAGCTGCTACTGATCCTGCTGGTTCCTGCTGGTCCTGCTGGTCCTGCTCGTGCTCCTGGACTTGCTCGTACTGCTCGTACTGCTCGTGTTCCTGGTCTTGCTCGTCCTGCTCGTCCTGCTCGTGCTCCTGGTCCTGCTCGTGCTCCTGGTCTTGCTGGTGCTGCTGGTGCTTACTCTGCTGCTGCTGATCCTGGTGCTGCTGCTGCTGCTGCTGCTGCTGATGATGATGATGATGATCCTGCTGATCCTGCTGGTGCTGCTGCTGCTGCTGCTGATGATGATGATGATTATGATCCTGCTGGTGATGATGATGATGATGATGATCCTACTGATGCTGCTGCTGCTGGTGGTGTGGAGGAGCAGCCCCTACTACCTGGGAGCCCCTCTGATGAGGGCCCATCTGGTCCTGCCAAAGGGAGGAAGAGGTGTATGCGACAACGGGAGAGGAGGCAATACTATATTGAGGAGGAATATGAGGATGAGGTGCTGGAGTGGCTGAGAGAGAATGACTATCTGTGGCGGAAGGGACACAGGCTCTACAGGGACACCAAAAGGAAGCAGGCTGCTTGGAGAGAGAAGGCGGAGAGTATGGGCTACACTTCAGAGGTGCTCCTCGGCTGGTGGAAGCACACCTAGTACGGGAAGCTGCACCTGAAGAAATCTGGTCAGGCCACGGTTAAGCTGACGGACAGAGAGACCTACGTCATGGCCAAGTGCAGCTTCCTGGAGGGTGAGATCCACCACCGAGGAGCACCAGGAGCCCCTCTCACAATCCTCTCTCTCCAGCAGCCTGCTGAGAGCCAGTCCTCTTCCGGCCGAGAATCAGTCCCTGTCTCCATGCAGGTTTCTGTGGAGCATGCCACGGCGGAGAACCCGCAGACAGGTGTTGTAACCGTGGTGGAGTGCGTGGAGGGCTCCCTGATGCGGTGGGAGAAAGGAGACGGCGCGTCCACAACAGCCGTAGCCGCATTCACCCCCCCCCAGCTCCACCTCCACAGAAAGACAGAGAGCCAGACAGCAGGAGGGGCAGAGCCACACTGTCCTGCTGGAGATCAGGGACACCATCCGCACCAGCATAGATCTCCTCTCTCAGCTGGTCCACACCGACTCCTTATCCTCCAACCGCAAGCCCTTCCTCACCTATGTCAACCAGACCCTCAGGAACATAGAGGAACCCCAGTACCAGGTGGTGAAGGAGCGGATCACCGAGCTGCTTCACAACCCTCCAGATCCAGAGGAACCTGCTCCCACCCAGTCCAGGTCTGCTCCTCCACCCCAGATGATGTCCCTCCCATTCCAAGGCTTCCCACAGCCCCTCACCGACCAGGGCTATGGCTACCAGGAGGTCCAGCAGCACAGGCAGCAGCCCTTCCCAGTCCAGGCACAGAGTCATCGGGTGACACCGTTGCCACCGGTTCCACTGATGCCACCGATGCCACCCACGACAATGATGCCACCGACAACAGCGATGCCACCCACGCCACCGATGCCACCCATGCCAGTCCTTATCCAGCTGCAGACCAGACAGCCCCACTACACTACTCCTTCCTCCACCCCACAGCCAAGCCCGGCCTCAGTACATCTGTCATTAGTACTGGGGCTGACACCCCATGGCATGGAGGAAGGACCTCTCAGCATCACGGGTCTGAGCCAGCTGTCCGAGAGCTTTCTCAACATACCATCATCTGTTGTCCTCTCAGGGCCAGGCACCCCAGTGGGGCTTCAGACCAGCACTGCAGCAGCACTCACCTCCACAGCACCTGGACCCTTCACCCCTGAGACTGGGCACACCTCCGAGTGACCAAAAGGAGTGCCAGAGACTGGGTGGCTGGCTACCTGTGGACTTTATTTTGACACTTGACTTGGGTCATTTTTCTTTTACAGCTTGTTGTTCAATAAAGTCTATCTCTGATTCACACACTTGCTTCATTTCTTTTTTTTAATAAAGTCTTGGTGGAAACTTTTAGAAATAGTTTAAGCCTTTGCATGCTTGTGGGATGGGTTAAGATAGCAGTGGGGTGGGCAGGGATACCTGTGGAATGAGCAGGGATACATTTGGGATGGGTAATAGCTGTGGGGATAGATAAACCTCCAGTGCAAGCATAGTGGGACTGTATGGTCCACCTTCCCAAGTGCCACACCTATGACCCTTTATTATCAATAATAATATAATAATCATCCACACATGACAACACAAACACAACTCTTTATTAAATGCCCTGATCATTCTAGGCCCACCCAACATACATGGCCCAATCTCATCAGTGTGATGAGACAGGCTGAAGGAAGCATCCATTAAGCATCTATCATCCTGTCTTGCCACTCTACCACTACAGCTGGGGAGTTGTACCAGTGTTTCAGCAGGTTGCGCTGCTTCTTCCCTTCACGTGAGGCTCTGTTGGGGCCTTGCACATCCTCAGTGTCTATCAGGTTTTGCCCTTGCCTCCATTCCCCAGGCTCCATGTCCCCATTGCCTTGTTGGAGGTCCACGAGCCTGTTCTGCAAGACTAGGTAGCGGTTGCGCATGAGATTGTGCAGGATGCAGCAAGCTTCCATGATCCTCCTCACGGTCTCTGGGCGATGCTGCATGGTAGTGAGAAGTACCTGGAACCTGTTGGCCAGGATGCCAAAGGCGTTCTCCACCACCCGCCTTGCCCTGGACAGCCTGTAGTTGAAGATCCTCTCTTCACAGGTGAGGCATCTGGAGGTGTAGGGCTTCATGAGGTAGGTTGTGAGGGAGAAGGCGTCATCCCCCCACGATGAAGTAGGGGACATCTTGCGTGTCGTTGGGCAGCGGGTCTGGATCTGGGAAGCCCATGATGAGGTTGCATTCCAGCCCCTCCTTGAGGTTACTGGCGTTGTATACCTGGGCATCTGAACATGAGCCGCTGCCTGAAGCATCAATGTACATGAACTTGTAGTCAGCATTGACCATGGTGAAGAGGACGATTCTGAAGAAGCCCTTGTAGTTGAAATAAGTGGACCCCGACTTGGCTGGCCCTTTGCAGGCCACGTGCTTGCCATCTATGGCTCCAACGGTGTGTGGGAAGTTCCACTTCTGATACCACTGCTCTTCAACTTTCTTCCAGCCTTCTTCAGTGGAGGGGCACTGGAGGAGCTCCTCCAGGTATTCTTCGATGATGGCCTACACCACTTCTCTCACCACAATGCTGATGGTGTTGTGTGGCACCCTCCAGCTGTACTGCATGCTCCTGTAGGTGGTCCCTGAGGCCAGGTGGCGCAGAGTCAGTGCCACCTTGAGCCCAGGTTCCAGGCTGGGCCGGAAGTTGGTGTTTGCCTTGGCCAACCTGGGTGTCAGGCGCTGCACAACTTCGTCAAACATGGCTGGAGGCATCCTCATGAAGTTCTGGAATGCCCGAGTGTCTTCGTTCCTGAGCTCCACCATCAGCTTGTTGTACAGTCCGTCCTCTGCTCTTTTGGCGAACCATCTTCGTACCCAGACACTTCTTGGCCGCCTCTTTTTCTTCCTGTAGTAGAATTCACAGAGCCTGCAGATGGCTTCACACTGTTGCAGAAGGATGGTGGCTGCCAAAAGGACTGTGGTACGATCCACGGTGGACATGACTGGATGCTGTGGAAGAGGAAGAATCAGATGAAGGCTGCAGAGGTCTTCACAGCTGGGCTGCTGGTCTGAAAGCGAGATGCAGGTGAGTTGCTCCCCCTTTTTATAGGCAGTATAAGTGTCCCTTTGCATCCTCTAGGCATCCTCTAGACATCCTTACTATCCGAGATAGGTCCCCTCTGCGAAAGTTTTTTCCGTTTTAAATGCTTTGTTTCCGTGCTGCATCCGCTAGGCATCCGTTCTGCATCCGTTCTGCATCCGTTCTGCATCCATTCTGCATCCGTTCTGCATCCGTTCCACTTCCTCCCTGCGTTTGAGCGGATGTGAGTTGCGCGGATGCGGAACGGATGCCTAGTGGATATTGCGAATGCGTAACGGATGCCTAGCGGATGCAGAACGGACGAATTGGATACATTTTCCACGCAAAAGTTTTGGGCAGCCCAAAACTTTCTGAGCGGATGAAACATCCATAAACAGATGCTGGATGGATAGAGAGGAGGCAAAATGGAGGCAGTGAGTACAGAATGGATACATCGCGTTAACCATCGGATGGCAAGCTTTTTTGTCCATTTTACATCCTCTTTGCATCCGTTGGTGCAGTGTGACATGGGCTTTACTTACAAACTAACGTAAATCATCTGGAAACAGAAGGAAAGCATCTTGACAATTGCAGGTAAAAGACATTTTTCATTTAGCTGTATCCATAATGTTCTTTTCCAACAAATTACTTGTCAATCTTTCTTCCACTTAATTAAGCTAAGCCAGTCAGAAAAGTTACTGCTATTTTTCAAAGACTTCTTGCTGGTTGCCAGCTCCTTGACTTAATTTTTAAGATGGTTCATCAAGTCCTATCTCCTGCAAGAGTTTAATCCTGCTTGTCTAAACCTCTGATTTGTTCAGAGATGATCTCCCCACCCTGCAAGTCAAGTGCTTACCTTGCTTAGTAGACTTTTCTTTCATATCTACTTCCATTTCCCTTTTTTGAACAGGAAGAGACATGTAAAGAACTTTGATCTATAGTTCAAAGGAGTGTGTCTTGAATTTATAGCATAGAAGCTTTCCACTGGTGTCACTCTTTTAAAAGAGGATCTTTCATTTCTCATGGAGAAAGCTTAAGACAAAAGCCTTTGTTCATGCAGTGATTTAATTTGCCCATGCTCTTTTGGCTCCCTACAGTTTCAACAACACAGTACATTCTTTTGTAGCTGCCAATCTGTGTAGGTGGACTGAATGTAATTATCCAGAATGGAATTTGGCCAGAATACTGGTTTGAACATTCTCCTTTTCACAACATTTAAGTGGAGTTTGAATAAGATCAGTCCACTATGGCTCATGTCCATGGTTAATCAAAATTCAACCCTCTACCAACACCATGTTGCAGGATTGCTTGGGACAATGTCTCTTCCCATCTACCCCCTGCAAAACCAACTACATCTTGAATTGCCAAAACACTTTTCAACTTAAAAAGTTCAAGGCTCTTGACTCACTGTCTATTTTATTCTACTTATCAAGCTTGAGGTGTTCATACCTAAAAGGTAGGTTTTCAGAAAATAGGGCAATTTTTTTTCTGAAGAACCATTCATTACATTTCTGGCATATTGGTTAACCACAATTGGTGGCCTGACCATTTGTTACAGTTCGCAATTGTTACAGCAATTGTAACAATTCGCAATTGTTACAGCAATTCAGTCGATAAATCTTACATAAGAATTTTAAACTCTGGATTGGCAAAGAAATTTCTGTGGCTTTTGCTAAGGCTCATGTCTATGGAAGCATATATAAAATATAGTCAGGGTGTGTGTGAATCCAAAGTTAATGTAGGCTCAGTTTCTCTTAAAATTGGGAGTTCTAAGGTTCCCAGTTAAAATTAATTTATACTTGCTTCCTGAGTTCTTTGAACAAATTGAAAAAAGTTTTGAAATGTCTGCTATTTTGCCAAATTTACACTGGTGTGAACATAGAATTGCCCCTGTAGTAGATATATCTATAATGTCATAAGGACAGATAACAAGTAGAGAAAAGTTTTTGTCTGAGGTGGAGAGCTCATCACTGGGACAAAAAGTAAGGTGTTGTGTAAGGTCCCTTCTTATATTACTTTCTTCTGGATGTCTTTATTTATACTCTCATGGTAGAAGCACTGCATCTGTTTCTACATTTGCGAAAGGAGAAGGGAAAAGCATTGCTTCTAGCTTTCCCTCACCATTGCCTGCTGATCAATGCAGGAGGAAACAATGACTAAGAACCAGATGGTCTAACTGTCATTTAAGCATACAGTCAATCTTGAATATGTCACACCCAAAGAGGCAATAATTTAGATTTTAATGTCCAAATGCCTTCCTTGTTTCAAACAGAGTGCGGTATGGCAGAATTGTGGGTTCTCATAGTTAAAACCAGGCCTCCTGTCTCCATACATTGCTTCAGTGAGGAGTTTAAGCCCAAACTGAGAAATTGATTCCATGAGATGTGTGTGACTTAAGCTGTCAGACTTGTCTATTGGAAGACAAAGGGGACCATCATTTCCATCCATTTTTTTGTTATGCTTTTGGTTTTAATTATGGAATTAATTGGACTCTGTTTTTTAATTTGTTCAGTTCCAGTTGTCTCACAGCAACTAACCTCCCAGTATGTTGGAGAAATTAAACATGTCAATGCCCCCAGGACACAGTACTTTCTCACTGTGGCTAATTGAAGAACAGAATGAAGCCTGGGGAAAAGAAGGCCACTCAGGATTAGCTTGATTCAAACAGTGTCCCCATGATAAAAATTAGCATCACCAGGATGGAGAAAGGGCTGTTGTCCCTTTGTCCAGGGTTTTGTCTTAAGGCTAGGTCCCACTGGTGAACAGACGCAAAACGTATGCATAAAGGACACAGCGGACGAGCAAAATTTTGGGGGTGGTGCCATCTGTTGTCATCCGCTCCAAAAAGTGGTGAAAATTTGCATAAACAGAACGGAAAAGAACGGAAAAGAATGGACGTGGGTAGTATGTAGTGGGGATGTTAAGCGCATGTTCATAGGAAGCCTAGCGGATGACAGCGGATGGAAGCAGATGACACTTCCGAAGGGTTCCGGGGGAGAATTTCGAAGTGGACGCATAGTGGAAGGGGCAGATACATACTGGATGAAGTGGATGCATCACGGATGCCTATAGGAAACAAAGCGGATGCCGCGCGGATGTATATCGGATGCAAAGCGTTCACTGCGCATGCGGGGAGTATGAATTGCATCAGCTCCATGGATATAAAAGGATGCAGCACGCATGCAGTCAGCATACAGGGGAAAGATGTGCTGCCACATACATATAGCAGGAACACCATGGTTCGTCAATCAGGCAAGAAGAGGAAGCCGGTGCCTACTCGTTCCAGCCCTGGCAAGGAGGACAGAACCAGCATCCCATCCCCTGGCATTGACTCTGAACCTGCTGCTGCTGCTGCTGCTGCTGCAGTGGTGGACCAGACCCAAGGCCCTCAAAGCCCTGCTGCTGAAGGCCCTACTGCTCAAGCCCCTGGCCCTGCTGCTCAAGCCCCTGAAGGCCCTGCTGAAACCCCTTCGAGAGGGAGAAAGAGGCAAGGGAAGGAGAAGGGAGAGAGGAAACAGTACAGACCATGGCAAAGAGGATGATACTGAAGATGCCCTTGTAGTTGTAATAAGTAGACCCTGAGTTGGCTGGAGCTTTGCAGGCCACGTGCTTCCCATCTATGGCTCCAACGGTATGGGGAAAGTTCCACCTCTGATACCACTCTTCTGCAAGTTTTCTCCAGCCTTGTTCAGTGGTGGGGCACTTGAGGAGCTCCTCCACGTATTCTTTGATGATGGCCTGCACCACTTCTCTGACCACTTTGCTGATGCTGTTGTGTGGCACCCTCCACGCATACTGCATGTTTCTGTATGTGGTTCCAGAGGCCAGGTGCCGCAGAGTCAGTGCTACCTTCAGTCCGGGGTCCAGGGTGGGACGGAAGTTGGTGCTAGGCTTGGTCAACCTGGGTCTCAGACGCTGTACAAGTTCGTCCAACATGGCTGGTGGCATCCTCATGAAGTGATGGAATGCAAGAGGGTCTTCATTCCTCAGCTCCACCATCAACTGGTCATACAATCCAAACTCCATTCTTCTCACGATCCATCCTCAGACCCACACAGCTCTTGCACGTCTCCTTCTTCTCCTTCTGTATAAAAGGTGAAACAGTCTGAACAGGTTTTGGTTCTGGTGATGAATGAGCACAGCTATCATACGGACTGTGTCATGATCCATGGTGGAGAACAATTGATGATGTGGAAGACCAAGACCAAGGGTGATGATGAGGTCTGTACACCACGGCTGCTGGACTCATATTGAGATCCAGATGATTTTCTCCCTTTTTTTATAGGAAATATCGGTTGTCTGCTAGGTGTCCTTCTACATACTCTAGACATACTGCAGACATCCTAAATATATGAGATACATCCCAGATACAAACATTTTGTCCATTTTAATCCTTTATATACGAGATGCATCCTTTTTATTTCCGTGCTACTAACGCTGTGTAGATGTTCTGTGTACTTTTTGTTTCCTTCCTCTTTCCATTTTCAGCTGCAGCGGATGTGAGTTGAGGGGATGGCCAGAGGATGCAGAGAGGATACATCGGATGTTTAACGGATGATAATGGACATAGAACGTTTGTTGCCCGTATATGTCGCAGATGTACATCGTACGCGGCAGAAAGTTCATCCGCTCACAAAGTTTTGTGCAGCTCAAAACTTCTTGCACGGATGAAATCTCAGTGGATGGATGCTCGACGGATAGAGCGTATGAAACACGTTTGCAGTGAGCACACAACGGATGCATAGCATTTTCCAACGGATGGCAAGCTTTTTTTAATGTTTTACATCCTCTTTGCATCCGTAAGTGCAGTGGGACCGGGGCTTTATAAAATATTCAAAATATCATGGCTGAATAGAAGCAGCACCGCCAAATTTAGTTTAGGAAACAAATGCTTTTCCTCCTCCATTTTTTCAAGAGAAATATCTGAATGCTTTGAAAACATTTTCACAATATAAAGAAAACGGACCACATTTCATCATAAACCTTCATAAATTTTCTTCATAAATTTTGCTTGAAGCAAAAATTGGTGAGAACATATTGTTAAGTGCTCTTCGGTTGAGTTCTATAACTAATGACTGCATGGACACAATCATAAGTTTGCTTCACAACACTACAGAACAGAAATAGTTTGTTACAGCTTCCAGTCTAGTCTATGGACCTGGCATTAGAGGGTGGTCTCCCATCCAAACAATGAACTCAATTCTGCTTAGCTTCAGAATTCATTTCAGTTTAGCTAAATGCTGCCATGTGTAAGTGACTACATTCTATTCCTATGTTGTGGCAAATTGTACTATTAATAGACATCAACTGGCACAAGAAGATCTCTCTCTCCCTGCCTTCTTTCCCCCGCCCTCCCCCCTTGCTATCCCTTGATGCTGGAATGTTAAGTAACATAGGTGAGAGTTCGTGCCCTGAAACAACACAGATTGACTTGCTCAAGGGTCCCATCTCTCCTTTTGAGAACTTGTCCAACTGAATCCTTGTGATGCAAGCTAAATCTAACCTGTCCTCCACAATTAAGAGAGGCATGATCAGTCAGACATTAGCTTGACAACACTAGATTAAAGCCAAGTCTCTCAATGATCTAATATATAGTATCCTGGGAAGACGCAAAGAACAAAATTTGATTGACATCAAATTTCCATCTCCTTTTCTTCTTTAGTGGTCCATCTAGCATTTTCTCTCATAGGTGATCTGCATCTTCCTGGTGTGATCTCAAATCTTCCCTAATTCCGGTGGCCAAATGCCTTTCACACTGAGCATCCCCTTTGTCAACAACCTCAGTTCGGATTCTGAATCCTCTGAATCCAAATTTGCCCCAACTTTTTACCTTGAATTTCCTTTTAGCAGGTTTCTATTCTAACTTGCCCCCACTCTCACTGGGACTCTCACTTCCAGGAAAAAAAATCTTACTATTTTCTGCATTTTGATCTGGGACATTAATTCCCCCACACTCAGTTGGCTCTCCCTGAAGGGGAAATATGTTCATTTAAAGCCAAGATCATTGCCCGTGACCAGCTGCAACTATTTCTGGGACCACTCTGGTGGTCAGCCTCCCAGAGTCAATGCCATACACCATCATTGTTATCTTTTTGGTTACTACCATTTCATCACAATTCATTTCATTAATTGTCTTTAACAGGGTTTGCATTATCCCAGAGCAGATTGAAGGATATGTGGGGGGAGGGGCTGCAGGCAAGGAGGATGAGAGGAGATGAGAGAAGCAATTTTGCAATATCCCTGTCACCCTACATTCAATTTTATTAATTCTCTTCAGTATAAAATTTCCTAATTGAACATTTCTATAATTTCTCATAAAGGACAATTTATAGGGTGCTGACTGTAGGTGCAGCTTCTACACCTGTAATATTTACTATCTTCACATTTTGAAAATGTAAAATGTGCCAGAAAGAAATCTGCAAAAAGATCTAATGTTTAACTTAATACCATGTAGACATTTTTTCAGCTTTTTTTCACTGAAGCATCCATTGAAACATAAATTTGACTAGATGCAACTGAAAGTTTGCATGGAACTATATATGTGGCTCAAACTCCAAGACAAACACATTGACATTTAACCAAGCAATTAGAAGAACACCTGCCTAGCTTCAGTGAAAAGGAGTCTCCCCCTGAATATGTTGAGGTATGGGATCTGTTATTGGTTAAATAAGAGAAACAGGAGTTAGAAATTAGAAGATTACAAGAGAAAGATTAATCTCACAATCAGAGTTGTTTATTGTAACTTATCAATTGTGATTAATTTTGATTAATTTTACTAATTAATATGTATTAATGTTATTCGGGAAAAGCACTATTATCATGAAATTAGAGAAGACTATTACTATGATGATCATGAATATCACTCCAAGAAATGTAACCAGGCAACACAACACGTGGATTTTGAACACATTGCCCTTTCTTTTTATTTATATATTAATTTTAAAAAAGGAAAGGTGTCTCCACAGAGAAGCTTGTTCTGCTATTATCTTTGTGGGAAAAACAGAACACAACCTTCTGTCTACATAGGTCCAAGGAGTGATTCTGTGGAATCTCTTACATAACCTTAAGAATAGGAACTGAGATTTATTATTTAACAATGTGGAGAGATATGCAATTAATATGGGCAGTATTTCTTTGACGTGTCCTATTGCTACTCTGTGGCAAGTTTGAGGTTTGGGTTGAGAAGGTTAATGGTGTGTTTCTGGGACCAATTGAGGGACCAGGGTACTGAAGGAGAAAGCAGATGTGACCTTGGACCCACTGAATGGTATCTTTCAGAGCTTCTGGACCACAGAGATGCTGCCAGAGGAATGGAAAAGAGCTGATGTGGTTCCAATATTCAAAAGGGGGGAAATAGAGTATCCAGGAAATACAAACCAATCAGCTTGACCCAGGAAAATCCTGGAAAAGATAATCAAGCAGAGCATTTGTGGGCATCTAGAAATCAACGAAGTGATTACTGGAAACCAGCATAGTTTTTAAAAAAATTATGCCAGACAAGCCTTATTGCCTTCTTTGATAAAGTGACTAAATTAGTGGATGAGGGAAATGCTGTGAATATACAGTAGTCTATTTGGACATTTGACAAAGTAGATCAGAGCTACTTCTTAGCAAAATAGAACAATGTGGAATAGACAGTACCACCACCAGATGGATTCACAGTTAGTTGATCAACTGTGCTCAGCATGTAGACCTCTACAGATCTATGTCTACATGGAGGGAAGCATGCAGTGAGGTACCTCAAGGTTCTGTCTTAGGCAGGGTCAGGGGTGGGATCCGACCAATGTGATTTTACGTTTTGCGCATAGAACCAGTTCTATGTATACTCTCTGTTTGCTGCTCTTCAGAGCAACCAGTTCTACAGAGATGGACAGAACCGGTAGAATCCCATCCCTGGGCCCAGTGCTCTTCAATATCTTCATAAATGATTTAGATGAGGGGATAGAAAGGTAACTCATCATATTTTCAGACAAGAACAAGCTTCCAACGTTTGTGAAGATAGACTCAAGATTCAGAAGGATCTTGGGAGATTTGAGCATTGGACCCTATCCAACAAGATGCAGTTCTACGGTCAGAAAAGTAAGGTCCCACACTTTGACAGGAAAAACAAAATGCATAGAAATAGATAGGATGTACCTGACTTAATAGTAGTAACTGTGAGGGGGTTCTCGATATCCTGGTGTATCACTGTTTAAATATGAGTCAACAGTGCGCTGCAGCTGCCAAAAAAGCCAATATGGTTTTAGGCTGCATAAAAAAAGGGATATTGTAAAGATCACGGGAAATGATACTACTGCTAAATACTGCCTTGGTAAGACCAAACTTGGTATACTACATCCAGTTCTGATACCACAATATAAATAAAGATGCTGAAGTCCCAGAAAGAACAACTAATGATGAATAGCTAAGGGAACTAGATAAGTTTAGCCTAATGAAGAAAAGGTTCAGGAGAAATGATAGCAGTCTTCTAATGCTTGAAGGATTGGCACATGGAACAGAGTGTTGATTTATTCTCCATAGCACCTAAAGGTAGGAGAAGAAGTAATGGTGGAAGCTCATCAACCTGGCAATAAAGAAAATTTTTCTGAAAAGTAAGAAAAATTAATCAATGGAACAGCTTCACTTCTGGAATCCTGGGTACTCTGTAACTGGAAGTTGGTCTAGAAGACCTTCAAGATCCCTTCTAGCCCTGTGATTCTAAGATTCTATGTGGGAATGACCTTGGGAGTCAGGAGGGGGCAGGGCAGTGGTGGGATTCAATTTTTTTTACTACCGGTTCTATGGGCTTGGCTTGGTGGGCATGGCAGGGGAAGGATACTATAAAATCTCCATCAGAGGTGGTATTTGCTGGTTCTCTGAACTCCTCAAAATTTCAACTACCGGTTCTCCAGAATTGGTCAGAACCTGCTGAACACCACCCCTGGGGAAAGGGAAAGAGATGCTGCCTAGGAAATAAGCAGATAAAGGCCATGTCACACTGCCCAACGGATGCAAAAAGGACACAACGGATGAGCAAAATGTTCCATCCATTGTTATCCACTCTCAAAAGGGGCAAAAATTTGCGTAAGCAGAGTGGATAACACGGAAAGGAACGGACGTGGGCAGGACGCAGAGCGGATGTATAGAGGATGCAGAGCGGATGTATAGAGGATGCGTAGAGGATACGAAGAGGATGCGTAGAGGATGCAGAGCGGATGCGTAGAGGATGCAGAGTGGATGCAGAGCAGATGCGTAGAGGATGCATAGAGGATGCAGAGCGGATGCGTAGAGGATGCAGAGCGGATGCAGAGCGGATGCAGAGCGGATGAGCTGCATCCGCTTTCATCCTTTCTCCATCCGTGCTACTAACGCTGTGCGTCCGTTCTGCTTTCTCCCTGCGTCCGTTTACCGCTGGAACGGATTTAGTTGTGCGGATGCACAGCAGATGGCTAGCGGATATAGCAGATGCGTAATGGATGCAGAACGGATGCATTGGATACATTTTCCGCTCAAAAGTTTTGGGCAGCTCAAAACTTTCTGAGCGGATGAAACGTCAATAAACGGATGCTGGATGGATAGAGAGGAAGCAAAACAGAGGCAGTGAATACATCGCGTTAACCAACGGATGGCAAGCTTTTTTGTCCATTTTACATCCTCTTTGCATCCATTGGTGCAGTGTGACATGGGCTTAAGAGAGGGCATCGCGTACAGTTGCATAATGGGCAGAGAAAGAAACTCAAAAAAAACCCTTCCCTAACTTATCAGGGAGATGGCAGGAGATTTGTACTATCAGACTTGCAAAATTCTGTTAATGCAGTCTTACAATAAGGTAGAATTAGCCCATCTGTTTGCATTTTCTGTCTGATCTACCTGGGAAAGCTGACAGAAGATTTATTTATTTTATTTATTTATTTTATTTGTCAGTTGCTTACAAGATAATAGGTATAAGTATATACATAGTTATGAATACATGAAATGGATACATATACGAATTTTTTTTTTAAAAAAATGACTTCATCTTGGCTTATTCCCAGTATGAAAGAGCTCTTCAATTGTGCTACCGGATTCATCAGCAATAATGTGGCTCATCCATGACCAAGGGCCTACCATATCTGCCAAATTCAAGAGCCTCTTAAGAAGATGGACACATTAATATAGATAACACACACCTATATCCAGAGGAGGTATCAGCAGGTTCGCACCAGTTCTGGAGAACCGATAGCGGAAATTTTGAGTAGTTCAGAGAACCAGCAAATACCACCCCTGACTGGAGATTTTATAGTATCCTTCCCCTGCCATGCCCACCAAGCCACCCCCACAGAACTGATAGTAAAAAAAAAAAAATGAATCCCACCACTGCCTCTATCTATGTCATTTATACCTGCATGATTTTTATTTAAACTTTAAAAAAAGAAGATTAAAAACTAATACAAACTAAGATAAAGTAAGGAAGAAAAGAGAAATAAAAACAAAGACAAAACAAAAAATATTAAAAAAAAGAAAAAAGTTGAAAACAGAAAAAAATAGTTCCAGAGAAGTGGCTTCTTCTACCAGTTTGGGCCAGTTCTGTAGAATCAGTTGTTACGCTTCTGTGCAGTTCGGAGAACAAGCACATCACGCCAATGGCTGGCCCCTCCCCTCCTGTCGGATTTCTGCTTTCTAGCTAATCTAAATCGCTGTTGTACTGCTTTGCCTTTGCCCAGGAGGTTTCCCTGAGGCCCAGTCAGGGGTGGTATTCAGGGGGTTGGGTGGGGGAAGATGTGGCCTAGGAGCAGAGCTGAACCTTCCTTAGGACTGAAGCTTCTATTTTTCAGTG
>BLBF01000005.1:54016356-54069073 GCA_015471245.1 Laticauda colubrina | reverse complement strand
AGAAGAAACCAGAAACACCAATCAAACAAACTCCAAGTCCAATAAACACAGACCAAGACTCCCAACCAATCAGGATGTAGAAAAAAACATCCTGGCACAACAATAGGCTGGCCTCAAATTTAAAACCAACGCTTGTGATAGTCTGACCCACATACAAACTCCATACAGAAGCTTGATGATGGCAGATGAGATTCTGCTGAAACGTTGCTACAACTTTAAAAGCATTACAACGACGTGGGATAATACCCGAAGGAAGCTGAACAGCATATATATGTACATACATACATACGTATGTACGTACGTACGTAGGTACGTACGTACGTACGTATGTATATACGTACGTATATACGTATATACGTATATACGTATATATGTATATATGTATATATGTATATATGTATATATGTATATATGCATATTTGTTTTTTTAAGTTTTCGCGGGTACTTACATGTGTGCTGTTCAGCTTCCTTCGGGTATTATCCCACGTCATTGTAGTGCTTTTAAAGTTGTAGCAACGTTTTAGCAGAATCTCATCTGCCATCATCAGGCTTCTGTACTGAGTTTGTACAGAAGCCTGATGATGGCAGATGAGATTCTGCTGAAACGTTGCTACAACTTTAAAAGCACTACAATGACGTGGGATAATACCTGAAGGAAGCTGAACAGCACATATATGTATATATGTATATATGTATATATGTATATATGTATATATGTATATATTCAATATTTACATAAATATTTACAATATTTACTACAAGCCACACCTACCCAATCACGACTACCAAGTCACCCCAGTCAACAAGCCACACCCACCCAGTCACATGACCAGCAAGCCACACCCACAAATTAGGCCATACCCACAGAACCGGTTGTAAAGAAATTTGAATCCCACCCCTGACTGGGCCAGGGGTGGATACAGTTTGTTCTTTTAAAGAAAAATATAGTAATCTACATGAACAATGAGCATTCACTCAGACTCCTCAGCCATCACTAATACATTATGATATGTTTTCCTGACATGCACTCCCATTAGTGGTAAACCAGAATTTCTCGCGGGTGATGTCTCTATTAACTACCATTATGGGAAGCAGAAATGGCCTATGCTAAACTACATGTGATGCCTAATTGTAGCATTTCAAACCACATTATTCTCGACCCCACTCCCCCCAGCTCTTTTAAATATGAGCTCTGCTTTTATCAATCCTGCTATGTGAATCAAAACCTCTGTCCTTTGAAGTAGTCTTGGAGGGGAGTCAAGGATACAAATTCAGAGTAGTAGAAGTAGTGTCCAGTGTAGAAGATAATAAGAAAAATATTGCTTCTTGAAATGGCTAGATTCCAGCTGAGCCACTTTATAAGTAATTTTCTGCCTCACCTATTCTTGGCTTTTCATTAGAAGTGGTATTAGTAAGGAATCATAATCATAATCATAGTAATAATAGGGTCGTGATCCAAATCATGTTTTTCTTCATGATTAAGATTTAGAGATAAGCATTATGCTGCCACCTGTTCAATGTATCTCCTGCTTTGAACATATACTCTTAAGCCTAGATTAGATTTCTTCATCACTGCATGCATTTGTCAGTTGGCAATGGCTGGATAGCTAAATAAGATTCTTTGTATGAGGACGTATGTGTTTTAAATGCCTGATAACTGATAGCTAAAGTCCACATGTGATCTTGTCTGGGTAGGGTCTTGTGAGCCTGGGAAAATGTGGATTCAACAATTCATATACAGGTGCTATATTTATGATTGTTTACTTATTTAATCAAATTTATAGAACTGCGCAACTCAAATAACTATGTGGCTTACAATAAATCAAACAGTGGTTCCTCCCCCCAGTTCCCCAGGAAGAAACCAAATATAAGATTTCATCATAGAGAACATCCCCCCAAAAAAGCAAGACCACATCCCAGGGCCAGAGAGCTGGTGCCATGATAGAGGAAGCATGCTTTTTAGCACTCATTAGATGACATTGTTTGAAGGATGAGAACTGGATTCTACTGGATCTTGTAGAGTGGGCAGAAACAATGGGAAAAAGGCAGTCCCCTCAGGTAACCAGCCTGTATGCTTTGATGGACTTTATAGTTTTCTATCTACACATCGATTTGCATCCAGGAGTTCAACAGTGCAGCAGAGATATCACATGAGCATGCAACAGTCGAAATATGAAGAGATTAAGGTGACAGTATCTGTGAGAAGAAAATCCTGGGCCAGAAAAAAAAGTGGAATTCATGCTATAGAGATAGTTCAAGACTCTCTTGGCTACAGCTGCTTATTGATTTTCAAGCTGGACTGAGAATCAGTAGGATCCTAAAATTGTGCCCCAGTTCTGTCTGAAGTAGCCCATCCAGAACAAAAGATGGCATGCCTGTGATACCAGGGAAGTTGAAAACTGTCAACTGTGTCATCTTATCAGTAATGAATTTACGCCTGCTCCTCCCCATCCCCTACAGCTTCCAGCCATTAGGACATGACCTTGATAGCATTGTTTTATTGGCCCAAGAATGAGATGTACAACTGAGTACCATTAGTATACAAATGCTATTAGACCCCATGGTAGCAGGTTACCTGACTCAGCAATGTCATGTAGATGACATCAGGACAGGTAAGATAGTTGGACCCCACGATACCCCTTACAAGTGAGGGTCTGCAGGCTTAACCTCTCCCCCCCAACACCAACCATACTGACCAAAAGGAGAACTACCATAACCACCATAATATCCTGCCTTCCTACCCATGTAGTTATCACTGAAGGAAGTGCTTTGAAATAAAATCCCAAGTACTGAATATCATAACAAGAAGATAATTTTCATCACTCTGGTAAAATGTTTTCATGTTATGGTTTCTGGGAGGTATTTAATTTGTATTTCACTGCCATGAGCACCATGAACTGCCATGAGCACTATTTAGTGACTAGGTAGGACTCAAAGGAATAGATTGCTCTTGAAGGGAGATGAGGGAGCATAACTGATGTTCTAGGATTGATGGTTTGATTTTCAGATAGAACTTCAACTGGAGAAGGATGTCCAATCAAGATAGCTTGTGTTCAATGCATATATTATCTCTTTATAGCACTCATGCAGCAGCACATGAAGAGGTTCTCTGGGATTTTGCTGACAACCTGATATGCTTATTTGCATTTATACTACCTAGACATTTAACGTGAACACCAAATGAACCCAATCATACTAATTTTTATTTTAAATGTGGCTTCATGACAATAGTTCTAGTTTTTTTTAATCCTGGTGTACAGTTCATGAATTAACACAAATTTTTAATGCTTCCCCCTTAATGTCAATCAGTTATAATTTCTAGTAACTGAAGTTTTGGGGAAAATTCATGAAGTTACAATACTGAACTCTTTAAGTATGTTATACATTGGCCCAGTATAAAGTGCGCCACTTAACATCCCACTGACTACCACACTATTGAAACGCATAGAAATAATACCCTTGCTTGGGGAGAATATTCTTTAGTTGGGCCCTATAGTTGAGAAGGCTTTGGAAACCTCTCACTCTGTTTCAGCTGGCTGTGGTACCCAGAGGAAATCCTTGGAGGATGAGCCCTGGCAGATGGATGAAAGTAATCTTGAAATATTTTGACCCCAAGCTACCTAGGGCTTTGGAAGACAACACTGTGAAGTTTATTGCTTCCTCAAATATGAAAGAAGCCTGAAGCATTCAAGTCTTCTCAAGATAATGTTTTATGATCAAGGCCTGAAGGACAAGAATGAAGGGGAATAGCTAAGAAGCAAACTTCTTGGTAAAAAGTCAAGAAGTTAATTTATATTTGTGCATTTGCTAAGTCACAATCACTATACTTACAACTACTTTAAAGAAACAATACATTACAGCATTTGGGACTTGAAAATAGACAAGTAACTGGTGTAGATGACAAAGTACTGGCCTTGTATGGACCAGTCATAGTTAATTACCTTGCAGCTCCTTTTTGACAGTCTGAAATTTCCATACTGCCTTTAGAAGTAACCCACGTACAACTGATTGTAATCTCACAGTATGCATAGTTGATGACACACAATTCTTGTCATACACAGCTGCACCTTACAATATATAAGCAAAAAAACCTGGGACAGGCTCAGCGTTTCTACTGCTTTCTCCTATTGGTATCTTATGATTTATAGTACTTTGTTGTTGTATATACACTGAGAGCTTATGCACTGGAGACAAATTCCTTGTGTGTCCAATCACACTTGGCCAATAAAGCTGTTCTGTTCTGTTCTGTTCTGTTCTGCACTGCTCTGCTCTGTTCTATTCTGCTCCCCTCTGCTCTGTTCTACTCTCAGTTCTCTATTCTCTATTTTCTATTCTCTATTCCCTATTCTCTATTCTTTTCTATTCACCACAAAAACTCTTTGTATGTAAGGAAAGATCATAGTGGGTGACCAAAGCAGATTCTCTTCCAAAGCCAGTCCAGAAGTCAGACTAAAATCAAGCTACAAAATGGCATCGCTGGTCAAACATCACAATTCAGTTACCCATCTGTGGTATTCTAATTCGCTTGATAATTTTAAGGACTTTTTTTTCCTCCTCATTTTATTTCTTTTGCATGATTAATCGAAACTAAATGAGATTATGACATTTTCTCTAAGCCACAGTGTAAGTTAAGCTAAAAGGACGAGATAACTGTTAAAGGCCATATGTGTAAATAATGCTTGTCTAGAAGTTTGAACCCTGGTCTATCTAGTAAAAGTTCATTACTTTCTTCATTATTAAGCATTTCCTAACCTGGATTGTTCTATTTTTGTGATATTACTGTTTCCATAATCTTCAATCAAGTTTTAAATAAAAGGATGACATTACACTTAAGCTGATTTCAGTCCTGAGTTTTAAATGTTTATAAGCCTTTATAGTTCATCTGTAATGTTCATTGATTCCTCGATTTTCTCTGTAGCTAGGCAGAATTTTGCAGTAAATGATCTGAAGAACCTTCAGATAATTTGGTCAAGCAATTTCCCTATAACATTAGAAAACAATTACAACAGCATGGTAGCCTGCTTCAATTTCATTAAAACATTTTCACTTTTGGCTAATACCCACATTAATTAACCTCCGAGGATTTTTTTTTTTTTATCATTTACACATTTCAAGAGTCTACAAATGAACAAACAACATTGTAATGTTCTCTTCTTGATTTTTTATTGAAAAAGACAGGAAAACAGTCACATATCAAAACTGAAATAGAGTCAATTAAGTTAACATTAGATTTAAACAAGATACTGCAAATGGAAATAAATTCTATTACCATTTTAGAGAACACAGTCTTTCAAAGCTTATTATGCTTCAAAATAGCAAAACAACTAATGAAGTAAACATTTACACTGTGCATATCAACAATTCTACCAGTGTTGAAAATATCTCAACATTTTAATATTTTATTATTTTGGACAAGTACATATATACCAGAATTACCTAAGTCAATAAGATGCTTTTTAAATATTAGTTCTTTCCTCTATTGTTAATCTCATTTAGCCTGTTTTGTTGGTAACATCTGCCTGTGAATGTACCAAAGAATAAGACTCATCCCATGATTTTCCTGGATTGGGGTTATTTCTTTTCAAGGATTTCATGCAAGAGCACTGGGTATCTTTTAAGAGCTGGGCTTTTTAAACTGTATTTAAAAATCAAGGTTGAGTGCTACCTAGTAATGTTGTGAGTGGGTGTCAAGTGGCTGAATCCTGGTTTATTTAGCATGAAAACATTGATCCTCATATATAATGATGCTTCTAGTGTTCCTGTCCATGGTATAACCTTATGTGCAAAGAGAAATTCATGATTTGTTCTTCCAGTAAATTTCTTTATTTGGTTGATAATTTTATTAGAATATCTAGTCAGAGTCCTAAATTAGCATATAATTCCAGATATGCCATAGATCATACCTTGACTGTTCGGAGAGATCAAGCAAAATTGATAGCAAATGAATATACTTGACGCAAATCAGTACTGAAAAACATCTGGTATTGCACGTAATTTTTATTCTGTTGTTATAAAATCTTTCTTTTCTTGAGAATTATAATTCCAAAATAATAGATAAAACTGAGATTAACAGCATATGAATATTACCCAAAAAAATCTAAACAGTGGTTTTATGTTATTATTGATTGAAAAATCTAACTTGCATGGTATTTTACGAGGCTATTACTGAAGTAAAATTATGTTTTTAGTTTTGTTTTTAAAGAAATACCGATAGTTTAGATGATCTTTTCCCCAAACATGGAGCTTTGAAAGGACTAATTTCGTTGCTGGGAATCAATGGCATATTCTCTTTAAGAAGTTTTAAACTAAGAGCAAAATCATTCATGTACAGTTAGTCCTCAACTTTCAAGTTTGTTTAGTGACCGTTCAAAGTTACAATATCACTGACAAAAGTGTCTTATGACCATTTTTCACACTTATGAAGCATTACCATGGTCATATGATCAAAATTCAGATTCTTGGCAACTGAGTCATATTTATGACGACTGCAGTGTCCCAGGGTCATGGGATTCCGTTTTGCAACCTTTTCAAAAGTAAAGTCAATGGGGAAGCCAGATGGACTTAACAATCATTCCTAAATTAACAAGGGCTTAACAGATTCACTGAACAACTGTAGCAAGAAAAGTCATAAAAATGGGGGAAAACTCATTTAACAAATGTCTCACTTAACAACTCAATTGTGGACATAAATCAAGGACTACCTGTATTTATCTTTTCAAGATCAGGAAAGATATTCAGACTGTTACAGTGGTGGGATTCAAATTTTTTTTTACTACTGGTTCTGTGGGCATGGCTTGGTGGGCGTGGCAGTAAAATCTGTAAAATACTGTAAAATCTCCAGTCAGAGGTGGTATTTGCCAATTTTCCGAACTACTCAAAATTTCCGCTACCGGTTCTCCAGAACTGGTCCGAACCTGCTGAATACCACCTCTGGACTGTTACTTTGTCAAATACTTCACAAACCTGTTTTTGATGCCATGCTGTACAGCAGAGATCTCCAAACTTTGGCAACTTTAAGACTTGTGGACTTCAACTCCCAGAATTCTCCAGCCAGTATTACTTTCTAGCTACTGCGTATTCAGAAACAAGACATGCCCTCGAGATTTGAATAAGAATTGGTAAACACATGCTACCTACCATCTGACGTATTCAATTTTCCATTTCCTTTGGGAAATGCAGAGGGTAGAGCACAGTACCTAAGCTTTGTTTGTCAGAGCACATAAGTCTTTCATACTCAGGGAATGATACATGGCATTTTCAGATGTCACTGAGAAGAAGTCATGAGCAGTAAAATGTAAGAGCACCTCCTTCTCACGAAAATGATAATTTTAAGAAAATTGACCCAATTTTCTGAGTTTAAGTCACTGTGAAAAACATGAGAAGTCTTCGTATTTTTGAACATTTGAATCAGTTTAAAGGTGATTTTAATGCTACCTCACAGCTCAACATCACATTTTTCATTTTAAAGCTGAATCGGGATTTCCCCCCCTACATTTGAGCTGATTCATTTCAAAACTTGGCAACGTTTGATTTTTTTTCCTCCTCTCTCTCACCTAAATAGAGCTTGTGGGTGTCTTAGATTTTCATTGGTGGGAATTCCCACTTTGTCCCACATCCTGGGGTTAAACAAACATTAATGTTTTCCTCTTGCCCTTCCACCATCTCAGGCCCATCCTGAAGGAAATGCCTGGCTTCAAAAGTAGTACATTCGTGTTTAATCTTCGAAGACTGCTAAATATAAGAAAGGAATGATATCAGGAGCCAAAGGATCTTAAAACCAACCAACCTCCCCCCTCCCTTCCCAAAATACCCCACCCCATTTTGGGGAAAAGAGCCCCCCATCTTTTTGGGAGTGGAGGCTCTTGCTTCCCTAGGTTTCTTCCTACTTCAGGGAATGAACTATGGCCAGAATAACTATTCAGTGTTTATGCTTATCCATTGATCAGCTAAAAAAGGAACACTGACTGACTCCCAGAGAATTCTGTAGTCTCTTTGTATTTGGAAGGAGGCAGGAAAGATATTTGCATCAAAGTTATTTCCATGGTGGTTTCAAAACAATGTGGATGTTCAGATCTTAAAACCTTCTCTTTTCTCCTCCCTCCCCCATGATTCTAACAAAGACAACTGATCTGTTGTTGCCCCTCACTCAATTGGTCGCTAATCAACTGGGGCAACAGGGGAAAATGGCCAAAGCCATCACGACCCAATATACAGACCAAACATTGTCTTAACAGTACCTTCTGCTGTAACTGAACGATCCCAATCAAACAACAAAAGTAGCACTTATTTTGTCAGCTACATTATCTTTTATTAGTGCAGAAGAATGCAAAAGTGAAAGGAAAAAAGCGTCATAACAGTTTGCCGTAATTTTAGACCCACCAAATAAGATTACGTGTTAAATTGGTTTGCTTGATTATACCACACCCTTATAGCTTGCAAATGTCACTCCTAGAGTGAAGTAACTGATTAGCTTCATATTCATCAGTTCTCATCAAGGATTACGAGTCACCTAGTGTAATAAATATGTACACAATGTTGTTCTCAAATTTTCAAGGAAATAGGAGATATAAAAAGAATAGACATAGTTTACAGTGGTTTAATGTGTGGAAATAATTTAAATCCCTTTGTCTTGACAGAAAATTAACGTAACTCCCAAAATATGCATGTGATATTTGCACATCCATTGTGATAGATTTGTATACTATGATGCAATTGCTAGGATAGAATTCTTACAAGAAGAGAAAAACCAAGGTTTCATCTAGTTCCACTCATGAAACCTCCAGAAGATTTTGAAAAACATCAGTTTGCAGTCTATTATACCAGGTTGTTATAAAGAATAAAAAAGACAACTATATACATCTTTTTGTTCATGCGCAAAAGACCCACATGCTTATTATGATAATAATGTACACTTTGGACGAACAAAATTTAAGCCACAGATATTTTCAAAGGTCATATAAAATGGTTTCATCGTAGAAGTTCTCATCAACTTGGAGCCCTTAGATGTGAGATCCTAAGAATTATATTTTCAATTTAACAGGATGGCGTCTGGCTGGTACAGGCTCCATTAGAGTAACACTAATTGTGGCAGTCTAGGAATACATGAAAGCTTTTTGTCTGAAAGGATTATATTTAAGTATTCCAACCATGGTTATGTAACAAGTGCATTTTAGTGGAGGAAATGGCTTAGAAGTAGTTCCAAAAGAGAGAGGCACTTCAGGATTATTATCTCCTGTTCTGCAATCAGACATATTTGCTTTTGTATCATCTGCACAGACTGGGAGCAGAATTCTGACAACTGTGCAAATTAGGTTTAATTTTTTCTTACGTTCATGGACAGTGTGTTTAATTTCATCTGTCATCACTCTGCTGCTTGAAAATGCACTCGTGTAGAACTCCTTTTGAAAACTGCAGTTTATTGGTCAGCTGAAACTGTAAATCAGAGAATACTGCAGATGAACAGCAATCAGAACAAATTCCAAAATAGCAACAGCACTTCAGAGTTATATACCACTTCATGATGCTTTACAGCCCCCTCTAAGCAGTTTACAGAGTCAGCATGTTGCCCCCAACAATCTTGGTCCTCATTTTACCAAACTCGGAAGGATGGAAGACTGAATCAATCTTGAGCCAATCAGGATTGATCTGCTGAAATGCTAGCAGTCAGCAGTCAGCAGAATTAGCCTGCAATACTGCATTCTATCCACTGTGCCAACATGGCAGAGTAAAATGGCTACTGAATTCTGGATGTCAATTCTGGAATCTTCTCTCTGGTCAAGGAATGGTAATAATCATTTACCAGAAGCTAGTCTCACTATTCTCCTACCTTGTCAAGATAACAGGAATGTCTTTTTATGACCTCCTGCTAGATGGTAGCATGAGATAGATAACTCAGGGAACAATAAAAAATATTTCAGTGCCTCTTGAAGCAAATGCTTTATGGCCTGCATGTTATACAGTGATTAGAATGCTATGTCTTTTTATTTCCTTGTGTGAAAGGGCTACAGTGTGCACGCATAGTTTGCAATGAAGTAATGAAATGAGCACTTATGCAATTATAAATGTACTATTTGAAAACTACTACTTATCTATTCATAAAAGCTCTGAGAGTACCAAAGGTATTCTTTGCCTAAAGTGCCATCTTTTGGGCTGACTCTGAATGGTTGAAGTATCAGAATTTGAATGCTTCAGGGCTACAGTGCTTTGTGCAATTCAGTATTTACATTTTCAGTGAATAGAGAAACACTGTCTACACAAAGAGTGTCTACAATCTCTCTAAGTGTAAATGTGAATCAGACCATTACAATTTTAAGAAATTGATGGAAAGAATTTAGATAATGGATAAATCTTCAGGCCAGGACTGGAGCCAAGATTGTTTGCATGTGTGCTCCTGGATAGTAAGCATCATAGATAGCAATAGCAGTGCCATGGTTTGTTTATAACAATGTAAACATCCATAGGTCTATTTTTTTCTTGTTAAATTTGGTGGGATTATCCGAACTTTCCCAAACTCATTATCTCAGAATCGTGAGATTGAACTCTTAAAACTTCATGACTAAAATAAACTGCTAAGAGTACTAGTACATCTGGATGATGCCAGTTTAGGAAAAAGTTAATTTACATATTACTAAATGTTTGTTTTCATGTCCTTTAACCAGGGGTGGGTTTCTACCGGTTCTGTCCATCTCTGTAGAACCGATAGCTCTGAAGAGCAGCAGACTTAGAACCGGTTCTATGTCTGCTGACGTTTTTGCCCACCTGGGCTCCTATCTGATCTTTATGTCCTGATTTTTCAACTTCAGCTGCCGAACGAGGCATAGCTGCAGTTAGAAAAGCAAGAAAAGAGGGCTGTTTCAAAGGCTGCTTCTCTGCAGGCAGCTGCTGATGACGATTTACAGGCGCGCAGCTCGCAGCCTGCAGGGAAGCTTGTAAATCCCAAACCGATGGTTAACCCTGTCGTATCACACCTGTGCCTTTAACTGGATATCATAGTTATATCATGCAACAATTTTTTTAACCAAGGTGTCTCCAATGGGGTAATTTTCAGAATGTGTTCAAAATCTGAGACCCTTGACTCCCAAGAAAATGAAATTTTGGGAAGTTGTGCCTACTTTAGTGCTACTGGCTGTGTTGCTTCTGCTGCGATTATGTGAGCTTCATTTTTAATGTTCTGTGATAGTTTCCCAGGCAATCTCGCAATCCCTCACCCCCATCCCTGTCCGCCAGCAGTCACTTACCTGCTTGCTAGAAAGGGAAGGGAGGGACAGGGAGGAAGGAATTCCCATGCATCCATCTTGGCCCATGCTGCCACACCCCCACAAGCCTTCCCAAAAATGTGCTACTTGTGTGCTTTCCCTGACCTGTGCAGCACCTCTTGGGCACTCCCAATGATCTGCACCACTCCACACATGCTTTCTCTTTTTGCATACCTTTCTTTTGCACATCTGATGCACACTTTGTGACCATCACTGACCCTGGGTGGCACCTCTTGTGCACTTTGAACCATCCCCATGCACTCTTCCCAACCACCTTGTCTCCCATGTCACATTCCTGATTCACCCATGACCCCATGCATTTTCTTCGATGTATCCCACATATCTTGTGTGACACTTCTTATACACCCCCATGACCCTTAGGTACCTTCTTGATCTGCATTGGCCTCCTCTATGCCCTCTGATCCTGCAACACCTCTCGTGCACCCTCAGATACCCTTCCTGACCTAAGCCACCTATCCTTGTGCTCTCCTGACCCATGCAGCATGTCCAGTGCACACCCACACACCCTTCCAAACCCATGCACTCCCACGCATCCCCCTCATTCCCTGTTCCACCCAGCAGCAGCCACAGGGGTGGGATTCTACCAGTTTGCACCTATTCACAAGAACCAGTTGTTAACATTCTAAGCAGTTCGGAGAACCGGTTGTAAGAAGAAATTACTGGCCTAATCCTGCAAGGAAGACAGGAAGGAAGCATTCTGATGTTGCTTATAGAAAAAGCCTCTCCATTAACCCTTATTACATTCTTGGCAGGACTAGACTTCCTGTGTCAGGAACGTCTCTGGAGTTTTTTTCCCCTCCTTTGTTGGTGCTTTGCTTGTGTGGAGTGACCATTCAGTTACAATGGCATTGAAAAAAAGTGACTTATGACCATTTTTCACACTTATGACTGTTGCAGCATCCCCACAGTCATGAGAGGCCAGGCAAGGAGATGCATGCCTCAATGTAAGTGATATTGAGTTGGCCACACCTAGCCAATAACATGACCATCAAGCCATGTCCACCCAGTCACATGATCACTAAGCCATGCCCACCACCTAAACCATGGCCACAGAACCGGTTAAAAAATTTGAATCCTACCCCTGAGCAGCCACTTACCTGCCTGCTGGCCTTAAATTTGTAACTTCCTGCTGCTTTCTCACTGATTTCCTTCCTGCAAGCTTTCCACATGTAAAATAAATAAGAGAATTCTAGGGAAGGAGGAATCCTAGCGCAGGTGTGTAGAAGGAAGGGAGGACAGGGAGAGAGAGAGAGACAGTGAGGAAGGAAGGAATGTTTCAAATGCTCTGTGTGTCCCACAAGGAAACTCAATGGGGAAGATGGTCAGAAGCTGGGATTTGCTTCAGCTCTCCACTACTTTTTTAAAATATCTTTCCTAGTCACTCTGTTTCTTTGTTTAGGTAATGAAATATTACGAATGATGACTCTGAATGCTAAAGAAGGATGAGTTTCCACTCACAGCCGCACCCTTGGGTTGTAACTCAGAGGAATGCCAATATACCATTCTGTACTTTCAGCTCTTGAAAACACACCCTGACTACAAGTGATTGCTGCAATAATCTGATGCAGAGCATATGTGAACTTGGCCTTCTCAGTATCTTTTATTTATCCTTCTCTTCATGATTACTTAGCAATACTATGCTTCAGCAGCACACAGTATTCCTGCTGGTTGTTTTTGTTGCTTTTATTTTATATGCTAGCATATCTCATAAGAGTCTTAATAGGTTCTTCACAGAGTCACATGAAGGGGAGGACAGTCTATTTTCTACTGACAGTGATCAGACATTCAACAGTTTCTTATTACGTATGCAAATAAAATATTGTATAACTATCCCTTTAGCAAATGTTCAAAATTTTAAGGGCACTGAAAGAAGTGACTTATGACCAGTCCTCACACTTACAACTGTTGCAGTATCTCAATGGTAACATGATCAAAATTTGGGTGGCATGCATTTGGCTTGTCTTTATGATGGCTACAATGAACCAGGTTCATCATCAGCCATCTTTCCTGCCAGCTTCCAATTGCTAAGGATGGGAAGCTGGGTCACTTAAGAATGGCAGTGATTTGCACAGCAAAAAACCCAGGCATGATTCATGTAACAACCTCTTTATTCTTTGCAACAGAAATTCTGGTCCCAATTTTGTTTGTAAGCTGAGGTCTACCTGTATTAAAAATCAAGGGCTCCTCATCCTGCCTAGTACATTACAAATAGGGCAATTGCCATTCTGAACATGCATGATTAACCTTTTTTTTGTCAGAAGAATCAATATAGGTTGCCGGCTGTTTGAGCTTTTTACCAATTGGCAGTGACTGTTTTGCCAGAAATTTGCCAGTCTATTCTTTTATGAAGCCCGATTTATCTGATTGTTTCATTTTCTATACCATGTACAATTGCCTAATTGTTTATTTTTAATTGCACTGTTGCATTACTATATATTCTTTGTCTACCTTATGATAGAGTGATACTGACAGTAAACAATAAACATGTTTATTATTATATGATAAGCACTCTTCCTATCCTCTTTTCTATCTCTTTTCCGTCAGTTTCTATTTTTGCATTCTATCTAAAAAGCAAAGTTATGTAAATCTCTGTAAACCCATGGTTATTCTGGGTATGAATCTCTATATTTACATCTAAACAGCTACAATATAGTAAGGAGAAAAATTAGTGTGATTAAAAAAACAACAACTTTATGGCCCTTATAGCTACATGGACCTTTTTAAAAATTAAAAACAAATCTCCCAAACTACAATGCCTGCTAGAAACAAATAAACAAGGTGAGAAGCAAGCTCTCAAAATAAGTAAAAGTCATACATTACCACTGCTAGAGAGAATAGAATGAGAGTGATAAGATGCATCTTTTTTCTTGAAGTAAGCCTTACTTCCTCTTAGTAAGCCTTGTGGCTGTACTTAAGTACAGAATTTGGGTCCAATGTTTATCATTCTTGTGGCTATTACATATAATCAGTCTGGGGCCTTGCCGTTGTAATATTATGCAGTTTTGTCTCTTTTTGTCTCAATAATTCTCCAAAGCATGCTGAGGAAGAGTTTATGCTATTTATAAACTCTATACTAGGGTAGCTCCTTCATATATGTTGAACTTCACTTCCAGCACATTTGCCAAAATGGTTCCCAGCTCTTGATGTGAATGTAAACACAGAGAAATTAACACAAGCAAAGGCCGATTAAGGAAGTGCAACAAGGGCAATTTTGGCAGACATATAGTTATCTTTATACAGAGATATAGTTATGAAGACTAGTTTTCTCTTGAATGTGCAAGTATTTTAAAAAGGTGTAAACAGTTTTAGATAGCATAGATTTCAGTGATTTCTCTTGGCATCCATCCTAGCTATCAACACTGTCTGCTTCTTCCTCATGTAGACATAAGCATTTAAAGTAGGCACCACAGTGCCATCTGAAATAGGAGAACAGAGTTGCATACAAAAACATATGGTAATCAAAGTTTCAAGCATCTTGTTATTATCTAAATTTCCCTAACTGGAGTCATAAAATTAATGTTTCTTTAAAAAAAAAAAACCAAACAAAGGCATATAATGGATAACTGCTGTTTTTGAATATTATCTACAGCTAATTTTCACACATCTCGAATCATTTCAGATAAAGACTAGATACTTTAGTTTGGATCTATGGACTTATAGGTATTGTACTGCTGGACTATAAAACCTATCAACCCCAGACAGCATAATAAATTGTCAGGGATGCTTTATTTTAATGAAAGGATGCATTGTCTAATAATAATTGGAAATGAACAGATTCCCCGTCTCAATGTCAGTTTTCATAATTAGGGGTATATTTGTGAACAATTTTAGCAAAAAATATAACTTCAGTCACTGTTTCTTTATTCACTATTGTGTATTGGGATTGAACAATAAAACTATAGTTAAACCAAAGGAAATAAAATAATAGAAAAATAAATCAAATAAAGTTGTTGACTTAGCAAAAATCTTCTATGTTTCAATGTTTAACAAGCAAATTTATAGGTAGACGCCCGAAGCTAAACAAAATTGATGTCAGGAGAGGAATCAGTGGTGGTATTCTACCAGTTCTGGCTGGTTCTGGCGTACCAGTAGCACCGAAGATCAGTGGAGGCCGAACTGGTTCTCTCTGAGGAGCTATTGTTGGGCCTACTCACTTGCCTGGGCTCCCATATTGACTTTTATTCCCTGCTTTTGAAGCGCAGCTGCTTTGTGCGGCACAGCAGATTGCCGCGTGTTAGCTGCTGAAGCGACAGGGAGAGTGCAGGATTGCAGGTGTTGGAAATCCTCTCCGCCTATGCAAAGTGTGCATTTGGGGCATGTGCACGCAAAGTGTGCATGCACGCGCAAAGCATGCACACCAAGCCATGCCCACTGGTGGTAAACTATTTGGAAACGCACCACTGAGAGGAACATTGAGAAATAGTTCAGAAGCCTATATACTTTATCAATAGAGAAACCAGAGTCATGAGCACAAGAAAGTGATATATCCCAGAATTTTTAAATAATCTTATCCGAATCAATGGCACAACATTCTTAGTTACAGTTGTGGTACCAGAAAGGGGGGGGGGAAATCACATTTTTAAAAATTTATTTTTAATCCATGTAGCTATTGATGAAGTAGCCCATCCTGCAAAGAGTTTCAGGACATCAGGCATAGTCATTCCATACCTTTGTGTAACATTGGGGCAATACAGGCTAGAATGCTTATCTTTTGGTCACGTTTTTTTTTAGTCAGGATGATTAGCCAGGATAATTCAATTTATTGCTCATGTTCTTGATCTGGCTCATACCAAATTATGGGTGATGATCCAGCCCTAACGATTCCCAGAGTAAACATATTCATACAACAAAATGGAAGATTCATTCAGTACACTAGTTTTCATCTGTGGAAATGATAGGAGAAATCTGTTTATACAGTAAGGATTTAATTATGTTAGCAAACTGTAAGTTGGAACAAAATCATGAGTAAAATAGAAAGTGTTGAATTTTAATATTGGCTCTAGCCACTGATACTCATCATTAGCGTACAGATTGATATGTTGATAATATACAACAGGCCTGGCCAACCCACGGCTCCCGAGCCGCATGCGGCTCTTTGCCTGGTTTCGTGTGGCTCTTACGTTTATGCTGAATTTTGTGTTTGTGTGTTTTTTACAGTAAAATGACTGACTTGTGGTCTTAGTTCTGTGGGAGTCAGTTTTTGTCATTATCATGTTGATGTGTGACATTTACAGTAAATCTGGCAGAGCAGAGGTCTCTGTGTGTAAGAGAGAGCGAGAGAGTGAGCGGAAGGGATTGGGGTAGTTCATGTATGCCCATGTGTATGATGTGGCTCTTTGTAGTAACACAGTAAAAATTTGGCTCTTAGCCTCTGACTGTTTGGCCACCCCTGATATACAATATCTCGATAATGAATTACTTTTGGAGGTTACACATAACTCATGTGCTTAATAAATAACTTTATAACAAATATTTTACATAGTGAATTTTAGCCTTTCATAGAATTCTCTTCCTTTCAGATACCCATACAAACAGTATGAATGAATAACAAAATGTATTTTTTCAAACAACTTGATTCTCCTCTTAAAGTAGTCTTTGGCTCTTTGGCATTGATTTAATCATTTGGTTTTACATTGGGAAAATAAATAATAACTAAAGATAGATGTACTTCCCTTGGGCAAGACGATTTCACCAGAGCCTTTACTGTAATTACAGGTTCCTGCAACTAAGATTACTCTTGTTCATTTCCATGCCTTATATATTTGTCTGTTTGGTTTTAAATTAATACATAATGCCTCAAACATCATGAGCATTTATTTTCTGGAATATGCAAAACACAGAAGCAGCTTTAAAATCAGCACAGAAGGCAAACTTTTATATTTTTTTCTGATCTATAACAAAATGACTTTGTGTTATTTGAATATAGAGAAGATATCTGATGCCTGAATAACAAGATACCTTTATATCCTATGGACTGAGTTTTCTTTGGTTCAAATTGTCTAAACAACAATTTGTTTAGAAGTTGACTGTCAGACATCTACCTATATTGATGCATAAGAAAAGTCAAATTATCTTGTAAAGTATTTTATTAGGACTAGTCAGTTTCTATTCTATTAACACTAAAAACACATTACTTCATTATTTCTGTTTTTCTGTTAATAAAACCCAGAAATAGAAAATGTTTTGAACCAATTTAGAATAAACTGAAATTGCAAAATAGCAGCAGGATAAAGCCTAGTTATGATGGGAATATGCCCAGGGAAATAAAAACCAAACTAAGTTGGTTGCTTCCAAACAGAATACAGAGATGACATCAACCACTCTGGGAAGACACTTCAAAACCAAGGCATCATCAAAGCAATTCCATTTCTAGCAATCTAATCTCAGTGTGGCAGGAGGGTTGGTGAAGGTGGTCCTTAATTTTTTGCTTCCAAAATTTTTACGTGGATAAAATCCTGAAAAATATTAAAGATAGGGGAGTATTGTTTTTATGTTCTCAGTCACACAGAAGACATACTGTATAAATTATATTTTGGTGGGATTTCAGGTAATCTCAGCCTTCCCAGGTAAATCAGAGGAAGCATGACAAAACAAACTTATTCTACTTTAAAGTTACATTAACAGAAACTTGAAATTGAAAAAAGTAGAACTTCCTGCTGCCACTTTTAGAAACTTGTGAGAAAGTACAACTTCCTGCAGTCACGTTTAACCGCTTGATACATTCGGCAGCTTCTCCCTACATTTCTTTCGCAGACCCTTAAGCCATGGGGGCTCCTACCTCTCTTGTCTGATTGTTTCTTGGATAGCATCTCTTTCTCCCTTTTCCCAAGGTCATGTGTGCATTCCATTACAGGTGGAGTAGGATGGGAGACTATTTAGTTGTTTTCTTTTGCATTCTAGCTTCCCAAATTTGCACTTCCTTAATAAATGTGAGCCATAATGTAGTTATCATTGTTTATGCTTTAAAGGTTTGAAAAAATGCATCTTACATATTCATGGAAAAAGAAAAACATAATTTGGTAAGAATTTATTTATTTTATTTTTTA
This sequence comes from Laticauda colubrina, assembly GCA_015471245.1. NCBI lineage: Eukaryota > Metazoa > Chordata > Lepidosauria > Squamata > Elapidae > Laticauda > Laticauda colubrina. Next base: position 54,050,751 of record BLBF01000005.1, on the reverse strand, counting down.
ACTTTATTTGCCTTCTGCCTTGCTGTGGAGCTAATCTAGGCACTTACAACAATAAAAAGGAAGAAAAATGTGTGAACAGAAGATATAGAAAAATAAACAGTGAAAAATAGCACAAGAATCATTGATCTATAACGTGTGTTAATAGAAGAAATGTGTCAAATTTCATAAAACTCTCAAATATAGAAATAGGACAAATTATAGTCCCAAAGGTGCTTTTTCAAGAGGCAACTGGACTTTCTGGTTTTTCTTTGAAGGCGTTTCGCTTCTCATCCAAGAAGCTTCTTCAGCTCTGGAACTGCCTCTTGAAAAAGCACCTTTGGGACAGCCATGACCTGGATGACTGAGAATCTCCATAGACACAGGGCAAATTATAGATTGGAAAAAATGAGAGAAACCAAAATTACATGTTAATCTTTGTAATGTTATCAATTCTGCAGACACCTGAATAGTAGCTGGGACCAGGTTATATAGATAGGTTAGATAAAGGGAATGATGTTTGTTTATTTGTATCCCACTTTCATAATTTTTACAAATAATTCAAAGTGGTGAACATATCCAACATGCCTTTATTTTCCCCACAAGAAATCTGTGAAGTGAGTCAGACTGAGATAGAGTGACTTGCCCAAAAATACCAAACTGTTTTTCAGAGCCAAGGCAGGACAAGAACTCATGCTCTCCCGCTTTCTAACCTGGTGCCTTCATGCCATCAACATATTGCTGTGAAAGAGCTGAGGATCTTTTAGAGTACTCATGATGTTTATGATGCATTAAAGCCTTTGGGATGTTTAATTGTTGATCTTGTCATGCAGCGGCAGGACTATAGTGGGAACATGGAACTTTAAGAACCAGGAATAGGGAAAAGCTCAACACAGTGACTGACTTCATGGCAGTAACCAAGCACCTTTTAGGAATCAAGAAATTAAGATGTGCTGGGATTGGACACTTCAGGTCAGAAGACTGTAGTAGTCAGAGCTCGAAAAACAAGGAACAGTGCTGCTTTCACAGTCAGGAAGGATATAACAAAGATGGTGTTTTAATAGAATGCAGACAAAAAGTATTGCGAAAAAAAATATATTGAATTTTTGGTTTGAATTTAATGGCTTGGCGTTGGAGAGGAAATGATACAGTGTTTACTAACAAGTCCCCCGTTCTGCATGTTATGTGGAAGCAATGTGGAAGCCCATTGCTGCAAATGATGGAGAGAGTCAAGGGAGTAGCAGCGGTCAAGAAATTTAATAAAGAAATACTGTCAACGGGGGTTATTTAGAGAACATGGCACCATTTCAGCTGACTGACTTTCATTTGCCCCAAGTACAATTCGAAGTGCTGCTGCGATGGTGAGCTTTCTGAACGGTTAGGACCAGATTCCGTGAAAAACTGACCTCTCCGGATTAATCCGCCACCGTCATTGAGAAGGCACAGCGTACACGGATCCCGGTAATCCCGCGAGCTGAAGTCCACACGTCTCCAAAGTTGCCAAAGCTGAGAAACCCCCCGTATTTTAAACGCAAGGCGTGACCACCCCAAGCTACCGCCAACCCGGCCGGTTTTCGAAGGGGGTGAGAAAAGTCCGTCAAAGGGTATCAGATACAACTCGCGCCCGCACGGAGAGCGGGGGAGACACCGGACAACTCGCTTCCCACAAGCCCCCTTCACAAGAGGTCCCCGCTCTCTTTGCTCACTTGCAAGAACACACGTGTTGCAGGCACCCCCTGGGAAAGCAGCAGCGACGTCGGGGGTTGTAACACGCATGCGTGCTGCCAACACTTTTTTTTTTTTTTTTTTAAACACCCCCCCCCCCCCCCCCGCTGCTGCCTCCTTGGCCGCCGCGAAACTAACGTTCCTCCCGCATAGAGATTTTAGACTACCCTTCTCTCATTGGCCGCTTTCCTCCCATCACGCGCACCTAGTCCACGCCCCTTCGGGTCTATTCTCTCTAGGAGGCAACGGGCGAAGAGGCCTTCGCGTCTGTTCCCATCTCGCGCGCGCCCCCGCTTCTTTTACAGTTCCTTAAGCTCGGATTACTTCCTTCCCTGCCGGCCAAGCTTTCGGGCACGCGGGGAGAGCGCGTCTGCGCGCGCCGCTTCTCCCTCCCTTCTCCCGCCCGCGTTCTGTCAACGTCTCGGCCGGCTCCAGTCTTCTGGCGGCTCCGTTTTAAGCGGCGGTGGGTTCCTGCTTCCGTCTTCTCAGCCGCCTCTCCCCCCCCCCCCCTCAAACCCCACCTCTCGCTTCCTCCCTCCCCCGCTTTCCATCTCCTTCTCCCTTCACGCGCCGCCTCTCCGCTTCTCCTCCATCGGAGACCCCAGCACTGCGGGAGCTTTGGAGAACAAAAAAAAAAAAAAAGAAGAAGAAGAAGAAGAAGAAGAAGCCAGATTGCCGACGCGGATTGAGGTAAGGCGAGGCCGTTGTGAGGGCTCCGAATTCGGGGTGGTGGTGGGGGGAAGATTTCGGAAACTTGAGAGGATGCTCAGCTTGGAGCTTGGAGCTCGGCTTTCGCTCGCTTCGACCCGGTTCTTCGTGGTGGGGCCTGGCGTAGAAGCAACGGTTATTCAAGGCGCCGGCTCTGGTGTGCGTGTGTGTGTGTGTGTGTGTGTGTGTGTGTGGGGTGGTATTGTCTCTTGTCAGCGAAAGGCAGGGGAGGATAAGGGGTGTGCAGGCTCAGCCAAGGCTGCCGAGCTCTCCCGGGACAGGATTCTCGGGGGAGGAAGGAAGGAGGGTTGTCATCCCAGCCAGGGCCTGGCCTCCCTTGAGAAGGCAAGGAGGGCGCGTGAGGCCACAGAGATTAGGTAGGTAGGGAGATGAGATGAGTCGCTGCGGTTGCTATGTGTGGGCGCTGAATCCCGGAAAGAGGCTGCAACGGGCTCCGGGAGGAACCCGGTGCCCGAGAGGAAAACAAAAAACAAAAAACCGGGCGGGAGCCTCCGAAGTCTTCAAAGCATCAATCCGTACAGGAGGCGCCCGGGAGAGTCGCCTCGAGCTCCGCAAGAAGAAGAAGAAAAAGCGGAAACCGCCGGCTGCCGGTGTGCCAGCTGCGGGTGCGTGTATGGAGAGGGCAGTTGCGCGCAGCGGAGGGATGGGAAGGGAGGCCGGGGAGGCCGAACAAATGCCTTGAAAAGGAAAGCTGCGGGGCTGCTGTTCTTGCCCCCCCTTTTTTTTCTGATTTCTTTTCTCCCCGCGTCCCAGGAATAATTAAAAAAAAAAAAAAAAAAAAAAAGACAGAGAGAGGAAGAGAGAGAGAGAAAAACCCTAAATCGGGAAATGCACCTGCGGGCTAGCGAAAGTGAAATGTGTACCGTTCAGAAGGACGGGATAAGGGGGTCTAAATCATTGGAGGCCGCGATTTTCTTTTTCCGTGATTCCAATGAAGAAACGACGTTGATTTCGTCGATGTCCATGGAGATAAATTGCCGAGGTCTTTCTAACTCTTAAGGTGTTTTTGTGCTTGGTGCAATTACATCTGCTTGCCTTTGGACATCTTTTACTGCCTCGTTCTTTGAGTTTAAATTGTGCTATCTGCAAAGTGAACCTCCAAGACACTGAATTGATTTTCAATAAAACCTGCTGCTATGTATTTTAAACATAAGACCAGGTGGTGGTTGTTTTCGCTGTGGAGGGAATCATGGCATGAAAATATCAGAGAATCATAAACATCACATTACAAAGCCAAAATCTTTTTTTTAGGGTCAACTGACTAGAAAAGTTTTCAAAACGCTTTCTACTGTTCTGAATACAGCACTTAATTTGTGTACACAAATATGAAAGTGTACACGATGTGTAATTCGCCTTGGGCCTTAAGTCGGCAAATATTTACATGCAAAACGTGACAATTGATAGTTTGGGAGTGGTTCTTTTCGGTGGGATTACCTACACTGAAACAAACTGATAGCATATCTGTGAGCAGCAGGTTGCAAATGTTCAGAATTCTGTTTATATTAATATCTGTATCATTTCATTTGGGAGTATGTTTTTTTTTTAAATTAAATTGTTTAATGATGCTTAATGTTAATAATAATTACTGGTATTTCTTTTAGAAATTAATAATTTTATGTCTTATATATTATGTTTTAAAAATACACTCAGACTTCAGCAGTTTCTATGTATAAGCTAAAAGGATGGCAATTAATCTTGAAAGAATATGCCTTCAAGGCTATTAATCAGATCTTTCCAAAATTATATTGATTATAAAAATAATACAATATTTTAAATTTATTAGAAGTACATAGTTACATATCATTTCTATAGTTATTGATAAAAAAGATCTTAAAACTGTATAAGAAATTGTTATTCATTAATTTAGTATATGATGTGATTTAACTTTGAATATGCATGCTTAAATCTATTTTAATTTCGTATTTGAATTCTGCAGATATAAATACTTGAATACTGTAATGCCAAAGGAAAACCTCCTTTCCCTCTTTCAGATGTAATTTTCATTGATTTGTCTGGAATTTATGTCCAGGTAAGTTTGTACAGTATAGGATGGCAGATTTAATGTATTTATTTGGAATATTTATGCCATCCATTTCTTTGAGTTTTATAAACTAGAGTAAAATAGAGTTTTTTTTTCAAGTTCATTGTAAAATACTGCATTATAAATTCTTACAGTGTTTATTTTAGAAGACTGTATAAAGAGATGAGGTTTTTATTAATATTGGTCAATAACACTTTCTTGGACTTAGGCTGTCCAAAAACGGTGTCATAAACTGATAGTGTAGGAATACTATAAGATTACAGGGCAGCTTACTAATGCACATAAAATTGAATATAGCAGGTATTTCTCCAGTTTGAAAGCAAGTTGTTACTATTAGAACAAATATATGCGTGTCAGAGTACATTTCAATGTTTTAGAGATAAGGGTAATATAAATGATTTCTTTTTTAAAGAAATATTATTGTTTGAGATTGAAATCATCCTACGATTTGAAAGAAAATGTGGATTTGTGGCTACTGTGGTGTTTATAATGAAAAACGTAATTACAGTGTTAAGTTGGTCTGGAGGGGGAGCTAGTGCCAAAGCAAAAGAAAATTCAAATTTATGCATCTGTCTTTAAAACATAAGTTTCTTTCTAGCTTTATGATTGTGTTATATTGTTATAAAAATGTTTGATGGGGAAGTAACCTTGTGTAACTTATCAGTTACCCTATGTAACTTATAACAGCAATATTAATATTATTGTATTTAGTGTCCATTACAATAAGTGTATTATTAATAGAGTTTGCATATAGTATATTACACAATTCATAACAAGTTTGATCTGTCTGGATATTTCAGAACTCAATCTTTTTTATTCATTCATTTCATTAAATTCATTACCCCATCCCACTCCAGTGCACAGCTACATTATAGACTCCATCATAATTATCAATTTCTTTTCAGAAGTTCTCAGTTTAAAGCTACTTTTTATTGAAAATCCTTTTATAACCTGATAACATGAACTTAGAAATATGACCAAAATCGACTCAGGTACTTAATTACAGTGAGATTTACTTTTTTATTGAATATGCAATTTAAACCACTTCCTGGTACATGATTTCCAAGGATGCAATCCGTTAGAATGCATCCTCTTAAAAAAAATCTTCCTTATGCCACAAAGGTGGTTGGCAAAATATCACTGTCTACCGTTCTGTTTATTCCTCTTTGGAGGAAATGTATGATTAGGATCAGCATCAATGTAAAGCCCACGTCACACTGCACCAACGGATGGAAAGAGGATGTAAAATGGAGAGAAACACTTGCCATCCGTTGGTTAACGCAATGCATCCGTTCTGTATTCACTGCCTCCATTTTTCATCCTCTCTATCCGTCCAGCATCCGTCTATTGACATTTCATCCACTCAAAAAGTTTTGAGCTGCTCAAAACTTTTGAGCGGAAAATGTATCCAACGTGTCCGTTCTGCATCTGCTAGGCATACGGGGGACATCCGTTCTGCATCCGTTGTCATCCGTTACGCATCCGCTATATCCGCTAGGCATCCGCTGCGCATCCGCGCAACTCAAATCCGCTCCAGCATAAATGGACGCAGGGAGGAAGCGGAACAGACGTGGAACGGACGCGCAGCGTTAGTAGCACGGATGGAGAAAGGATGAAAGCGGATGCAGCTCACAAGCAAAGCATAAAAATGGAAAAAACGTTTGCAGAGGGGACCTATCCGCTCTCATCCGCTTCCATCCACTAGGCTTCCGTTCCGCATCCGCTTTCCATCCACCCTGCGTCCTCCCCCCATCCATTCCTTTCCGTGTTATCCGCTCTGGTTATGCAAATTTTTGCCCCTTTTGAGAGCGGATAACAACGGATGGAACGTTTTTCTCGTCCCTGTGTCCTTTTTGTAAGCGTTTTGCATCCGTCGGCCAGTGTGACAGGGCCTTAACAGAGAAGCTAGGGACTTGGGTGAGGGCTTATGTACTTCCATTCCTATATGCTGCTGTTTTATTTCCCCTTGTGGCTGCAAGTTGGAGAGGGGAGTAAAAAAGTGATAGCATTCCTAAAGCAAGTTCTTTTTTTGTATTTTTTCCCTTATGGTTTTATCTCAAATTTGAAGGGATGGTTTCTATGACTTCATTTCAAATTCGGAGGGATACTTGTTTGGAGAGCACATTTGACTGTGAGAATCAATTTTGCCCCAACCACCTGAACTGTAATAAATTAAAGTTTCTCTCTAATGGTTAGCTACTGGAATCACTTGCCTAGGTTGAAAGTTAAAAATTTTCTGACTCCCTCACGTGGTTAAGTTTATTTTATGAACAGGGTCATCAGTTGGTAGGTTGGAAGATACAGAAGTAGATTCCTAAAGAGAGACCAAAATTTATGTCTGTTAATTAGTTTTTCAGCTAAGTTATTGTTGTTGTTAGTCATATCAACCCATCGCGACCCTGTGGACAATGTTCCTCCAGGCCTTCCTATCCTTTACCACCCCCAGAGTCCATTTAAACTCACGCGGATTGCTTCGACGACTTCATCCAGCCACCTCATTCTCTGTCGTCACATTCTTCTTTTGCCCTCAATTGTTCCCAGCATTAGGCTCCAATGTGTCCTTCTCATTAGGTGGCCAGAGTATTTGAGTTTCATCTTCAGGATCTGGCCTTCTAAAGAGCAGTCAGGGTTGATCTCTAGGACTGTCTGGTTTGATTGCCTTGCAGTCCAAAGGACTTGCAGGAATCATTTCCAGCACCATAGTTGAAAGACCTCAATTCTTTGGTGCTCAGCCTTCCTTATGGTCCAAGTTTCACAGCCATACATTGTAACCGGGGAAACCATAGCCTTGACAATACACACTTTTGTTGGCAGGGTGATGCCCCTGCTTTTTGGTATGCTGTCTAGATTTGCCATACTCCCCCCCCCCCCCCCCAGGAGTAAGCGTCTTTTAATTTCTTGGCTGTAGTCCCCATCTGCAGTGATCTTGAAGCCCAGGAAAATAAAATCTCTCACTGCTTCCATTTCCCCTCATCTATTTGCCAGGAATTTGAGGGGGTTGGATGCCATGATCTTAGTTTTTTAAATGTTGAGTTTCAAGCCAACTTTTGCACTCTCCTCCTTCACCCACATCAAGAAGTTCTTTTGTTCCTCTTCACTTTCTGCCATTAGAGGGGTATAATCTACATATCCAAGGTTGTTGATATTTCTCCCGGCAATCTTAATTCCCAACTTGTGATAAATTTAGCCCCAACTTTCTCATGATGTGCTCTGCATATAAGTTAAATAGGCAGGGTGACAGTATACAGCCTTGTCAAATTCCTTTCTCAATTTTGAACCATTCAGTGGTTCTATGTCCAGTTCTCACTGTTGCTTCTTGACCTGCATATAGGTTTCTCAAGAGACAAATAAGATGGTGTGGTACTCCCATCTCTTTAAGAACTTGCCACAATTTGTTGTGATCCACACAATCAAAGGCTTTAGCATAGTCAGTGAAGCAGAAGTCGATGTTTTCTGGAACTCCCTAGATTTCTCCATGATCCAGCTTATGTAAGTAGACACCTTTATTTGTATTTCCTGAAACAAGACTGACTGTTCTTGGGATTGTATTACAGCTGTTGATCCTAGGTTTAGTTTAGGCATGAAAGCCAACTTGGTGACTTTGGCCAGTCATTCTTTCTCAGCTCAGCTCACCTCACAGTGTTGTTGTAGGGAAAATAGGATAGGAAGGAAGTATTATATATGTTCTCTTTGAATTGTTTATCAAGGTAGGATAAAAATATTTTAAAAATATGTAATTGTAGGTACTATGAGAGTATATCTACATGGTCTGCAGCACTGCTTTTCCTTTAAATCCAAAGTGCTGCACAGTCCTTATGGTTAAACAAACAAACTTATTTTGAGTGTACATAACCATGCTTATACTTATGCCTGTTATCTAATACTTGCTTGACAAATAAATAAATAAAAACAATAATAGACATCAGAAGATTTAGAACATGGAATGAATCTTCCCCTTTAATCCTGAACTTAGAACAAAACTTTAGAACACTCACAACAAATATTATGATTTCAGAATATTTGGCATGCTCAAGTGTTCCAAGTGAATAAATATTGAACAATAAACCAGTATTCACATATCATTTTGCAGAAGGTATATTAACTATTTCATTGGTTAACTTACATTATACTGATATTGGCTTTTTTTAACATTATACCCAAGGTTCTTTAACAGATGGTAATGGTTTCCCACTTTTTAATGTGGCAGATGGTTACATGGATTACTAATTGTGGAGTGAGGAAAAGTATATACATTAAACAAATGGTTATACAACCATTAAGGTTGGACCACAAATGGTGGTCCAACCTTAATAACATTAGCAAGTTAAATTATTCAAGAACAATATCAATATGCATCATGCTGCATGTGCAATTACAATAAAAATAATGTACACTGTAAGATATAACCATAAAATTCTAAACTTATAAATAAGCCTGATTTACCTGGCATCTAAATTTATTACTGACATTTACAACAGTCTTATCATTTAACTTTACTAATTGCCATTCTCAATCTTTTCTACTAAGGTAGTCAGTTTATTAAATAAGTTTTAAAATATTTCTTAATATTTGAAGTTATTTGTTCTTATGCTTTCTTCAAAGCAGTTAAATCAACCCTCATACTTTTGCGTAGTTTGTTTTATTCAAGGATAGGATAAGTTACAGGATTATAGCTTTTATAATTCCTTCGTCTTAACCATAATGACTGAAGCTGATTAGAATTGAAGTCAAAAACATGTAGAGGTCATCAGAGATGCAAAGAATTTTTGCCACTTACTGTGAACAAGCCAGTAAAACAACTTAAAGGTTTCAACAAAATAACGTGTATGGTTCCAATTTACGAGGAAAGTATCAAACCTGAATTCTTCCCGTGAACAGGAATATAAACAAAGCACAGATTGTTCCAACTGTCTTTGTTTAACTTGTGGCGTTAAAAGGACTTAAGCTTCTTGGTAAAGTCAAATTCTTTCAATTCTGGTTTTCCATTTAATCCCCAGTTTTTCATTTTGTAACAGATGTTCTTAAATGAATGTTACTTCAGGTACAGTACCTTCTAGGCTCTCATTTTCTTTGCTATCTCTTTTATGCCAAATATAGAATTATGTGCCAAATATAGTATTTATTACAAATAATAACAAAGCTTAGAAAATTCAACCTTGAAAACAATGGACAGGTTTTAGTCATTATTTACCAAGAAAAAAATAGCAACAAAATTGTATAATGTATATACTTTTCCTCACTCCACAATTAGTAATGCATATAACCATCTGCCACATTAAAAAGTGGGAAACCATTACCATCTGTTAAAGAACCTTGGGTATAATGTTAAAAAAAGCCAATATCAGTATAATGTAAGTTAACCAATGAAATAGTTAATATACCTTCTGCAAAATGATATGTGAATACTGGTTTATTGTTCAATATTTATTCACTTGGAACACTTGAGCATGCCAAATATTCTGAAATCATAATATTTGTTGTGAGTGTTCTGATGTTTTGTTCTAAGTTCAGGATTAAAGGGGAAGATTCATTCCATGTTCTAAATCTTCTGATGTCTATTATTGTTTTTATTTATTTATTTGTCAAGCAAGTATTAGATAACAGGTATAAGTGTAAGCATGGTTATGAATATATGAAATGGATATAAATAATAAAAAAAAGAAACAATAGGATAGGGATGGTAGGCACGTTGGTGCACTTATGCACGCTCCCTACAGACTTCTTTGGAAAGGGGTGAGGTCAATAGTAGACAGTCTAAGGTTAAAGTTTTTGGGGTTTGGGGAAGAGACCACAGAGTCAGGTTGAGATTCCAGACATTGACCACCTCTCTGTTGCTGAAGTCATATTTCCTGCAATCAAGTTTGGTGCAGTTTACCTTGAGTTTCTATCTATTGTGTGCTTTTGTATTGTTGTGGTTGAAGCTGAAGTATTCATTGACATGTAGGAGATTCCATTAGATAATTTTATGTACTAAGATCGGACCAAAGGCAGCGTAGTTTTAGGTTGTCTAGGTCTAAAATTTCAAGTCTGGTGGCATAAGGTATTCTGCTAGTAGAGGAGTGGAGATAACTTCTCATGAAATATTTCTGGACTTTCTTGACTGTATTAATATCCTATATGTAACATGGATTCCAGACTGATGAGTTGTATTCAAATATTGGTCTAGCAAATGTTCTGTACACTCTAGTTAGTAGTGTGATATTACCCAAGAAAAAGCGACGCAGGATTAGGTTAACAACTCTTAATGCCTTTTTGCCTATGAAGTTACAGTGGGCTCTAGCACTTAGATAGTTTGAGATGAATACTTCAAGGTCCTTGACATAGTTGGGGTCATCAACAAGGTCTTGACTATTCAGCTTGTATTTTATTTTCTGATTTTTTTTTTGCCTACATGTAGGACAGAGCATTTGTTTCTTGAGATTTGAAGTTGCCATTTGTTTGACAATTCTGACACATAGTTGAGGTCATTTTGAAAGGTATCAGTATTGTCAGTGGTGTTAAATAGCTTTACATCATCAGCGAAGAGGACGCAGTTGCTCTTAATATGATCACAGAGGTCATTTATGTAAAGTATGAAGAGAGTTGGTCCGAGAACACTGCCTTGGGGGACACTCCTGTTGACAGGTACAGGATTTGATAGGATGTTCCCTATTTTGACCATTTGTTGTCTGTTTGACAAGGAATGCATCTGTCCAGTTGTGCAGGTGTCTGGAGATGCCATAAGATTTTAGGTTTAGGAGTAGTTTGTCATGTGCCACTGAGTCAAAGGCTTTACAGAAATCTATGTTAATACCGTATATACTCGCATATAAGCCGATCTCGCATATAAGCCGACCCTTAAAAAACTGCCCCAAAATGAGGAATTTTGCAAAAACTCGCATATAAGCCGACCCCCAAATCAACTTAGAGTGGCGACTTGCTCCAGCGACTTGCTGGAGCAGCGACTTAGCGTGGCGGCTTCGCGCGATGAGAGTCTTGGCTCTCATCGCGCGAAGCCGCTGCCCGGTGAAGCCACTGCCCACCGCTTCCCCGCCTCCTATCGAGTCTCCCAGCTGACAGCTGAGAGCCAAGACTCTCATCGCGCGAAGCCGCCACGCTAAGTCGCTGCTCCAGCAAATCAGATTTATTCGCGTATAAGCCGACCCCCAAATTTGGGGGGGAAAAAAGCGTTCTAAAGTCGGCTTATATGCGAGTATATACGGTAGCATCAGTTGTTTTGCCCTGATCGAGTTGTGTAGTCCATCGAGTTGTATAGCTTTGCAGTGTAGGAGTTGCAGATTACAGGATAATTTTTTTCTGAAACCAAATTGTTTGTTAGAGAGTAGGTTGTTTGTCTCTAAGTGGAGGATAATGGATTGGTTAATAATTGATTCCATGACTTTATAGGTAACGCAGCATAAGGAGATTGGTCTGTAATTTTTAACTAGGCTGGGGTCTCCCTTTTTGAAAATGGGGATGACTGTGGGTAGTGACCATAGTTTTGGCAAGGAGCTGGTCCTTAAAGATTTTTCAATAGTTGCGTAGTGCTTTTTCAATATTATCTTCTGTAAAATCATTATGTATTAGATCATTGTAGTTGTCTGTGGTTTGACAAGGAAATATTGGGCATGATCCAGTGCTGTTTACAAAGACTGAGCCAAAAAATGTGTTAAAGAGGTTGGCTCTTTACTGTTAGGTCCTTTCCGGGGTGGGATGGACCTTGAGTCTTTAAGTTTGTTGTTTACAAAATTGTAGAAAGCACAGAATTGGGGCATAGAATGTTTTCTCTTGTTTAATGTGATACTTGGTGCATTCAGTCTTTATCTGGTGGCATAAATTTTTGTATCGGCTTTTAAAATTGGCAACCTGACCAGATTTGTTTTTCCGCCAGAGGGATTTCTTTTTGGATTGGAGCTTCCTTATTATGGGTAATTTGTTTTTTTGGGGGGAGTTGTTATTGGTACATATAGTTTGATGACTCTTTTGATTTCAAGTAAAAATATGTTGTTATGGTCTTCGACAGTATTGCATCCAGTGAATAGATTTTGCCAATCAAGAGGTGAGAGATTGTTGTTTATAAAATGATAGTTGCCTTTTTTGAAGTTATAATTGGGTATCCTGTCATTATGATTTTTGTGAGGACATATGTTGAGACAAAAGCCAGTCATGCTGTGGTCACTGTTGAAAAAGGGTTTTTTAATTTGTATTCCGTAAATTGAATTCAAACTGTTGCAGAAGATGATATCGAGACAGTTGTTAAGTCTAGTATTGTTGGTTACTAGTTGTTCCCGTTCAAGATTTGTTACAGCATTGTAGAAGGTCGTATGTATGGGTTCAGTTTTACATTCATTTAGGGTCCAGTTAATAGGAGGTAGATTGAAGTCACCAAGAAAGATAAAAGCGTGTGGGCAGGATGTTGCCCATGTTAGTAGTGAAATTTAACTTGTTTACATGTTCGATGTCATAATCAGGGGCTCTGTAACATAGTAAGAATTGGAATGTGATATTTAAGGACAGTTCACAGACGATGGTCTCAGGAATAGCAAGACCCTGGGTAACTTAGATGTTTTTTAGATGTAGGGACTTTTTATAGAAGATAGCAACACCCCTCCTCTATGGTTTTCACGATCTGATCGGTAAACATGATAGTCTCTTATTGTGGTAATGGAGTCAGGGAGAGATGCGTTGAGCCATGTTTCACGAACAAATATGATGTCAAATTTAGCCGTATTTAGTTAGAGGAGAAATTCAGGGGTTTTACTTACGAGGCTTCTTGCATTGAGTAGCTTGCATGTAAGGCCAGTTGTAGTTGGAATTGAGGTAGTTAGGGGCGTGCGTTCCTTGTTTTGGGTGATGGTGGATTGGATGATGTAGAGTTGGATGCTGAGTTGTGGGTTGTGTGACTTACTTTTAATACAATCAGCACAATAGTCAATGTATAGGTCCTTCTCTCCATTGTCTAGACATTTTTTTGAGTTATGTGCGGAGTTCACGGGAACGGATTCTTTGCAGTATGGATAAGTCTGGTCTTGAGCAAAGTTTGTTTTGGGTGGGATTGGTTTTTGCAATGGCATTTATTGTATGAATGAATATGCATTTACTGGACTCATTTTTGCATACACTCTACAAAATCTTGAGACCACCGAGCCGTCATTGTATTTGAACTCAGGACCATCTCTGGTTATTTCAAAGATATCTTCAAGAGAGATGTTTGTTGTATTTGAGTTGCTTATGATATTGTGAACTTTGATGATATCATCTGATTTGTTGGTGTCTTCAATGCCAACTAAGATGGCATTTGGACATTTCTGATCATTTTCCATGATGTCTCTGATGAGTACGAGGATATCATTTGTGGAATTATTTGATGGGATAGTGATTATTTGTGGCTGTGGTTTTATGGTTATTTTTGGTTGTAGTTGTGATTGTAGTTGAGGTGGCAGTTGTGGTAGTGGTTCTTGGGTTGGGATTTGATTTTGAGCTAATAGGTATTTGCTTATCTGTGCTGTATGTTTTTTCAAGAGAGATTATGCTTGCTTGTATGGTTGTTTCAAAATTTGTTGCTAAGTGTTCTTCTATTGAGTGAATAGTGATTCTATGCTTTCAACTCTGTCAGACAGGGTACTTCGTTTGTTTAGGTTAGGTAAACATGATGGACATAGATAAGGGAATGTATCTGATGTTTTTAGGAGATCAGCTAGGTTTTTGTTTAAGTTTAAGCAGGTGAGGTGGGCTTGATTGTCACATAGGTGGCATTTAATGTTATTTTCGCTTTCATTGATGGTTTCAAGACATTTGAAGCATGTGCAGGAGTCTGGGAGGTCATTGGTAGAGATATTATTTTGTTGTTTGGTAGTGGAGGGTTTGGAGTTTTTGGCTGGCATAGTCAATGACAATAGTATCCTAAACAATTACAATAGCTAATTAATATGATAGGTAGACAGTTACTTGATGAATGTTGGTAATTAATAAATGTTAATTGATAAGTTAGAGAACAAATCAAAAATAAGATTACTTATTACTAAAAATCAATCAATCAACTAGATAATCAATGATACAGTATTAAATCTATCAATTCAATAAATCAATAAATTAGTGGTCATTTAACAATTAATAATACTATTAAATGATAAATCAATTATTTTAGACAAAGCATTATCTTTCAATAATTGGTCCTGAGGTAATGAAATAGTGGAGGTAGTGAAGTATTGAAGGTGGGTATTGAAAAGTTCCTTTGTTTTTCCTTAAAGCCACGTTGTATGGTTTTTGTTTTGTTTTTGTTTTTAAAGAGGAAGCGTTGCTGCTTGATAGATTTGAATGGAGAAAATTTAAATGAACTCTCCAATCATCTATTTGGGAGTTTCCCCCCCGCCCCAAATCTTCAGACTATGATTTGGAAGGTGTATTACCCAATAAATAGGTCCATATTTCATCTGACATCCCCAGTTTGAGGTAATTGAACAGCAGAGATGAGAATGATAGAGAACCAGTTAAGCAGCCATTTCATCTAACTGTCCCCTGACAACAATTGAGTCCAGATAACAAACTATAATTAGTCCTCAGATTACAATGGCAAGTGGGGCTAGGATTGCCATCGCTAAGTAATGTAGTCAAATCAAATCTCTTTATTACAATCTTTGACCAGCCTTTATAGTAAAAAAATAAAATAGTTTGGAACAATAATTTGTTACTGGGAAAAGAAAAAAAACAATTTGATGATAAAATGACATATTCTGATAAAGTTTTATGCAGTTGTATAACTTGGTGAAGATATTTGGCCACCTGATTGTGGGGTTAGCCTCCCTTAAAAAGTAATAAACATAATATTTATCAGTGTGACCCTCATATTTGAAAATCAAAGGGGAGATCAGAGCATATCTTGGGGCATCATAAAAAGATCATATGAGAACATGTACAAGAGTTTCTACCATCCTGGAATACAAGGATAAAGTTTCTGCAAATGAGGAATCCCATGGAATCTTCACACCAATACAGTCGATTGCAGGAGATCAAAGCCAACTAAGGAAAGGCCCATCTATATTTGCTTAGATTTACATTGTGTAGATAATCCACAGTAGAAGACTTGTGGCTATCTAATATTTAGTAATAGAATTCAACAGTATTGGTAATAACATTTTGATGATCAGTGTCCCTGATTTTCTCTTTTACTATTGATTTGGCCTTCTCAATGGTTAATTGCAATAAATATTCAGGAGAGATGCAAAGACTGCAAAGTTCTGCTACTCAGACACCATGCTAATAAAATTGGTAGCTGACAACAGCAGAGGAGTCAGGTGTATGGGATCAAACATGATTCTAAATCCTAAGATTAGAAGCCTAATCCAGGCTTGAGCCTTAATACTTAGCATATTGGCTTCAAATCTCAAGATTGCTCTGGGAGTGCACTTTGGGGTACAAAACACACTCTAAAAGCAAAAAAAGTTGTAAATAATTTGATTAAATGAATTCAGGTTTGTATATGGGTCAAGTTGTAACCTATTTATTTAAAACATAGCTGCCTATCTTTCAGACAACTCTGGGTGGCTCCCAGTAAAATATAATAATTGAACAACTGTTTTAGCCATAAACAGTTTTTCTGATGCTGGAATGTAATTTGCCTGTATTGCCCATGCAATTTATGTGCTCTTTTGGCAGGAGAAGTGACATCATTAACTGGATTAAATTAAAAGGTATCATGTCACTTGACCATATTACATAATGATAGCAATCCTGGGAGTCCAATTGCCATTATAACCCCAGAACGTACAAGACATTAAGGAGGAAAAAGTAAGGAGAGTAGGTGAATGCACAGATGCTGTGGCAAGTGCTAGGGAACATAAGGGATGGGGGATAGGGAGCAGTCATAGGAGGGCAAACAGAGACCCATGGCTGGTCAATAGAATCCTTGTGAGGATCAGTAACACGAGCACTTAGATATATATTGCTTCATAGGCCACTCAAATCAGGATCACTGGTTTGAAAAGGATTAAAGAAGACATCTATGTTAAAATTGAATAGCCCCCTCTCAACAGCCCCCACACCAAATTGCACCAGGCAGATGACCCTGATGACGTAGATAAACCTCTAGGTGGCCTTAATGACCCGCTAAAAGAATGCCAATGTCCAGCTGTCTGCAAGGGAATATAAATCTTTCCATTCCCCACCATCCAGTCAGAGCTAAAGAAGCTTCTTGGATGAAAAGCTAAATGTCTTCAAAGAAAAACCAGAAAGTCCAGTTGCCTCTTGAAAAAAGCACTTTTGGGACATACTGCTTCAAAATATCTTACAGCACTTTTTAAGCAGAGTCAGTATATTGCCTCCAATGATCTGGATCCTCGTTTTATCAAACTTGGAAGAATGGAAGGTTGAATCCACCTTGAGCATGGTGAGAATTGAACATCTGGCAGTGACTTGAATTAGCCTACAATACTGCATTCTAGGCACTGTGCCATCATGGCTTTTAGAGTCTTAGGCAAGATAACTGAGGGAAAGGGGGTGGAGTCTGCTGGAGGACTAGGTGCTATGGAATAGAAGATTCCTGGATTCTCATACTCTATAGCAAGCTCCTCAGGAGGAAAAGCAGGAGTGACATGTTGGGGTGACTTGTGACCTTCCCTTCTGGCTTTGCCATTGACAAGCGTCAGTCACTTGATGCAGCTTGCTACAGCATCATAATGGCACACAACTTGAGCTAGAAGACACAGAGCTGAGACAATAGTGTGACTTTTGCCTCTGGAGATCAGCTACAGTGACAATTGTGAAAAAGTCTACCTGTGCAGCCCTTGTATTTCACAATTGTGAGAACAGTACCAATCACAACATTAAAATGTATAACTGAACTGTAGCACAAAATGCACTATTCCTAAATATTGCCTCCTAAGTGTCTCTACAACCTGCTAAAGGCCCTGTCACACTGCCCAACAGATGCAAAACGGACACAACGGACGAGAAAAATGTTCCATCCGTTGTTATCCACTCTCAGAAGGGGGAAAAATTTGCATAACCGGAGCGGATAACATGGACGCGGGGAGGACGCAGGGCGGATGGAAAGCAGATGCGGAACGGAAGCCCAGCGGATGGAAGCGGATGAGAGCGGATGGCACATCCGCAAGGCTTCCGGGGGACCTCAGCAAAGCGGATGAGGAACGGATACAGCGGATGCACAGCGGATGTACAGCGGATGCACAGCAGAAGCCTAGCGGATGCCGAGCGTTAATTGCGCATGCGGGGAGGATGCATTACGTCAGCCCCGTGGATATAACGGAAGCAGCTCGGAAGCAGGTCGCCATTCAGAGGAAAGACCTGCTTCCAGACACGTCGACTGCCTTGCCTGTCCTGCCTGCATGTCTGCCTGCAAGCCTTGCTGCCAGGCTTGCTGTCTGCCTGCCTGCCAGCCTCCCTGCCAGCCTTGCTGTCTGCCTGCCTGCCAGCCTTGGTGCCTGCCTGCATGCCAGCCTTGGTGCCTGCCTCCCTGCCAGCCTTCCTGCCAGCCTTGGTGCCTGCCAGCTTCCCTGCCAGCCAGCAACCCCACAACCATGCGAAAGCACAGCAAGCTTCAGCCATCTGCTGTCAGGCCTTGCAAGAGGGACAGGGCTACCATCCCGCCCCCTGGCCCTCACTCTGGTTCTGCTGGGGCTTCTGCGGCACGGGCTCGCTCTTCTGGGGCTGGGGCTTCTGCTGCTTCTGCTTCTGGAGGAGCTGATGACAAGCACTCCAGCACCAGCCACCTCCACAGCACCTGCACCCTTCACCCCTGAGACTGAGCCAAGAGGAGTGCCAGAGACTCATTTTTGTCTTATAGCTTGTTGTTAATAAAGTCTAGTTTTGATTCACACACTTGCTTCATTTCTTTTTTTTATTAAAGTCTTGGTGGAAACTTTTAGAAATGGTTTAAGCCTTTGCATGCTTGTGGGATGGGTTAAGATAGCAGTGGGATGGGTTGAGACAGCAGTGGGATGGGCAGGGATACTTTTGGGATGGGTAATAGCTGTGGGATAGATAAACCTACAGTGCAAGCATAGTGGGACTGGATGGTCCACCCTCCCAGGTGCCACACCTATGGCCCTTTATTATCAATAACAATGTAATCATTGATCCACACATTTCAACATAGACACAACTCTTTATTAAATGCCCTGTTCATTGTCGGGCCACTCAACATACATGGCACAATCTCATCAGTGTGATGAGACAGGCTCAAGGAAGCATCCATTAAGCATCTATCATCCTGTCTTGCCACTCCACTGCACCAGCTGGGGAGTTGCACCAGTGTTTCAGGAGGTTGCGCTGCTTCTTCCCTTCACGTGAGACTCTGTTGGGGCCTTGCACATCCTCAGTGTCTATCAGGTTTCACCCTTGCCTCCATTCCCCAGGCTCCATGCCCCCATTGCCTTGTTGGAGGTCCACGAGCCTGTTCTGCAAGACTGGGTAGCGGGTGCGCATGAGATTGTGCAGGATGCAGCAAGCTTCCACGATTCTCCTCACGGTCTCTGGGCGATGCTGCATGGTGGTGAGAAGTACCTGGAACCTGTTGGCCAGGATGCCAAAGGGGTTCTCCACCACCCGCCTTGCCCTGGACAGCCTGTAGTTGAAGAACCTCTCTTCATGGGTGAGGAGTCTGGAAGTTTAGGGCTTCATGAGGTAGGTTGTGAGGGAGAAGGTGTCATCCCTCATGATGAAGTAAGGCACATCTTGTGTGTCGTTGGGCAGGGGTTCTGGATCTGGGAAGCCCACGATGAGGTTGCATTCTAGCTCCTCCTTGAGGTGACTGGCATTGTATACTTGGGCATCTGAAGATGAGCCGTTGCCTGAAGCATCGATGTGCATGAACTTGTAGTCAGTATCGACCATGGTGAAGAGGATGATGCTGAAGAAGCCCTTGTAATTGAAATAAGTGGACCCCGACTTGGCTGGAGCTTTGCAGGCCACATGCTTGCCATCTATGGCTCCAACGGTGTGGGGGAAGTTCCACTTCTGATACCACTGCTCTGCAACTTCCTTCCATCCTTCTTCAGTGGAGGAGCACTGGAGGAGCTCCTCCTTGTATTCTTCGATGAGGGCCTGCACCACTTCTCTGACCACAATGCTGATGGTGTTGTGTGGCACCCTCCAGCCGTACTGCATGCTCCTGTAGGTGGTCCCTGAGGCCAGGTGGCGCAGAGTGAGTGCCACCTTGAGCCCAGGTTCCAGGCTGGGCCGGAAGTTGGTGTTTGCCTTGGTCAACCTGGGTGTCAGGTGCTGCACAACTTCGTCAAACATGGCTGGAGGCATCCTCATGAACTTTTGGAATGCACAAATGTCTTCGTTCCTGAGCTCCACCATCAGCTTGTTGTACAGTCTGTCCTCTGCTCTTCTGGCGAACCATCTTCGTTCCCAGATGCTTCTTGGCCGCCCCTTTTTCTTCCCGTAGTAGAGTTCACAGAGCCTTTAGATGGCCTCGCACTGTTGCAGAAGGATGGTGGCTGCCAAAAGGACTGTGTTATGATCCACGGTGGACATGACTGGATGCTGTGGAAGAGGAACAGGCAGATGAAGGCTGCAGAGGTCTACAGCAGGGCTGCTGGTCTGAAAGTGAGATCCAGATGTGTTGCTCCCCCTTTTTATAGGCAGTATAGGTGTCCCTTTGCATCCTCTAGGCATTCTCTAGGCATCCTCTAGGCATCCTTAATATCCGAGATAGGTCCCCTCTGCGGACGTTTTTTCCGTTTTAAACGCTTTGTTTCTGCTAGGCATCCGTTCTGCATCCATTCTGCGTCCGTTCCGATTCATCCCTGCGTCCGAGCGGATGCGAGTTGCGCGGATGCGGAACGGATGCCTTGCGGATATAGCAGATGCGTAATGGATGCAGAACAGATGCATAGTGGATGCGTAGCGGATGCAGAACGGACGAATTGGATACATTTTCCGCGCAAAAGTTTTGAGCAGCTCAAAACTTTCTGAGTGGATGAAACGTCCATAAACGGATGCTGGACGGATAGAGAGGAAGCAAAACGGAGGCAGTGAGTACATCGCATTAACCAACGGATGGCAAGCTTTTTTGTCCGTTTTACATCCTCTTTGCATCCGTTGGTGCAGTGTGACAGGGGCTTAAGAGAAAAAATTGGGATTTGTTGTCTAAGGATTTATTTTAATGGTCCTCATATGCCAGTATGGCAGGATCTATCTTATCCCAGCTAATGGAAATAAGAGGAGATACTCATTTTGACATTTGCAGGAAGAAATATCTCTGAATTGTATGCTTCTTCAGGCCACAGATTTTGCAGCTGATACTTATTTCTAGTAATTCAGTTTAAAGTACAATAAATCACATAACTACAATCAATAATAGGTAAATCCTAAATGATACAAATACAACAATTTTAACTGTCACTTTTTTTCTCCAACTAGATCCCAAAACCTCTTAGCACCAGGCCAAAATATTGACCGCATTTTCTCTTTGGCATGGGATAGAAATTTTCCTCCCAAATAACCAGTGCAATCTCAGTCCTGTACTGAGGTCTAAACTGCAATGAGAACGAGGCTTGAAAATCTATTACAAAGCTCTCTTTAATTGCTGGTTTGCCGTCTTCTCAACAACCTCTAAAAATGAAAGGGAGTTCTTGAGGGGGATATGGATCGTTGCTTCCTTTCAGACAAACAATATAACTTTCACTCCCTTATAAATTTAACTTTTAGCTTAGATTCAGCCAAATTATCAAGTTCACAGATTGTGTAACTATAAAACTAATTTGGAAATTCAGAACCATTTTAGTTGTAATTAGTGCCTGATTGTTCAGTAATATTTTAAAAAAATATTTATTAAAATTCTTAATTATGGATAAGTGAGAATTCATGAATTGCAATGTTGTTCCTGTATAGGACAAAATTCAAATGTGTGCACCATGCATATGAATTGTAATTGTAGGTTGTTATATATAAATGTTATGTAGATATTTTGAGCTTTTGTAGCAAAACTACTAAATGGGAAAAGTACACTGTACATATGGATTAGAAAATAATTTGAGCTAAGAGCCACAGAAAATATACTTTTGTTATTTCACTGTGTGTGTGCTATGATAATTTGTTAAAGAGAATCTGTGTTGATGCAACTTTGCTGGAATTAGATCTACAAGAAATTCAGATTGCAAAAACCATGCTAATTGTTGTTCTCATTGTGGTTATGAGCATTTTAAAAAGCTTAAACATTAAAAAAAAATCCTTTTGAGTAGTTTTTGTATAAGTTTGAGGATAGAGCTTTACCCGACTATTTTCTGAATTCTTGCACATATCGTATGCTTGCACATATCTGTAGAATTAAAAAATAAGAGATTAAAAGGCTTGTTTCAAACTTATTCATTATAACAGAATATGAAAAAAGCTTCAAATGTTGTTCTGTCAGAACATAGAGCACAGAAAATATTTGGTATGAGTTTTTTAGTGAGCACAGAATAAAACCTTTTTTCATCTTTGCAGATCTTTAGGAGGCATAAAGTAAATCCGTCTGGCAGGAATTATTGCAACATGGATTAGCCAGGATGTAACCTATGATATAGCATTAATCTGAAAATAGGATTTCTTTTTCAAAAGTTTGTGTTGATCTTATCAAAAATAAAATAAGGCAGCTACCACAATAACCATAGTAATCTTTAAAAGGAAAGGCATTATACTTAGTGCGACTGACTGATTGTATTAGAAGGAAATAACAGAAAGAATGAATATTATAGTATTAGATGAAGGAAATAATAGTGAAAGGTGCATTTTTTTCCTGGTATGTTGGTTTTACTTTTTATGTATTCAGAACAAGCATCCTGAAGAGGTAATTTACATTGTGTGGAGTATGATCCATTACGCATCTGCTATATCTGCTAGGCATCCGTTCCGCATCCGCGCAACTTGCATCCGCTCGGACGCAGGTAGGAAGCGGAACGGACACGGAACGGATGCAGAACGGATGCCTAGCGGATGCAGCACAAAAACAAAGCATTTAAAACGGAAAAAACCTTCGCAGAGGGGACCTATCTTGGATATTAAGGATGTCTAGAGGATGGCTAGAGGATGCAAAGGGACACCTATACTGCCTATAAAAAGGGGGAGCAACTCACCTGCATCTCGCTTTCAGCCCAGCAGCCCAGCTGTGCAGACCTCTGCAGCCTTCATCTGACTCTTGCTCTTCCACAGCATCCAGTCATGTCCACCGTGAATCGTAACAAAGTCCTTTTGGCAGCCACCATCCTTCTGCAACAGTGCGAGGCCATCTACAGGCTCTGTGAACTCTACTACGGGAAGAAAAAGAGGCGGCCAAGAAGTGTCTGGGTACGAAGATGGTTCGCCAGAAGAGCAGAGTACGGACTGTACAACAAGCTGATGGTGGAGCTCAGGAAAGAAGACACTCGGGCATTCCAGAACTTCATGAGGATGCCTCCAGCCATATTTGACGAAGTTGTGCAGCGGCTGACACCCAGGTTGACCAAGGCAAACACCAACTTCCGGCCCAGCCTGGACCCTGGGCTCAAGGTGGCACTCACTCTGCGCCACCTGGCCTCAGGGACCACCTACAGGAGCATGCAGTACGGCTGGAGGGTGCCACCCAACACCATCAGCATTGTGGTCAGAGAAGTGGTGCAGGCCCTCATCGAAGAATACAAGGAGGAGCTCCTCCAGTGCCCCACCACTGAAGAAGGATGGAAGAAAGTTGCAGAGCAGTGGTATCAGAAGTGGAACTTCCCCCACACCATTGGAGCCATCGATGGCAAGCACGTGGTCTGCAAAGCGCCAGCCAACTCAGGGTCCTCTTATCACAACTACAAGGGCTTCTTCAGCATCATCCTCTTCGCCACGGTCGATGCTGACTACAAGTTCATGTACACCGATGCTTCAGGCAACAGTTTATCTTCAGATGCCCAGGTATACAACGCAAGTGACCTCAAAGGTGGGCTGGAACGCAATGTCATCGTGGGCTTTCCAGATCCAGAACCCCTGCCCAACGACACGAAAAATGTGCCCTACTTCATCGTGGGGGATGACGCCTTCTCCCTCACAACCTACCTCATGAAGCCCTACACCTCCAAATACCTCACCCGTGAAGAGAGGATCTTCAACTACAGGCTGTCCAGGGCAAGGCGGGTGGTGGAGAACCCCTTTGGCATCCTGGCCAACAGGTTCCAGGTACTTCTCACCACCATGCAGCATCATCCAGAGACCATGAGGAGGATCATGGAAGCTTGCTGCATCCTGCACAATCTCATGTGCACCCGCTACCCAGTCTTGCAGAACAGGCTTGTGGAACTCCAGCAAGGCAATGGGGACATGGAGCCTGGGGAATGGAGGCAAGGGCGAAACCTGATAGACACTGAGGATGTGCAAGGCCCCAACAGAGTCTCACGTGAAGGGAAGAAGCAGCGCAACCTCCTGAAACACTGGTGCAACTCCCCAGCTGGTGCAGTGGAGTGGCAAGACAGGATGATAGATGCTTAATGGATGCTTCCTTGAGCCTGTCTCATCACACTGATGAGATTGTGCCATGTATGTTGGGTGGCCTGACAATGAACAGGGCATTTAATAAAGAGTTGTGTTTATGTTGACATGTGGGGATGATTGATTACATTGTTATTGATAATAAAGGGCCATAGGTGTGGCACCTGGGAGGGTGGACCATCCAGTCCCACTATGCTTGCACTGGAGGTTTATCTATCCCACAGCTATTACCCATCCCAAAGGTATCCCTGCTCATCCCACTGCTATCTCAACCCATCCCACTGCTATCTTAACCCATCCCACTGCTATCTTAACCCATCCCACAAGCATGCAAAGGCTTAAACCATTTCTAAAAGTTTCCAGCAAGACTTTATTAAAAAAAAGAAATGAAGCAAGTGTGTGAATCAAAACTAGACTTTATTAACAACAAGCTATGAAACAAAAATGAGTCTCTGGCACTCCTCTTGGCTCAGTCTCAGGAGTGAAGGGTGCAGGTGCTGTGGAGGTGGCTGGTGCTGGAGTGCTTGTCATCAGCTCCTCCAGAAGCAGAAGCAGCAGAAGCCCCAGCCCCAGAAGAGCAAGCCCGTGCCACGGAAGCCCCAGCAGAACCAGAGTGAGGGCCAGGGGGCGGGATGGTAGCCCTGTCCCTCTTGCAAGGCCTGACAGCAGATGGCTGAGGCTTGCTGTGCTTTCACATGGTTGTGGGGTTGCTGGCTGGCAGGGAGGCTGGCAGGCACCAAGGCTGGCAGGAAGGCTGGCAGGGAGGCAGGCACCAAGGCTGGCAGGGAGGCATGCACCAAGGCTGGCAGGCAGGCAGGCAGGCACCAAGGCTTGCAGGAAGCCTGTCAGGCAGGCTGTCAGGCAGGCAGACACCAAGGCTGGCAGGAAGGCTGGCACCAAGGCTTCCAGGAAGGCTGGCAGGGAGGCAGGCACCAAGGCTGGCAGGCAGACATGAACCAAGGCTGGCAAGAAGGCAGGCACCAAGACTGGCAGGCAGACTGGCTGCCAGCAAGGCTGGCAGGGAGGCTGCCAGCAAGGCTGGCAGGGAGGCTGCCAGCAAGGCTGGCAGGGAGGCTGCCAGCAAGGCTGGCAGGCAGGCAGACAGCAAGGCTGGCAGCAAGGCATGCAGGCAGGGCAGGCAAGGCTGTCAATCCGTCCATCAGCAGGTCTTTCCTCTGAATGGTGACCTGCTTCCGAGCTGCTTCTCTTATATCCGCGGGGCTTACGCAATGCATCCTCCCCACATGCGCAATTAACACTAGGCATCCGTTAGGCTTCTGCTGTGCATCCACTGTGCATCTGCTTCATCCGCTCGGCGTCCGCTGTGCATCCGCTGTATCCGTTCCGCGTCTGCTTTGCTGAGGTCCCCTGGAAGTCTAGCGGATGTGCCATCCGCTCTCATCCGCTTCCATCCGCTGGGCTTCCATTCCGCATCCGCTTTCCATCCACTCTGGGTCCTCCCTGCATCCGTTCCTTTCCGTGTTATCCACTCTGGTTATGCAAATTTTTGCCCCTTTTGAGAGCGGATAACAATGGATGGAACATTTTGCTCATCCGTTGTGTCCTTTTTACTAACGTTTTGCATCAGTTGGGCAGTGTGACAGGGCCTTAAGATGCTGCTACTCTCATAAAGTAGTTCACTCTCCTAGTCACAATTTCTCTCTCTTACTTTAAATCATATATTTATTTTATTTTTAAAAACAAAATTACAAATCTCTATTGACATTAACAGCCTTGTGTCATTAGTAATACATATATTTCCTTTTATACCTATACATCAATTCTTATTTCCATATCCTACCGATTTGTACCATCTATCTCAAACCACATAATAGTCCGATTCATCCTTGCCTTTTAATTCCGCTATGAATTTATCCATTTCCACACAGTCCATTATTTTTTGTATCAGATCTTCTTCGGATTATATCTTTTCTTTTTTCCATCCCTGTGTGAAGGTTTTTCCCGCTGCCGTTATAATATGTATAATGATGTATCGGATAGACTTGCTATAGATAGAATTTTTCCCTTAATTATTCCTAATAAAAATATTTCCGGTTTAAGTTCTAATTGGTATTCTGTAATTTCTAATAGCCATCTTTGTATCCTTATCCAATATTTCTTAACTTCTAGGCATTGCCACCACATATGGAAAAATGTTTCTTTATGATTGCATTTCCAGCATCCTGATTTTATATTTGGATATATTTTAGCTAGTCTTGCTGGTAAATGCCATTTATAAAACATTTTGTACTGATTTTCTTTAAATGCTGTTGACAATGTCAATTTACAGTTACTAATCCACATTTTTTCTCAGTCCTCTAATTTTATATTATGACCTACAGTTTTTGCCCAGGCAATCATTGGTCCCTTCACTATTTCTTCTTCTAGTTCCACTTCAAATAAATAATTGTACATTCTTGCTATTTTTCCTCCTTGCCTGTCAGAATTTGGTCCAGTTGTTGTAAATCTTTTTCTATCCCATGTTCTTCTGTATCTTTTCTAAATTTTGTCTGAATTTGTAAGTATGATATTTGTAAGTATGTAAATATGTAAGTATAATCTATTGTTTTGCATAGCTAATCTGGATTCTGTAGGCTTCATTGATTTCTAACAGGATCTCTTGACTGTCTCTTTGCAGTGCTTGCACAATTAGTTCTGCCATAATGGTGCTCAAATCTTCCTCTTTGCTCTCCATAATGTTCTGGAACCTCAAGTAGAAGGCTGCACGATCCATCTCTAGATGAATAATTTGTTCCTCTAATTTCTTGTTCATTGTCACATTTTTTTTTGTCCACTAATTCCAATTTCTTCTCATTTTGTTCTGATCTAATTTCCACTATGTGTAATTTTTGTTCATTCTTCTCAGTGGTTTGTTGTATTGTGTCTACTTTGTCCTCTAATGTATTAATGTTCCCCTTCATTTCCATATGATTCATTGACATATTCTCCTGCATCTTCATCATGGTTTCTTGAATTGCCAACAGCATCGTTTGTATTGATTGCATATTAGATGTTCCGCTTTGTTTTTTGGCATCCAACATTCCCTCAATCATCTTTGGGCCAGCTGGAGATGAAACTGTTAGTGATGGGTTGGATGTTGTCTTCTTTGCTGATTTCAAAGTAGTTATTATGGCACTTGTCATATTTCTTAGACTTCTGTTTACTTCTGCCAATGCTACCATCCACTTTATATTTTATGTTAAGAATTAGTTTAGATTAGTCTCTTTTCTCTACTAATTTCTCTACTTATTTTTCTGTTTTGTAACTTACTCCAACCTCTCAGGTTCTCCTTATTTTTAAAT
Source organism: Laticauda colubrina (assembly GCA_015471245.1). NCBI lineage: Eukaryota > Metazoa > Chordata > Lepidosauria > Squamata > Elapidae > Laticauda > Laticauda colubrina. The sequence goes on along the minus strand of BLBF01000005.1, from coordinate 54,023,547 downwards.
ACTTAAACCTTTTAAATTCACTATATCTCTACCAATTACAAAGCATAGACCAATATTTATTTCTCAGCCAAACTTCTTGCAATTCTTACCTTACTATATATATATATATATATATATATATATATATATATATATATATATATATATGATATATTATTTAATTCCTTTTAATCCGTATGCTAAATGTTATCAATTAATTATATTGAATAATAGTTATCTTTAATAATAATTTATTAATAGTTCAATAAGTAGAATAATAATAACAATCTTAGTCTAGAAATTTAATTAATCAATATCTCTATTAAGGAAATATGATTACAAATAAGAATCAATATGAATATTAAATTAGTATAAATATTACAATACAAATACATCACTGTATTTATGGTAGTAAATATATACAGTATAATTGTAAATATATAATGTTTATAATTATAATCAGACAATATTTGTAAATTATATTTTTTTCCAAAGTCTCTTGATTTTTCTTAATTTAAGCTTAATAAGTTGTCCAATGTTCTTTACTTAATCACTCACTGTCAGCACCATCAAACACTGTCCTTCCATCTAATTCTGTACTGTTGTCTCTGTCGTTCCTTTCTCCTCTTTCTTCAAGTCTCAACTTTACTTTCATCTTTCCTTCAGCTATTTTCTGTTTCTTTTGTCCCTCTTTCTCTTCACATTTTCCAACTGGATCTCCGATTTCTTTTTCCTATCTCCTTCAAATCAATGTCCGTCCGGTCTTTCCTCTCTCACTACCTTGCCATTCTAGCTGCTTCCTTCCTTTTTGTTTTGCTACTCCTGACCTCCAGTTTCTTCCTTTCTATCCCCTTCCTTCCCTCTGAATCCTTCTCTGCATGTCCACTAGTCTTTTCTGCCTCCTCCTGGAATCCTTTACTCAAAGTTCTATGTCCTCTCTTTTCTCAGTCTTTTCCATCTGTACTAACTTGCTGATTCACTGCTCATTCCACCAAATCGCTGCCTGTTTTTCAGGGATTCCCCACTTGCTGGAGTTTCCTTTTTCAGTAGATATTCAGGACGCACTTTTCTTGGCAAATCACTGTTGCGCCTCTGGGATTTTCAATCAGCTTTAATGACACGATCTGTTAACAATATCTTTGCTTATTTATCATTTGTAGCTTAGTCACGGCCTTGGGTCTGCCATACAACTATGACAGGCACTTTCACTTTGGGTTTCAGGAGTTTCCATTCGTGGCCGCGGGTGATTGCCTTTCACCACGGTGTCGTCCAGGCTTCCCTTTTATTCTGCACGGGTCTTCAGGCTCTCCATGCTCTCGAAGGATCTGCAAAAGTGAAAAAATGGGGTCCAGGGACGGAGACTGTTCTCCTTTCCCCTTTTCAATGAGACATCACCACGAGAAGTCTCCACAAATTTTCTTTTGATTCAGATGCTGCCTTGCCCCATTTTGAATTACTGTATTACTGTAATTGTAAATTTTACTTTCTTTTATGGGGAATCTCTTTTTCTCTTCTATATTGGTTTACGAACAATTAATGTTCTACGTTCTTCTACAGTGCTGGACAAATGGTAGTCCTTGGAGTTCCAGTATCCCATGTTCATGTGATCATGAGCTTGATTTGCACTTACAACTACTTGTCAAACAGGCTTAGTCAGCAGGCAAGATTGCAAAACTCCCCCATATGTGCATCCTCTGTATTCACATTGTGTTGGCTACTCACACTGCCCTATACACCCTCCCTGAAATGTGTCATGACTCTTATGCACCCTTACACAACCTCCCTGCTCTGCAGTGTGTCTGTTGTGCACCCCCCCATGCACCTTTCCTGAGCCTCTTGATCTCTCTTACCTCTCTCACCCCTTTCCCTGACTCATGTTACACTTCTCACAGATGCCCTCATATCCTGTGTACCTTCCACCTTGACTTGTGCCTCTCATATTTTCCCAGTCCATGCTGCGCTTCTCACAAACCTCTCTGTACACCCCACCCCACATCTTCCCTGCCGTTATGGTGCCTCTCATGCTTGCTTACCCCTTTATAATATTGCACCCTTCCCCTGGTTCTCATCGATGTTTTGATGAAGAATGGATTTGTTGTTGTTAGTCACGAAGTCATGTCCAACCCATCGCAACCCCATGGACAACGCTCCTCCAGGCCTTCCTGTCCTCTACCATCCCCTGGAGTACATTTAAGCACATGGCGACTGCTTCAGTGACTCCATTCAGCCACCTCATTCTCTGTCATCCCCATTTTCTTTTGCTCTCAATTATTCCCAGCATTAGGCTCCAATGTGTCTTTCTCATTAGGTGGCCAAAATATTTGAGTTTCATCTTCAAGATCTGGCCCTCTAAAGAGCAGTCAGGGTTGATCTCTAGGGCTGACTGGTTTGATCGCCTTGCTATCCAAGGGACTTGCAGGAGTCATTTCCAGCACCATAGTTCAAAGACCTCAATTCGATGGCGCTCAGCCTTCCTTATGGTCCAGTTTTCACAGCCATACATTACAACTGGAAAAACCATAGCCTTGATTATGCACACTTTTATTCGCAGGGTGATGTCTCTGCTTTTTAGTATGCTGTCTAGATTTGCCATAGCTTTACTCCCCAGGAGTAAGCATCTTTTAATTTTTTGTCTGTAGTCCCCATCTGCAGTGATCTTGGAGCCCAGGAAAATAAAATCTGTCACAACCTCCATTTCTTCCCTATCTATTTTCCAGGAATTGAGAGGGCCAGATGCCATGATCTTAGTCTTCTTCATGTTGAGTTTCAAGCCAACTTTTGCACTCTCTTCTTCACCACATCAAGAGGTTCTTCTTTTTTTTTTTTTTTAATAAAGTTTTATTGAGTTTTAATAAAACAAATAAAACATCTTATTTGAGTACAGCATGGTTCTGGGTTATCACATTTCCATACAGACACAATTTCTTATGTATATTCATCTTATGTATTCAACTTCATATCTTATTTCTCTTTTTCCAACAACTCACTATTTCTCCCTTTACTTATCTTAATTTTTTTTTACAGTTATCTCATTTTCTTCCTATTTAATTGTATTTCTTTTTCTTAAATTTCTATATCTTTTTATTCATTATATTTATACTTTCGTCTATCTTGTTTGCAATTTCATTATGTTCTCTTCCAACATTCTTAAACAGCAAAATTCCCCCTATGATTGCCAGTCGAAGTGCAACACCTTTAAATCTTATTGTTATTATCATATGAAATCTCATTAAACATTGAATTTGTGCATTCTAAAATTATAACATTCAAATTTCTAATATTTATTTTATATCATGTAAATCTCATCATTCAGACTCTGCTTGGTTCCTCCCCTTGAAAATGTAAAAATAAAAATTCTAAAAACATAGCAAAAACAATATATATATATATGTAAACATTAGTAAACAAAATAGTTATTCAAAATCATTCTAGTACTGGTATGACCTTGTAAATCTTTCATGTTTCTTTTCAATATCTATCAATCTTTGAGAACAACTGAAATGTTTTCCTCCCTTCATTATTACTTAACTGTTAATATGCATACCATTAGATAGTCATACAGTTTTATCTTACAAATTATTTACTATTAATAAGCAAAATAATTATTCAAATTCATTCTAATAATTGGCATAAATTTCCTTAAAAATCTTGCACATTTCTTTTCAATATTTTATCAATCTTTAGAAACAATTGCAGTGTTTCTCTCCTTTATTATTGCATTAATTATAAATAAACATATCATTACATAACAATACAGTTTATCTCATGTATTATTTACTTATTTCATTTCTAACTCATTACAGTATTCTACTGTCACAACACTTTCTTTTGTACCTTTGCAGAATCCTCACTTTTAACTTAATTTAACTATTGTCTCTGTGTTTTCTAGCTGAGCAAATACCTTTAATCCTAGTACGTTTCCCCTTTTTCTTTATTTCCTGTTTTTGTCCCTCATAAGTTCTTACCCTTTCTATCTTTCCCCCATTTTTCTCATCCCTTTTTTAGACCGTTCTCTCTCTAATTTTCCCTTCTGTAGTTTTCTTTTCTGCTTCTTGCTGTTATACTTCTTTTTCAGACTATTTTTCTTTTGGGCTGTTCCCTTTGATCTCAAACTTTTAATTCCTTTCCCCCTTTTTCCCTTTATTACCACACTTTGTATTATTTGATCATTGAAAATGGCTTCTTCTTTGTCTCTCCCTTCTTCTTGCTCTTGAAGCTTTTCCTTTTGCTTTTCATCGTTCAGGATCTCCGTTTCAAAAAATTAAAATACGAAGCCAAAGGATCTTCCTCCCCTTTCTTGCATTTTCTTTCTGTTTTTTAAGACTCATCTTCAATTCCTCCAGGAGTGATGTCATTTTAAACACTTTTGAACAACCACCCGATTGACTTTAAGTAAAAACAGAAAAAGAAAGAAAAAAACAATGCCAAAAACATTTTTTTTAAAATCACCAAATGATCCCAGACTGTTCTTTCTTGTTTCTTTCCTTTACTTTTCCTTTCCATGGGTTACTGTATCTTTTAATAAGATTTCAGTTACAGTGTATCCTCGAGAGTCTTTTCAAAGTTTCATTGTTAATCCTCTTTATTTTTCCAGGTGGCACTCCATTTTTCCATTATTCCAAGTCCCACCCTTTTGCCTCTACTCTTCTCCTTTTTAGTGCTTTAAAATGATCAAGAAAAAATATTTATTCTCCTTTTGACACTTAGATTTCAGCTTAAAGTTGCCTATTAGTATCAAAATAGATTAATTTAAATTTCTTTCCATACTGTTTGTAATTGTCAATATAAAGGTAAAAAAAGAGTTTTTAACCTCCTTTTCTCTCTCCTTCGCCGCTTAAAGATCTTCTTTCACTATCTCTCTAAGTACTTTTAGATTCAAGGTACCTTGCTTAGATGTCCTCTGTTGTTTAGCCCGGTCTGTCCTGCTTTCCTCTTTGCCTTCCTCCTGCACAATCTTATCCAGTCAGGTTCTTCTTTGAGGTGGCCATTTCTGACCACTGCTGCAACCGTCTTCGGGGAAGGTAGTTGAGACCAGCCAAGGAGGAGAGATGCAGCTCCCCTCCACTTGGCTAGCAATCTCACCCCTCTTCACCTCTACGGGGTTGCTTCAGCCCCAAATCCAAAGGATCGGGGCGCTCCAGCAGCGAACACAGATCGAAACCCGCACACGATCGTGGATTTCGGTCTATTGCTGAAGAGACCCAAACCGGAAGTCATCACATCAAGAGATTATTTTGTTCCTCTTCACTTTCTGCCATTAGAGGGGAATCATCTGCATATCTAAGGTTGCTGATATTTCTCCTGGCAATCTTAATTCCAATTTGTGATTCATCTAGCCCTGCCTTTCTCATGATGGACTCTGCACATAAATTAAATAGACAGGACAACAGTATATAGCCTTGACGAACTCCTTTCTCAATTTTGGACCAAACAATGGTTCCGTATCCAGTTCTCACTGTTGCTTCGAGTCTCCAGAAATCTGAGTGGAATTAAAAAGTTAAAATTATGGTGTAAGGTGGGGAGAAATTGAATTGAGGACTCATTGGAAGGGGCATTTTATAATTTATTAAAGTGATATTTTGAACAGTGGAATGGAAATATGTGATATAAACATTAGTGCTCAAGAAAAATATTAATGACAAAGAAATTATAAATACTCTGGGAATATGGAAAAATAGTATATATAGATCGTGCAACTAGAGAAATGTTAATACAGTTCTGCTTTGTTTATGGCTCTGTGCTCAGTTTAATATGTGTATGAAGACTGCATCTGCTTCTAGTAATTGGAAGAATGTTGTTATTTTTCACTTATAGGAAAGAGTAGCAAAAATATGCTGGCTGTTGGCAGGTAGCATTTAACTTTGTTAAATGTCCTGGGGAAGTATTTGGTAAATTTCTGATTTAAAGGTATCACAGGACATTGCAATGAGCAAAATTTTGGAAACGTAGTTCTGCTTTTTTGTCATGAAGGGAGAGTTTTATCTTTTGGTAAGCCATTGAAAAATATGTGAATCTGAGAAAATTAGTTCATTCTACACAAAGATTGATTTATACAAAGTGTCTGATAAAATTAATAGACTTGAATTATGAAACCTTTGCATAAAGCTGAAGGTCAATCCTGAATGCAATAAGAGTAATACATAAGGGAAGTAAAGCACACGTGAGAACAAATGGAATGCTTGGTTAATTGTTCAACATGTAACAGGTAATAAGACAATGATGCATGATGTCTCTATGATTATTTAATGTATTTATGGATGTAGGGAATGCTTGTGGTAATATTAATGACATTAGTATTTGGAGTGTGAATGAACAACTATTTTTAAATGTAGATGACATCAAGTTGTTGACTGAGAATCCAGTTCATTTGAAGTGACTGTTAGACATTCAGTGATACAGTGAGGAACATGAAACTGAAAATTAATATATTACAAACCAAGATAGTTGCATTTGAAAATTGACTGAACAGTAACAAATTCTATAGATTAATGGATTGGTAGAAGATGGGATAATGGATGAATAGATTTAAATATGCCAATATTTATGGTGAAAAATGAATATTGCTTTAAAATGGCTACATATGAAAATGGCTATGTATGAAAATGTGCTGTTGCAGTACCCACTTTGTTAACTGGAAATAGGAGTTGGAGAAATCATAAAAGTATATTTGATTTAAGTTTCATTCCAGCAGGTATATAATACTTTAAAATGTGTTTTATAAAAGGTCAAGAAACTTGGGTGCTGAATGAAGATAGGTTGAATTCAAAAGTGAATGAACAGAACGAAATATAACAATGTAGTTTGGCCATATGGAAAGAATGAAGATCAAATTGGAAAAGGATTATATGAAGGAAGAATGAATAAGTTTTAAAGGAAGGGGAAGACTAAAAACCATGGTTAGATGAAATTGATGATGAAATTCTGAAAAGAGAGTGGGTTAAAAAGTTCAAAGAACAAAACAATACATGAAGTGGTATATGGAAAAGGCAAAAGTAAGGATAATTTTTAATGCCAGGAAAGTATAGAGAGGTAATGGTCTTGGTGTAAAATAATTTTAAGCAAATTTCTTTGCCTTTTCACATGTATTTTAATTTAATTACCTTAAATTCCCTTTTCCATATTTACATTTCACATAATATTGCTGTCTCTGAAAGTGAATACACTGATATATATATATATATATATATATATATATATATATATATATATATA
>BLBF01000005.1:53990732-54016256 GCA_015471245.1 Laticauda colubrina | reverse complement strand
ATATATATATATATATATATATATATATATATATATATATATATATGACAAAATCAGTAAGATACTACACAGGCATCACATCAAGACTGCCTTCAAAACAAACAGAAAAATAGCAGCCATCCTAAGAAACCCCAAAGATGAAATTGACCTGGAATACCAAGGCATATATGAAGTCCCCTGTGCATCATGCCCTGCCACATACATTGGACAGACCAATAGAAGAATAAGTACACGCCTAGATGAACACAAAAATGCAGTTAAAAAAGCTGGAACACACTTCCTCCCTAGTCCAACACATGAAAGCTTCAGGCCATAGCATCGATTTCAATGGCACCAAAACCCTAGCCACTATAGAAAACCCCAGCCACAGAATTATCAGAGAAGCCATAGAGATTGAAAAAAGACCTGAAAGCATGAATAGAAGAGATGATTCCACCAGTCTGTCAATCATTTGGAAGCCTGCACTCTCAAACAAAAAATTCTCCACACCACAAGCCAGCCAAACACCTGGGCACAAACAGATTCCCCCTGATACCTCCAGCTCAAACACACCCCAACCAGGCACCCAGATGAAACCTAACTTTCTAATAAATGATAGCCATCCATTTACTCGGAGCCAAGCCTCACTAAAAGCCTCCAATACAGGAAATACAATGTTGCCAGCCAATCAAGACAAAAAAACGCTACAAAACAGACAGAAGATATTAGAAACACTAACCAAGCAGAACATAACAAACTCCTAAGACCAATAAACACAGACCAAGACTCCCAACCAATCAAGATGAAGAAAAAAACATTCTAATACAGCAGTAGGCTAGCACCAAATTTAAAATAGAAATGGCTGTGAAAGTCTGACTCACAGATGAACCAATATTGAAGCCTGATGATGGCAGATGAGATTCTGCCAAAACGTTGCTACAACTTTAAAAGAACAACTATAATGATGTGGGAAAATACCCGAACAAAGCTGAATACCATATATACATACACACACACATATATAATTAATCTGTTATTATAAACCATGTTTTTAATCCTTGTAGTTACTTTAGTTAGTCTTTAAAATTCTTCATTAATTTAGAATACCTCAATACATTACAGAAAAAACATTTGACTTTGTCTATCTGGGTTTTCATCAACTGCATAAAACAAACTTCCTTTGATACATTTGTGACCTGAATTTTTAATTTGTAGTGTCCAAATTTAATTCAGACTTTTTGGGGAGTTCTTTAGATGCTATTATTGAGGATTGGGCTATATTTGATTGATTGAATTTATATTGATGCCTATTCACCCATGGCGACTTGAGGCTTACAGAATATAAAACCACATTTAAAATAAAACCTAACAAATAGAATCAAATAAATTAATAAAGTACAATATAACAAAATTACACCCCCCCCCCCAATTCCCATTCCCTGCCCCGACAACAGCAGATCACACGAGCCATTTAATGAGCTTCATCCCATTCTGGGTTCATCAGGCCCTCTGGCAGAACCAGGTCTTCAGTGCTTTCTGGAAGAGTATTAGAGTGGGGGCCATTCTAATCTCTGGGGGAATGATGTTCAGAGAGAGGGAGCCACCATAGAGAAAGCCCTTCTTCTGGGTCCCACCAGGTGTATCTCCCTTGGGTTTGGGACCCACAACATTTTCTCCCTTGCTGCTCTGATGGATCGGGTAGATGTGACTGACCCTCAGATAACCTGGTTCCAAGCCATGAAGGGCTTTAAAGACTGAATTGCACCCAGAAGCAAATTGGCAACCAACGCAGCTCCCATGCACACTAGGCTCTGCACAAAACCATACGGGCCATATTTTGCACTAATTGGAGCTTCCGGATTTGGCTTTTTAAAACATTTTTTTAATTCTTTCCACTTGTCCTGCTTAGCAATTAATAATTAAAAAATGTAGGTCTATGATAGCTAAGTTAAGCGCAAGAAGACAAAAACCATTATTACAAAAATATAGATACCTCAACATGTAACATGCATATTATGAAGATGGAATTTAAAGGGTATTTTAAAAACTTTTCAAAAGGCAAAACAAGTCTAACAGTGAGCAAATATAGATTAATAATAAAGAATAACACCAAAGGGATGACTGGAGAGATTCCATAAAATAGTAAAATATGACATAGGAAACTTAAATCATTAATCATTTTTGGTTGGGCACTATTATTGAAATAGCCACATAAGCAGATGTCAAATTATTGAATTTGTTTATTGAAGTGAAAGCAGATTATAAAATGTCCAAAACTAGGCAAATTAGTAATATGTGGCAAATATTGAACTATCCAACTAAGTTTAAAGTAATATTTATTTGGGATAAAAATCAGTTTATCCTAATTTCACAATCACTAGTGAGATTTGAGATGTTAGTGTGAAATTGGGAAAATCTTGAAAGTATAGTGATACAATTTAATAATTTGCTATATCAAAGCCATATTAGATTCATTCAAGAAAGAAATGAAATAAAGTTGCCAATGCTATAAAACTTTACACCTCTTTTCCCTTATCTTTTGCTTCCTAATACATTTTTAACAGTTTTCAGAGTGAAGTGAACATTACTATAACTAGAAATGCTAATGAATAACCACCTATGTTTAGATTTGGCTGTTTGAAGGTGGTCTTGAAGGTGGTCTGTTTTTATCAGAGACTGTTAAACTGTATTTGTCTAGATCATAGGTGTCAAATTTGTGGCGTCATGTTGCCATCATGTGATGTTTCACAATGTTTTCCCCATTCGCAGAGCTGGGGTGGGTGTGGACTGTGTGTGATACATCCAGCCCTCAGGTCACCAATGTGACACCCCTGGCCTAGATGAAAAGACAGGTATATAGTACCCAAATGTCCCTTTTTAAAAACTGGATTAGTTTGGCCTTCTTTTAATCTATCAGTTTGCAGCACCATCCCTTTCTCCATTGCAAATTATGCTCAGAGCAGTCCCTCAAAGTACCACCTTTTCACAAAAGTCACCACTGTTATATAAACAAATAAGCAATAAAACAGACAAAAATATATGATTTTAAAACATCTTATTTATAATGATAGACCCTCTTTTCCAAATGCTTGGAGAGTGAAAACTAATCTTAACTCTGAATTAAGAGCATTCCAACATTTGGGACTAACTCAAGAAAAAATATTCCAAACAAGTAACATCTTTGAATGGTACATTCAAAGAGTTTCTGCTGCAAATCATCATCATAAGGCAGTTTTATAATCATTCAGGTAGACCTTCACTTGCCATTTCAAAGATGAATTGATTTTCACGCATCATTACCTCCACCAAACAATTTTGAGGTATATTTTAAGTTAAGTACTTTTTACATGGAGGTGGTAAGAACTACATAAGTTGCAAGCAAAAAAAAAAAGAAGCTATTGTATTTCTTATCAGAGCCTGTGTTTGTTTGTTTTTCTTTCCTGCCTTCTTCAAGGAAAGTTCTGAAATGTAATAATAAACTAAATAATCTTATCCAATTGACTGAACGGTATAAAAACATACCCTGATAAGAACACAGAAGCCATTTTGTTTTCTGTCAGTGCTTTTTATTGCTGCTTTAATTCCTTTAACCTTAGAATCTTATAGGCTGCCTTTGGCTCTTAGAGAACTGGCAGGCTATAAATATAAGTAAAATAGAAATATAGGTTCTAGTCTCTATTGTTAATCATGACAGTTTTTCAAAATCTGTTTTTCTGGATTTTTACCTCTGTCTCTTTTGCTTTACTGTATTTATTAAATTATTTAGAACATACTATATTGTACATTATATTTATTGTAACAATAAAATATATTATTATAAAACATCTCAGTCAATGTGATTGCCAGCTGGTGATTATATTGAAATTTATGGCTTGGTTTCAACCAGTAAACTTTTTAAAAATTCTCAAATTCCTGAGCTGTAATGCTGCAGTTCATCTGCAGGTAGCAATTTGGGGGAAAAATCTATCATTTTTGTATTTGTTGGTTTTAATGCTATTTCAAACTTTAGAAATATATTTCGTTCACTTTGGATGCTTTAGATGTACCCCCAAAGCATTGGATGTGCCCCCATCCAATATTATCAAGGTCTCACTTGATTACATACCAATCAAACCTGAGCAGTTATTTCTGTTTAATAGTGCATGAAAAAATATATTGCAACATAAAACTCCTTTTGATTTTTTTTTTTAAATTTGTGGAATCTACACTTTCTTATTAAAGTTACAGGTCTGAGTGGATTGTTATTGTTCTCTACTTAGGTAGTAAGTTAAGCCAACCAAAGCTTTGGAATTGATTAAGAAAAAAAACCTAGAAAACAAAGGATTGGAGGAGAAGAAAAATACAATAGTGAAAATACAATAGTGAAGATTCCTAATGAACTGCAGTTGTAATCTGACAAAGGTACTCTATGCTATATATATTAGAAAGGATTATTACTACAAAGCATTCACTATTTGATATAAAATTATACATTTTTTCCATTTTAGTGATCAGATTTGTTTAAGAAAAATGCAAGTTCTACAAGGGATAAGTTTGGTTAGAAATAAAAAATAATCAAAATAGTGCTTTTCTCTGATTTAAGTGGTGATGGTTTCCTTGTTCTAAATCAGTCTATCCTGATAGTAACTGTTGAACAGAAGTACATATGATAATTCAAATGTAGCTAATACTAGTCAATGTGGGAGCTGGTATTTGACTTGTGCATCATCTTTATGGCTTAGCTTTGCAAAATAGATTGCTATATTATGGAAAAATACTTGAAGAACTATGACAATTTGTTTTTTCTTTCCCCATCTCTATGGGGGATTGTGAATAGGTGGATGGGTATTTGTGACAAATGTTAATAAGTAGTTACAGCTATCTGCAATTACTTCCCTAGGGAGAAAACATCCAGCATTTTAACCAATGTCCCAAAACTAACTAAATATGTTCCATGAACTCTCAAAACTTATGAATTGAGTCAAGAGTTTGTCCTACATTTACTCATGATAAGTAATTAAAATGGTTTCATTTTATATTACTTCATATTTTGTTTGTGAACTAAAGAAGACATAAAAAGAATGCTTATGATGTAAAAAAACTCTGTAAGAATAGATCACATTAGCCAATTGGAAACTTACTAGAAAATTGAGGGAATATGACACAGCTGCCCAAGGTAATTCTACAACTGCCACTTGCTTTTTGAGCAGGAGTCATGAGTCCAGGAGAACACCTAAGTTGCATAACAGATCTGTCTGGGTTAGTGCAACCTCATCCAGAACTAAATATGTTAAAGTCCTGAATCTCAAAGCTCCATCCATTCAAAGCTATTTGATCTGACATGGCTATTTACTTAGAAACAAACAAACTACTCTCTTATAAACAATTTGTATTAGGAAAAAACTATCATGTAATCTGCAACTCTTACACTGCAAAAACATATGGACTACACAACTCGTTCAGGGCAAAGCAACAGACGCAATCTGCATAGACTTCTGTAAAGCCTTTGATTCAGTGGTACACGACAAACTACTCCTAAAACTAAAATCTAAAAGTATCTCTGGACACCTGCATAAGTGGATAGAAGCATTCCTGTCAAACAGACAACAAATGGTCAAAATTGGGAGCGTCCCATCAAATCCTGTACCTGTCAACAGTGGTGTCCCCCAAGGCAGTATTCTAGGACCAACTATTTTCATACTCTACATAAATGACCTCTGTGATCAGATCAAGAGCAACTGTGTTCTCTTTGCTGATGATGGAAAGCTATTCAACACCACAGACAATACTGCTATCCTTCAAAAAGACCTTGACTATGTATCAGAATGGTCAAACAAATGGCAACTTCAAATATCAAGAAATAAATGCTCTGTCCTACATATTGGCAAAAAAATTCAGAAAATAAAATACAGGCTGAATAGTCAAGACCTTGTTGATGATCCAAATTCTGTCAAGGATCTTGGAGTACTCATCTCTAATGATCTAAGTGCTAGAGCCCACTGTAACTACATGGCCAAAAAGGCGTTAAGAATTGTTAACCTAATCTTACGTAGCTTTTTCTCTGGTAATATTACACTAATAACTAGAGCATATAAAACATTTGCTAGACCAATACTCGAATACAGCTAATCAGTCTGGAACCCAAATTACGTATCTGATATTAACACAATTGAGAAAGTCCAGAAATATTTCACAAGAAGAGTTCTCCACTCCTCTACTCGTTGCAGAATACCTTATGCCACCAGACTCAAAATTCTAGACCTAGAAAACCTAGAAGTACGCCTTTGGTCCGATCTAAGTATAGTATATAAAATCATACACTGCAATGTCCTACCTGTCAATGAATACTTGAGCTTCAACCATAACAACACAAGAGCAAACAATAGATACAAATTAAAGGTTAATCGCACCAAACATGATTGCAGGAAATACAACTTCAACAACAGAATAGTCAATGTCTGGAATACTCTACCTGGCTCTGTATTTTTTTCCCCAAACCCCCAAAACTTTAACCTTAGACTGTCTACTATTGACCTCACCCCTTTCCTAAGAGGTCTGTAGGGGATGTGCATAAGCGCACTAACGTGCCTACTGTCCTTGTCCTGTTGTTTATTTTATTTTATTTTTTATTTTTCTTCTATGTATCCATGTATTCACAACTATATTTTTACTTATACCTATTATCTTGTAAGCAATTGACAAATAAAAATAAAAATAAAAAATATTTGGAATGACATGGTCATAGGGGTATATTATAGGCCACCCAATCAAGCAGAAAAAAAACAGATGTCCTTTTTGACAACCAACTTACAAACATATGCAGGAAACACACAACAATAGTAATGGGAGACTTCAATTATCCTGATATCAATTGGAAAACTAGTTCTGCACCAAGTGAGAAATCAAATAAGCTCCTAACCAATTTAGCTGACAGTTTTGTTGTCCAAAAAGATAGAGGATGAAACTAGAGGGACAACCATACTAGAGTTAATTCTTACAAAGAGAGAAGAAGATAGAGGGAGTTGAAACTGAAGGAATCTTAGGTGAGAGCGACCATGTCATACTAGAATTCAACATAACACAAACACAAGCAAAATAACATAATGACACCAGTGCCTTGGATTTTAAAAGAGCTGATTTTAATAAACTCAGAGAGAACTTGGGAAAGATTCCATGGATGAAAATCCTAAAGGGGAAAACAACTCAAGAATCTTGAGAAACTCTGAAAAGTACAATCATAGAAGCCCATACCAGCACAATACCACTGAGAAAGAAAAAACAAGAAATCCAAGAAGAAACCTGCATGGCTGCACAAAGATCTCTCTGGCAAATTGAAGGAAAAAAAGGACATGTACAAAAAATGGAAAGAAGGACATACAACTAAGGCAGAATATCAGCAGATATCTAGAATCTGCAAAGACAAAGTCAGGAAAGCAAAGGCTCAGAATGAACACAGACTTGCAACAAAACTCAAAGATAATAAAAAAAAGTTTCTTCCAACATATAAATAACAAAAAAAACCTCAAGGAAACAGTTGATCTACTAAAGAGAAGATGGCAAGGAGATAACAGGCAACAGAGAGAAAGCAGAACTGCTTAACTCATTCTTTGTATTGGTCTTCATGCAAAAAGAAACTATATCTCAACCCATCAAAAACATAACTCTGAAAGAGAGACCAGAAATAAAAAATAAATAAGCAAAAAACTAGTAAGAGAACACCTGTCTGATCTTGATGAACACAAATCACTGGGACCTGATGGATTACATTCCAGAATTCTAAAGAAGCTGGCAGAGGTCAACTCAGAACCACTGCACCATATCTTTCAAAAATCCTGGAGCACTGGGGAACTACCAGAGGACTGGAAAAGAGAAGATGTGGTTCCCATCTTCAAAAAAGGAAAAAAAACAGACCCAGGAATCTATTGACCAATTAGCCTAACATTAATACCTGGGAAAATACTGGAAAAGATAATAAAAAAAAACAGATCTGTCAACATCTAGAAACAAGTAAAGTAATAACTAGCAATCAGCATGGGTTTGTTAAAAACAGATCATGCCAAACCAATCTTATTTCATCCTTCAACACAGTGATTAAATTAGTTGACCAGCAAAATACTGTGAACATAATATATTTAGATTTCAGCAAGGCATTCAACAAAGCACACCACAGCCTACTTCTTACTAAGCTAGGAAAAAGTGGAATAATAGCACCACCACTAGATGGACTTGCAACTGCCTGACAAACCATACTCAACAAGTAGTCCTTAATGGGTCTACATCTACATGGAGGGAAGTAAGCAGTGGGTTGCCACAAGGTTCCGTCTTCGGCCCAGTACTCTTCAATATCTTCATTTACGACTGAGATGAGGGAAGAGAAGGGGAACTTACCAAATTTGCAGATGATACTAGGCTGGCAGGAATAGCTAACACCCAAGAAGCTAGGCTCAAGACAGAGGTGGTATTCAGCAGGGTTCTGATCAGTTCTGGAGAACTGGTGGTAGAAATTATGAGTAGTCCACAGATCTGGCAAATACCACCTCTGACTGGAGATTTTACAGTACCTTTCCGTGCCATGGCCACCAAGCCACATCCACAGAACTGGTCATAAAGAAATTTGAATCCCACCACTGGCCCAAGATCCAAATGGATCTTGACAGACTAGAACACTGGGCTGTATCAAACAAAATGAAATTCAATGTAGAGAAAAGTAAAGTCCTACACTTAGACAAGAAAAACCAAAATTACACATGTAGACTGGGTGAAACCAGGCTCAATAGCAGTAACTGTAAGAGGGATCTTGAAGTCTTCGTGGACAACTAGCTAAATATGAGCTAGCAGTGTGCAGCAGCAGCCAAAAAAGCTAATGCAATCCTAAGTTGCATTAACAGAGGGACACAATCGAGATCAAGTGAGGTACTAATACTCTATAAAGCCTTAGTAAGAACACACCTAGAGTACTGCATTGAGTTTTGTTCACCACATTATAAAAAAGATGTTGAGACTCTAGGAAAAGTACAGAGAAGGACTAGGGAAGACATGATAGCAGTCTTCCAATATTTGAGGGGCTTCCACAAAGAGGAAAGGGTCAAGATATTTTCTCAAGCATCCAAAGGCCAGACAAGGAACAATGGGTGGAAACTGAACAGGAAGATATTTAATCTGGAAAAAAGGAGAAACTTTCTGACAGCGAGAACAATCAACCAATGGAACAGCTTGCCCTCAAAAGTTGTGTCATCACTTGAGATTTTCGAGAAGAGATTGGACTGCCATTTTTCAGAAATGGTGTAGGGTTTCCCGCTTGGGTGGGGGAGTTGGACTAGATGATCTATAAGGTCCCTTTCAACTCTGATTATCTGTTATCTGTCTTTCCAGGATTCCGTTGAAGTCTGTTGTCACCCATCCAGGCTCCCACAACCTCTAGGCACTGCAAGAGGGCAGCCATATGTCTATTAGCCTCTTTTATTATACCAATACAAGTGGTGGTGAGTTTCAAAATAGTTTTGCACTGGTTCATTGGGCATGGCTTGGTGGGTGCGCTTTATGCATGCACACACACTTTGCACATGCCCCAAACACACTCTTTGCACTGGCGCAGAGGCTTTCCAACACCTGCAATCCTGCACTCTCCCTGTCACTTCAGCAGCTGACACGTGGCAATCTTCTGTGCTGCGCAAAGCAGCTGCACTTCAAAAGCAGGGAATAAAGATCAGTACGGGAGCCCAGGCAGTGGGGGGGCCAACAGCAGCTCCTCAGAGAGAGGACTAATTCGGTACCGCTGATCTTTGGCGCTAGTGGCATGCCAGAACCAAGCCGAACTGGTAGAATAGCACCACTGAACGCAAGGTTAAAAGGTGTTCCTTGTTTGGCCTCATTTGTTTCCTTCTTCTGAGTCTCTACGGCTGTTGTAATATTGCTTCTTGTCTCCTCTAATAGCTCTCTGAAACACTTTGTTAAGTTCCTTTCTGAGAGTTTTGTGTTTCTTGGCTTTGGCTTCTGTTTTCTTCTTGGCAGTTTCTACAATTTTTTTTTTCTGATGTCCAGTTTGCTTTCATCTGTTTCTTCATCTTTGATGGTCTCTTTTCACATATATCCTTAAATTCGTTGCATAATCCCTTTGGTTCTCTGTTAATGAAATTCAGAATGTTAAAAGTGATTCCTGATCGTCTCTTTGAAAAGGACAGATATATGTTTAAGATCATATTATGGAAACTGACTGGCTTTCTCCTTTTTTTAGCTTAACTTGGAGCTTGCACATGAGCAGTTTGTAATCTGTTCCACATCAGCACCTGGCCATGTCTTTGATACTTTAATTGAGCTCCTCCTTTTCTTTCAGCAAAAATACAGTTAATTTGATTGCTATATACTATGTATAGAGATACCATTTTGTTGTTTGAAGACAGTATTAGCTATGGAGAAATTGAATATTCATTTTCCTGCTTCATTTCAGTTTCCTCAGCCCTATAATTCAACTACATTTTCCTTTCAAGTTTCCAACTTTGGCATTCCAGTCTCCAATCACAAGCAGCATTTTGTTTGCCTGTTCTGTCAGTTTAAGATTGAGCTTGATCTTAGAAGTCATCAGCCTCCACTTCTGCATTAGTGTTTGGAACATAAATCTGAATGGTAGTTATAATAAAGGGTTGCCCACAAAGTCTAATCATTATTATCCAGCATTTATTGCACTGTAACCAATAGTTCTTGCTGTACACTTCCAAACTATAAAAGCAGCACAGTTTCCTTTTTGTTTTTCATGTCCTGAATAATAAATGATGTGATCTTTTAACTGAAAGTGTTTGATTCCTGAGCACCTCAATTTGCTAATGTTTAATATGTCAATTTATAGTCATTTCATCTATCCTGTGTTCAGGCTTCTTATGTTCTCTGTTCCTAGTGTAATTCTGTCAGCTTTGGATTTTCATTTTTTGTATACCAGCATCAGCATCATCATTTTGTATACCAGCTGTGGATTATTAGAAATGTTAGACATCCTAAGGGCTTTAATCTAGCCATGTCCTAAACAGTATTAATATTCCAAAAGAGCCTCAGGTTTTCTTTTTTAGTATTTTTTATTTTTAAATAAAGGTTTTCTTCAGTAGCATATTAAATCCCATTTGACCTGAGGGGCCTATTGGCCAGCATTTTATTGTCAGTCATTTTATATTTTCTCTCCATGTGGGTGTCTTGGAAAAAATATAGGAGTGGTTTACCATTGCCTTCTCTTGTTCGCTAAACTGCGAACAAGAGGGCATCTGGCATCTTTTTATATCGCTGCTGCCCAGTATAGGTATGGTACCTATTTGCTTTAGTTAGGCTGTGGGTTATTAGAAATGTATATTTTTGATATATACTCCCAACATGTTTTGTTCATCCCTCACAGGAGCATCACTCTGCCCTCCAGCCTATATGAAGTAACAGCAATTTATCATTACCAGTAGAAAAAACATTACATAAGAAATAGCCTATTTGGTTCTAAAAGCTAACCAGATTAAAAAGTACCTTTATTGAATAGAATTGGTTTCAGAGTACTGAGGATTATCTGTATTAAAATATGTTGCTCAGCTACATAACAATACTTTGAAAAAATTACTATAGTATGTATGAAATTTGGGGGTACATGATAATATTTCACAAAAAAGAAGACTAATTTTGTTGCTGCTGGTTATATAAGTTGAAAATTTGCAGTGGTACCAGTGGAAGCTTTTGTTATTGTAATTCTTAGAGAGAAATGGAATAAAGGAACAAAACCTCCCAGGAGGGGGAAGGGGAAGGAGTTATGAATGTTCACTTCACTGCTTGTCTTTATGCAAAATTCCCATATCCTATATCTATAGTCCAAAGGGGGACAGGTTTGCTTTTACAGTATGGATTACTCTGCTGTCCATCAAATGTTTTCCTATCTTAGAAATGCCATAATTGATCAAGCATAAGCATCAGTTGGAACACGGTCATCTGTAGTAGACAACTGAAGATGAAAATGATGGCTCCTAAGATGATAAATGTAGTAAACTAATATCTGTAAAAGTCTCTGAAATATAGTCTTTTTGTAAACCTGATCAACCTGTAAGATATTCCATTATGATAATTAAAGTATTAGGTGAAATCTTACACTTTAATAAAAAATAAAATTACAATCCTAATGCCATATATATTGTACTTGAGGCAAAAGGAACTGTTTCATTGCCTTGTCTGTACCACATCCAATTAAGAAAGATGTGAAAATATATCTCAGTGTAAACAGTTGTATTCTTGATTTATAAAAGACTTTTCTAAACTAACAAATTGTTTGGAAGATCTTAGCGTGAACTTTGGTCATTGGCTATGTAACAAAATAATTACAGAAAAGTTACTGTTGCTCACATAACCTTCTGGCTAAGATACAAAACTTAGATAAAGAAGATGATGAAGGTAAATTATCTTAATTTAGAGTTCTGGTTGTATTCTTCCAGGAATTGATTTGTTCTAGATAAGTTCTGATTCTCTGGAATAATATAATACACAATTCAAATATCATGACAAACATGTTTCATATTTTCTGGATTATTCTATTGTCATAGAACCCAGTTATATTAATTGGCATAGGAAAGACAATTATTTATAGAATTACATAAAAGAACAATCCCTTACAATGGCAGTTAATCAAAGTCACATTTTTATAGAAGTAACTGATTAATTTAAGGCATGGATCAGCTGACAGACATGATGTCAGCAGCACTCAAATCTATGAAATAATGATTTGGGTTGAAAGTTTTAGAAGGAAAAATTCATCTGGTTCAGTTCCAAGCTGGGAGAATGACACTGGAAAAATGGAGACTAATTGGAAAGAAGGGTTTATTTATAAAGCAGAACCACCACCTATTTGTGATTCTGGACAGCTGACAAAATGGTTGAATGAGTGTATGGATCTTTATGGGTTTCTGACTTTGAAGTTTGGACTGTTTTGGGGCTGGTGCGATGAAGGGGCTTGTGTTCTGAAAGAGTTTTTGGCAGTTCCTTTTGTGCCTAATTGCTTTTGTCCTGTGTTGGATCTTGGGTGAGGGGCTGCTTTTTAATCCATTCTGCCTTTGTTAGCTGGAGTTTCAAAATATCTTTTCTTGAATGGATTACCAAATCTGCATTTCTAAAAGCTGGCTTCCTCCATTTCTTGGGGTCAGGTAGACTGGTATAGGTTTCTGTCTCCCTTAAGAACATGTTTCTCTGTTTTTCTCTTTGGGAAAATATAATATTCTGCCTTTTTAATATTCCTCAAAATATTTCATTCTTTTAGGAGTGGGCTTCCCACAGAAGCACACATATTGATCAAAGCAAGAATAGGGAAACTATATTGGAGATTTGCGATACTGAATAACAAGACTTCGAATGGGGTCACTATGGGATATTTAAGGGACTGTCTATCCTTTGCTACATTTATCCATATCCCATCAGATCTGGCAGGAGAGTATTCTGTGAGTCCCATTTAATAAGGAATGCTTAGTAGGACCAAAAAAAGAGCTTTTTTGGCTATAGTACCTTCCCTTTGCAACATCATTCCTGTGATATCTAGATTGGCATCTACATTTCTTCCCTTATGAAAGTCTTCAAGACATAGTTGTGTTTCGGGTTTCAGCAGTAGTGAGCCTCTCCAATAGTTATACTGAGTTGTATGCATTGGCTGTATTTGCCTGCTGTTTATTATTATTTTAATATGCATGTTCATTTATTCATTCACTCACTCAATTAATTTGATTTATTGAATAAATAAATAAAAATTTAAATAAATAGTTTTGAAACACCATTAATGGACATATATTCTATCTGAATAGGTGAAATACAGAATCTGTAGGAAGTAGTAGTCTGAAGGCTATTTGGCTTTATATCAGGCTTTTCACATTATTTCCCAGAACACTTCAGAATATTCATCATCTATAATATTTCATCACTCAGGCATCCTTGTCTCTGGTTCCCAGGCTTAATCCTGTCATTTAGAAGTGTTAACGGTGTTATCGTATAGAATATAATATAGAATAGAATAGAATAGAATAGAATAGAATAGAATAGAATAGAATACTTTATTGGCCATGTGTCAATATACATAAAAGAAAAGACTGTAGCTTGAGCCACTTCCTCTCTTATCTCACTTTCTCACTCTCTCTCCTTCTTATCCCTTCCCCATTATTAGTTAGTGATAAATATAAGTTGATGATGCAGTGATAATAGCAAACATTTTATATTTATTAGTTGTGATTATGGTATCTAAAATTTGTATCAGTTACTTATTGCTGAATTGGGCAGATTAGCATATTATACTTTTAAAAAGAAACCTGATTTTGTAAATTAAGGTCAACAGAAGATCAATCTTGTCTTGGGTTACTGGATGGGTTAATATGTATATTAAGAAGTTAATCTCTGTTACATCCATAAGTCTGTGCTCCAATTTGATTTGGAAAATCAAGATTCTTTAATGTAAATTATCATAGGTGTTGATGAAAATTGCTGATATTAATAGAACATGCAAGACACTTTTCATAAAAACAAAAATGGGCTTCAGTAGCTCCTTATTAATAAGATTTTGAGCAGAAGGCATTCAAGAAGGATGTCCATTGTACCATGTACTGTACTGAGTGTTTCATTGCTCAGATATCAATGTTTCTGACATTTAGCAGTGTTGAACTCCTAAAGAGGGAAGTTGACCTTCCTCATGCAACTGTGATTAAGACTTTTTTTTCACAAACAATGCTGAAGATCTTTTTTTATATTCTCATACTTTTTCATAGTAAAACATTTGGGTGTAAAATGGGATTAGGAAGCTTGATAGTGTAGGAAATTAGCACCCACCCCTCTCCTAGAAAAATGAAATATTTTGGGATATAGTAAACAGGCAGAATATTTCTCCTAAAAAGAGAAGTAGAAACTCAGAGAGGAAGAAACTCAGCCCCCCCCCCCACCTTTGTCAATAGGCCATTAAGGCCTGAGCCACTCTATTCTACATAACAACAGATAGAATTAGCCCTCAACCTATCTCACCACATGGCATCTGGGAAGATTACATCAGCCAGCATTCAAACAAACCTGGGACATAGACAAAGCCTACAAAGTTAGCTGAGACCCCCGCCCCCTGGGAGTCTGACAGCCAATGGGATACATTTCTTATACAGGAACAGGAAACACTAAGGTGGGCCCAACAGAGGGTATAAAACTCAGGCATTCTCAGCATCTCGCCCTTTCCTCTCCCCTTCACCTAGCCATGTGGTCCTATTCACCATTAAACTTTCTTTCCAAGCAACTTCCATAATTCCAGTGTTTTTTTTCCCATTTGGTACTGAACCCAGAAGGATATTTTTTCCAACAAAAGGAAGGAATAAATTCAAAATATTCTCATTTTGGTTTTTTTTTTTAACAAAACAGTTTGTCCAAAGGTGTGGAAAAAAATCACTTGCACGGAAAACCAAAAATTGGAGTAGATCCAATAATTTTTTTTTAAAAAAAATTGATAAGCTACAAAGAGTCACTGAACTCTGCACCTAGAATGAAGCCTGCCAGCTAAAAGTTGTCACTTCTTATATACAGCAAAGTAGAGAGATATTTGCTAAAGACAAAGCAACTGTTTTACCACAGATAAAGAAAACAGATAATGTAATTTCAAAGTTTCACCATTTCCTGGGGAAATAGCGAGCTATTTGCTTTGAAATGCTGGATTGTTTGCTTTGAAATGCAGGTATGTGCTTGGTTATGAATCTGGTTTAACAATTTGACCCGCTGCCTTACTTGTAGGGGGGAGATAATAATCATAGTGATTATAAATGTCCTTGAGAAAGATATAGTTTTCAAAGAATGATTTACTGCAAAGGGAGAAAAGGTCACACTTGAAGGTTACAATGCATTGACAGTTATACCAGAAGAGATCAAAGTAACATTCACATTCAGCGTGCTGTTAGCATAAGAAATCTGCTATAACCAAAGAAAATCTACATAAAAAGGAGATAAAGAAATTTTAGTCTCTAAAGCATGTGAACAGATGCCTGGCCATTTGGGTTTATGAATAAAATGCTACCAATAGATATTCCATCTATACAAAAATTCTGGTAATGATTTTAAGGGTAGATATTTAAATTTCTAATGGGCATTTCCTTTAATTCTGGCAAAAAGGTATGTTTGTTAAGCTAAAATTAGATTTATTCTGGAGATTATTTCTTTTGAATGCTGGGTTTCAGATCTGGGTATGCTATTATTGAACCTATTTTATGAAGATAAAATCATTTGATAATTTTTTTCTTTCATACCTGCCAAGATGTAATAATTCTGGCATCCATTTGCTAAAAGCAGTGTTCAATAAGAAGAAAAGTAATAGATTAGCTGTTACAGTGTCTTATTTTTTAATTTGGGAAAGTTAATGCCATTAGAAAATGTAAATCTGTACCTTGAAAGACTTTTTTAGAAGCTGGTATTGGTTAACAAAATGAATCTCTGGAGTGGCTGCTTTTGTATAAATGACATTGGTTTAAATTGATCAATCATATCTTAGAATAAACAAGAGACATGTTGAATATAATATCAGTGCCCCCAAGTGGACAAGCAGGAAAACTGTTAAATGACTCCCAATTAATATATAAACTGATAGTATGAGATTTACTTTGTTAATTTTTGAATGCTCCAAGAGATTTGTAATGATTATCTTAAGGTTAATGTGCATTAGTTTAATTATACTATATTGTTTAGTTATCTGTAAACAATTCTAATGTGAATATACTTATTTCAAATGTAGCAAGATAATTTGAATTTATATATTTTACTTTGTTTTAGAGTTGAAGTAATACATTTCATAGCAGGAATCAATATTGTATATGACAGTTTTAAAAGTTCATATTTTCTTCTAGAATATTTATATATTATTTTTCAGCCCAATTGTATAATTCTGCCTTGTTATGAGCTCATGACTGTTATGAGAAATCAGATTAAAAAAGAGCTTAATAAGAAACATAGATAGCAATAGCCCAAGGTGCTTTTCAAAAGGGCAACTGGACTTTCTTGTTTTTTTTTCCTTGAAAATATTTTGCTTCTCATGTATAAAGCTGCTTCAGTTCTGATTTAATGGTGGGTTTCCCCACTAGTCTTTTCCATAAGGCTTTGCCTTATGGAAAAGCACCATCGGGACAACCATGACTTAGATGATTGAGACTCTCAATAGACACCCCAAAAGTGTTTTTTTCAAGAGGCAACTGGACTTTCTTTTTTCTCTTTGAAGACATTTTGCTTTTCATCCAAGAAGCTTCTTCAGCTCTGACTGGATGGGAGGAATGGAGCGATTTATACAGCTGGTCATTTGCATTATTTTAGAGTTGTTGAGGCTACTTGGAGGTTTATTCGTGCCCTCAGAATTACCTGAGTAGTGCAAATGGGTTTGGAGCCTTCTTGGAATTGTTGAAAGGACTGTTTTGTAGACTGGAGATAGATGATGTGGGATCCCTCCCGTTCTGTAAAGAGAGGGCTGACATGGATGGCCTCTTTGTCCCCTCTTTCAAAACAGTGGTCTCTCTGTCCAGAATGTGGACATTGTTATCTTCAAAAGAGTGGCCTTTGTCTTTTAAGTGCAGATGGACTGCTGAATCATGTCCTGATGCATTTGTTCTCCTATGTTGTGCTATGTATTTATGAAGTGATTGTTTTGTTTCCCCAATGTACAGATCTGCACATGGCTCATGTACTGCGTATACCATGTTGCTCAGTTTGTGTCTGGGTGTTTTATCCTTGGGGTGAACAAGCTTCTGCCTTAGTGTATTCATGGATTTAAAGTGTGCACATATGCTGTGTTGGATGAAGATCATCCAACACAGTTGGTGTATGCCAGTGAGCAAAGATTCATTTGTGCATGCACAGGATCTAGGCAGGGGTGGGCTTCAAAAAATTTAGCAACCGGTTCTCTACCTGGTTGCTGGGTGGGTGTGACCATGGTGGGTGTGGCCTAATTGGCCACCTGCACCATGGTGGGCGGGCATTTTTGCCTTCCCCGGGCTCCATAAGCTTTCTTTGAGCCTCCAGGAGGGCAAAAATGGCCTCCCTGGGCTCTGGAGGCTGGAAATGGGCCTGTTTCCAACTTTTTGGAGCCTCCAGGAGACTTGTTTTCCCCCACTCCAGGCTCTGGAGGCTTTCCTCGAGCCTCTGGAAGGCCTGTTTCCCCCCTCTCTGGGCTCCTGAGGCTCTCTGGAGACTGGAAATGGGCCTGTTTCTGGACTTCTGGAGCCTCTGGGAGGCCCGTTTTTCACCCTCCCCAAGCCTCCATCCAAGCTATGCACTTACCTGGGATCCAAAACGGGCCTCATGGAGCCTCCTAGGGTGGGCAGGGTTAGCCAGTCGTTGCAACTACCGATTTGGCAAACTAGATGTAAAATTAACATCCGGTTCACTCAACCAGGTAAGAACTGGTAGCAGCCCAGTTGAAATCATCCATTTCTGGTCTGTGGAAGACAGCTTTTCTTCTGAAATCTGTCTCTGTTGCCAGAAAGGTTGGGGACTGCTCTGTAACTGTTCCAAGCTCTTCTGGAAAATAATCTTTCAGTTATTCTGTACAGTAATTGCTAAAGATATAGCAAAGGTACACAGTCCATGGCTTTTACCATCATAAAAATGTTACTCCATGGTGGCAAAAAAATTTGCACCTTTTCCCTGGCTATAGCTATCTAAATTTGGATTTTTATTATCAGACTAAGAATTATCTAGGTCCAGGAATGTCTTGTATAGATGGAAGAAAAGACTCACATGAACTGACTTAGGCTGGGGAAAGTTTATAATACTAGTTAAAATGGGCAGCAGCAAAACAGACAGAACCCTATACTCTGTTCATGATCCAGCCTTTCACAAAATAGGGAACAGAATAAAGATGCTACTGGAGTAAAGAAAGCCCTTGATATATTAGCAGTTAGCACAAGTGTTGAATATAATGTTCACATGTTGTTAAAACCAATGATGCAAATTGCTCTGTTCAGTAGTCTTCGAAATTTACTTCAGAAAAAGGTTATTTTTTTCAAATCAAATAAATAAATACTTCATTGAAGAGCAGTTCCTTTAAGTAAAATAATTTGGAAATCAACAGTAAATTACTCTTTGGATTTGCTGGTTGCCTTTTTTTTAAATGAAATTTTGTGTGTTGGATTAGCTTCTGTGTTCTTTAAAATATTTATTTCAGATAGACTTGTATATTTATGAAAGAAAAGATATATAACAATACACACTGCATTTCTCAATAAGATAGACTAAGCAAAATATTTTAATATAATTATACTTAATATTTCATAACATCAGTTGTGTTAAAAATGAACCATCTGATCCTCTACTATATGAAAAATCTAATTAATTGATGGCAACAGAAAGAGCTTCAGGTATTTTCAAAAGAAAGGAAGTGAAATGGTTACTGGCTCTCAATAATGTTGGCAAAAAGATAACAGATAACAAAGAAAAAGTTATGTTACTGAGTCCTATTTTGTCTGTGTTCTGCAACAAGAGATTATGTGGCATTCTGAAGAATAGCAGGGTCAGGATTAATAAACTAATAAAAGCATGTTGGGGAAAGGCTACTTACAAGTTTACATCTTCAGGACTATATGCACTGTATTGAGGGTACATGAAAAACTTCATGATAGCTTGGCTGAACCATTTTATATTATTTTTGAGAACTTAAGAGAATTGGCAAACTGCCCAATGGTTGAAAGAAAACAAATGTCACCTGACTTGGCATGACAAGTGGATGTACACTGGCTTGAAAAATTGTAAGAGCACTCTTCATTTATCTGCAGCAATATACCAAGTGGAGTATTACAAGGTGTAGTTCTGGATGTTGTACTAAAACATTTTATTAGTAAGTGGGATGAACAAGTAGACACAATGTTTATAATATTTGATAATGATACAAAACTGGTTGGAATAGCTAATATCTGAGAAGACAGAAAAGGTCTGAATATAACAGTATAGTATGCAATAAAACAGATACATTCAGAGTTCTTCATTTAAGAAACAATGCATAGAAATAAGATAGGGAGGATACATGATTTTGCAAAAGATCTTGGAATAATAGCTTATTCAGTGATGGGATTCAAAATTTTTTACTACCAGTTCTGTGGGTGTACTTTGGTAGACATGGCATGGCTTGGTGGGCGTGGCAGGGGAAGGATACTGTAAAATCTCCATTCTTACCCCACTCCAGGGGAAGGAAGGTTCCTTCCTTCCTGCAAAATCCCCATTCCCTCCCTACCGCACTAACCTGCTTTCCAGCTCCGTTCTCCTGTGCAGGGCAACAAAAGAAGACCCAGCCGATCAGATGGGGGTGGGACCAGTCAGAGGTGGTATTTGCCAATTCTCTAAACTACTCAAAATATCCGCTACCGATTCTCCAGAACTGGTCAGAACCTGCTGAATACCATCTCTGAATTTATTGCAAATTGAATACCCGTCATTAGTGTGATGTGGCTGCCAAAAATGCACATACAGGTTTACGCTGACTCAATAGAAGTATTTCCAAAGTAATAATTCCACTTGATTCTGCATTGGTCAAACCCACCTTTCAATGCGATGTTCGGTTTTGGTTATCATATTTTAAGAAAATTCTAAAGAGATGTGACCAATCTTTCCTTGGTTTGGTCTGCAGACTATTATTTTGAGGTAGATGGAAAAATACTACAATAGGTAAAATGATAACATACTAATGAACTGACCAAGATTATAGTGAGGTCTGTTTCATGCTATGTTTCCAGTAGTAGAAGATGACATTGTTTTAGCAGTTTTCTGCTAGCTTTGATGGCACAATTTAATGTTTGATGCTATTTTATTGAATCAAGTGTACCATCTGTCTAGCCTCATGGTGTCTTTAAGATCTCAGGTGGAAATATTAACCAAGCTCAGGTCCCTGAGGTTTGTTGCAAATCTGTATGCTCTGTTAATAGCAAAAGTATAGTTTATACAAGGCATATGTGATGTAATATCACATATCATCAGGAAAATATGTACACCAACGTTAGCTTAATCAATATCATGTAATATTACTGCAATAATGGTTATATAGTTTTCTCCCCTTTCATTTGTGATCTCATTCATTTTTCATTGAGCAGTGTTCATTTTGTTTCTGCCAATAACCTTGTGAGAAAGAGCTGGACTGAGGAAATGAAGGCTGGCCTGAAGTCCCAGAACAAGTCTTATAAGGTCAAATAGGGACTTTGAACCTGGATCTCCAAACTATCAAACTATCTCCTTAATCTTTCTACACTGAAAACTATCCTCAATAGGTTCATGACATTGCCGTCAATATAAGTTTCCAGAAGTAACCTAATACTTTCAGCAGTATTTTAGATAGTTAAATCAGTATAATGCTTATTATATTCTATAACTATATCTTATTTATAATGGTTTAAAAGCACAGTTTTAATAACTTAATACATGTTTTTGCATTCAGTGAAATATTGTTATCTCAAAATTAATGCTTTCTATTCACCCAGACTTTGCTATGAAGATAAGTGCTTTTATGCTGCAAGTATTAGGGATCTGTTGCAACTAAATCCATTTGTATTTATTGAGACTTTCAACAGAAATCCCATATTTATGATGAAATGTAAGATCTCTTTGATCATACATTATAGCTTTGTGATAGGCCAGGGAGTCTTTTTGAATATCTGTTTATTTTTGGTGGTAGGGTAGCATATTTGGATTTGATGTCTTTTTTTTTTCTAATATTATTCTACCATGGCTCATAAGAACTGTTTGTCCTTGTTCAAGAGTTTGTTTATATCTAACTCTATGAAAATTAATAGTTTGGAAGTAGAGAAAAATGATTATTGATTACATGCCATAGTCATTGTCAACTTTTAGCAATCATATAAATTGATTTTCTCTACTGAATTACTCCAATCTACTGAATTAGGTTTTTAGGGCTCTCTGCTCTCTGAAAACAACAAACAACTTTGTTGTTTTCTTGTAGACATTTCATTACCCAAACTAGTTAATATCAGTCCTATAAAAAACAAAAAAATAAATAAAAAACAACCAAACTCAGAGAACACCAAGGACCCCTCATATTAACCCTGAGCTTCAAATATTCTCCTTTATTCAGAGATGGGCTGCTGCAGGTTTGGACATTAAAATATAACATTAACATTTTGTTTCTTTTTTGCAGGCATAAAGCCAAAACACCTGTGACCTTAGTACTTGGAATATTCATCATCTTGGATAATTATTTTGAAATTCTGCTATAGGATAAATGCCTTGAGAAGCACAAGATGATTATGAATAGCACTGAAACCTTGGAATCTTTGTATTGACTGAGGAATTATAATGTTTACTTTGTAAACAAAAATTATTTTGTAGTGGTCAAAACATTTGAAAATGCGGCCATGGACTGGCTCCTGGCGATGGATTATGCTCATCCTTTTTGCTTGGGGAACATTGCTCTTTTACATAGGTGGACACTTAGTACGAGACAGTGAGCATCCGGACCACTCTAGCCGTGAACTGTCAAAAATACTAGCAAAACTTGAACGATTGAAACAGCAAAATGAAGACTTAAGACGAATGGCAGAGTCTCTCAGGTAGGCTTTTTAGATCTTCCTCAGAACATGAGTACTCTGGAATTTTATTGTCCATATAAAAACGTAAGAACAAAGCTGAATTCATTATTAAACAATTTTCTGACAGATCCTGCAATTATGCATTTAAAGCAGTATTTCTCAACCTGGGCAGCTTGAAGATGGATGGACTTCAACTCCCAGAATTCTCCAGCCAGCAAAGCTGGCGAGGGAATTCTGGGAGTTGAAGTCCACCTATCTTCAAGCTGCCCAGTTGAGAAACACTGAGTTAGAGCTATGCAAATATACTGTAATATTTTTCCTGATATATATTGTTTTATTTCAATGATAGAAGCTATGGATAGTTTAATGTTGATTTTTTTCTACATTTGGAAAAATTAGCAATGATCTA
The DNA here is from genome assembly GCA_015471245.1 of Laticauda colubrina. NCBI lineage: Eukaryota > Metazoa > Chordata > Lepidosauria > Squamata > Elapidae > Laticauda > Laticauda colubrina. Next base: position 53,993,369 of record BLBF01000005.1, on the reverse strand, counting down.
ACTGAAGAGCTAACTGATTATTTAAAAATATATTAATTTTAGGCTACAACAACATCATGCTCTCATTTTTAGCAGCTATGCTCTATTTACAATTGTGACACTCTTCCACTTTTCCCCAAAGAAGAACTACTTGTAATGAAATAAGTTGAAACAGACATAAATAAATGGCATCTACCATTCTTTAGTCCATAGAGAAAATATTTTGCATTGATTTTTTTCCTTTTCTTTCATTTGCATTTTTAATCTTTTCAAAAATTTCTTTTTTAAGATTAAATATTTTGTTTCAAAAAATAGAGATACCAAATAAATAGCTCATATTCTCCTGGTTTCTAGTCACCATAACAAACTGATTTTCATTTCCATATATAGATATTATCTTCCTGCATTTTTCCTTACTGTTTTTGTTTATTCAGCTTGAGACATAATGTGTATCTAGTAACTAAAAAGTGGATTTATGATTGAGATAAAACTTGAACGTTAGATATTTCCAAGCAGAAGCATTTAATAGATGTATTTCTTTATTATAATTAACAAATTTAAGCCTTACACTGAGATAGAATTTTCAATTAGAAATCTAGTCAGTTACACTTATAAACATCTAATTTACATAATATATTAAATAAATCTATCTGTGCCTTTCCATGACATTATCAAATATCGTTTGTGGAAAACTGCTTCTTTCTAATTTTGATGCTTTAAGATTGTTGGAATATTTCTGTATTTTTCAGTGAAGAGTTATTAATTTAATGAAGATATTTGTATGTAAACTTTGTATAGTTTGAGTAATTTACTGTATTTCTGATGCTGGGTTTTTTAGAAGAGTGAATTATGTACATATGTAAAATTTTCTGGAAGGTTCATAAGGAAAGTCTCCAAATTCACTTTTGTGAGTACTTTTGTAATTCTGTGGAGTTACCATATTTCCCCCAAAATAAGACCCTGTCTTATGTATTTTTTTGCCACCAAAAAAGGCACCAGGTCTTATTTTGGGGGGATGTCATCCACTGACTAACCTCACTTGCATGCTTCGCACCCGGCCTCCTTTTTGCTGACAGAGGCCTTCAGGAATTTCTTCTGAGGCTGGCAAGGCTTTCCTGAAGACCTCTACAGCCGATAACAGAGCTCTGGAGCTTTGTTGTCAGCTAAAGAGGCCTTCAGGAAAGCCTTGCTAGCCTTGCTGGCTGTAAAAGAAATGGCCCAGCAAGGCAGGTGTCGGGGTGTGCAAGGCCTGGCTCTAAATGTCCAAAGGTTAGTAGTAGGGCGGCTCCACCACCCCCATCCCCACCCTAGCTTAATTTTTACCCATGAACCCTGGAGTGGGCAGGATCTTAATTAGGGCTTAATTTGGCTTATATTGGGTGCACGTGTAAGAATCAAGCTAGGACTTACTTTCAGGGTAGATCTTATTTTCAGAAAACGGGGTAGTTTTGTTATTTAATATCTGGTGGGACATTCATATAGTATTTTGGATACCCAATTTGATATTGCCTGTCTAGGCATAGCTAGAGAAGCTGTAGGAGTCCTATACAGGTCTTAGAAGTCTGGGTAAGAGGAAATAGGCTAAATGTGAACACAAGCAGTATATATTACAGTTTGCTCCTTGTAATTCTCCCATGAGCTGTTCAGAGCATCCAGTAGTGGGAGGTGCTTCAGTCTCTGCATGTCTAGACTGGGCTTAATTTGTGGAACGCTCCTCCTCCTCCACGGGACTCCTCCCCAGCGTTCCCCAGTTTTGGCTCAGCCTCGTGGACAGGCAGTGCTTTTTGTTCTTCCTTAGCCAAAACAGGAGTATGACTCAGCAGGTTTGGATATAGTCCAGTTCGTTCTTTCAGGCTTTTAGCCTCCACATCAATTTACAATCTCCTGACATTAGCCCTCTCCATCTGGTTATCGGTGATCATTTTTGGGCAGCGCTGTTTCGCACCTGAAGCAGCAGGCGGCTTCGGCATTGCTCTGAGCCCCCCCATCTGATTGTTCTACCCCCTGCCATTGTGATTCCTCATTGCCTTTTTCTATCTCGGCAATAGCAGCGTGAGCATTTTCGCTCTCATCCGAGTCGTATCGTTGAGTTTTCCCCTCAGAACACCATCTTGGTGTAGAAAGCAGAAAGAATTCTTTCCACCCCTCCCCATGCCGTTACTTTTAGCCACAAGGAGAAGCTCTTGGAGGCATTTCTCCACGCGGCGGGAGTTTGTTGCTGGGAAGTGCGCGCACGCCAAAAATAATGGTGATTGTTTTTGCCTTTACTTAAAAAAAACAAAACAAAACAAAAACTGTGTGGCCGCGCTATTTGTAACTCGAGCTCTGTGAGGTAGTTTTTCCTTCCTGATCAGAGGCTTTTCCCTTTTGATAAGCTCAGGAATTATTAAACCTCATTTTCTTATTAGATTCGAGGCCATCCATGGATTATTGTTGGCTTAACCCTCACAGCCTTGCCCAGCGGCACAACAGTGAGCACCCAGGCCCGTGTCCGCCTATGCAGGGAAGCTGTTGAAAGCCTCTCTTTATTATCTTGGCCTTTCAGGCGTTCTTAATTTGGCTGTTTGGATATTCACTCTATCAAGCTGTTGCTCTATTAATTTTATTTCTATCTATCTATCTATCTATCTATCTATCTATCTATCTATCTATCTATCT
>BLBF01000005.1:53974412-53990722 GCA_015471245.1 Laticauda colubrina | reverse complement strand
TCTATCTATCTATCTATCTATCTATCTATCTATCTATCTATCTATCTTTGGTTTTTCGGGTTTTCTCCCACATAAAATTGGAAGTATCTAGGCGACGTTTCGATGAAGTCTCATTCATCATCTTCAGGCTTGTTTCTTCGGCTCTGTGCTTCTCAGTGTGACCACAGAGTCATATATATATGACTTTCTTTACTCTAATAATAATAATAAAAAAATATTCAGTATTAATATATTAATAAGGGAAGATATTATTACTGTGATACGACTCATCTTATATATATATAATATATCTTAATTAAAAAACAAACAAAAAACAAAAAACAAAACAAGGGGATAAGATATTATCAGGGCAACCGGTTCCTTTTTGGATCAGGTTCCTGGGCGTACCAACCGCCTCAACAGTATCGCTTTGAATAATGAGCATACTGCATCTCTTACAATTCAAAATGGCAGGCGGTAGTAGCTCTCAACCCTCAACATCAAGGGTCAAAGCTAAATCTCAGCACAAATCCAAGCAGACAAAAGCTTCAGAAAAGGATGCCAACAGGTGCCATAAGGCATTAGACAAACAAATAGAGAGGTGTGCAAGGGAGGCACACAGGACCTCACAGGACCTTCTGTCCTCTAGTCCAGTACCGTCTGCCTCTTCCCATCCTCCTCCTCCCCTAGATCTCTCCCTCTCATTCAGATATAGCTTGGTTTTCCAGAGTCAACAGGCCCAGTTACCTGGAACACAGACCACGCAAAGGGCTCCTGAAGCTACATTCACTCTGACGGCTGCTGGTCTTCGATAGGACGACATTCTCCCAGAGTAAGTTCCAGAGAAAATGAAGGCATGGATGGAGCTGGCAATCTGCCAGGAAATTGCAGCAGGTCTTCAGCACGCAGTCCTGACCAAGGAACACCATTGACTATGATTCTCAATCTCTAAGGTCGTTGACCAAATCGGAGCAACACTATACCCAGGTACAGTTTATGGGGGACATGCCCCTCCAGGGGCTGCAGGAGGAGGAGGACGAGGTGGAGGCAGAGGAAGTGGATCATATTGATCAAATGGAACACATTGGCTCAGGATCAAAACATGACAGTGACCCGGTCCTATCAGGATCAGAGCCCCCCAGAAAGTGGGATGTTTGAGGATGAGGGCCTTATTCCTGATCAATCGGTTTTTTCAGGCTTATTCCGCCCACAACTATTCAGATCACTTTTGTTTAAGGCAAAAAACATTGCACGCCTGAACAAGTCGGCCCCTTCTACCACTCCAACTCCTTCAGAAGTAGAACCAGAAGATTTAATTTTCAACCAACCAGTATTCAAGGCAGATGTGATTCTAGTTCCTCACATGTTTTCAGACCTGGTACAGAAACAGTGGGTGTCTGCAGCAGTGTACCCTGCCCCCACGGAATATGACAGGAAATTGTTTAACTTAGCCCCTGATTTCTCAAAATTGTTGAATACTCCTGAGGGAGATGAACATTCCCAGTGGAGCGCCGGAGACATTAAAGCCGGAGGAGAAACAAACCGAGATTGCCCTATGCAGGGCCCATCAATCTGACGCGTGGGCCATCAGAGCAGCCATGGCCGCTTCCTTCTTTACCCGTGCTTCTCTCAGGTGGCTCCGTCTCTTACAAGCGCATGTCCCTAATTCCAACATTAGAGCGCACCAAGATATTGCAAAACTTATAGCAGCCGATGAATTCTCAGCTGACGCAACTTATCATGCGGTCAAGTTTTCAGCCAGGCCCATTACTTCACATTTCACAGCGCGATGCTTACTATGGTTAAAACACTGGCAAGCGGACTTTAAGTACAAATGCAAGCTGGCTTCATCCCCAATTGCGGAAGACAGACTGTTTGACCCTGCCCTTGTTCCGCTACTAATTGAAATCCGAAACAAAAAGAAAATTCTTCCTTCCCTTTTTCATATGTCAGATTCTAGAAACCCTCTGTCCTTTTGGAGGGGATCCTTTCAGCCTTTTTACCAGCAATCCTTTTCACCCAGATACCAGAGACCCCCATCATTCAGACCAGGGCAGCAACCAGACAGGTCCAACTTCGGGGATAAGAGCAGAAGGGGTGGTCAAACCCAAGATATACTTTCGGGGAGCAGGAACCAGGTCCTTTCAGAGTCCAAGATAACTCCCTGGACCCGACTCCCATTGGCAGACACCTTAAATTATTCGTGGACCAATGGGACTCCTCAGCCTCTTGGATCAGAGACATGATCAGATTTGGCCTTGCAGTGGAGTATCAGTCCACTCCCCCCGATTCTTTCATGTCATGCCCTCTTTCCAGAGACCCGGTTAAACGTAATCTCATGGAAACAGCTATTCAACACCTACTGGACATACGAGCCATCCAGCCAGTAGCCACCAACCGAGGGCGAGATTTCTATTCGCATCTTTTTGTTCCCAAAAGTTCGGGGGGAGGGGTGGAGAGCAATATTGGATCTGAAACGTCTCAACCGTTTCTTAGTATATCGCAAGTTTAAAATGCACACCCTGCAATCTATCTTACTTGGCATCAGAAAAGGTGATGTCCTCACGTCCATAGACCTGACGGAGGCGTACCTACATATTGCTATTCGGTCTTCCCTTTATAAATTTCTGAGATTCTGTTATAATAACCACCATTTTGAATATGTGGCCCTTCCATTCGGACTAGCTTCTGCCCCCAGGAACTTCACGAAGGTTCTCATAGTGCTAGCTGCTTATCTCCGTGATATCCCCGAATGACTATAGTGTTATCTTGATGACATCTTTATTTTGTCATCTTCCGCTCATCAAGCAGTCAAAGATACTCAGAACACATTATAATCCCTACAACAACACGGGTTCTCAATAAATTGGAAAAAGAGTCATTTAACACCATCGACTCGGTTAACCCATCTGGGGGCAGTCATAGATACAGTGGAAGACAAAGTTTACTTGTCACCAGATAAACTAAATAGCATTCAGCAATTAATCAAGGAGATCAGGGGCTTTAAGAGGATGTCCCTAGCGGAGCTATCAAAATTGTTAGGCAAGATGATCTCATGTATCTCTATCATCCCTTGGGCCCAGCTCCACACTAGATTCCTCCAGTGGTTCCTGCTCCCGTACCAGCACTCCGGCTGAAGCAATTCCAAATACAAGATCAAGGTACCTTCAAAGGTCCTCATATCTCTCCTCTGGTGGACCAGACCTGTCATCAACAGTGGCTGTTTCTTCATAGAGCCACACAGACTTACCATCAACACTGATGCCAGCCTCTTCAGATGGGCAGCACACGTTCAATCGCTCACAACCCAAGGCCACAGAACAGTCGTGCAGCATAAACTAGCTGGAGCTTCGAGCAGTGCACCTGGCTCTCCGCAGCTTCCTTACCCAGGTACGCGATCAGCACATACTAATATTGTCCGACAAAGTAACAGCCAAAGCTCACATAAACAAACAGGGGCACACAGTCGAAACATCTCATGCAGGAAGTGGAGCGGTTGTGTCGTTGGGTGGAGACCAACCTACTTTCCATCAGAGCAGAGCACATTTCAGGACTGTCAAATACACAGGCAGATTGGCTGAGCAGGGCCACTATCGATCAATCGGAGTGGTGCCTCCATCCGACCCTGTTTCAAGAGTCAGTCAGGACATTTGGACAGCCAGTGGTGGACCTGTTCGCTTCCCCCCTCAATGTTCAGCTCCCGAGATTTTTTTTCCAGGTACCCCTCGCAGGAGCGGAGAACTTCAATTCGCTCCGCTGTTGTTGGCCCCCGGGACTTCTGTTTGCGTTCCCGCCACTTCCAGTGGTTCCCCAGGTCATCAAGAAATTGCTAGACGAACTACTTTTAGTAGCTCCTTATTGGCCCAGATGGCTGTGGTTTGCAGACCTCCGCAGTCTATCCATATCAACACCATTGAGAATTCCGCCAACCAGGGTCTTGCTAACCCAGGGACCCTTCAACATCCGGACCCTCAATGGTTGCACCTGACCATCTGGAGGTTGAGAGGAGTTGTCTGAAGAGCGAAAAGTTTTCCAACAGAGTTATTGCCACTATCCAAGCCACCAGACATCCCTCAACAACTCGTATTTACAATGTCATATGGTCCAATTTCTGCAAATGATGTACCGAGTCTCGATTTGATCCCATCTCTCCATCTGTGGCTCAAATCCTAGAGTTTTTGCAAGAGGGACTTGACAAAGGATTATCACCTAATACGTTGAAAAGACAGGTGGCAGCCTTGGCGTCAGTTCTCACTTGTGAAAGCATACTATCTCTTTCCCATCATCCACGCATACGAAGTTTCCTGTGATGTGCCACGCCCTCCGGTACACCGTTATCCCACCTGGAGCCTTAACAAGGTCCTCATCACACTCACTAAGGGCCCTTTCGAACCATCAAGTCTCCAATTTCTAACATATAAGGTAGTTTTCCTTATAGTGATCACTTCTGCTCGTTGTATTTCGGAGATTGCAGCTTTGTCTGTCAGGCAAGATCTTTTGTGTTTTCCATTCTGACCGGGTGGTTCTTCATCCTGATCCTACATTTATACCCAAAATTAACTCGGTTTTTCATAGGGCACAAGAGCTGATACTTCCTAATTTTTGTCCTAGACCATCCCAAGGATTGGAACTACAATGGCATAAGCTTGATGTAAGATGAGCGTTGCGAATATATATCAACCGCACAGCGGCTTTCAGAAAAACGGAAGCCTTATTTGTGTCTTTTCAGCCCAACACTCAGGGATGCAAGGTATCACCTTCTACAGTAAGCCATTGGCTATGGGCTGCAATAGCGAAAACATCAGTCTCAATTCCTGCAGGTGCCCAGGGGCATAACAGCTCATTCAACAAGGAGTGCCGCAACATTGGCAGCGTGAGCCACACAGGCCCCAATAACTGAAATTTGTTGAGCTTCAACCTGGGCCTCTCCATCGCCATTCATTAGGCATTATAAAATAGATGTGTTTGCATCCACTGAGGCCTCCTTTGGCAGAAGAGTTCTGCAACAGGTCCACAGGGACCAGGAGGAGATTCCAGGCCAGACGGAGTCTCTCCTGTAGGACAGGCCAAGCTTTGGTATGTCCCACTACTGGATGCTCTGAACAGCTCATGGGAGAAAGGGCGTTGGTACTTACCTGACACGCCCATTCTCTTTGAGCTGTGAAGAGCATCCATCCCCACCTCTTTTTTCCATCTGGTGGGGTCCTGGTTCGGCCAATGAATTGTTAGGACATTGAGGACGAGGGCAGTTATTTCTCTCGTCTTCGCCAAAACTGGGGAACGCTGGGGAGGAGTCCCGAGGAGGAGGAGTGTTCCACAAATTAAGCCCAGCCTAGACATGCAGAGACTGAAGCACCTCCCACTACTGGATGCTCTTCACAGCTCAAAGAGAACGGGCGTGTCAGGTAAGTACCAATGCCCTTTTTCTGGTAGCTGCAGAGTTACCTGTAGAGGATATATTGCTCTTGAAGGAGATTTGAATTTTGGGGGGTTGTTAAATAAGCAGGTGAAAGATGGCCTTTGCCCACATCCATTCTCCCATTCTGGAATGGGATGACCTGACTACGATTCACATCTTTAACAGTACTCCGTAATGTTGTGGATTAGCTTTATTGTCTTTAAAGACAACAGGAAATTGTATTGGAGTCAAAAACATAATAGCTCACCTGTTAATTGGCATCAGTACAATGAGCATTATACCTATATTATATCTAATTGCTAGGATCTGCATTGATTGCTAATGTTTCCAGGTATAAGTCAAACTGCTAGTGGAAAACTCTATATGGCTTGGCATATAAGTTCTTATAGAACTATTTATTCCATTTGGATTCAACCTAATACACCAAGAGAAGTTGCTTGAGTCATTTCACTTATGTGAGGGTAGGAAAGATAAAACAAGAAGGTTTTGCTTTTCCATCATGGCACCTTCATATGGAATAGACTACAAATTACCCTGGCTCTCTTGCTGATGGACTTTCAGAACATTTTCAGGAGTAGCCTTGAGGAATGATTGCGATTCATGCTACTTGGATTTATTATTATATAGCCACTGCCCCTGCCCTATGGAACATCTTGAAGTGAGGTTGGCTCCTACTCTGCTGGTTTTCCAGAAGAGTGTTGACATTTGGTTCTTTTTACTAGCATGGGAATCCAAGAGTGTGATGCAATCGTAGGTGGCTGGTGGCTTGAGGATGCTCTCTCCATCTTTTTAACTTTGTTTTATTTTATTTTATTCAGTTTTTCTTATAAAGCACGCATTTACTTCGATAGTGAGTTGGGCAATATATAAATTTGATTAATAAAATAAATGCATTAATAAATAAACATGGTATGGTATTCCAGCCTGCATTTTAAATCCTGCTACTGTATATTGGAATGTCCCTGAGGCCTCTTGGTCCTTTGGGTTATATCTCATGTAGTACGCCTAGACCCCTGCTTCTATGGATATGGTGCGTAGTGCTTATTTTGTGCTGCTATGATCAATGTCTCAGTACTATCTTTTGGTTCAGTCCTTTCCAGCCACTAGTAGGATCATCAGCCACTTCAGTAAACTGTTAGTGGTATATCCAATGCATGGACTGGTCTTGCCATGACATTTTCTCGATATATATGAGAGCCAGTTTGGTGTAGTGGTTAAGGCATCAGGCTAGAAGCTGGGAGATTGTGAGTTTCTAGTCCCATCTTAAGTTTGAAGTCAGTTGTGTGACCTTGAGCTAGTCACATTCTCTTGAGTACTAGAAAGAACGCACTTCAGAAATCTGGCCAAGAAAAGTACAGGGGCTTGTCCATGCGGTCTTTGAGAATTGGACATAATTGAATGGAATAAAATATGTACAATTTACCATAATTATATTATTAAGTATTGTGTTTTAAGCTTTTATTCTTCGTTTTCTTTTATTGTAATTTTAGTATGTTCTAATCTGCCATTAAATGTGGCCAAAAAATGCATATTTTTTTGGTAGTTGATTAAAATATATGTGAACTGTCAAACTGTCAATATATTGAGCACTGTAATTCTTCTAGAATGTTCCATTCCTGGGATGCAGGCAGCATGCAAAACCAAGCCTCTTCTTGTCGACAGAAAAATCTGTCTCCACTGAACTGCTCCATGGGCCCAAAAGGTTGGGGGCTGCAACTTAAAGGACATACTTTTAAATAGTTTTCTACTGAATATTGTTTTGTACAGTTTTTCCACTTACAAAAATAATAATGCACATATTTTTGTTTAGAAAATTGTATCAAAAATACAGAAAATTGTGATAATTTATTTATTTATTAAATTATTAAATTTATTTGCCACCTATCCTTCTGTGGGGCTATTCTAATTGGCTTACAACAGTAAAAACAGAAAAATGAAAATAAATATAACAGTAGCAAAGTCATGGAAGAATGGAATAAACAATGAAAAAGAAAATGAGAATGCAACAATATGAGAATAAAAGATGGAGGGGTGGGGAATCAGGTAGCAAAGGGGGGAATTGGTTTTTTTTAATCAGTACAGTAGGCACTTACATTGTGGTACTCCTTTAATCAGTATAGTAGGTACTCCATTGTGGTACTCGTCCCAGGTTGACAGGTCTTCAGACTATTACAGAAGGATAGGAGGATGGAGGCAGATCTCAACTTGGAGAGTAAGATCATTGAAAATTAACTGCATATTACTTTCTGGAGTTATTATTAAATTTCTGGGGGGTTGAGACAGAGAAGGGATGTCAAAATAAAGGTCCGGGGGGAGGGGAGATCTGACCTATGGGGTGCTTAGATCTGGCTCACAGGGCCGCCCTGGAAACAGCAAAGGACTGGCCCGCAATGCCTCTGCCAACAAAACGGAGCTCATAAGGGCCACACATAGCCCTCCCAAAGTTCTGTTTTCTCTGGCAGAGAGCTGCAGGAGGCCGTCCAAGTGGAAAACAGAGCTCACAAATGCTGCGTATCGTCCCCCCAAGCTCCGTTTTCATTGGCAGAGGGTTGCAGGAGGCTGCTGCAGCCAAAAATGGAGTTTGGGATGCGACCACATGCGTCCCCCAATATGAGTAAAGTCATGATAGCCATGCCCATTCTGCTCCCCCCCCCTGAGGTCAACACTACCCTGATGCGGCCCTCAATGAAATCAAATTTGACACCCCTGCCGTACTGCTTGTTGTTTTTATGTTGGGCTATACTAAAAATCTCAAAAAAAGTTTATCATGCTATTTCAACAACCTGTGTTATACTTATTCTATTCTGCCAGTTTGCCTCAGCTGACTATGAACCTGAATATGAAAGTAAATGGTGATAAATTGCTAAGCTTGTTCTACCAAACTAAAGATGCTGAGAATGAACTAAAGGAATATATTATATATCTTACCTGTTTGCATCCCATTGTGGTTGTTTACAGAGTGTTCTCATTTGATAAAATGGATCTCCTTTATTCCAGCCTGGCTGTTCCAAAGGTGCAAGGGATTGGGGGTTATTAAATTTGATTCTTTCATTTTAAATGAGTGAGAAGGACCATGCCCATTAAAATAGATGAGGTGCCATCCTGTTGTTTTTCTTGTCTGCTCAATCCTATTCTGTTAATTCCTTTTCAGTCAAGAATGATCATCTTCAATTCATTGTGAAATTAGTTTTAAAAGCCTGTATTCGTTGGCAGATGTCACATTATCAAGCCAATACTTACAAGAAAAAGAATCTGAAAATTATATCATATAACAATAGAATAGAATAGAATTTTTTATTGGCCAAGTGTGATTGGACACACAAGGAATTTATCTTGGTGCAAATGCTCTCAGTATATATAAAAGAAAAGATACATTCGTCAAGAGTCAAGAATCATAAGGTACAACACTTAATAATAGTCATAGGGTACAATAAGCAACCAAATCATACTTGGAAACAGTCAATATAAATCGTAAGGATACAATCAACAAATTTATAGTCATACAGTCACAAGTGGGAGGGGATGGGTGATAAGGAGTGATGAGAAGATTAAAAGTAATAGTAGTGCAGATTTGTAAATAGTTGAACAGTGTTGAGGGAATTATTTGTTTAGCAGAGTGATGGTTTTTGGGAAAAAAACCTGTTCTTGTGTCTAGTTCTGGTGTACAGTGCTCTATAGCGGGGGTCGCTAACCTTTTGGACCTGAGATACCACCAAACTCATAATTTTAGATCCCAGGGACCACTAATTAGTTCTGTGGGTGTGGCCTAATTTGTGGGTGTGGCTTGGTAGTCATGTGACTGGCTGGGCATGGCTTGTATGTAAATATTTATATAAATATTGCATTTTTTATTAAAAAAAAGAACAACTTTAACCCAAAATCAGGCAAATCAAGCAGGCAGATTGAGTTGCTCACAGAATCACAGATTCATTCAGAAATCTATCTGCCATTGGCTAGCTCAATCTGTCACATAACATTTGCTTGCAAGCAAATTCACAAAATTAACTCATAACACACCATGTGTGTAAATATTGAATTTTTTATAAAAAAAGAACAACTTTTACCCAAAATCAGGCAAAGCAGGCAGGCAGATTGAAATGCTCACAGAATCATTCAGTGATCTGTCTATCTGCCATCGGCTAGCTCAATCTGTCACATAAAATTTGCTTACAAGCAAACTCACAAAATTAACTGACAACACACCATGTGTATAAATATTGAATTTTTTATAAAAAAAGAACAACTTTTACCCAAAATCAGGCAAAGCAGGCAGGCAGATTGAGTTGCTCACAGAATCATTCAGTGATCTATCTATCTGCCATCAGCTAGCTCAGTCTTTCAAATTTGCTTGCTGTGAGTCTGCACTGAATTTGCTTGCAAACAAACCTTCAGTCCTAAGAGAAGTTTGGCTGTGCTTAAAAGCAGAGCTGAAGATCTAAAGACTAGCTAGAAAGCTAGAATTCCAACCATTTCCTGCTTCCTAGCTAATCTAAATCTCCCGACACAGCAGAACAGATGATGGTTGGAAAAAGGAAAAAACAATTTAGCAGGCAAGTTTACTGGGTAAGGAATGAGTGGGCGGGGAGGGTTCCCGCGGGCCATGTGGGCGGTGCAGCTTTGTGTTTCTGCACAGCCTGGGTTAATTGCTTTGTGGGGGTGTTCTAGGGGTGAGATTTCCCTGCGGCCCACCAAAATTTTCTCGCGGCCCATCAGTTGGTGACTGCTGCTCTATAGCATTGTTTTGAGGGAAGGAGTTGAAACAGTTTATGTCCGGGATGTGAAGGTGTGAAGAGATCAATCTTTTCTTTTATCCAGATGAAATTTTATTATTTTGGGATTCTACTTGTATTTGGTTAAGGGTTTCAGTTACTGAATGTGGTTTCCAGCTCCTAATTCATAGTATCTTGAAGGTTTTCTTTACTAAATTTTAAATAAGAACATTAAAGCCAAATATAACTCTTAAGTTCTAGTTTTCATGCTCAAACTTTTTTGTGTGGCTATTGATAAAAATAGGATCACCAACATGATCGCCAACGCCTGATGATGGATATAGCACAAGAAGAAGAAAAAGTTCTAGTTTATGAATATATGTAAATCAGAACTGAATTAATTGAAGCATTTGGGGCTACAGGGTTGATAGCACATAACCATCTACAGAAAGTTTGTCCAATAGAGAGGTTACTTGTGATATTTGTATATCTGGATAGTTGATGGAAAGTTGTTTTAAAATGTGGATGGATGACATTTTTTGTTTTGTACTAAATTATTCAAGATGTGGTATTCATCCTGCATACAATTATAAACAGAAGTGGCAGTAGTATGCTCTCCTCATATTTTATTAAAAATATTTATATTTAAATATTTATATATAAATATGAATATTTATATATTCATATTTTATTATCATGTTTGCTTAAAACAAGTTGAATAATTATTTCTCTTCTCTTGTCCATTTATAGTGGGAACAAAGTCTCTTGATGTAGTAATGGAAAAAAAACAACTTTATTTAGGCTGTGATATAATATTTACAAATTACTCACTCCTATGATAGTATAATTACCATATTGAAATTTATTATTGGACTACACATTTTAAAAATTGATTGGGTAATTTCCTAACAGCAATACTAATTCTCACAGCTTTTAACATACAGAACTATCAATAATGAAGTTGCATGTGTCCGTTTAATTCTTTCACACATTTTTACTTTTGCTGTAGGATACCAGATGGTTCTATTGATCAGGGCCCTGCTGCAGGAAGAGTGCATGCTTTAGAAGAACAGCTAATAAAAGCCAAAGAACAGATGGAAAATTACAAACAACAAACAGGAGATGGTTTGTATAGGAGATAGTTTTTAATATTTAGATGGGTACTCAATTTCACAATGTGCATCCTGTTTAGAGAATTAATAATGTTAATTATTGTTCACTTTCCTTTATTATATTAGTGGGCTTTGGAAAAGACCATGAAATACTAAGAAGAAGGATTGAAAATGGAGTCAAGGAGTTTTGGTTTTTTCTCCAGAGTGAATTGAAGAAATTAAAAAACTTGGAAGGAAATGAATTGCATAAACATATTGATGAACTTTTATCTGACTTGGGTGATCATGAAAGGTACCAGTAGCTATTAAATGTTTGTTGCAGTAACAGTTTCAAACTTGCTTAAATAGAGTAACATTATAAACCAGTTTTTCTTAAAGTCCTAGGATCCCCTGAACAGTCGGCAAAATCAAAATTATTTGCCAGCCTATGTTGAAAAATAATACAATTTTAAATCCCATCAAACAATTGTGAGAATACAGCAGTGAAGGCATCAAGTTTAATTTTTAGTATGGTGAACATCAATAAATAGTGCTCATACAAACAAAAGTTCTATTTGGAGCTACCATTTGTCTATCTATATGCTACGAAAGCCCATGTCACACTGCACCAACGGATGCAAAGAGGATGTAAAACGGACAAAAAAGCTTGCCATCCGTTGGAAAACGCGATGCATCCGTTGTGTACTCACTGCATACGTTTTTCATACTCTCTATCCGTCCAGCATCCATCTACTGTGATTTCATCTGCTCAAAAAGTTTTGAGCTGCACAAAACTTTGTGAGCGGATGAAGTATCCAATGCATCCGTTCTATATCCACTACGTATACGGGGAACATCCGTTATACGTCCATTGTCATCCGTTATGTGTCTGCTATATCCGCTATGCATCCGCTGCGCATCCGCGCAACTCAAATCCGCTCCAGCGGAAAACAGACACAGGGAGGAAGCGAAAGGGATGCGGAACAGACACACAGCTTTGGTAGCACGGACGTAGAAAGGATGAAAGCGGATGCAGCTCGGATATAAAGCATTAAAACGGAAAAAATGTTCGTATAGGGGACGTATCTCGGATATTTAGGATGTCTGGAGGATGCCTGGAGAATGCGGAAGGACACCTAGCGGAAAACCAACATTTCCTATAAAAAGGGGGAGGAAATCACCTGGATCTCACTTTCAGTCCAGCAGCCCTGGTGTGCAGACCTCTTCAGCCTTGCTCTTGCTCTTCCAGAGCATCCATTCTTCTCCACCATGGATCATCGCATGCTCCTTTTGGTAGCCGCCATCATTCAACACCAAAACCAAGCCCTCTTCATGCTCTTTCACCTTTTCTACGGGAAGAAAAGGAGGCGGCCAAGAAATGTCTGGGTCCGACGATGGATCAGGAGAAGAGTGGAGTTTGGACTCTATGACAAGCTGATGGTGGAGCTGAGGAACGAAGACACTCCTGCATTCCAAAACTTCATGAGGATGCCGCCAGCCATGTTTGACGAAGTTGTGGAGCGTCTGAGACCAAGGTTGATCAAGGCGAACACCAACTTCCGTCCCAGCCTGGACCCTGGACTGAAGGTGGCACTGACTCTGCGCCACCTGGCCTCCGGGACCACGTACAGAAATATGCAGTACGCCTGGAGGGTGCCACACAACGCCATCAGCATTGTAGTCAGAGAAGTGGTGCAGGCCATCATCGAAGAATACCTGGAGGAGCTCCTCCAGTGTCCCTCCACTGAACAAGGCTGGAGGAAACTTGCAGAACAGTGGTATCAGTGGTGGAACTTCCCCATACCGTTGGAGCCATAGATGGGAAGCACGTGGCCTGCAAAGCTCCAGTCAAGTCAGGGTCCACTTATTTCAACTACAAGGGCTTCTTCAGCATCATCCTCTTCACCATGGTCAATGCTGACTACAAGTTCATGTACATCGATGCTTCAGGCAACGGGTCAGCTTCAGATGCCCAGGTATACAACGCCAGTGACCTCAAGGATGGGCTGGAACGCAACCTCATCATGGGCTTCCCAGATCCAGACCCCCTGCCCAATGACACGCAAGATGTGCCCTACTTCATCGTGGGGGATGACGCCTTCTCCCTCAGACCCTACCTTATGAAGCCCTACACTTCCAGATGCCTCACCCGTGAAGAGAGGATCTTCAACTATAGGCTGTCCAGCGCAAGACGGGTGGTGGAGAACGCCTTTGGCATCCTGGCCAACAGGTTCCAGGTACTTCTCACCACCATGCAGCATCATCCACGGACCGTGAGGAGCATCGTTGAAGCTTGCTGCATCCTGCACAATCTCATGTGCACCCGCTACCCAGTCTTGCAGAACAGGCTTGTGGACTGTCAACAAGGGAATGGGGACATGGAGCCTGGGGAATGGAGGCAAGGGCGAAACCTGATTGACACTGTGGATATACCAGGCCCCAACAGAGCTTCACGCGAAGGGAAGAAGCAGCGCAACCTCCTGAGACACTGGTGCAACTCCCCAGCTGGAGCAGTGGAGTGGCAAGACAGGATGGTAGATGCTTAATGGATGCTTCCTTCAGCCTGTCTCATCACATTGATGAGATTGTGCCATATATGTTGAGTGGCCTTACAATGAATAGGGCATTAATAAAGAGTTGTGTTTATGTTGAAATGTGTGGATCAATGATTAAATTGTTATTGATAATAAAGGGCCAAAGGTGTGGCACATGGGAGGGTGGACCATACTGTCCCACTATGCTTGCACTGGAGGCTTATCTATCCCACAGCTATTACCCATCCCACAGCTATTACGCATCCCACAGGTATCCCTGTCCATCCCACAGCTATTACCCATCCCACAGGTATCCCTGCCCATCCCATAAGCATGCAAAGCTTAACCATTTTCTAAAACTTTCCACCAACACTTTATTAAGTAAAAGAAATGACCCAAGTGTGTGAAGCAAATATAACCTTTATTAATAACAGTTAAGTAAAGTGTAGGACTTTATTTAAAAAGCAAAAGGAACCAAGAAAATTGTCCCAAGTAAAGTTAAAGTCAACAGGTAACAACTCAGTCTCTGGCAATGTTCTCAGTCACTCTGAGGCATGCCCATGGTCTCAGGTGTAAAGGGTCCAGGGGCTGTGGAGCTGGCAGTGGCTGGAGTGCTGGTCTGAGGCGCCATTGGGGTGCCTGGCCCCGAGAGTACAACAGGAAGTGGTGTGTTCAGGAAGCTCTCAGAAAGCTGGCTCAGCCCAGTGAGGTTGAGAGGCCCTTCATCCAGGACCTGGGATGTCAGGCACAGGACCGATGACAGATGTTCTCAGGACGGGCTTGGCTTTGGGGTGGAGGAAGGAGGAG
This sequence comes from Laticauda colubrina, assembly GCA_015471245.1. Classification (NCBI taxonomy): domain Eukaryota; kingdom Metazoa; phylum Chordata; class Lepidosauria; order Squamata; family Elapidae; genus Laticauda; species Laticauda colubrina. The sequence continues at coordinate 53,976,183 of BLBF01000005.1, read as the reverse complement.
TGTAGTGGGGCGAGTGTAGTGTCTGGTGTGCAGCTGGGCGAGTTGAGGCATCTGTGGCGTGCGAGGAAACATTGTGGTGTCGGCATCTGTGGCATCAGTGGCATCGGTGACATCAGTGGCATCTGGCGTCGGTGGCATCTGTGGCGTCGGTGGCATCTGTGGCATCATTGGTATTGGTGGCATTGGTGGCACCTGTGGCGTGCGAGGAAGGGTTGCCTCTGTTGAGGGAACTCTTGGTATCCGTAGCCTTGGTAGTTTAGGGGCTGTTGAAAGCCTTGGAAGGGCTGTGACATTGCCTGGGGTGGAGGAGCAGACCTGGATTGGGTGGGATTAGGTTCATCTGGGCCTTGAGGGTGGTGCAGCAGTGCCGTGATTCTCTCCTTCATCACCTGGTACTGGGGCTCAGGCTTGTCCATGAGGGTCTGGGTCACGTAGGTGAGGAAGGGCTTGCGGTTTGAGGATGGAATCTCAAAGTGTACCACCTGAGAGAGGAGATCTACGCTGGTCTTGATGGTATCCCTGATCTCCAGCAGGACAGTGTGGCTCTGTCCCTCCGGTCTGCCTCTCTGCCTGCTTTCTGTGGAGATGGAGCTGAGGGTGGGTGTGGGTTGGTCCCTGGTGGTCGCTGCTTCTTCTTGCTCCATGTGTGTGAGAGAATCCTCCACGTCCTCTGGCATAGGGTGTGCAGCTGTCGGGGGGGGGGAGGTCTCTGTCGCAGGGTGCTCTGTGGACACCTGCCCGGACATGGTCACTGTCTCCTGGCCAGAAGAGGACTGGCTGTCTGTGGGCTGCCTGAGAGTGAGGGTAGACAGAGGGGCTGCTCCTCGGTGGCGGACCTCACCCTCCAGGAAGTTGCACTTTGCCATGACATAGGTCTCCCGGTCGGTGAGCTTGACCGCGGCCTGGCCAGACTTCTTCAGGTGCAGCTTCCTGTACCAGGTATGCATATGCTTCCACCACCTGAGGAGGACATCAGCAGTGTAACCCAGGCTCTCCGCCTTCTGTCTCCAAGCCGCCTGCTTCCACTTGGTGTCTCTATACAGTCTGTGGCCCTTCCTCCACATGTACTCATTCTCCCTCAGCCACTCCAGCACCTCATCCTCATGCTCCTCTGCGATGGAGTCCTGCTTCCTCTCTCCCTTCTCCTTCTCCTTGCCTTGCCTCTTTCTCCCTCTGGCAGGGCCTTCAGCATCAGGGCTTTCAGGGCTTTGGGGTTGGTCCACCACAGCAGCAGCAGGAGAAGCAGCAGGAGAAGCAGCACCAGCACCAGCAGCAGGAGCAGCACCAGCAGCAGAAGCAGCAGCAGCAACAGAGTCAGCGTCAGGGGGTGGGATGGGGGATCTATCCCTCTTGCCAGGGCTGGCAGAAGATGGCACAGGCTTCCTCTTCTTCCCCATGGTCTCTGATGAAGATATGTCTGGCAGCAGGTCTTTCCTCTGAATGGTGACCTGCTTGCGAGCTGCCTCCTTTTATATCCGTGGGGCTTACGCAATGCATCCTCCCCACATGCGCAATGATCCGCTACGCATCTGCTATGCATCCGCTCTTCATCTGCTCTTCATCCGCTACGCATCCGCAGTGTTAAGCCTGGGTTCCCCAACCAGGGTTAGGTAGACAAGCTAAACAGAATGTGCAGCGTTAGTCAGATAGGCACACAGATAAATGAGTGAGCTAAGCTTGTATGTTTATTAACATACAGTAAAAATAACAGATACGCTTGTGCTATCAAGAATATAGTTTATTCCAGTATAAGTTTATGGCATAGTCAAAT
>BLBF01000005.1:53909443-53923860 GCA_015471245.1 Laticauda colubrina | reverse complement strand
TAATAATAATAATAATAATAATAATAATAATAATAATAATAATAATAATACCTGATAGAATTACCAATAAATCAGTATTTTAAACATGCTGTGTGAAAAATTAACAAGAAAACATCCTTTGCAAATAAATGTAAAACAGTTAAAAGGTTCTTTTTGCAACTAATCATAGAAATTGGAAAGTAAAATTTTAATATTTTAGCATCAGTAAAACTGTTATTTTGCTGTAGCTTAGGACAAACAAAATGAAATATTTATAAATATATATGTGTGTGTGTGTGTGTTTTCTTAATATACATAAAAAACTCTATCTCTCTGAGCAATGTGCTGGATACAATTGATTTTGAACAAGAATCAGTGGTAATATGCTACCGGTTCGGCCTGGTTCTGCTGAGCCAGTAGCAGCGATGAGCAGCGGAAACCAAACCGGTTCTCTCCTCCGTTCTGCTGTTGGGCCCACCCGCCCGCCTAGGCTCCCATACTCACCTTTATCTTCTGCTTTTGAAGTGCAGCTGCTTTGCGCGGCACAGAAGAGTGCCGCGCGGCATCTGCTGAAGCGACTGGGAGAGTGCAAGCTTGCAGGAGGTGAGTTGGAACACCTCTGTGTCTGCGCAAATGCCTCTGCACCTGCGCAAAGTGCATGTTTGGTGCGCATGTGAATACAAAGTGTGTACACGCACAAAGCGCACCCACCAAGGCATGCCCACCAAACCAGTGGTGAAAGTTTTTGAATCCCACCACTGGTAAGAATAAAACAATAATCATAATGGTAATCATAATGTACATATCAATAATAATCACAAAGTAATGGTACAGTTAATTTAGCCATAGTGAAAAATTGTCCATATATAATTAATTATCTTTTTAGTCTTTTTAATTTCTAACCTCTATTTCTATTAGTTAACCATTGATAAAACAAGTCCCAAGTTAGGAAGTTTTCTATTACAGTCAAGTATTAAATTTGGATTGTGAAGCACATTTTGCTTTTGAATCTGAAGTACTAAAGACATGATTTTTATTAATGGATTATGTGTCTCTTAAAAGTTTATTATCCAACTCCAGATGATAACAACATAGAAGTGTTTCCTTTATTGAATACAATGGATGATATATTAGAAACATTGTGTTCACCAATCCTGGATATCTCAAAGTATATTAAATAAAACTACCATATTACCAAACAATTCATTGATTTTGTTCTTAAAAGGACTATATTCTGAAGCATAGTCATCAACTATTGATTTTTATCTACAGAACAGTTACATATCTGTTTTGAAATGGAAAGGTGTAAAAGGCATCCCCAAATTCATAATCCAAATTGTATTATTTGCACTTCCTCTTTTATTTTATGAAATACTAAATGCAGAGATGCTTTTCAACTAATATTGTGACATTAACTCACATTAATAATGCTGTGGTGAGAACAGTCATCTTTTTCCTCCCGATCACCACAAATGAGATTATATTATTTAAAACAGGATTAGGAGAAAGTGGAACTCAGTCCTATGAAGAAAGAGTGAAGGAAGTTTAGTCATGAAAAAACACAATTGAGCTTAGGTGTTGATGTAATATGATAGAACCTTCAAAAATCTGAAAAGAATTTGCATAGGATGTCAAGACATGTTCTCTCTCATTTCAAGGGTGCATGACAGAATTTAAGTTCATTTAAATTTAAATTCATTTAAGTTACAGGAAAACAGATTTCAATTAAATATTTAAAAAGTTTCCTTATAGAGTGGCTCAGCAGTGGAGCCAGCAGTTATGCTGTGAAATAATGGACTCCCCTTTACTGAGTATATTCAAGTGGAAGCTATATAGAACCATTTGTCTTGCACGTCATCCTGGCAGCTTTGGAGTTACTGAAAATATACCTGTCATACAAGATCTCAGGTACAAGGAGCAGAAGTCATGGTCCCTTGAGTCAATTCTGAGGAATTGACAAAGGTCCATTCAAAATCTGAACTTGATCCAATATAACTATGTGATAAAGATTTTATAGGCTACTTTAACACTCTGAAGGGTTTAATGAAGAATATGCGCTAATTTTGTTGTAGCAGGGTTTTGAAGAATTATAAAAAAAAATCAGTAGGGAGCTATATCAGCCTATAAAGTGTACAGCACTATGACTTAAGTCATCACTGAAAATGTAATCATTACTATTTGTGGGAAAACATCTGTTCTTAATAAATTAGAGGTGGATTATGACAAGGAAAACTAAAAAAATAAGATGTGATAGTGATGCTTTATATTTTGTGCATTCATACCACATTTTGCAGACCCCCAAACCATTAACAAGTAGAATGGAAACAGTCAAACAGTATCACCTAAAATAGTAGCTGATAGAGAAGACATATTAGATGATCTTTTCAGGATTTGAATTGTTTGAATTTTGTACATTATAAAATATAGAACAGATAGTCCTTGACTGCAATTGAGCCCAAAGTTTCCATTGCTAAACAAGACAATTGTTAAGTGAATTTTGCCCCACCTTTCTTGCCACAGTTGTTAAGTTGTTAACAACATAGTTGTTAATGAATCTTGTTTCCCCATTGACTTTGCTTGTCTTAAGGTTGCAACAGATGAACACATGACCTCAGGGCACTGTGACCATCATAAATACATACCAGTTGTTGAGCATCCAAATTTTGATTATATGCCCATGGGGATGCTGCACAGTCATAGGCATAAAAAACAGTCATAAATTGCTTTTTCCAGTGCCATTGTAACTTCAAATGGTCACTAAATAAACAGTTGCAAGTCGAAGACCACCTGTAAAAGAGTAAGGAGAGTTGCATTCCATTACATTATTGAATATGTGTTAGGAACAAACAGAAGCAAAGTCTAATATATGTTTATTTTAGTTATTTTTAATCAATGGGAAGATACAAACCTGTTAATATTTTCTCTTTATTTTTCTAGGTTTGTCGAGTTGCTTATGAAATCATGCAGACATTACATCCTGATGCATCTGCCTATTTTCATTCTTTGGATGATATTTATTATTTTGGGGGACAGAATGCCCACAACCAGATTGCAATTTATGCTCATCATCCTCAAACTGCTGATGAAATTCCTATGGAAGCTGGAGATATAATTGGTGTTGCTGGAAACCACTGGGATGGGTATTCCAAAGGCATCAATAGAAAATTAGGGAGAACAGGTTTATACCCTTCCTATAAAGTAAAAGAGAAAATTGAGACAGTCAAGTATCCCATATATGAAGAGGCTGACAAATAAAGGCAAGCAAAATAATTCATGGCAACTTTTACTTTGAACTATTACAACCAACCATATTGTTGACTTTTGTAGAATGTGATTTTGCATTTTAACATATGGTTAAAATGAAAGCCTTTTACTGTTCAGACTGGATACACAGCATGGAACAATTTGATAGGGCACTGTTTGAACTTTGTTATATGCACACTGCACACTGAAACACATTCAACAGGAACTATTGTTTTATAATCTTTGTCTTTCTGAGAATATGTCCCTCCCATGAATCATATATGAATTTTGGGCTCAGTTCTTTGCCATTAATAAACTATAAGACTTTTAACACTGCTGCATTATGTAATTTAAGTGACATGAGCAAATTTTGTATGTGCAGAATATAAAATATGGTGCCTCTTTCTGAAAGATCAGTGACATTTTAGAAGAGCCATGTCTCATTCTCCTGATAGGCAAGAATTATGCTTGCCTTTCACGAAGGTTGCTATGACCACTCAACATGCTCCAACCAATAGATTTAAACAATCAGAATACATATTTCTTTACAGGATTTTTGCTAGCAATTTCATTGATTAATTTACTTCATCATTAATTAAAAAATACATCCAACTATACAATAATTGTCTGGTAGAAATTTTTGTAAAACTATGCCATGAACTGATTCTTCAGTACTGTTTCTGGACATTGTCTTTGATAACAAAAAATAAATTTAAAAAATGAATGGTTGGAGTGCTGCAAGTAATGTAATTTTAAAATTAAGAAGACTTTGATGAATGGAATATATTTCTATTCTTTTCCTTTGAAAGCTCTGAAATTTCATTTCATACCGAATGTTTTAGTATCTTTGACTAATACTGGGCAGTCTGTGTCTATTGATTCCTTGTTTGGCAGAGAGCCAAGGGCCCGTCATCTTCTCTTACAAAATGGGAAAATATTTTCTATTTCTGATGTGTTATTTTTCAGTTTTTTTCTTAATAGATACAGTTTTAGTTTCTTGCAAACTTATTTTTGCTGTACATTGAAGCATCTAGATTGGCATTGTTCAAATTAGTAAAAAGATGAATACCATTGGATCATTATGGAAGAACCAATATTCTCCAAACTAGTACCACACCAGCTTTTACTACCCATCAGGGTAAAAAAACTGGTGGGTAAGACAAGATAGAAATTCATCCTTGAATGTGTCAGGGGATTCTTGTGAGAAGTGCTTTATCCTTGGCTGATTATAAGCAGTGATGGTTCCTCTCCCCTCAGATATGTAACTGTGGAATACATTGATAGATTTTTATTAAGATTTTTTAAATTGCCTATCTTGCCCCAAATCAAGTGAAGGCCCCATCTCCATCATTCTATAAGGCTGGGCCTTATTTTTTTTGACCCCCGAAAAAACGGCTAGGCCATCTTTTGGGGGGTGACTTAATCCCCCCCCTTGCAACCTCAGGTGGGCGGGCAGTGACGGCTTGAATGTTGACTTCAGCGTTGGTGGGGCACTTTGTATCGGGAGACCTTCTGCCACCATTGCTTTTCCTTCTCCCTTGCTGCTGCAGCGTTTAGAGCAACACCGTGGCGTTTGGCGCAGCCACGTGCGGCCAGCCAGGGCTCCTCCCTGCAACCGGAGCCTGGAGGAGACATTCGGCTTCAGGCGCTCCTATCGCTGCCTTCCCTTTGCCTTCGAAGGTAAAGCCAATTATTTTTAAAATGACACCTTACTACTGGTACGACAAAGACTCCCCTACCCGAGAGGGCAGCCCAACCCCATGTGGGGAGGCAAATCTCCCGGGGCCACAACGCAGGGTCGGCCCATCCTGGGAGAAACGCCCAGCCACCATCCCTGCCTGGCGCCGGGCAGAGCTTGAAGAGCTTCGCCTGGGGCACCCAGCACAGCTGACAGGCGGGCCCTCCTTCCTGGCAGCGGAGCTCTCGCCAAGGCAACGAGCGCCTCCCCACCAGACCCTCTGCTCATCCGGCCAGGGCCGCACCAGAGCTGTACAGACTGGGCAGAGCCAGGAAAGCGAGCCGCGGGTGCACACCCGCCTGCCAAGCAAAGAGCTGGGCTGACCTGAGCTTGGCTTCCTTCCCAAGTCCCTCCAGCGCAAACCCAAAGGGGCCATCGGGAGAGGCTGCCCGAGGCAGTGATAAGTGCCCACCCTTCCACGGACAGGGAGGCGAGGTGATGGCAGTGCTGCTTCCCTGGCCGGTGGAGAGAGCCCGAAGCCGCCTGTCTTTTCCACCCCTCACGCAGCCCATCCCCGTTTAACTCCAAATGCGCCGGCACCTCCAAACGCTGCAGCAGAATGGGCATCAGGCAGAGGCACTGACTCGGCAGGACTCAGCTCGGAGGAGGAGGACGAGTCGCCTTGCCTCCCTGTCCATGGATGGGTGGGCATTATCACTGGCTTGGGCGGCCTCTCCCAGTGGCCCCTTTGTGTTCGCGCCCCCAACATAGAATGCCTGGAGGTAGTTAAGCGGGTAGATTTCCATAACCTTCTAGCTTTGTTTGGAAGTTTTCCCTCTCCTATATCAGTAGAACTTTTTTGTCTAATTATTTGTATAGAAGGGAAAAGTTACATTTGCCTACCTCTCTTTGTCTCTTTATTATTATTGTTACTGCTTTCAGAGTACATACAGTACTAGTCCCTCTATCGTTATCCACATTTTCAGCTGTTTGTTTTCCTGCCTCTTTGAATGTGCTTTCCCTCCTTCATGCCTTTTATCTTCCTCATGTCTGAGAAAAAAAAGAGAAGTGGGAGCTTAATTGTGTACCACCACAATTACTAGTTTCATATAGTCATCCTTCCACCCCTTTCAGTTTTATCATGAATGCTTTTTAATAATGCCAAATATGCCCACACATACCCCAAATGTCACGTATCCTTCATTGTCCTAAAGTGACATTTATTTTTGTTAATGAATCGGAAAAAAAAACAGTTCATTACTATGGAATAGTAAAAATTACTGTTTGGGACTGATTATTAAAATATATCTGTTTCTAAGTGCCTGTCAATATTGAAGCTTAACCTTCGAATTTAGATCATGCTGGTACCAATTCAGTGTCAGAATGTATTCTGTCCATCTCTCCCTTAGATTCAAATGTCCCAATCTATGCTGTCTATGTTTTAATGTTCTGATTCTTGGATAAAGTGTCATTTGCTTGATGCAGTTTACAGAGATTAGAAGCTGAGTGTATTTTCCCCTCCTGATGATAAGGGTTAATGGAAAAGCACCTCTAGTATTATGTTAGAACTTTCTTTCAACCCATGAGCACTTTGTCGCATCAGCTCTTCCAATGTATTTTTATTTGAGCAAATATATCATTTTCCCTGTTTATGAAAGTACACATTCTAATTACCATGAGCAGAAAAGCATTCTAGTTTTGATTATCTTTTGTAAATATGTTTAAATATTATTGGGAAACATACTTTGGTACTTTGTTAAAAGTTATGTTTGTGTTGTAACTGTTCACATTTCAATGATGAGTCCTATCCTGGAGAGACGCAATCTCTGAGATAAACTTTTATTGTGAAAAAATTTAAAAGCAGCATGTTAATTCAGAAATCCCATCTATCTAGGTTAAGGTTATCCATGTAGTCTATCCTAGTGAATATATCAGCAATTCCTCCAGATGTGTTGTGACTATAAATCCACACACTCCCAGCTAAGAGAACAAAAGGTTGGGGAGGGTAGATGTTTGTGTACAGGCACAAAATTAAAAAAAAAAACATTAATTCAGCCTCTTTTTCATGAATATGATGAGTAAAATATGCCCTCCTATAATATTTATAATAGCAAGTTGTGAAGTCCTCAACATTGTTAAGTCCGATGGCTACATCATTCCCATCAGCATATTGCAGCCACTTTAGTAAATCAGCATAAAAACCCCACATGTTTGTTTTTACAAATAGTCCAATTTCGAAGTCTTAATCCACACATTTCCAGTTTTCCCTAGTCATTCTATTTCAAATTTGTAGAAGTGGCTAACTTTTTTCATAGCTGTATCGGAGTGCCCCTCAGATCATTCAGCATGCCCCGCTCTCCAGCCTTCTTCAAGATGCAATAACATTTAAAATTGCAATGCCAGTTATAGTCCTTTGAAACTGAATTTCTTTCAGATTTTTCAGAAGTGAATCTCCTTTCACCTGAGTCACCCATTGGTGCATTTTTTTTTCTTTCTTTATTCACTTGAAAAGAAGGTCATTATCTCATAATTTTCTTCATCTTACTCTCATATATGCATTGAAGCTTACTGTTCCTCTCCAAGTCAGGGAGCCAACTTTTTATGTGTATAAATTATTTAGCTCCACTCCATTGAAAAATAGCTTTTTCCCAAGAAGATGGCAGAAAATGGATTGTGTTTAAATAGCTGTATAACCTTATGGTCTATTTCATCAAGACTTTTCATATAAGGCTTATAAAATATATAGTTTCACACACCACACACACACACACACAAACAATCACCACACTGTATCATAGCAGTATTTGCCCTTACAGAGAAAAAAAAAGTCCAAAACCCACCACTGGGTGATGAACCACCCAAAATGACATCCCCTTCCAAAAAATAAAAATAAATCCCAGCAAATTTTCAAATTCATCAGACAAGAGTTTGCTAAGAACGGGGGGGAAAGGCAAGGCATAACCAATTTCATGAGGCCTGTAGACCAAATATGTTCTCGACTAAATACAGAGCTGTTGTTAAGTGATGTTAATAAAAGGTAGTCTAGACTTAAAATCACACTCAAGCCAAAATTTTGATTGCTAAATGAGTTTTGCCCCATTTTCTTACCTGTCTTGCCATAGTTGTTAAATGAATCACTGCAGATAGTAACATGGTTATTCAGTGAATCTTGCTTCCCCATTGACTTTGCTTGTTATAAGGTTGTAAAATGCAGTCACATGACATCTGGACATTGCAACCATCATAAATACATGCCGGTTGCCAGTGTCTAAATTTTGATCCTGTGACTATGGGAATGCAGCGATGATTGTAAGTGTGAAAAATGGTAATAAGTCACTTTTTTCAGTGACATTGTAACTTTGACCCATTACTAAACAAATGGTTGTAAGTTGAGGACTACCTGTGTTGTATCCAATCTTCAGGAATAAGAAAAGTAGACCCTAATGAAAATAAGTTGCTCCACTTTTGGATTTTCTTATTGTTGCATTTTTGCAACAATAAGATTAAATGTTAGCAGTATTTCATATGAATGGTACTACTAAAGGGAATGAATGGACAAATGCTACAGTTTGGTGCTTTTTTCATTTCAAAAAGTTATTCAACTGGAATTGACAGTGTGGAAAAGTCAAAGATGTAACAGGTCTGGAAACTCATTTCTTAACTTCCACTGTTGCACTGTTTGAAAAATATAATCTCATGATGGAGATAGGATGGCCACATTTGGGCAATTTCACTATCAATCTCATCAGTTATTAGAAGTACACAGTATAAAATAAAATTATCCAGAGAATCATAAAAACATCCAGCAATTTGGAAATGTTCCAGACTGATTTATTTGTTTGTTTGTTTATTTGATTTGTCAATCGCTTACAGAATAATAGGTATGTTGGGCTCCATTAAAGAACACACTGAAAGGGATTAAGAATCATATATAAATGAACTTGATAAAGGCTTACAAAGTATTTATTATCCATTTTTATACTGCATTGTATTGAGCCTAGTCATTGTACTTTTTATATATTTATTCCATAATACTGTGATTACTGTACTAGTTGCATGTAATGTTTTTGAATTTCTAAAATTATGCTAGTTATTGGGGATATTATTCTTAGTTTTTGTAAAAGTTATCTCATTTCAAAGAAACCCACTTTCTCTTCTAATATCTGTAGAGTACATTACTTTCTGCAGAGGTAATGTGATTGTCCACAAGAGTAGCTACATTTTTATGCAACAATCTCTATTCATAAACTGCCTCTTATGTAAGCAGCGTATTTCTCAAACTTGAGTTGTCATATGCCCTTTGGAGAACCAGATAAATCCACTGTTTAAAAATCTCCCTCCCTCTCTCTCTCTCTCTCTCTCTCTCTCTCTCTCTCTCTCTCTCTCTCTCTCATACGCACACACACACACAAATATACATGTGTCTCTGGATCTCTGTTTATACTTGCCTCTATATACACTACAGTTGGCCAATATTTCAAATGTGCCAAATATAGGCCCATATATAATCAATAGCATTTAGTTCTATACAATATAGAAGTGAAGAAATATGCCAAATCATATAATTAAAAAATTCATACAGAAGTTATAACTGGGGGGGTTAATTATTGATTTATCATTTTATTTACAAAATTTAAGCAGAAGTAACATCAATATAGCAATAAGACTTATATACCACTTTATAGTGCTTTACAGCCCTCTCAAAGCAGTTTACAGAGTCAGCCTGTTGCACCCAACAGTTTGGGTCCTCATTTTACCCACCTCAGAAGGATGGAAGGCTGAGTCAATCCTGAGCCTGGTGGGATTCGATCTGCCAAATTGCAGTAGGAGTAGCTCACAATATTTTCACACTGACTACCAGAAATTGAAAGGTATTTTTAAACAATCTAGTAATACCAGGTTAATAAACAATTGTTTGTTAAACAATTTGAAATATTCAAATCTGCCAAGAAGGGTTTTTTTCTCATGAATATTTATTAATTTAAAGCCTAAAGTTTTCTGGGTCCTTAGGAAACATTGCCTCTTGATAAAATATTAGATTGAAAGAAGCTGTGCTTGACAGGATAGCATGGAGAGCACTTGCCTATAAAGTCACCAAAAGTCAAACAACTAAATGATTAAAAACAATAGATTCCAGACTATAGAATATCCTGTACTGTATTCATCATATTGCTGTACATTTCCGGAAACCTGGCAAAAACCTTTGTTAATTTTTAAAAAGGCCCAAAATATAGAAGCTATTTGCTATAACTTCAGCTCATTTCTGCCATCTGCATGCTTTGAATATCACAAAAGAGTCTAATAAGACAAGCCAATGGTTTCAGTGCCAAATTATATATTAAGAAGAGATAAGAAACAACTTTGATGAGTTTCACAATAAATCTTAATGGAGGGAAAATAATCCTATTAGAAAGGTTTCTAGCAGAATCACAGGAATAGTGTTAATCCAAGAAATAAAACTTTTTTTACCACCTGCTCTAAAAATTTAATTTGTACAATATTGAAGGCTTTTTCCATGACCAAAAAGACCACTACGGTCATTTCATATTTCTCAGATTATGCTGCTGAAATATCTATCATTTTTATCAGAAATTTGGCACCCTTTCAGAAAGCCAGATTGTATAGGATGGTTGATTGATGATAACTTCTGTAATCCTCAGGCTAGAATAAGAATTGTTGCATTTACATTTTTAAAAAGATACCAATAACTTGCAGAATTTATAAAATCCTTTCCTGTGTCCATAAACATCATTATATAAGTCATGAAAAATAAATGGCTTGTTCTCCCCCCCCCCCCCAATTCTCTTTATATACATCTACCAGTATAAGAGCTAGGACTCTATATTATAGTAAACTGTTCTATTGGAAACTTAGATAGGATAAATATGTAAAGTATGAACATCTGTTTTAGGAAGCATCTAGCTAGATACCACATAGCTGGTACAAGGCATTGTACTGCCTAAAATAACCAGACTATTGTCCTTTGTCTTGGCTTGTTTTATTAAAAAAAACTTTTTTCTGTTCCATCATGTGTGGCAGTGCCCTTTCCTGCCACAGCTTGGTCGAATAGAATTAAATTTGGGAGAAAATCCCGTTGTACTATTTTAATTGAACTTTAAATCATGGGTACTGATTTTTAAACACAGGTCTCTCCTTTGAAGCTTTCTATGGAGCTCCTGCCATTCATCTGTGATGCTGATTTTCATTAGACCACAATTATATTTCATCATTTTAAGACTGGGAAAGAAGAGATAGGAGCATGCAATTAATTTTAAAAAATGGATCTTGAAAAAAAGGAAAGCACATTGCCACATATGATGGAGCAGATGCTTTCTAACAGATGTTCACACTTTACATATTTATCCTATCTAAGTTTTTTCAAGATACATTTTTTTCAAGGGTCACCCATTTTTGCTCCAGGATTGCCTACTTCTGGCTTTGACATATCCATGTTGTCTTTTGCCACATCCTTATGCAGTTCCTGGAATACTTCACAAGGACTATACAGTCTTTAACCTTCGCAAAAGATGAGTACATTTATTCTTCAAACACAATTTGTCACTTTAATAGCAAAGGGGTGGCAGTAAACCCGAAAAAAAGATATGAAGGAGGGAGAGCATTTGAGAGAATGGTATTTGGTGGAAGTGAAAGGAAATAGACAACATCTGTAGGAAATTAACTTGGCATGTGAAAGGAGTCATTGTCTATGCCAGCTCCAGATTTGGATGGCCCTTTAGACAAGAGAAATGAAGTATCTTTTGCTGTACTTCCTAGGTTCCTTGCATGTCCAACATATGACTAGCATACAGACTTAAACATGCCATTGAAGCTAATCCAAACCCATAGAACCTGGTACTTTTTAATTTATCTGCCTATCCCATTCTACTAAAACCTTGCTGAGTGTTAGAAAAATATGAGTATGTGTAAAATCAGCTAAGTTCATCTGGGTAGATTAAAACTTGAATAAACCTATGTAAAATATTTTAATATAATATTTCGGGTAGACAACACTACTTTTCACTGTTCCAGATATTTAACTATTTCTTTTATGTTATTCCAACAATAATAGCAGAATTAGGGTGTGTTTAAATCCCCAATTAAGGGATTCTCTGTGCATCATAACATACAAAGTCCGGTGATACAGGAGGTAAAAATCCACGTGCGAGGAATCTTACCTTGTCCCCATATCTAATGAAAAAAATAATTGTCAGGGTGCAAGGAACCAAAATGACACCATGAGCTGATCAGAGTTGCTTCTTTATTGTTGTTAACTTATTTGCAAGAATCTTGTCGGACTGACTGCATTCTCTTGGGAACAGCCAGAGATTCTTGGGGGGGGGGGGGAGATTAGATCAACTCTGCATCACTTTCTACCCTGCAAAGAATCTAAGCTTGCCAGTCTCTTTGCACCTTCCCCACTCTAGCTGGAGATTCCACCACAAAAATACAATCATTCTTCCAGAATGATATCAACTGATTTGATATTTCACATGTGAGGTTGCCATGATTTCTTTATGTTTAATATCTTCAGTGTGACAAAGATTCATGTTTTCTCAGCGACCTAATCATATGATCTGTTAACTTAAAGCAACTTGTGGTTAGCTGGCAGCAGGTGCAGATGGCTGAAGAGAGCGATGACTCTGATAAGGAGCCAGGACCATCAGGAGTGGACTGCTGCCTTTAGGGATTGTGGGGCCTGGCAGCAGTGACGAGGAGGTTCCCGAGGAGCCTGTGCCCCAGTACACATGAGCGCAGGATGATTCGTAGAAGAGAACAGCTGGACCAGCGCAGGCGACTTGGGAGTAAGGATGCAACATAATGGCCCCTCCCTTCAGGGAATATAAGACTGGTTTTGCAGAAAGCAAAAACATTCTTAGGACTCAGGATTGTGTGTGGAGACTCCAGCTTATCTGAAGAATTCTGTCAAGGCTTTTCTGGTTGGATTAATTGGCTGCAAGTCATCTTTATTTGTAAATTAAAGTTGAGAAGGTTTGAGTTGCTGCATTTGTTTGAGATTTTCTTGCTGGTAACAGGTATTTTAATTATATATTAAATTATATATTAAAAGGTATTTTAATTATAGTTTGAATATTCCAATGAGCAAACTGACATACTTTTAAATAGTAGTACCAATTTTATCCACTCTTTTAAATACCTTTATCTTCTGAATTGTAGTTTAGCGTAGGGTACTTTGAGAAAATTTAATTCTCCTTTCAGTTCATCACTTTGATTCATATTTGCATTACTGGTGAATCACTTTCAACAACGTGAAGATTCAGAGGCAGAAAAAAGGATAACTTCTGATTGCAAGTTGCACATTGGCTCAAGTTTTATTCCCTGTATCCATTTTTTTTTAAATGCCAGTACCATTTATAAAAAACCCACTCGGGCCAATTTCTTAGCTGATTGCAAGTTTCACATTGCCTCAAATTTTCTTCTCTGTATCATTTTTTAAAAAATGCCAGTACCATTTGTCAAAAACCCACTCAGACCATTTCTTAGTGACTGACATCTACATTGCTTCCTCCTTTTGTCGTTATTTTTCTGTTGATTAAAGGAAAAATTACAGATGAGAATTGGAGCTAGAAACAAACTTCGAAATGGAATGAACCATTTGTAAAGAGAAACTAGCAGGAGGTGGCAAGAACTCCTTTGTAAAGTGTAGGAGAAAGAAGCTCAGGTTTTGCAATGTGGCACTTTGCATATACATACCATCAAATTTTTGCCAGTCTTTCATCTGTTTATAGTTGTGCAATTTGCAGTAACATACCTTATTGCCTCTTGTGAGAGTGCCAAGTTCCAGAGAGAGGATTTTTGCAAGGATCTAGTGGCAATCATCTAACATCATGGAATTCAAACTGAACTGTTGAGTATACATCTGTTCCTAGCCACAAACATGGCAAAATAACAAAACATGCATTTTACATTGCACAAATGGATTTACACTGCATCACCACAACATTTTGCTACTTGCCCTCCCCGTCCCTCCTTTTGTCATCTCCTTGGCTTCTATGGATATGCAGTGCAGTGGATTGTAGGGCTTTATGATAAACATCTCTTTTTTTTTTTCCTGTGGTTATGAGGAAGAAATTTCATCCTATATTTGTAGGATATCAGTTTGCAGGGAATCTATAGTTTTCCATCTCCCCTCCCTTGCTTTCTTTAAAGTAAGTGGCCATATCAGATGTACTTTTATATGAGATTTTTTATAATGAAATAGACCTGTAGAATTTGACAGGAGGGTAGACGGTGTCTTCTCCCAGATCTAAATCTGGCATTTTTAAAGAAAAATCCATTAGTGGAAATGACAGAATAGTTGACCAGAAACTTTTATTGCTGCAGTAGGAGCATTCACAATCATCTGCCATCTTTTAAAGGCATCTCAGGAAGTTTTGTCAAAGAGCATAAGAGCTACATGGCAGTCCTAATAACATAGAAAAAAATTAAAAAAAAATATCAGTCCATTCTTGAAGTTAAGTGGCTACCTCCATCTCCAGAATGTGGAGAAATGTCTTTC
>BLBF01000005.1:53843341-53909433 GCA_015471245.1 Laticauda colubrina | reverse complement strand
ACACTGCTGCTCTTTGCTTAGAGCTTTGCCACTGTAGCTTTTGGGGAAGTGAAAATCACTCCAGGTGAGTTGGCAGGGAAATGGCAAAAAGTTAATTGTGATCAGTATGAATATCAGAATATATTGGGTGGGGGAGGATTGTTCGAGAGAGCTGAGGCAACCCCAGAAAAGTCAATGGGAATGTATTTGAGAGAAAGAAAGAGAACAGCAGGTAGGCAATGATCAGATAAGAGGCATCTCAGCCTGCAGAAGAAATAGGGAATGTGGTAAACATCTCAGAAAATCCTTTATGGTTTCTTAGACTGAAAAGATAAGCGGAGAAAGAAGAATTTTCAGATTTGCAAGATTCTGTTATTGTAACCTTAAAATAAAGGTGGGGTTAATACTCATGGTTGGTGCTTCTTGTCTGGACTACCTCTAAGGACTGACACATAACATGTCAAGATTTAAAAGAAGGAGCTTGAAGCATGCTCTACCTGTAGGTGTGTTTGGAGCAGTGATATGTTCTTGGGAGATGTCTTTTCAAAATATTGATTGATTGATGATTTGATTGATTGATTCATAAAGACCACAAATTTTTATGAAAGTGACTCTGGGCATTTTAACACAAAATTAAAAATGATAATAAAAAGCAATAGGAATAAACCCTATTGCTTTATAAACATGCATTCTGGCCATCAACACATCCTAAGATCAAGGGCATATCTAGTATCCTGTTCCAAATGCCCAGAGTGGTGGTGGGGGAGACTGGTTTTTAGTTCCTTTGGAAAGGCTAGCAAGCCTTAGGGCTGCTTGCAGGGGTGGGATTCTACAGGTTTGCACCTATTTGCTAGAACCGGTTGTTAACATTCTAAACAGTTCAGAGAACCGGTTGTTAGAAGAAATTACTAGCCTAATCCTGTAAGAGAGGTAGGAAAGAAACATTCTTGTGTTGCTTACAGAAACTGCTTCTTCGTTAACCCTTATTACATTCTTGGCAGGACTAGACTTCCTGTCTCTGGAACTTCTCTGGAGTTTTTTCCCCTCCTTTGCTGGTACTTTGCTTGTGTGGAGTGATCATTCAAAGTTATAATGGCACTGAAAAAAGTGACTTCTGACCCTTTTTCACACTTACGACTGTTGCAGCATCCCCACAGTCATGAGAGGCCAGGCGAGGAGATGCGTGCCTCGATGTGAGTGATATTGAGTTGGCCACACCCAGCCAATAACATGACCACCAAGCCACATCTACCCAGTCACATGACCACCACCTAAACCATGCCCACAGAACCGGTTGTTAAAAATTTTGAATCCCACCACTGGCTGCTTGAATCGTGAGGGGAGATATTCCAAATGCTAGGTTTGGGGCAGTAATGGCAATACTTCCTAAATATGACCAGATGACATTGATGCAAACATGGGACCAGGAACATGCCCAGCCTGAAAGAGTGTGTGGAATGTGTTATTCTGATATTAAAACTGCTGGTCCTGCAATTAACCTGGGCCTGTGCCATGAACTTAAACAGCACCTTGAATTACACCTGGAAGCCCAATGTTAAGCCTGAAATTGACATTGGGCTTCCATTTTAGTTAGGCTTAGTATATATTCTTTTTCTTACTTTCTCTTTGCTGGTTATGGGGGAAGGGTTTCAGGCTTGCCACATTCCTAAGGAGGGAGGAGTGGAGATAGAGAGAGTTGTTTAGGCTAGGTGGGAACATGAGCCGACCATGCTGAGGCCCCTTGAGGTAGAGATTTATGACATCAGGCAACATTGAATTTCTTCTATTGGCGAATGTGACTTTTGGGGGTTGTTTCTAACTTCTAATATTGTGGGGTAATTCCAGGTTGTGTCAGAACCGGAATTACAATGGACTTTGCCAATTTGATGCTTTACTAATAAAAGAAATTGTATTGGAAGACGGATCTTTTCTTTTTAAATGGATTTCATCACTTGGAAACCTGACACCTAAAATATTTTATACTGGCACTTGCTTCACTTTTAAAAGGCATCCTGAAACTTAACATCAACAGGCAAGGACAGAGTACATTATATTGATGCTCTGCAATTAGAATTTGATCGTAGAGTTCTCAGCATTATCAGAACATGTGTGTGAAACATAGCTGTGTATCCATACATTTCCTTGCCTAGATCCTTTTGAAACCAAACACATCCACATAAAGCCCAATTTTTTTGTAACAATCTTTTATAAAATAACAGTATCTTACCTTCCAGGCAGAAAATGATCTAATTTTTATATTCTGGAAAAGACCTCTGGCCTCAAGATCATACATGTACTATATCAATTATGTGGTCTCAGATCCAGTGTGTTCCTGCTGTCCCAGCTAGTCACTGCAACCTAACAACTTCATCACTGACCAGATATGAAGGTAGATAAACTATGCAAATGAGCTAAGAGTTGGTTGGTAAGGACCATGGGAGTAGGATGGTTTTTCTATTACAACACAGTTGATATAGAGGCACCCAAGGGAGATGCATCAGGTTAGTGGCAGAATTACTCAGGTTTGCTTCATGTTCTGCAGAGAATCACCTGGAATCTACATCTCGGATGTTCAACGCATGTAATGTGAGTCTGAGTGTTCATATTTCTTTAAGCTGACCTTGGATGGTATTAGGAGGCAAATATTTGTTTAAGATTGGGACATGTCAGAAAAAAGAGTTTGCCAAGGCATGTTCAGGCAGTGGTCAGATGTCAAAGAGGAAAAATTCCATGGTAATTTCCTACAGTCCAAATGTGGCATTGTTGGAAGATAACCATGAACTTTAATGATTTTAAGAAATGAGTAGGCAAATGAGTAGACAGGAAGTCTGTTAGGAAATGCTAAGCATGCTGGATAATGATACACAGGCATTGTGTATTGGTGCTGTTTCCCAAAGTGATTATTTGTTCCCAGGATATTAAACTGGCCAAGTTTAGATTATTGAAAGCTGGACTATTTTGTCTATGGCAAAGAGCCATTTCTGGCAACAGAAGCTCAACTTTGCTGCATAAACATCTGCATGGTTTGCAATTTGTATAATACTATTATTGTACCACTATAGACAATATCTATATTCCTTGGCTCTGCTATTGCATTCTGATGGCCTCCATTTCCCTATAAATTAGACTAGAGGAGGATGCTTGTAGCAAATGCTCCTAGCTGTAAATCCTACTATCTGCTGCAGGCTTTTAATTGGCTGTGTGGCAAAGTTGGTCTTAAATGTACTGATCCATTTCTCATTCAGCACAGGCTTAACCAGCATGCGACTGGCATACGGCAATACTCCTTTCCCTCACCTTTGTCCTTTCTAATTTATTCTTGGCTGGAATGTACATTGGACCTATTTCAAATCTTGGGTAAAACATATTGTTAACCAGCAATGACTCGTTACTAATTTTGCCTCTTATCTGTTCCAATCATACAATTCTAACCTCATTACTCTTTTCTACTCAGTATTTATTGCATGCCTCATCTCACTCTATTTTCAGTTCCTCAAGAATTAACAATTGCATATTGAGGTGGGCGGGGGGGGGGAATGGATATGTTTGTTGACATGATTGGGTCAACCATTCTTATCTAAATTATTTTGGTTTCTTACAGATGTTTCACATGAACATATTTCCATGCCCTGAAGGTGAAATTGCAAGCAACATTTAGTGAAAACCTAATAACCTGCAAGACCCTTAAACTGCAAGGCAATCAAACTGGTCAGTTCTAGAGGAGATCAACTATGATGCATCCTGAAGATGAAACTCAAATACTCTGGCCATCTAATGAGAAGGAAGGACTCACTGGAGAAGAGCCTAATGGTGGGAAAGATTGAGGGCAAAAGAAGAAGGGGATGACAGAGAACAGGTGGCTGGATGGAGTCACTGAAGCAGGAGGCATGAGCTTAAGCCCATGTCACACTGCACCAACGGATGGAAAGAGGATGTAAAATGGAGAGAAACACTTGCCATCCATTGGTTAACACAATTCATCCGTTCTATACTCACTGCCTCTGTTTTTCATCCTTTCTATCCGTCCAGCATCTGTCTACTGACATTTCATCTGCTCAAAAAGTTTTGAGCTGCTCAAAACTTTTTGAGTGGAAAATGTATCAAACGCATCCGTTCTGCATCCGCAATGCATACAGGGAACATCCATTCTACATCCATTGTCATCTGTTATGTGTCCGCTATATCCGCTAGGCATCCGCTGCACATCCGCGCAACTCAAATCTGCTCCATCGGACAACGGACACAGGGAGGAAGCAAAACGGATGCGGAACAGACACAAAGCACTAGTAGCACGGACGGAGACAGGATGAAAGTGGATGCAGCTCGTAAAGAAAGCATTTAAAATGGAAAAAATGTTCGCAGAGGGGACCTATCTCGGATATTAAGGATGTCTAGAGGATGCCTAGAGGATGCAAAAGGACACCTAGTGGAAAACCTATATTGCCTATAAAAAGGGGAAGAAACTCACCTGGATCTCACTTTCAGTCCAGCTGCCCTGCTGTGCAGACCTCTGCAGCATTCATCTGGCTCTTGCTCTTCCACAGCATCCAGTCATCTCCACCATGGATCGTAACACAATCCTTTTGGTAGCCACCATCGTTCTGCAACAGTGCGAAGCCATCTACAAGCTCTTTCAACTGTTCTACGGGAAGAAAAGGAGGTGTCCAAGAAGTGTCTGGGTCTGAAGATGGATCAGGAGAAGAGCGGAGTACGGACTGTACAACAAGCTGATGGTGGAGCTGAGGAACGAAGACCCTCGTGCATTCCAGAACTTCATGAGGATGCCTCCAGCCATGCTTGACGAAGTTGTGGAGTGGCTGAGACCCAGGTTGACCAAGGTAAACACCAACTTCCGGCCCATCCTGGACCCTGGGCTGAAGGTGGCACTGACTCTCTGCCACCTGGCCTCAGGGACCACCTACAGCAGCATGCAATACGGCTGGAGGGTGCCACACAACACCATCAGCATTGTGGTCAGAGAAGTGGTGCAGGCCATCATTGAAGAATACCTGGAGGAGCTCCTCCAGTGCCCCTCCACTGAAGAAGGCTGGAAGAAAGTTGCAGAGCAGTGGTATCAGAGGTGGAACTTCCCCCACACCGTTGGAGCCATAGATGCCAAGCACGTGGCCTGCAAAGCTCCAGCCAAGTTGGGGTCCACTTATTTCAACCACAAGGGCTTCTTCAGCATCATCCTCTTCGCTATGGCCGATGCTGACTACAAGTTCATGTACATTGATGCTTCAGGCAATGGGTCAGCTTCAGATGCCCAGGTATACAACGCCAGCGACCTCAAGGAGGGGCTGGAACGCAACCTCATCATGGGCTTCCCAGATCCAGACCCCCAGCCCAACGACACACAAGATGTGCCCTACTTCATCGTGGAGGATGACGCCTTCTCCCTCAGAACCTACCTCATGAAGCCCTACACTTCCAGACTCCTCACCCGTGAAGAGAGGATCTTCAACTACAGGCTTTCCAGGGCAAGGTGGGTGGTGGAGAATGCTTTTGGCATCCTGGCCAACAGGTTCCAGGTACTTCTCACCACCATGCAGCATCGCCCAGAGACCGTGAGGAGGATCGTGGAAGCTTGCTACATCCTGCACAATCTCATGCGCACCCGCTACCCAGTCTTGCAGAACAGGCTCATGGACCTCCAACAAGGCAATGGGGACATGGAGCCTGGGGAATGGAGGCAAGGGTGAAACCTGATAGACACTGAGGATGTGCAAGGCCCCAACAGAGCTTCATGCGAAGGGAAGAAGCAGCGCAACCTCCTGAGACGCTGGTGCAACTCCCCAGCTGGAGCAGTGGAGTGGCAAGACAGGATGATAGATGATTAATGGATGCTTCCTTCAGCCTGTCTCATCACACTGATGAGATTGGGCCATGTATGTTGGGTGGGCCTACAATGAACAGGGCATTTAACAAAGAGTTGTGTTTATGTTGACATGTGTGGATGATTGATTACATTATTATTGATAATAAAGGGCCATAGGTGTGGCACCTGGGAGGGTGGACCATACAGTCCCACTATGCTCTCATTGGAGGTTTATCTAACCCACAGCTATTACCCATTCCAAAGGTATCCCTGCCCATCCTACAGCTATCACCCATCCCAAAGTTATCCCTGCCCACCCCACTGCTATCCTTACCCCATCCCACAAGCATGCAAAGGCTTAAACCATTTCTAAAAGTTTCCACCAAGACTAAAGATAAACTTTATTAATAACAAGCTGTAAAAGAAAAATGGCCCAAGTCAAGTGTCCAAAGCAAAAATAAAGTCAACAGGTAGCCACCCTGTCTCTGGCACTCTTCTTGGTAACTCGGAGGCGTGCCCAGTCTCAGGGGTGAAGGGTCCATGTGCTGCGGAGGTGGCTGCTCCTGGAGTGCTGGTCTGAAGCGCCACTGGGGTGCCTGGCCCCGAGAGGACAACAGGGGACGGTGTGTTGAGGAAGCTCTCAGACAGCTGGCTCAGCCTCGTGATATTGAGAGCCCCTTCCTCCATGACATGGGGTGTCAGCGCCAATACCGATGACAGATGTACTGAGGCCGGGCTTGGCTGTGGGGTAGAGGAAAGAGGAGTGTAGTGGGGCTGTCTGGTCTGCAACTGGGTGAGGACTGGCGTGGGTGGCATCTGTGGCATGGGTGGCATCTGTGGCATGGGTGCCATCTGTGGCGTCGGTGGCATCTATGGGGTGGGTGGCATCGGTGGCATCAGTGGCACCGGTGGCATCCAATGTACCTTTGCCTGGACTGGGAAGGGTTGCCTGTGCTGCTGGACCTCCTGGTAGCGATAGCCTTGGTAGGATAGGGCCTGTGGAAAGCCTTGGAAGGGCAGTGACATCACCTGGGGTGGAGGAGCAGACTTGGACTGGGTGGGAGCAGGTGCATCTTGGTCTGGAGGGTTGTGAAGAAGATCGGTGATCCTGTCCTTCACCACCTGGTACTGGGGTTCTGACATGTTCATGAGGGTCTGGTTGACATAGGTGAGGAAGGGCTTGAGGTTGGAGGATGGGGCATCAGTGTGTACCAGCTGAGAGAGGAGATCTATGCTGCTCCTGATGGTGTCTCTTATCTCCAGCAGGACAGTGTGGCTCTATCCCTCCGGTTTGCCTCTCTGCCTTTCTGTGGAGGTGGAGCTGGGGGTGGATGCAGGTTGGGCTGTGGTGGAAGTGCCATCTCCTTTCTCCCACTGCATCAGGGGGTCCTCCATGTGCTCCGCCACGGGTAGTACAGCTGTCGGGGGGGTCTCCATCGTGGCACGCTCCACAGATACCTGCCTGGATACAGGAGCTGACTCTTTGCCAGAAGAGGACTGGCTCTCAGCAGGCTGCCTGAGAGAGAGGGTTGTGAGAGGTGCTGCTCCTCGGTGGCAGATCTTACCCTCCAAGAAGCTGCACTTGGCCATCACGTAGGTCTCTCTGTCCGTCAGCTTGACCGTGGCCTGGCCAGATTTCTTGAGGTGCAGCTTCCTGTACCAGGTGTGCATGTGCTTCCACCAGCTGAGGAGCACCTCCGAAGTGTAGCCCAGGCTCTCCGCCTTCTCTCTCCAAGCAGCCTGCTTCCTTTTGGTGTCTCGATAGAGCCTGTGTCCCTTCCGCCATAGATACTCGTTCTCCCTCAGCCACTCCAGCACCTCCTCCTCATGTTCCTCTTCTATGTTGTATTGTCTCCTCTCCCATTCTCGCGTCTGCCTCTTCCTCCCTTTGGCAGGGCCATCTGGGCCCTCATCAGAGGGGCTTTGAGGTTGTAGGGCCTGTTCCTCCACACCACCACCACCACCACCAGCAGCAGCAGCAGCAACAGTAGCAGCAAAAGCAGGACCAGCAGGACCAGCAGGACCAGCAGCAGCAGCACCAGCACCAGCAGCACCAGCAGCAGCAGCAGGACCAGGAGCAGGACCAGGAGCACCAGCAGGACCAGGAGCACGAGGAGGACCAGGAGCACCAGCAGGACCAGGAGCAGCGCCAGCAGAGTAAGCACCAGCAGAAGCACCAGCACCAGGAGCAGTGCCAGCAGAGTAAGCACCAACAGAAGCACCACCACCAGAAGCAACATCAGCAGAAGCACCACTACCAGAAGCAGCATCAGCAGAAGCACCACCACCAGAAGCAGCATCAGCAGAGTAAGCACCAGCAGAAGCACCACCTCCAGAAGCAGCATCAGCAGAAGCACCACCTCCAGAAGCAGCATAAGTAGAAGCCCCAGCACCAGAAGATCGAGCCCGGGCAGCAGAAACCCCAGCAGAAGCAGAGTCAGGGCCAGGGGGTGGGAGGGTGGCCCTGTCTCTCTTGCCAGGTCTGGCAGCAGATGGCAGAGGCTTCCATTTCTTCCCCATGGTTGTTGGGTTGCTGGCTGGCTGGCTGGCTGGATGGCTGGCTGGCAAACTGTGTCTGGAAGCAGGTCTTTCCTCTGAATGGTTACCTGCTTGGGAGCTGCTTCCCTTTATATCCGCAGGGCTGACGCAATGCATCCTCCCCGCATGCTCAGCGAACGCTAGGCATCCGCTAGGCATCCGCTTCATCCGCTCAGCATCCGCTGTGCATCCGCTTCATCCGCTCGGCATCCGCTCTGCACCCGCTCTTTCCGTTCCACATCCGCTTTGCTGCGCTCCCCCGGAAGCCTTACGAATGTGCCATCCGCTCCCATCTGCTTCCATCCGCTAGGCTTCCATGGAGCATCCACTTTCCATCCACCCTACGTCCTCCCCCCATCCATTCCTTTCCATGTTGTCCACTCTGGTTATGCAAATTCGGGGCCCTTTTGAGAGTGGATAACAATGGATGGAACATTTTTCTCAGCCGCTGTGTCCTTTTTACAAACGTTTTCGCATCTGTTGGCCAGTGTGACAGGGCCTTTAAATAGACTCTGGAGGATGATGGAGGAGAGGAAGGCCTGGAGGAACATTGTCCATGGAGTCATGGTGGGTTGGACATGACTTCGCAACTAACAACAATAATAACAATAATTGCTAGCGAAATAATTTCTGTTGTTTTTTTAAGTATAGTTTTTGATGGATCATCTGCCAATCCAGCTTTCAGTGGCTTAAGACAGACCATCTCTACCAGTATGAAGCTGCTGTAATGAATCCAAGCCATAGTTACTCTGATGTAACGACTACTTAGAACTATAGGAATGGTTTCCATGTCGATAAGAATGAAGTTGCAGAACCGTACCAATAATACATAATTCTTGGGGCAACTAAATTAGATACTCCTTCTTTTATTCCTATTTTGGATATGTGGTTTTAGAATCTTTCCTCTCCCCCAGTCAGTACAGTTAACTGAATGGCATGTGTTGCATTGTATCTCTCATGACAGAAAATCAA
Source organism: Laticauda colubrina (assembly GCA_015471245.1). NCBI lineage: Eukaryota > Metazoa > Chordata > Lepidosauria > Squamata > Elapidae > Laticauda > Laticauda colubrina. The sequence goes on along the minus strand of BLBF01000005.1, from coordinate 53,900,126 downwards.
AATAGTTGCAGTTTTTATTTCATCATTCTTGGAGAGCAACAGATGAGCTCTGTAGCTTGTGTCAATCCAATAAAAGCAATTACTGGAGGGCCAGTTCTGCTTGGCAGTTATTTTGCAGCAGATCTTTGCAGCAGATGGTTGCAGGGTGCCCAAATAAAAGATAAATTAGATTTCCAGATGATTATATGATGGCGGTACTGAAGCTGCCAGTCCTTTTGGCTTATCATTCCTCATAGGGCCATTTGATCAGGAGAAGTGAAAACAAGCAAGGGAAACAACATAGAAGAAGATAAAAATAGTTGGATAGAAAATACTTGTGCTTTTTCTCCATTATTCAAAGTACGAACTCTATGTTTCATAGATAAATATGTAGTTGATTCTGCATTCTTCCAGGCAAGAAACTAAATATTTAACATTAAGAGAAACAAGGATCTTGTAATTGGTTAATTCATGCAACTATGGCTTCCTTATCCATGGATTATTGACTAAAGCACATGATGGATTCATAAACATGACTTAATAAAAGGAATATGGTGTACAAACACCAATGGATTTCATCAACATGCTAAGCCAAAGATAAAATAAGCCAGACACCTCGTGGCCCAGAGTGATATATTAAGCCAACTATCAAACCTGAGAATTTGATAATTTTCCATTGCTGACTTTGTTGGACTTACAAAGTATATGTCCCCTTTGAACTTTCAAGTTTCCTCTTTCCACTATGAATTCAAACTGGACAGTGATTAATATAAATATATGTATGGGTGCAAGTATATATTTATGAATGTACATAGCATGTGCATATGTGTGTTATGTATGTGTTTGGGTAGATATATACTTTCTCTTGAGAGCAAGCAACATAATTTCATTTTTAATATGGGCCAGTGTAACATTGTAAAAAAATGACAATAAAGTTATCTTAAATATAAGTATATATTTCAAGTTATCTCTTAAAAGGCAAATTCTTTTAGTATCAATGATGGGTCAAATTCAAGACAGGCTTATTCGTGGTTTTTAAGAAATAAAAATGGTACTTAATGGCAGAACCTTAATGGATATAACTGCTTTTTCTATTGCTTAAAATTGGGTGGCCTTCTCCGTGTGATGTGTTTAAGGCTGATAACATTTGTTTTTGTAATTTACATAAATCACTGGATAGATGCAATAAAATTTATTTGGATTACTTAAAATCTTCTTCTACTACAAACAATTACTCAATTTCTTAGCAAACAAAATGAGTTATAACTGAAAATGTTGAATCCTACAGTGATATATGAGAGTGGACCATGATATAAATATCTACGTATTAATTTATCAGAACAATTTATATCCCATCCTTTCACTTACTACCATAATGTTCAAGGCAACAATCAATATTCAGAAAATTGGTTAAAAACGTTCATTAGGAAAAGATTAAAATAATAAAATCTGAAGCAGATAATTGACACATCACTGTCAGCTTTGAATTATTATGTTTCATACACTGAAGCAAGCTTGCCTGAATAAAAGTGGCATTTGGATTAATTTCCCTCTTCCTAATCTTGGGAACATATTCTTTGTTGTAAATGGACCTTCTCAGTGACATTTTAAAAGTCTACCTCTTCCCCATCCCCCAACCAAAATAATGTACAAACTTTTAATGCTGATGCTTTCTTTTAATAGAGTGCTTCATACTCAGTTATGGAAGTTGGTGGTCTTAAATATTTAATAATGATAAAACAACCCATAAATACCCATCTCATAGAAGTGTTTTATGATGAGAGTGTGGCCATTGACATGGTCCTTCTATTCATCCTAATTCATTTAGAATACCGTAACCAGGGGTGGGATACAAATTTTTTAACAAGGCCCAGCTGGGACTCAGGAGACAGAGAATAGATGGGGGCAGGGGCAGTCAGATGTGTTATTTACTGGTTCTCCAAACTACTCAAACTTTCTGCTATTGGTTCTCCAGAACTGGTCAGAACCTGCTGAGTACCTCCTCTAAGTCATAATGAGGTGTTTCCCCCCCCCCTTTTGATTTATTCTATTATTTTACTTTCGCTTTGTTTAAACTTATTTTTTATTTCTTCATTTTTATGGTTGTGAGCCATCTAGGGCTGGTGAGTCCATGGTGAGATAGGTGGCAAATAAATATAATAACATTAAAAAGGTTAATAATATTAATAATTTGTTTTCAATCACTGTATATTTGTGGCATCCCAATAGTCATAGATGATTTGGGTGCAAACTCAAAACAACTGGAACACCACTTGAATATCATCGACATTGACAAATGCACCATCAATCAATTGCAAAAGGTGGTTTTACTTGAAACAGCTTCCGTCCTGTGACAATATCTGTCACACCATCAAACATCCACATTTTCCTTTCCCAGGTCCTAGGAAAGGTCTCGATAGGTAGACAAAAATGCCAAACCCAGTCTGCACATCTAGATGACTGTGATGAACCATAATAATTTGTATTTTTTAATTGATGTTATCATAAGTTGGTTGTATAATTTCAAATGTTATTTAACTTTTTCCAAACATCCTTACAAAATCCAGCTTTTATAAATCAAAACCAAGTAGATAAGGTGTTGGTCCCAGGAGCCAGGAGACTGTAAGTTCTAATCCTGCCTTAAGCAAAAAAACCCAGCTGAGTGCCAGTCCTTCTCTTTCAGTCCAATCTATCTCATATGGTTTTTGTTGTGGGAAAAATAGGAGGAGGAGGAGGTATCTTTGCCTCCCTGAGAAATTTATAAAAGATAAGGAGGGATAAAATAAAAAAAAAGTTTTGCAACATTTGGCAAGCCTTTTACTTTAATTTAGGAAAGCAAAAATTCTATAAATATCCGAGCAAACAAGATGCATGCTAACAGTAATCTACAAAAGCTTGCTGCAAGCTTTCAGACAATTCATCTAAATTTCTGTATTTCTAATTTTTAAATTCAAATTCAAATTTAGATCATGATATGGTAAAGGGGACGGGGGCTTAAGCATTTTTTTCAAATTTTCCACCCCAAATCATATTTTTCTTTCTCCTGCATTATATAAGGAGGCAAATAATACAAAGCCAACAATTATAGCCAACTCACTTTACTGCAGTGCCCAGGGATGTCTGCATGGTATGATCAAAAAAGGTCAAGCCGTGAAGTTGCAATCAAAAGTCCATTTTTTAAAATATATACTGCACATAAAACATGGGAGAACCTTTAATTGCAACATTGCAGCTGCCATCTTTTTTTTTATCATTTCCTGAAGATAATCCTGGTAGTTTCAACTGGGGTTTTCTCATTTTGTGATTGCTTCTTGTAGTGAAATAATTGGAACACTTTATGTGAGAGAAGAAGAATTTACAGAGTGACAAGGGGAATAAGCAGGTCACAGCACTGCAATATAACTATCCCTCCTCTTTTTATATGTGCACTGTGTGATTCTGCACCCCAAAGAAGCACGACTGGCAAGTCAACAATACAATCCGTGAGCATGTTGTTGCGTTAAGTTATTGATTCAAGTCCAAATACAAAATTGTGATTGAATGAAAGAGAATTGAGATGAGTACCTAGTTTATTCTTCTTCTCATCCGTGATCTTTCGCTGTTTAACAAAACTAAGTCTGAACTATTTCAAAATCCAACCCAGATATACAGTAGACACTAGAAAAGATGAACTGGAATTGTAAATATAGTAGAATACACCTTCAGAATAACATGAAGTTCGCTCCTCATATCTTCTAAGACAACCTGCTAGTTTTCTTTTTGTGCATCAACTCTTGTATCAACCATATTTGGGGATATTGAGGTAGAACAATATCTCTGCCATCTGTTCTTTTGTAGATTAGTACATCTAGGAATGGTAGTTGTTTGTTCATTTCCGTTTCCATGGTGAACTTGATTTTGGGGTGTGTGCTGTTTCGGAGTGTTAGGAAATTGTTTAGGTTTTCTTTTCCATGGGGCCAAATCACAAATGTGTCATCAATGTATCTTAGCCATAGTTTGGGCTTGTGGGTGGCATTAGCCAGGGCTCTGGATTCAAATTCTTCCATGAACAGGTTTGCAATGACGGGTGACAGTGGTGATCCCATAGGGGCTCCTTCAATTTGCTTGTATCTTTGTCCTTTGTATATGAAATATGTGTTGGTTAAGCAGTGTTCTGTTAGTTCCATGAGGTGTTTAGCTGGTTGGTATTTATTTTTGATGATTTCAAGAGTTTCTTTTATCGGGACTTGAGTGAACAGTGAAACCACGTTGAAACTTACAAGCAGATCTTCTTGTTCCACGTGTAGATCTTTGATCATTTCTAAGAAGTGGTATGAGTTTTGTACATATGAAGCTGCGGTTTCAGCATGGGGCTGTCGTTGTTTTGCTAAGTGCTTAGCTATGTTTTGTAGTGGTGCTCCTTTGGAGCTGACTATGGGTCTGAGAGGTATGCCTTCTTTGTGTATTTTTGGGAGGCCTTATAGTTTGGGGCATCTGGAAGATTTTTCTCTTGGGATGATCGTCTGTTGGATTTCTTTGCTTATGTGGCTGGTTATAATTTTCTTCTTGGTTATTTTTTCCAGCTATGTGATTGGGTCTGTGTTTATAGGTTTGTGTTAGGGATAACATTGTTTACCCTAACTGGTTTAGGTGAAATAATAACTATGAATCATAGTTAGTGTATGTTAGAGTGTATACAGCTTTAACTGTGAAATAGCAATTAAAGGAGTGGTTAAGAAAACAATATAAAAGTAGCAAGACTACGGCTTGCTCTCTCTCTGGCTTTGATGATCCCTGATTACTGCTTGGAATCAAGACTGCATTGCTCGAACGGGAGAGACAACAAAGGACTGATTTATAACTGAACTGACATAGGATATTCTACATGGACTTTGCTAACTGAATACCCCTGAATGGACTGACTACATGGTAAATGAATATTGGACTGTTATTTGACTATGCCATGAACTTATAATGGAATAAAATATATTCTTGATAGCACAAGCGTATCTGTTATTTTTACTGTATGTTAATAAACATACAAACTTAGCTCACTCATTTATCTGTGTACCTATCTGACTAACGCTGCACATTCTGTTTAGCTTGTCTACCTAACCCTGGTTGGGGAACCCAGGCTTAACAGTTTGTATGTGGAGTCTTGGAGTAGGTCTGTCAATATTGTTTCATAGTCTTTTCTATCCATTACTATTGTGGCATTCCCTTTATCTGCTGGGAGTATTATTATGCTGTTATCATTTTTCAGGGTTTGTAGTGCTTTGAATTCATCTTTGTGCAAGTTGCTTTTGGGTGGTTTGCTTGTGCATAGGATGTTGGTAACCTGATGTTGGTATCAGCTTCATCTGTATTTAATTTGGTTAGGCTGAATTCTACTGCACATATGATGGATTTGTGGGGATTTTTTGGGTGCTATAGCATAATTGAATCATTTGGTTAGGACATCTGTTTCTGTTTTGGTGAGTTCTCTGTAGGAAATGTTATATACTAATTGTTTCAGGTGTTGTTGTGAGTTGTTGGGGGCTTTCTTGTCATGTTCTAATTTCTTTAGTTTCTTTAAGAGTTTTTCATTTTTGTAAGTGGTTTCAGTTTCAGCTCTCCAAGTTTTAAGTTGTTTTATCTTATCCCAAAGTAGAGGGTGGATTTTGCTGATCAATTTCAGGGGTAGTGCGAGCAAATCTTTGTTTAATTGATCCAATTGGAATCTCTTACTGTGGTGCTCATTCCTGAGTAGAGCCATTTCAGTTCTTTTCAGGATACATTTAGTAGCTGCTGTGCTATGATGAAATGTTAATTTGAAGCAGGTTGGTGTTGCATTGTTGTCTCTGCAGCTGCGTAGGAATTTCAGGTCACATAATATTCCTGCTCTTTTAACTTCCAGCTTCTCATAGGTTTTGGTCTGGCTATTTATTTCCTCCCCGTAGAGGTCTGATATTTGCTTTTTTAAGTTTTCATGGGTACTTACATGAGAGCAGTTCAGCTTCCTTCAGGTATTATCCCACGTCATTGTAGTGCTTTTAAAGTTGTAGCAACGATTCAGCAGAATCTCATCTGCCATCATCGGGCTTCTGTATTGAGTTCGTATGTGGGTCAGGTATCACAGCCTACTGTTGTCCCAGGATGGTTTTTTCTACATCCTGATTGGTTGGGAGTCTTGGTCTGTGTTTATTGGACTTGGAGTCGGTTTGTTTGGTGTTTCTGGTTTCTTCTGTCTGTTTTGTGGCTTTGATTGGCCGGCAACACTGTGTTCCTGTGTTGGAGGCTTTCAGTGCAGCTTGCCTTTGCATGAAAGAACGGCTGTTATCTATTAGGAAGCTAGGTTTCATCTGGGTACTTGGTTGGGGTATGTTTGAGCTGGGGGTATCAGGGGGAGTGTGTTCCAGCTTTTTTACTGCATTTTTGTGTTCATCCAGGCGGGTACTTTTTCTTCTATTGGTCTGTCCAATGTATGTGGCCGGGCATGATGCACAGGGAACTTCGTATATGCCTTGGTTTTCCAGGTCAATTTTGCCTTTGGAGTTTCTAAGGATGGCTGCTATATTTTGTCTGTTTTGAATGCAGTCTTGATGTGATTCCTTTGTAGTATCTTACTGATTTTGTCTGTAGTACCTCTTACGTAGGGCAGGACAGCTGTTCCATAGGTCTTTTGATCTTCTAGGTCTCTGTTATGTCTTGGTGTGTTTTTGTGGATCAAGCTGGTGATTTTGTTTTTGTGGAAGCCGTTGGCTGTCAATACTTTAGTCAGGGTGCATAGTTCAGTCTTTATATGTGTCTTGTCTGCTAGGCGTTTGGTTCTGGTAATTAGTGTTTTGGCCACGGAATTTATCTGTGCTGGGTGGTGGTGGAATTGGGCGTTGAGGTAGCGGTTGGTGTGTGTTTTCTTCTGGTATACGGTGTGTCCCAGTGTGCCATCCGTTCTTCTGTAGATTACATAAGAGGTACCACAGATAAAATCAGTAAGATACTACACAGGCATCACATCAAGACTGCCTTCAAAACAGACAAAAAAATAGCAGCCATCCTGAGGAACCCCAAAGACAAAATTGACCTGGAAAACCAAGGCATATACGAAATTCCCTGTACATCATGCCCGGCCACATACATTGGACAGACCAATAGAAGAATAAGTACCCGCCTAGAGGAACACAAAAATGCAGTAAAAAAGCTGGAACACACCTCCTCACTAGTCCAACACATGAAAACCACAGGTCACAACATCAACTTCAATGGCACTAAAACCCTGGCCACTATAGAAAATCCCAGCCACAGAATCATCAGAGAAGCCATAGAGATTGAAAAAAGACCTGACAGCATAAATAGAAGAGATGATTCCACCAGACTGTCAATCATTTGGAAGCCTGCACTCTCAAATAGAAAGATCTCCATGCCACAAGCAAGGCAAACACCTGGGCAAAAACAGACTCCCTCTGATAGCTCCAACCTAACCCCCCCACCAGGCACCCAGGTGAAACCCAGCTTGCTAATGAAGAGCAGCCGTCCCTTCACACGGAGCCAAGCTGCACTAAAAGCCTCCAACACAAGAACAGACTGTTGCCAGCCAATCAAAGCCACAAAACAGACAGAAGAAACCAGGAACACCAATCAATCAAACTCCAAGTCCAATGAAACAGGTCCAGGCTCCCAACCAATCAGAATGGACCAGCCTCAAATTTAAAACCAGGAGCTGTAAGACCCATATCCATACAGAAGCCTGAAGATGGCAGATGAGATTCTGCTGAAACGTTGCTACAACTTTAACAGAACTACAATGACGTGGGATAATACCCAAATGAAGCTAAACAGCATATATATATATTTAAGTTTTTGCAGGTATTTATATGTGTGGCATTCAGCTTTGTTCGGGTATTTTCCCACGTCATCATAGTTGTGCTTTTAAAGTTGTAGCAACGTTTCAGCATTATCTCATTTGTAGAAGCAAGTTGTCATTATCTCATTTCTGTAGAAGCAAGTTGGTCCCAAACAATATCTCTAAATGGGTTGAGCTGTACACATTATATTGCTCACCCTACAACCCATTTGTTATTCTGACAAAGCCTCTATGTTATGTTCTTGATTCTTGGATTTTTAAAAAAGATTTCACAATTAAGCACAGGCAATCCTTGTTTAAAATGACAGACAAATCCTTCACCCTTGAGAGTCCAACTGGCTTTTTCTTAAACTCTAATTTTATAGCATTCACTTTTTTTACTGCAATACTCTCATTCTGCCATTTCCGACAGTTTGATGTTAGCCTAACTGAAGCATAATAATTGTGGAATGATTTATTGCACATGGCTTGGTTGAGATGAACAAATTCTTGTAGTCAGCTGGTTATAAGTAATCAGACTTTTAGCAGAATTATTCCTTTTTGCACCAACTAATATTTTGCCCTTATATGTCAATATGATATAATGCCCAATTTTTGCTTTGTGGGCAAAGTTCCATTAATGTTAGCAGAAACAGAACTGAGAGCACAATTTGTCCACTTCCATTTGTGCTTTCATTTAGTTAGGGGCAAAAAGATTTTACATCTACTCTACTCTTCCCACATCTGCTCTGTAATTCACATTAATTTTCACTGACATTTTACCTATTTCCCACACCCACTCCCTTTCTGTCATTGAATGTAAACTAAACTTCATGTTCTTTGAATTTCCTGTTGATGTAGTTGCTCCACCCTGCTGTTCATCATATTCAGTATTTTGTCCTCGGTATGAACATCCACCTCTGAACTTCATGTTTCATATGCTGAGTATACATTTTTAAAATTTTAAATTTATTCATTTATTTATTTATTTAGTCAATTGCTTCCAAGATAATAGGTATAAGTATAAATATAGTTATGAATACACATAAGAAAAATAAAAGAAACAATAGGACAGGGACGGTAGGCGCCTTTGTGCGCTTATGCATGCTCCCTACAGAGACCTCTTAGGAAAGGGATGAGATCAATAGTAGACAGTCTAAGGTTAAAGTTTTGGGGGTTTGGGGAAGAAACCACAGAGTCAGGTAGAGTATTCTAGACATTGACCACTCTGTTGCTGAAGTTGTATTTCCTGCAATCAAGTTTGGTGTGGTTAACCGTGAGTGTGTGCTTTTGTATTGTTATGGTTGAAGTTGAAGTATTCATTGACAGGTAGGACATTGCAATGTATGATTTTCTATACTAATTTTAGATTGGATCGAAGGCAGCGTAGTTCTAGGTTTTCTAGGTCTAGAATTTCAAGTTTGGTGGCATAAGGTATTCTCAATGAGTAGAGGAGTATTTTCTTGTGAAATATTTCTGGACTTTCTCTACTGTGTTAATATAGATACGTAATATGGGTTCCAGATTGATGAATGATTGGAGGCAGTTGGCATAACTCGTTGTTTTATTTTCGTGATGGATCCCAATTTACTAGTTCTATTTGCCTGACTAAGCTGCTTGGAATAAATGTTATCCAACTTCTGGTAGATGATGCCTCTTGCCATCCTGAGCTATAAATATTTTACCAGCAACTTTCATGAAATAGTGCACTATTTGCTAGGGATTCATGATAGATACATTTTTATATTCTTTTGTAATGGTTGAACATATAATACAGATTTTTTGTTCTTAATCATGTCCAACTCTTGGAGAACGCCTCAACAAATTCCTGAAATTTTCTTTGCAAGGGTTCCCTCCACCCCCAGAAGTGGATTGCACTGCCTCCTTCCTAGGGCAGAGAGAAAGTGATTAGCCCAAGGTAACCCATCTGACTTTGTACCTAAGGTGGGACAAGAACTCAGTTTCTAAATTTATGGCCTGGCTCCTTAACTACTAGACCAACTGGCTTTTAATACAGAATTAAGCAAGCATTTAATTTAGTCACAAAAGGCTTACACATGGGTAAACTTTGCTTTCCCTTGTTTTTGGTGGAACACCTATTGGGAATAAAATGTTTTTTTCTCATTGTAAGTCAAAACCCCTTGTGAAACAGATGTTCCTAACTTGGACATGGTCTCATCACCACTTGAAAACAAATATTGCTTATTCTTGACAGGACAATGCCAAGCATCCCAAGCAGCAGAAAGCATACTTGTCCTTGGCAAACTCAAATGAGATGAGACCAACAAAACAAGTATAATGATGGTTCAAAGCTTATCTAAGCTAGTTAAGAACTTTCATGGAATGGAATATCAATGTCAATCAAAAATGTTAATGATGTGTGTTTTCTGTCTTTGAAGGGATCCATCTGCATCATCTCCTGAGATTCCCTGATTGGCCGAAGAGGTGTAATTTTTAAAAATTCTTTGCCTTATTATATTCCTTTTGTCTTGAAGGTTCTTATACCTGGTATCATGTAACATTTCTAGCTATTCTTTTATTGTGGTCTTATGTTGTGTTATTTTACTATACTGTTCTTGGAATAAATACTCATGCTTATGTGGCCATTACTTCTGAATTCCAAAGAATCTATGGTTCACCTTGCTGGGCTGAGGACAGAGGCAGTCAGCAGCATCTAAAGGGGTAGGGTGGGGCAAATAATACCATTAAACTAATTCTGGATTTTTGAGAGGGGTAGTGGTGGGATTCAATTTTTTTTACCTACTGGTTCTGTGGGCATGACTTGGTGGGCATGGCTGGGGAAGGATACTGTAAAATCTGCAGTCAAAGGTGATATTTGCCGGTTCTCTGAACTACTCAAAATTTCCATTACCAGTTCTCCAGAACTGATCAAAACCTAGAGTGAAGGTTGAACACTGTGACATCAAAGCATTTACAAAAAAAAAGATTAAAGCTTGTTTTACAATAGTGTAACAATGATTTCAGTCACAATGATCTAACATTGTGTAACTCCCACAATGATGTAATACTGTTTTCATCAAAATGAAGACAGTATTATGCCTTTTTTTAAATAAATGATGTATTTATTAATAGTTTTTCTACTCACTGGCTCATCTATTCAGAAGATAGCATGGAGGGTACTATCCTCTGGATCTACTACCCAGAGAATATCTCTTGCAGTGAGGAACTGTTAATAAATACATACGTATATCTTCAGGACTGCCTGAACAGAATAGAGAGGGTTTAATGTGAATGTGATGGTCTTGGAAAATTGGGAGATTCCTGTGGTATCCCTTTCTGACTAGAGGGAAGTTATAAGAACCAACATTTTTATCCAGTGCTCTTTCACATTTGCATGCAATTCCTGGGGAAAATCATGTGAAGGCTGGGTTAGTTTCCTCTTTCATTTTAACCTTCGGGTCCAGGTGCAGTGGCAACACACAATCATTGCTTGACATTCTCACCAGTGATGGGATTCAATTTTTTTTTTACTACCAGTTCAGTTGGTGTGGCTTGGTGGGCATGGCTTGGTGGGTGTGGTAGGGGAAAGATACTGTAAAATCCTCATTCCATCCCCACCCAATTAACCTGCTTTCCAGCTCCATTCTCCTGTGCAGGGCAACAAAAGAAGACCCAGCTGATCAACTGGGACTCAGGAGGCAGAGAATAGATGGGGGGCAGTCAGAGGTGGTATTTGCTGGTTCTCTGGACTGCCCAAAATTTCTGCTACCGGTTCTCCAGAACTGGTCAGAACCTGCTGAATACCGCCTCTGATTCTCACACTAATCACTCATTGAAGCAGTCAGGACAGATTGGGGACCAGTTTGCCATCTTCCATTTGTCCAGTTCAAATTCCAATCATTATGAGACACTGAAGCAAACAATTCCATTTATGGATCATTTCGCATGAGTCCTAAATGGTCTGGAAACATATTGTCTTGAGAATTACCTCCACCCACCTACTGAGATTTTGCTTGACATTTTTCAAAGATAGTATTGAGCCTTTTCAGTAATGGCCTAAAGTTTTTGGGACTCTCTGTTGAATGAATTTTCAGCCTTTCTGTTACTGTTGTTGCTTGGCTTTCAATGGTTAATAAATATATACCTGCAGCAGATGAGACAGGGGAGAGCACCCTACAACCTATAATGTCTATGTTGCTCCTGCTGTATTGAAGCAATGTAGTCTGTAAAATCTTTTTCTCATTTAATGATGGGAACAGATGACAGGATCTGGGGAACCATTAGCAGCATTTAAAATATACTAAAAATGACACCTTTCTGTTAGACTGAAGATTAAGATGAGTTTTTTTAAAAAAACAACCCAATAGCTTTAAGGAACATTTGCTGAACATTATACAGAAACATAAAAATATCTTGGCTCAGCCTAATTCGTTAAGTGCCAGAGCTATGATGATCCAGAAAGATGGCTAAGAGATTTCAACCCATCTTTTGCAGCAAATTTGCACTCCGAATCAGCACTTGTCCAGGCACAAAATATACTTAGCTAAGTAATAAACCAAACTGTGAATTTTACATCAATGCTAAGCTATAAACACAGTTACAAACCACAATGCTGACCACCACAAAGCTTGCAAATCACAATGCTTATACAACATATAAATCAAAACAAGGCAAACCATTTTATGGCATTGTATGAGTTGTGGATTCAGTATATATTTATTTATTTGCATTAACTCCAAACTGATTTAAATGAAAATTCTATTCTAATCAAAAATTGTCAAAAACAAAATTGTCCTACTTTTAAGTTTATAGATACAATATCAGGTGTTTACCACAAGCAGTGGTGGGATTCAATTTTTTTTAGTACCGGTTCTGGGGGTGTGGTTTGGTGGGCATGGCAGCAAAAGGATACTGTAAAATCGCCATTCCTACCCCATTCCTACCCCATACTGTAAAATCCCCATTCCCTCCCCACCCCACTAACCTACTTTCCAGCTCCGTTGTCCTGTGCAGGGCAACAAAAGAAGACCCAGCCAAGCAGCTGGAACTCGGGAGGCAGAGAAATAGATGGGAGCAGGGCCAGTCACAGGAAGTATTCCAAACTACTTAAAATTTCTGCTACTGGTTCTCCAGAACTGGTGAGAACCTGCTGAATACCACTTCTGACCACAACCAATGCTTCAATTTTTTCTTTGACAGCGAGGAGGGTGTTTTTTGATGGTGCTCATTCAATTAAGGGAGAAAAAAAATCAATCAAGCCTTCACCCAGGATTTTTTCAAAAAGCAGTGTACAGTTTACATGTAATAAATATTCTGATATCCCTACTTGAAAATGTTCTATTTTATTCTGTGCCATGCAAATATTATTCAAAAATGGATTTAAGCTGATGACTTTAATTATTTTACATTGAGTGTGGCAAAAAAAAAAAAAGAATCCAATCTTTTCTGATTACAAAGAGGCCATTCTTTTATAGAGAACTTTTCTGGAAAAAATCTACTTCAAAAGGCTGACAATGAAAGACATTATTATTATTATTATTTTATGCAGTAATAGAAAATACAATATTTTATTGTGCTGTTATACCTTGATCCATGACTTATGATTTAAATAAAATATAAGATGCTGTTTCATTAGATAAAAAGTAAATAAAGAAGCAAAATAAAAGTGAGTTGGTTTAATGAATGATAAATGCTTTTGAAATTTTTGAAAAATTAATAATTACTGGGAAGAATTTTATGTTCATAATCCTCTGGAAAGGTTTTTTAACATCAGCAAATTTTTCATGTTGGTGTTATTGCCGAGAAGCAACAAGGCTTTTGAACAAACTAGATGAAAAAATGAAAATGAAAAAAGCAGCTATGCTAACTTTCCTAGGGCAAGATTGGGCAAAGTGTGGCCAGCAGGTAGCCTCCAAATCCCCGAAGTCACACTGTTATAATCTGGAGATTAAATGGTTGGTTTTCCATACTATTTATTTCCTTCTTTTGCTTAGAAAAAGGCAGGCAAGGTGACTACAGAAATTCGTTTCCTTGATTCATCCATTCCTATAATTCCTTGAGGCTTTCTACTTGATTTTTATTCATATAAGTTGTTATAGGACACCTAAATAAATTTTCTTTGTCAAAACTGGGCTTATTTTTTGTTCCTTCCTCAGAACTTTTAATTTACTAATTAAATGTTTCATGGATGAACTGATTCCATTCAGCATCCTTATACCTGGCTTTCTTATTTACTTTTTTTTTTCTCTGCTAGTGATTAATTTCTCCTATAAGACATTGCATAGAAGATTTAACAGGGGGATAAGTTGGATCAAGCATTGGTATTAATTTTATATTGCTATTGGCAATTTTTAAGCAATCTGTCTTTAACATATAAACTATATTGGTGGTACTGCAGAATCTTTTATGATCTAGTGAGGAAGAGGGGGAGAAATCTCATGTACACTATTTTAAAATTAAAACCAAATTTAATTTTACAAAGCTTCTCCTCTGGTAATACTGTTTTGCAACTAGGGCATTTAAAACCTTTGCTAGACCAATACTTGAATTCAATTCTGCTGTCTGGAATCCGCACTGTATATCTGACATAAATACAATTAAGCGAGTCCAGAAGTATTTTACCAGAAGAGTACTACATTCTTCTGTTCACAACTGAATACCCCACAGCACCAAACTTAAGATTCTTGGCTTAGACAACCTTGAACTATATCAATTAAGATTAGACTTCAGCAAAGTACATAAAATCATATGCTTCAACATCTTACCAGCTAATGAATATTTCAGCTTTAACAACACTAGAGCAGACAACAGATATAAACTAAATGTAAACCACTCCAAACTCGATTGCAGGAAATATGATTTCAGCAACAGAGTGGTCAATGTCTGGAACTCACTACCTGATTCTGTTGTCACTTGATCAAACCCCCACTCCTTTACCCTCAAACTAACCTCTATTGATCTCACCCCATTCCTAAGAGGTCTATAAGGGGCATGCATAAGCACACAATCGTGCCTATCATCCCTGTCCTATTGTCCCCATTTATTTGTACCTATTTCTTATATTTAAACTTATGTTTATTCTTGTTTCTGTTATATTCTAAGCTTTTGACAAATAAATAAATAAATAAAAATAAATATAACATCACATCTTTCTAACACCAGCTTGATGGAATGAATTACAGGGACTTATTCAAAGTAACCTTTGAAGTGTTTGAATACATTATAAACTTATCAAACAACAATAACAATAATTGGTTGTATGCCATCAATTTAGTGTTGGCAGCAACATGTAGAAAGATTTTCTTCAGGATGATCTATCCCCAGCCTGCTCCTTTAAGCCCCTGTCACACAGCACCAACGGATGGAAAGAGGATGTAAAAAGGAGAGAAACACTTGCCATCCGTTGGTTAACGCGATGCATCCGTTCTGTACCCACTGCGTCCGTTTTTCATACTCTCTATCCGTCCAGCATCCGTTGACTGACATTTCATCCGCTCAAAAAGTTTTGAGCTGCACAAAACTTTTTGAGCGGAAAATGTATCCAACTCGTCCGTTCTACATCCGCTACGCATACGGGGAACATCCGTTAAATGTCCGTAGTCATCCGTTACGCATCCGCTATATCCGTTACGCATCCGCTAAATCCGCTAGGCATCCGCTGCACATCCGCGTAACTCGCATCCGCTCCAGCGGAAAAGGGACATAGGGAGGAAGCGAAACGGACGTGGAACGGACACGCAGCGTTAGTAGCATGGATGTAGAAAGGATGAAAGCAGATGCAGCTCGCATACAAAGCATTAAAACAGAAAAAACGTTCATATAGGGGACGTATCTCGGATATTTAGGATGTCTGCAGGATGCCTAGAGGATGCAAAAGGACACCTAGCGGAAAACCTATATTTCCTATAAAAAGGGGGAGGAAATCACCTGGATCTCACTTTCAGTCCAGCAGCCCTGCTG
The DNA here is from genome assembly GCA_015471245.1 of Laticauda colubrina. NCBI lineage: Eukaryota > Metazoa > Chordata > Lepidosauria > Squamata > Elapidae > Laticauda > Laticauda colubrina. The sequence continues at coordinate 53,884,426 of BLBF01000005.1, read as the reverse complement.
TGCAGACCTCTTCAGCCTTCATCTGGCTCTTGCTCTTCCACAGCATCCAGTCATCTCCACCATGGATCATCACACACTGCTTTTGGTAGCCACCATCCTTCTACAACAGTGCGAAGCCATCTACAGGCTCTTTCACCTGTTCTACGCAAAGAAAAGGAGGCAGCCAAGAAGTGTCTGGGTCCGAAGATGGATCACCAGAAGAGCAGAGTATGGACTGTATAACAAGCTGATGGTGGAGCTGAGGAACAAAGACCCTCGTGCATTCCAGCACTTCATGAGGATGCCACCAGCCATGTTTGATGAAGTTGTGGAGCAGCTGAGACCCAGGTTGACCAAGCAGAGCACCAACTTCCAGCCCAGCCTGGACCCTGGACTCAAGGTGGCACTGACTCTGCGCAACCTGGCCTCCGGGATCACGTACAGGAGCATGCAGTATGCCTGGAGGGTGCCACACAACAACATCAGCATTGTGGTCAGAGAAGTGGTGCAGGCCATCATCGAAGAATACCTGGAGGAGCTCCTCCAGTGCCCCTCCACTGAAGAAAGCTGGAAGAAAGTTGCAGAGCAGTGGTATCAGAAGTGGAACTTCCCCCACACTGTTGGAGCCATAGATGGGAAGCACGTGGCCTGCAAAGCTCCAGCCAAGTCAGGGTCCACTTATCACAACTATAAGGGCTTCTTCAGCATCATCCTCTTCGCCATGGTTGATGCTGACTACAAGTTCATGTACATCAATGCTTCAGGCAACGGGTCAGCTTCAGATGCGCAGGTATACAACACCAGTCACCTCAAGGAGGGGCTGGAACGCAACCTCATCATGGGCTTCCCAGATCCAGACCCCCTGCCCAACGACACACAAGATGTGCCCTACTTCATCGTGGGCGATGACGCCTTCTCCCTCAGAACTACCTCATGAAGCCCTATACTTCAAGATACCTCACCGGTGAAGAGAGGATATTCAACTACAGGCTGTCCAGGGCAAGGCGGGTGGTGGAGAACGCCTTTGGCATCCTGGCCAACAGGTTCCAGGTACTTCTCACCACCATGCAGCATTGCCCACAGACCGTGAGGAACATCGTGGAAGCTTGCTGCATCCTTCACAATCTCATGCGCACCTGCTACCCAGTGTTGCAGAACAGGCTCGTGGACCACCAACAAGGCAATGGGGACATGGAGCCTGGTGAATGGAGGCAAAGGTGAAACCTGATAGACACTGAGGATGTGCAAGGCCCCAACAGAGCTTCACGTGAAGGGAAGAAGCAGCACAACCTCCTGAAACACTGGTGCAACTCCCCAGCTGGAGCAGTGGAGTGGCAAGACAGGATGATAGATGCTTAATGGATGCTTCCTTCACCCTGTCTCATCACACTGATGAGATTGGGCCATGTATGTTGAGTGGGCCTACAATGAACAGGGCATTTAATAAAGAGTTGTGTTTGTGTTGAAATGTGTGGATCAATGATTACATTGTTATTGATAATAAAGGGCCATAGGTGTGGCACTTGGGAGGGTGGACCATACAGTCCCACTATGCTTGCACTGGAGGTTTATCTATCCCACAGCTATTACCCATTCCAAAGGTACCCCTGCCCATTCCACTGCTATCTTAACCCATCCCACAGGTATCCCTGCCCATCCCACTGCTATCCTTACCCATCCCACAAGCATGCAAAGGATTAAACCATTTCTAAAAGTTTCCACCAAGATGTTATTGACTAAAAGAACTGAAGCAAGTGTGTGAAGCAAAGATAATCTTTATTAATAACAAACTGTAAAAGAAAAGGACCCAAGTAAAGTGTCCCAAGCAAAGATAAAGTCAACAGGTAGCCACCCAGTCTCTGGCACTTTTCTTGGTCACTCTGAGGCATGCCCGGTCTCAGGGGTGAAGGGTCCAGGTGCTGTGGAGGTGACTGCTGCTGGATTACCGGTCTGAGGCTCCATTGGGGTGCCTGGCCCTGAGAGGACAACAGGGGATGGTGTGTGGAGGAAGCTCTCAGAGAGCTGGCTCAGTCCTGTGATGTTGAGAGCCCCTTCCTCCAGGACATGGGGTGTCAGTCCCAATACCAATGACAGATGTTCTGAGGCCGGGCTTGGCTGTGGGGTGGAGGAAGGAGGAGTGTAGTGGGGCTGTCTGGTCTGCAGCTGAGCAAGGTGAGGCGTGGGTGGCATCTGTGGCATGGGTGGTATCGGTGGCGCCGGTGGCATTGGTGGCATCAGTGGCATCAGTGGCATCAGTGGCATCAGTGGCATCAGTGGCATCTGTGGCATCTGTGGCACCAGTGGCGTACGGTGAACCTGTGCCTGGACTGGGAAGGGCTGCCTGTGCTGCTGGAACTCCTGGTAGCCGTAGCCTTGGAAGGTGAGGGCCTGTGGAAAGCCTTGGAAGGGCTGTGACATCACCTGGGGTGGAGGAGCAGTCTTGGACTGGGTCGGAACAGGTTCAGCTGTGCCTGGAGGGTTGTGAAGAAGACCGGTGATCCTCTCCTTTATCACCTGGTACTGTGATTTGGACATGCCCATGAGGGTCTGGTTGATGTAGGTGAGGAAGGGCTTGCAGTTTGAGGATGGTATGTCGGTGTTTACCAGCTGAGAGAGGAGATCTATGCTGCTTTTGATGGTGCCCCTGATCTCCAGCAGGACAGTGTGGCTCTGCCCATCTGGTCTGGCTCTCTGCCTGCTTTCTGTGGAGGTGGAGCTGGGGGTGAATGTGGGTTGTTCTCTGGTGGAAGTGCCCTCTCCTTGCTCCCACTGCATCAGGGGGTCCTCCATGCGCTCCGCCACGGGGAGTGCAGCTGTCAGGGGGGTCTCCGTCATGGGTCTCCACAGATACCTGCCTGGACACAGGAGCTGACTCTTGGCCAGAAGAGGACTGAATCTCTGCGGGCTGCCTGAGAGAGAGGGTTGTGAAAGGGGCTGCTCCTCGGTGGCGGATCTCACCCTCCAAGAAGCTGCACTTGGCCATCACGTAGGTCTCTCGGTCCGTCAGCTTGACCGTGGCGTGGCCAGATTTCTTGAGGTGCAGCTTCCCGTACCAGGTGTGCATGTGCTTCCACCAGCTGAGGAGGACCTCCGAAGTGTAGCCCAAGCTCTGCGCCTTCTCTCTCCAAGCAGCCTGCTTCCTTTTGGTGTCTTAATAGAGCCTGTGTCCCTTCCGCCATAGATACTCATTCTCCCTCAGCCATTCCAGCACCTCATCCTCATGTTCCTCTTCAATGGAGTATTGCCTCCTCTCCAGTTCACACATATGCCTCTTCCTCCCTCTAGAAGGGCCATCTGGGCCCTCATCAGAAGGGCTTCGAGGTTCTAGGGGCTCTTCCACCACACCACCACTAGCAGCAACAGCAACAACAACAGTAGCAGCAAAAGCAGGACCAGCAGCACCAGCAGGACCAGATTCATCAGCAGCAGAGTAAGCAACAGCAGCACCAGCAGCACCAACAGGACCAGGATCAGCAGCAGAGTAAGCACCAGCAGCACCAGCAGGACCAGCAGGACCAGGATCAGTAGGAGCAGAGTAACACCAGCAGGACCAGCAGGACCAGGATCACCAGCAGCATCAGAAGGACCAGGAGCACCAGGAGCACCAGCAGGACCAGCAGGACCAGCAGGGCCAGAAGCAGCGCTGGCAGAGTAAGCCCCAGCAGAAGCCCCAGCACCAGGAGCAGCGCCAGCAGAGTAAGCACCAGCAGAAGCACCAGCACCAGGAGCAGCGCCAGCAGAAGCCTCAGCACCAGAAGAGTCAGCCCCAGCAGCAAAAGCCCCAGCAGAAGCAGAGTCAGGGCTGGGGGGTGGGATGGCGGCCCTGTCCTTCTTGCCAGGGCTGGCAGCAGATGGCACAGGCTTCCTCTTCTTCCCCATGGTTGTTGGCTGGAGCTGTGCCTGGCAGCAGGTCTTTCCTCTGAATGGTGACCTGCTTGCGAGCTGCATCCCTTTATATCCGCGGGGCTGACGCAATGCATCCTTCCCGCATGCGCAATGAATGCTTTGCATCCGCTAGGCATCCGCTAGGCATCCGCTAGGCATCCACTAGGCATCTGCTAGGCATCCGCTAGGCTTCCGTGATGCATCCGCTTCATCCGCTCGGCATCCGCTCTGCATCTGTTCCTTCCGTTGCGCGTCCACTTCGCTGTGCTCCCCCGGAAGCCCTGCGGATGTGCCATCCGCTTCCATCTGCTTCTATCCGCTAGGCTTCCATGGAGCATCCGCTTAACATCCTCGCTACATCCCCCCTGTTCGTTCCTTTCCGTTTTTTCCCGCTCTGCTTATGCAAATTCGGAGCACTTTTGAGAGTGGAAAACAACGGATGGAATATTTTCTCATCTGCTGTGTCCTTTTTACATACATTTTGCATCCGTCAGCCTATGTGACAGGCCCTTTACGTATTCCAGTATTGTATCCATTACTACTTGTAATAGAGTCCCCTCAATTTGTTGCTTAATTGTCCTGGTTTTTTTCTCCCTTCCAACTTTCTCATAATTATAGTTTTCTCAAGGTAGCTGAGAGTTTGCATAATTTGTGTTCAAAATATGGCAATTTGAGCCTGATCATGTGTGCTTTAACTGAGTACTCTGGATTTATTTGTTTATTTATTGAATTTATATTGCTGTCTATTCGCCTATGGTGACTCAAGGCGGGTTGCACAATGTAAAACCATATTTAAAATAAAAAAATAAAAAAACCAATAAAAACTAACAAAAAGAATCAAATATATTAATGAAATAAAGTAGAACAAAATCTGGCAAAAATAAAAAAATATAAAATCACCCTCAAACTCCCACCCACCCTGCCCTGACGACAGAACATCACACGAGCCATTTGATGGTCTCCATCCCTCTCTGGGTTCCCCAGGCCTGCTGGCAGAACCAGGTCTTCAGATATTTCATTGAACATCTCCAAGGTCTCAGAAGTTTGCTTAAAAATAATGGGAATTGATAATTATAGGAATCAATTTGTTCTACAAATCATTGTTCTCTTGGCTAACTATGATATTCTTGAAAATCTTCTGTAACACCAATGTTCAAAAGCATCAATATTCTTTCTTCAAAATCCAGTTTGCACTACTATAGGTCATCACAGAAAAAATCATTGCCCGCATAATTCTGATATTTGTACTATAGGTATGGACTTAACATGGCATCTTAATCAGAGGTATTTAGCAGGTTTTGACCAGTTCTGGAGAACCGGTAGCAGAAATTTTGAGTATTCGGAGACCCAGCAAATATCACCTCTGACTGGAAATTTTACAGTATCGTTCCCATGCCATGCCCACCAAGCCACACCCACAGAACTGGCAGTAAAAAAATATTTTATTTATTTATTTATTTATTTTTGTCAGTTGCTTACAAGATAATAGGTATAAATAAAAACATAGTTATGAATACATGGATACATATAAGAAAAATAAAAAAAGAAAAGAAACAATAGGATAGTAAGCATGTTGGTGCACTAATGCATGCCTGCTACAGATCTCTTAGGAAAGGGGTGAAGTCAATAGTAGACAGTCTAATGTTAAAGTTTTTGGGGTTTGGGGAAGAAACCACAGAGTCAGGTAGAGTATTCCAGACATTGACCACTCTGTTGCTGAAGTCATATTTCCTGCAATCAAATTTGGTGCGATTGACCTTGAGTTTGTATCTATTGTTTGCTCTTGTGTTGTTATGGTTGAAGCTGAAGTATTCATTGACTAGTAGAACATTGCAATGTATGATTTTATATACTATACTGAGATCATACCGAAGGTGGCGTAGTTCTAGGTTTTCTAGGTCTAGAATTTTGAGTCTGGTGGCATAAGATATTCTGCAACGAGTAGAGGAGTGGAGAACTCTTCTTGTGAAATATTTCTGGACTTTTCAACTGTGTTAATATCAGATTTGTAATGTTGGTTCCAGACTGATGACCTGTATTCGAGTATTGGTCTAGCAAATATTTTGTATGCTCAAGTTTTTAGTGTAATATTACCAGAGAAAAAGCTACGTAAGATTAGGTTAACAACTCTTAATGCCTTTTTGGCGATGTAGTTACAGTGGGCTCTAGCACTTAGATCATTAGAGATGAGTACTCCAAGATCCTTCACAGAGTTTGGATCATAATCAAGGTCTTGACTATTCAGCCTGTATTTTATTTTCTGAATTTTTTTGCCAGTATGTAGGACAGAGCATTTATTTGTTGAGATTTGAAGTTGCCATTTGTTTGACCATTCTGATACATAGTCAAGGTTTTTTTGAGGGTAGCAGTATTGTCTGTGGTGTTGAATAGCTTTACATCATCAGCGAAGAGAACGCAGTTGCTCTTGATATGATCACAGTGGTCATTTATGTAGAGTATGAAAAGAGTTGGTCCTAGAACACTGCCTTGGGGGACACCCCTTTGGTAGGTACAGAATTTGATAGGACGCTTTCAATTTTGACCATTTGTTGTCTGTTTGACAGGAATGCTTCTATCCAGTTATGCAGTTGTCCAGAGATACCATAACATTTTAGTTTTAGGAGTAGTTTATCATGTACCATTGAATCAAAGTCTTTACAGAAGTCGATGTAGATTGTGTCAATTGCTTTGCCCTGATCGAGTTGTGTAGTCCATATATTTTTGCAGTGTAAGAGTTGCAGATTACATGATAGTTTTTTCTTGAAACCAAATTGTTTATTAGAGAGTAGGTTTTTTGTTTCTAAGTGGAGAATGATGAATTGGTTCATAATTGATTCCATGACTTTACAGGTGATACAGCATGAAGAGATTGGTCTGTAATTTTCAACTAGTCTGGGGTCTCCTTTTTTGAAGATGAGGATGACCATGGCTTGTGACCATAGTTTTGGCAAGGAGTTGGTCTTGAAAGATTTTTCAAAGATTATGCTTAGAGGTTTGGCTTTGGCAGTGGATAGTTTTGTTAAGAAGTAGGCACATATTCCGTCTGGTCCAGTACATAGATATGGTTTTAGATTGCATAGTGCTTTTTCAACATTGTCTTCTGTAAAATTGATATGTATTAGATCATTGTAGTTGTCTGTGGTTCAACTAGGAAATACTGGGCATGATCCATTGCTGTTTTCAAATACTGAGCCAAATAAGGTTTCAAAGACATTGGCTTTAATAATGTCATCGTTGCAGTCTTTACCATTAGGTCCTTTCGGGGGTGGGATGGACCTTGAGTCTTTTAGTTTGTTGTTGACAAAACTGTAAAAAGCGCAGGTGGAATTGGTGTGTAGAAGGTTTTCTTCTTGTTTAATGTGACAATTGGTGCATTCAGTTTTTATCTGGTGGCATAAATTTTTGTATTGGCTTTTGAAGTTGGCAACGTGACCAGATTTGTTTTTCCGCCAAAGTGATTTCTTTTTGGATTGAAGCTTCCTTATTGTCATGGGTAATTTGTTTTTTTCTGCTTTTGGGAGTCGTTAATGGTATATACCGTGTTTCTCACATAATAAGGCCCGGCCTTATTTTTTTTTGACCCCCGAAAAAAAGGCTAGGCCGTCTTTTTGGGGATGACTTAATTTCCTCCGCCACCAAGAATGGCCCACCAAGAGACTTTAGGGCAGTCTCTTTCTGATGATTGGAGCTCCCCAAGTGTGGTCAAGAGCCACTTCAATCAGCCGGTAGAAGTAGCCTGGGGCGAGTGCACACACATACTCCCCTCACCACAAGGCCGCTTCTACCGGCCAATTGAAGTGGCTCTTGACCGCACTTGGGGAGCTCCAATCCCGGAAAGAGACTGCCCTTAAGGCGAGAGGACTGGTGCAGCCATGCATCGCCCCGAAGCAGCTGGGGACTGTGTCCTCAAGGGAGGTTTCAATAGGCAGATAGAAGCGGCCTCACGGCGAGGGGAGTGTGTGTGTGCGCTCACCCCAGGCCACTTCTACCGGCCAAAGTGACTGTTGACCACACTTGGGGATCTCCAATCGCTGGAAAGAGACTGCCCTAAAGGCGAGGGAAAGGGGCAGCCACACCTCGCCCCAAAGCAGCTGGGGATTGTGTCCTCAAGCGAGCTTTCGATAGGCCGATAGAGGCGGCCTCATAGCAAGGGGAGTGTGTGTGTGCGCTCACCCCAAGCTTCTACCGGCTGATTGAAGTGGTTCTTGACCACACTTGGGGAGCTCCAATTGTTGGAAAGAAACTGCCCTAAAGGCGAGGGGACTGGGGCAGCCATGCATCGCCCCGAAGCAGCTGGGGACTGTGTTCTCAAGGGAGCTAGCTTTAGATTGGCAGACAGAAGTGGCCTCGCAGTGAGGGGAGTGTGTGTGTGCGCTCACCCCAGGCCGCTTCTACCGGCCGATCGAAGTGGCTGGTGACTCTGCCTTCAAGAGAGCTTCTATCGGGTATCAGGGTATTCTAGCCTAGGCTATCTGCAGGGCACTCTTAAAGGCATGCCCTTCCCCCCCCCATTTCTCTTCACCTCGTGTAGTTCTAACGAACGATGTGAGAAATGGTGGGGAAACGCATGGTTTTAATAGGCCTAAATTTAGGGGGTGGGGCTTAATTTCACCTCATGCCTAGAAATCATGCTGGGCCTTCCTATTGGTGGAGGCCGTATTGTTGGAAAAACACGGTATAGTTTGATGACTCTTTTGACTTCAAGTAAAAATATGTTGTAATGGTCTTCTACAGTATTGCATCCAGAGAATAGAAATTGCCAATCAAGGAATGAAAGATCGTTGTTCATAAGATCATAGTTGCCTTTTTTGAAGTTATAATTGGGGATTCTGTCATTGTGATGATTTTTGTGTGGACGTATGTTGAGACAAAAGTCAATCATGTTGTGGTCACTGTTGGAAAAGGGTCCTTTAATTTGTATAATTTAATTTAATTTTCATAAATTGACTTCAAACTATTGCAGAAGATGAGATTGAGGCTGTTGTTAAGTCTGGTGTTGTTGGTTACTAGTTGTTCTAGTCCCAGATTTGTTACTGCATTGTAGAAGGTTGCATGTGTGGGTTCAGTTGTACATTCCTTAAGGGTCCAGTTAATATGAGGTAGATTGAAGTCACCAAGAAAGATAAAAGCGTGTGGGCAGGGTGCTGCCCATGTTAGTCGTGTATTTAGCTTGTTTGCATGTTCAATATCATAATCAGGGGCTCTGTAACATAGTAAGAACTGGAATGTGATATTTAAGGACAGTTCACACACAATGGTATTGAATCCCACCACTGATCTGAATATTTTCCAAAGAGATGGAAGGAGTTGTTCTCTCTCTCCATTCTGAGGCCTCAAGAAAAAGTTAATCTTGTTAGATTTCTCCAAAACTCTTCTTCCCCTTTTCCTTATGAGTACTGCTTTGAAGATAGTCATGGGAAAAAAAGCTGCTGGAATAAATTCTCCTGATTTTTTAACACTCTTTGTTGAGTGTTAAGTTTATGCCCCTTCCTTTTCTTGATCCTCCCTTGCTTCACTCTATCATAAAATAATCCTTCTTTTGTTTTGCATATGATGGAGATATTTCATTGCACATCTCCTAGGTCTTAGAAGTTTCCTTAAAGTAATAAGAATTAATAATTATGGGAATCAGTTCTACAAATGGCAGACTGAAAGAGTGAATTCCATCTGATGAATCACAGACTTTCCTTATAGAAATGTTCTGTTTAGGCCACTAAGCAATGATTCACTCAAGTACTACTTCCAAATGCTGATTCTGAGAATATTGCCTTGAAACGTGGGCAAAGGACAGAAATAAGCATGCACGCAAGAGCAGCTTGTTTCATATAGTGATTGTTTAGTATGCTAAGGCATGTAGTATATTCAGCTTTATTTATAGATTTGCTCAGTTTTGAAAATGGCAAATGTCAGATAGAAAATAAATGCAAAACAATGCATCAGAATCAGCAAAACACAGGCTGCTCCTTGGACTAGCCAAGTGAGCTGTATTATCAATATCACCAAGATTAGTGCCTTCTGTTACTTTCAGCACTTCTTCCAATAAAAGCCCCTGTCACACTGCACCAATGGATGGAAAGAGGATGTAAAACGGAGAGAAACACTTGCCATCCGTTGGTTAACGCGATGCATCCATTCTGTACTCACTGCGTCCGTTTTTCATACTCTCTATCTGTCCAGCATCCGTCTATTGACATTTCATCCGCTCAAAAGGTTTTGAGCTGCACAAAACTTTTTAAGCGGAAAATGTATCAAACGCGTCCGTTCTGCATCCGCGACACACACAGGGAACATCCGTTCTACATCCGTCATCATCCGTTACGCATCTGCTATATCCGCTAGGCATCCGCTGCACATCCGCGCAACTCGCATACGCTCCAGCGGAAAACGGACACAGGGAGTAAGTGAAAAAGACATGGAACGGACACAAAGCATTTGTAGCACGGATGGAGAAAGGAGGAAAGCGGATGCAGCTCGCATACAAAGCATTAAAATGGAAAAAACATTCGCAGAGGGGACCTATCTCGGATATTTAGGATGTCTGCAGGATGCCTGGAGGATGCAAAAAGACACCGAGCAGAAAACCTATATTTCCAATAAAAAGGGGGAGGAACTCACCTGGATCTCACTTTCAGTCCAGCACCCCTGCGGTGCAGACCTCTTCAGCCTTCATCTGGCTCTCACACACACCTTTTGGTAGCCACCATCGTTCTACAACAGTGCGAAGCCATCTACAGGGTCTTTCACCTGTTCTACGCGAAGAAAAGGAGGCAGCCAAGAAGTGTCTGGGTCCGAAGATGGATCGCCAGAAGAGGATAGTACGGACTGTATAACAAGCTGATGGTGGAGCTGAGGAACGAAGACCCTCGTACATTCCAGAACTTCATGAGGATGCCGCCAGCCATGTTTGACGAAGTTGTGGAGTGGCTGAGACCCAGGTTGACCAAGCAGAGCACCAACTTCCAGCCCAGCCTGGACCCTGGACTCAAGGTGGCACTGACTCTGCGCCATCTGGCCTCTGGGACCACGTGCCCCTCCACTGTAGAAGGCTGGAAGAAAGTTGCAGAGCAGTGGTATCAGAAGTGGAACTTCTCCCGCACCGTTGGAGCCATAGATGGCAAGCACGTGGCCTGAAAAGCTCCAGCCAACTCAGGGTCCACTTATCACAACTACAAGGGCTTCTTCAGCATCATCCTCTTCGCCAAGGTCGATGCTGACTACAAGTTCATGTACATCGATGCTTCAGGCAACGGGTCAGCTTCAGATGCCCAGTTATACAACGCCAGTCACCTCAAGGAGGAGCTGGAACGCAACCTCATCATGGGCTTCCCAGATCCAGACCCCCTGCCCAATGACACACAAGATGTGCCCGACTTCATCGTGGGGAATGACGTCTTCTCCCTCAGAACCTACCTCATGAAGCCCTACACCTCCAGATGCCTCACCCGTGAAGAGAGGATCTTCAACTACAGGCTGTCCAGGGCAAGACGGGTGGTGGAGAACGCCTTTGGCATCCTGGCCAACAGGTTCCAGGTACTTCTCACCACCATGCAGCATAGCCCACAGACCGTGAGGAGGATCGTGGAAGCTTGCTGCATCCTGCACAATCTCATGCACACCCGCTACCCAGTGTTGCAGAACAGGCTCGTGGACCTCCAACAAGGCAATGGGGACATGGAGCCTGGTGAATGGAAGCAAGGACGAAACCTGATATACACTGTGGATGTGCAAGGCCCCAACAGAGCTTCACATGAAGGAAAGAAGCAGCGCAACCTCCTGAGACACTGGTGCAACTCCCCAGCTGGAGCAGTGGAGTGGCAAGACAGGATGATAGATGCTTAATGGATGCTTCCTTCACCCTGTCTCATCACACTGATGAGATTGGGCCATGTATCTTGAGTGGGCCTACAATGAACAGAGCATTTAATAAAGAGTTATGTTTATGTTGAAATGTGTGGATCAATGCTTACATTGTTATTGATAATAAAGGGCCATAGGTGTGGCACCTGGGAGGGTGGACCATTCAATCCCACTATGCTTGCACTGGAGGTTTATCTATCCCACAGTTATTACCCATTCCAAAGGTATCCCTGCCCATCCCACAGCTATTACCCATCCCACAGGTATCCTAACACATCCCACAGGTATTACCCATCCCAAAGGTATCCCTGCCCATCCCACAGCTATTACCCATTCCAAAGGTATCCCTGCCCATCCCACTGCTATCTTAACCCATCCCACAAGCATGCAAAGGCTTAAATCATTTCTAAAAGTTTCCACCAAGACGTTATTTACTAAAATAAATGAAGCAAGTGTGTGAAGCAAAGATAATCTTTGTTAATAACAAGCTGTAAAAGCAAAATGAGTGTCCCAAGCACTCATAGCCACCCAGTCTTTGGCACTCTTCTTAGTCACTCTGAGGCGTGCCCAGTCTCAGGGGTGAAGGGTCCAGGTGCTGTGGAGGTGGCTGCTGCTGGAGTGCTGGTCTGAGGCATCATTGGGGTGCCTGGCCCCGAGAGGACAACAGGGGACGGTGTGTGGAGGAAGCTCTCAGAGAGCTGGCTCAGTCCTGTGATGTTGAGAGCACCTTCCTCCAGGACATGGGGTGTCAGCCCCAATAACAATGACAAATGTTCTGAGGCCAGGCTTGGCTGTGGGGTGAAGGAAGGAGGAGTGTACTGGTGTGCAGGTGAGCGAGGTGAGGTGTGGGTGGCATCTGTGGCGTGGGTGGCATCTGTGGCATGGGTGGCATCTGTGGCGTCGGTGGCATCTGTGGCATGGGTGGCATGGGTGGCATGGGTGGCATCAGTGGCATTGGTGACACCGGTGGCATTCGATGTACCTGTGCTGCTGGAACTTCTGGTATCCATAACCTTGGGAGGTGAGGGGCTGTGGAATGCCTTGGAAAGCATCACCTGGGGTGGAGCAGCAGACCTGGGCTGGGTCGGAGCAGGTTCAGCTGGGTCTGGAGGGTTGTGAAGAAGACCGGTGATCCTGTCCTTTATCACCTGGTACTGTGATTCCGACATGTTCATGAGGGTCTGGTTGACGTAGGTGAGGAAGGGCTTGCGGTAGGAGGATGGGACGTCTGTGTGTACCAGCTGAGAGAGGAGATCTACGCTGCTTCTGATGTGTCCCTGATCTCCAGCAGGACAGTGTGGCTCTGCCCCTCCGGTCTGCCTCTCTTCCTGCTTTCTGTGGAGGTGGAGCTGGGGGTGGATGCGGGTTGTCCTCTGGTGGAAGTGCCCTCTCCTTGCTCCCACTGCGTCAGGGGGTCCTCCACACTTTCCACCACGGGGAGTGCAGCTGTCGGGGGGGTCTCCGTCGTGGCACGCAGCCTGGCCAGATTTCTTGAGGTGCAGCTTCCCGTACCAGGTGTGCATGTGCTTCCACCAGCCGAGGAGGACCTCCGAAGTGTAGCCCAGGCTCTCCACCTTCTCTCTCCAAGCAGCCTGCTTCCTTTTGGTGTCTCGATAGAGCCTGTGTCCCTTCCACCATAGATGCTCATTCTCCGTCAGCCATTCCAGCACATCCTCCTTATGTTCCTTTTCAATGGAGTATTGCCTCCTCTCCTGTTCACGCATATGCCTCTTCCTCCTTCTGGCAAGGCCATCTGGGCCCTCAGCAGAGGGGCTTCGAGGTTGTAGGGGCTGCTCTTCCACACCAGCAGCAGCAGCAACAACAACAACAGTAGCAGCAAAAGCAGGACCAGCAGCACCACCAGCAGCAGCACCACCAGCAGCAGCACCAGCAGCATCAGCAGCACCAGCAGCGCCAGCAGCAGCAGCAGGACCAGGATCAGCAGCAGCAGAGTAAGCACCAGCAGCGCCAGCAGCAGCAGCAGGACCAGGATCAGCAGCAGTAGAGTAAGCACCAGTAGCACCAGCAGCAGCAGCAGGACCATGAGCACCAGCAGGACCAGGAGCACCAGCAGCACCAGCAGCACCAGCAGGACCAGGAGCACCAGGAGCACCAGCAGGACCAGGAGCAGCGCCAGCAGAGTAAGCACCAGCAGAAGCACCAGCACCAGCAGAGTAAGCACCAGCAGAAGCACCAGCACCAGGAGTAGCGCCAGCAGAAGCTCCAGCACCAGAAGAGTCAGCCCCAGCAGCAGAAGCTCCCGCAGAAGTAGAGTCAGGGCCAGGGGGTGGGATGGTGGCCCTGTCCCTCTTGCCAGGGTTGGCAGCAGATGGCAGAGGCTTTCTCTTCTTTCTCATGGTTGTTGGCTGGCTGGCTGCCTGGCTGGCTGGCCGGCTGGAGCTGTGTCTGGCAGCAGGTCTTTCCTCTGAATGGTGACCTGCTTGTGAGCTGCTTCCCTTTATATCTGGGGGGGGTTATACAATGCATCCTCCCCGCATGCGCAGTGAACGCTTTGCATCCGCTAGGCATCCGCTAGGCATCCGCTAGGCATCCGCCAGGCTTCCGTGATGCATCCGCTTCATCCGCTTGGCATCCCCTCAGCATCCGCTCCTTCTGCTGCGCGTCCGCTTCGCTGTGCTTCCCTGGAAGCCCTGCGGATGTGCCATCTGCTCCCATCCACTTCCATCCACTAGGCTTCCGTGGAGCATCCGCTTTCCATCCTGGCTACATCCTCCCCCTGTCAGTTCCTTTCCGTTGTTGTCCGCTCTGGTTATGCAAATTCGGGGCACTTTTGAGAGCAGATAACAACGGATGGAACATTTTCTCGTCCGCTGTGTCCTTTTTACAAACGTTTTGCATCCGTCGGCCAGTGTGACAGGTCCTTTAGGGTCTTAAGATCACTATGATTCTACAATTATGTGTATAGGATGCAGATGATGTCCAGAGTCATTTCAAATGAGAACAATACTAGAAATGAAATGAAAGGTATATTGCATTTATAACCCAGATTTGATTCAAAAGTAAAATGGGGAATATCACAAGTCATGAATCTGAAGTCTTATCCAGCAAGCAATATCTCTAATTACATGGCTGCAATAGTTTTTATTTAGATTCCCAAGAATGGTATGTTTAAATTTTACATTTTTTCTGATGTTGAACTTGGTAAACTCTCAAAATGGAATGTTGGCATTTTCAGAACTAAATCTGTTTAATTAGAGATGTATAATATAATAAAATGAGCACTTATTCCTTCAAATGATGGTACAATAAAATCCCATTTAATTACTTCCTATTCAGCAGATGCAGAAGACAACATTTACATCTAAGCATCTGAATAACAGACAAGTCTGCTGCATCAAAAGTAGTATGGATATACATTAACTCATTAAGTCTATCTTACTTTTATGACAACCAAGGCAATTTATTTATTTCAAAAATTTATATAACTGTTCATAAATAATTTTGAGTAGCAAACTATACATACATACAAAGACAATAAGCATAACTAATTAAAATATTAAAATGCATGGAAAAATAAATAGCCAAGGCATTGCATAATGCTTGCACAATTCGTGAGGACAACCATGGCTATTTATTTGTTTGGAAAAAAATTATAGTTGTTCATACATAATTCTGGGCAGCAAACCCTACATGCAAAAACAATGACAATAACTAATTAAAATAGAAAAATGCATGGAAAAATAAATAAATAACAATACTTGAATAAAACGCACATGTATGGGCCCTAATTCTTGGGGGAAAGAGCCAAATTTAACAGCCTTCCAGAAGGTTGAGAGGGTTGGGGTTATCAAATCTCATTGGGAAGACCATAGAACATGCCAGTTCCATAAAGTGGCATGTTTGCTACAGGGAATCTGGAGCTTGCCTATACTGTAAAATCTGATGGAGCAAGCAGAAACCTTCAGAGGCACATGATCCTGCAAGTAATATGTAACCCTATGCCATGTAGGGCTTTAAAAGTGATGCCAGCATCTTCAGAATCACAAATGACTATGCAGAACAACAATGATATAAATTAACCCAAATAATATACTTTATATTATATTAATATATTAATGCTTTACTTTCCTCAGGATAATAATTCCTCAGGGTATTTTCTTGATTCTTAAAAGATTAAGGATTGGTTATTTTCTGGAATGCTCATTCCATTGTTAGAATAGCTGTTCATGAAGGGTGGGTGTTTGTGTATACATGTGTCTGTGAACACAGGTGCCTTTTTGACTCCTGAATATTGCCTGGACAAATCCCTGTAATTTCCTTGGCAAGATTTCAGAATTGGCTTGCCATTGTCTCCTTGCTGGGCCACAAATGTCTGACTGGCCTAAGCTCACCCAACTAGCTTTGTGACTAAGATGGAACTAAAATTCCAGGTGCCCCAGTTTCAAGGCTAGTGCTCTAATTACTACACCAAAGTGGCTCCCCATGGAGCTATCATGAAAATGAATACTCAAGGGTTTCCAGCAAGAAGAGTTTTATTTACAATGATAAGTTTAACTGTATTTCTTACAGTTACACACATGTACACAAAGCAAAGAAACTCATTTATGCACATACTCAAATCTATCCCAGTGAATTCAGTGGAATTATGGATTACTCAGAGGAATCTGGGTATAGGATTGCAGCTTAAACATCTGAAGAACAGAACTTTAGATGTCAAGCAAGAATGAAGATGCCCTTTTTCTTTTTGCTACCAGCTTATGTTCATTCAAGAGCATCTGAAGGTTAATTTTAATTTCTTTATGTCTTGTACTTTATAGAAGAGATTTATGTTAAAGCTTCAAACTGGGAGGTTACTCTGAAGGTTGAAAGATTTTAGTAATGAAAAAATATTAAATTTAAATCTTAAATCTCATTTATAGAATCATAAAGAAGAGTAGAAGGACATAGGAATTTTTTTAATTTAACATCCTGGCCAGTGCAAAAATACCCTACTACAGTATTAATGACAGATGACCATTTAGCCTCTCTTTAAACACTTTGGGGGAAAAAAATCTGCCACCTCCTGAGGCAGATTGTTGACCAATCAATTTCTATGTGTTTATAATTGAAACACATTCTTTCCTGTCTACCTTCTGGAAAAATGATGGACAACCCTATCTCATTTAGGAATTGGCTTTCCCTGATTGTGCCTACCTGTTCTATCAAGTCCAACAGGAGAGGCATGCTACTGGTCCTTTCTATTAAAGACTGCCACCTGGTTGGACCCAGAAAGAAAACTTTTTCTGTTGCAGTGCCTGGTCTTTGAACCATCCTTCTCCCAGAGATCTGATTAGCACCAACCCTAATGGCCTTTTGACCGGCTTTGAATAGAGCACCAGGCATGAAAGTCAGAAAACATGACAGAGTCCATAGCATGGTTGTGTTAATAGCTGGGATGTTTTTTGCCTTGGTTCCTAATTATACCCAGGGGTGGTATTCAACAGGTTCTGACCAGTTCTGGAGAACCTGTAGCGGAAATGTTGAGTAGTTCAGAGAACCAGCAAATACCACCTCTGATTGGCCCCATCTGTTCTCTGATTGGCCCCATCTGAGTCCCAGCTGATTGGCTGGGTCTTCTCTTGTTGCGTTGCACAGGAGAACAGAGCTGGAAAGCAGGTTAGTATGGTGGGAAGTGAATGGAGATTTTGCAGTATCCTTCCTCTGCTATGCCCACCAAGCCACACCCACCAATCCATTCCCACAGAACTAGTAGTAAAAGAATTTGAATCCCACCACTGATTATACTTATTATATTATTGTTATTTTATATTTTTAACTGCTGTTGGAATAAAGATGAGATAGACAGCAGATGAAATATACTGTACATTGAAATAAATACTAAATAAATAAATATTCTATTTGACAACCCTTTAATTACTTGAAACAATTATTGTGTCACACTGTAAGCTAAACACACACAGCATCTCCAAACCATTTTTCATAGTTTTTCCTATCAAGCCCCTTGCACTCAACATGCAGTCCTCAATGGAATGACATCTGGAGGGAAGCATGCAATAGGGTACTACAAGATTCTGTCTTAGGCCCAGTGCTCTCCAACATCTTAATAAAGAATTTAGATAAAAGGATAGAAAGGAAAACTCATCAAATTTACAGACAACACAAAGTTGTGGGGGAATTGTCACTTTAAAAGATAAGCTCAACATCCAGAAGACTTGACAGACTTGAAGGCTGGGCCCTATCCAACAAAAATGCAATTCAGAGTGAGAAAAGTAAGATTTTACACATAGACAAGAAAAACCCAAATGAACAGGTACATGGCTGAGCAGCAGTAATTGTGAGAGGGATCTAGGAGTCCTAGTGGACTATCAAATATAAGTCAGTAGTTTGCTGCAACTGCCAAAAAAAGTCAATGCAATCCTAGGCTGCATCAACAAAGGGATAGCATTAAGATCATGTGAAGTGTTAATACCATTTTACACTGGTAAGACCACACTTGGAATACTGTGACCAGTTTTGGTCAACATGACAGAAAAAAGATGTTGATGAACTTCCGGTTTGCAGGGCTTCAGCGGCAGGCAGGAATCTGTGATTGTGCACAGTTTCTGCCTGGGCTTGCTGCTGGAGCGCCCCGAGCCAGCTGGCTTCAGGGCTAAGCCACCCCTTAGAGGTCGGTGAAGATGGGGGAGACCCCAGCAGGGTCGAGGAAAGCCACATCTTTCTTCCCCAGCTGGCTAAACTCTCTTTCCCGAAGGCGGTAGAGCGGCGGTCAGAAATGGCCACCTCAAAGAAGCCCTCATCTGGAAAAGAATGTGCAGGAGGAAGAAAGTGCTCAAGTGAAAGTTTTGGCTGACCGGAATAAGAAGCAACAACTAAGGCATCCTGGAACTCAAATTGAAAAAAAAAAAGATACATCGCTCCTAAAGAAGATTCGGAAGCAGCAAATGAAAGTGAAAAGGGAAAGTTTTTTTTTTTTTTCACTCTCCTTCCTTCCATTGACAGCAAACAGAGATGAATGAGAAATCAGAAAAATCTGCTTTGGCATCAACAGGTATTTAAGCTGGAAAATTTAATGCCCAGGGGATAATAAAGATTTCTGAATATAAAAGGAAAAAAAAAAGAGAAATATTTTTTTTTTTTTTTTGCTGCAAGTGAGAAGGGAGAAGAAGAGAATAAGAACAGGATTTGGAAGGAGGAGATAGCATGGAATCTAAAGAATCTAAAGTTAAATTTTAACAGGACTTCTAAAAGGTACATTTTAACTGGAACTTTGTAATTAAATACTAACCCCAGGAAGAGAAAGTGAAAAAAGGAAGAAGGTATAAAAAAAAAACAGCTTGTGTGTATTTGGATTTCTTGGTGACTTTGGGACTTTTGGAATTATATTTGAAGGATTAAAAACACTTGGGTGGTTGTTTTAAAAGAAAAAAAAACTCTACAATGGCATCACTTGTGGACGAACTGAAAATAGAATTTAAAAAACTTAAAGAAGAGGAACAAGAAGGAAAGGGCTCTCTTGGTTCCATTTTTCAATTCTTAGAAATGGCGATCTCTACCTAGGAGAAATTACAAGAAAAGACTACGCAACAAGAAGATTGGGACAAAGAAGAAGCCATTTTAAATGAACAAGTAACTTTACTTAGGAAAGAAAGGGGAAAGAGAATGGAGAATTTGAGACCTAAAAAAACAACCAAAAAAGGGAAAAATAAGGTGAAAAGTGGAAATAATGTGAGAAAGCAACAGAAAAAGGGAATACAGAAAAGGGAAATTGAGGCGGAGAGACAAGGGAGTAAAAAGGGCAGAGAGAAGAAGCAAAAGAGGAGGGAAGGGAAGAGAAGCTATCAGGGTGTGAAGCAAGATGTAAAGAAACAGGACTTATTTAGAGATAATGGGTAAAATTTAATTGAAAAAATGGTTCTGCAAAGGTACATATGATTGTATTGTTATATTTGTATTTAGAAATAATGTTAGAAAATTGGAAACAACGTATGATTCAGTGAAACATTTGTGAATAAAATAAATGGAAAGAGTTAAATGAGAGAATTAATTTTGAAAGGAATGGGAACATTTTAATGACATAATGTTTTAAAATACAAGTGAAGTAGGGGGGAGTAATTATGGAAAGTTTATCAGCGTTCCCATAGAAGCATGATACCTATTTGAAAAGTAATGTGTTAAATGTCTAAAATTTAAATGAATATTAACATTCATGAAAGAATTAAATTAAATTATATTATATATTATATATTTATATTTTTCTTTTCTTTTTCTTTTTAAAATGTAATGTGTAGCTTCAATGTACTACGCAGAATCCGAATGGAAGTTATGTTCTATATTAAGTGTTATAATTTTAGGGAAAAGATATAAAGGCGTCATAATCCAATCAATGACCACAGGAGGAATTTTGTTTAATGAGAAAAGAAAATAGACAGCTGAAATAGGACAGACAAAGAATATAAATATAATGATCTGATTTGAGATGAAACAAATAAAAATAAAATTAAGAAAGTTAAGAGAGGGGAGAAGCTATATAGAAAATGTAGAATGGTAATAACATATGGAATGGTATATCAAAATGAGTATGAACTTGAATTGGTGTCTGTACAAAGAGATGTAACCCGGTATCATCCTGCTTTCAGAAAAGAGGTTTTATGTTTTCATGTTCTGTGTTGTGTTTGTTTATGTTTGTTTTTGAAAATCAATATATATATTTTTTTTAAAGGACTGGAGGCTAAATCGTATGATGAATGTTTGGGAAATGAGTATGTCTAATGAAGAGAAATATTAGGGGTGACATGATACAAGTCTTCCAATATCTTAGGGGCTATCACAGAGAGAAGGCAGTCAACCTATTGTCCAAAGCAGCTGAAGGCAAGACAAAAGTTTTTAAGCCCCTGTCACACAGCACCAACGGATGGAAAGAGGATGTAAAACGGAGAGAAACACTTGCCATCCATTGGTTAACGCGATGCATCTGTTCTGTACTCACTGTGTCCGTTTTTCATACTCTCTATCCGTCCAGCATCTGTCTACTGACATTTCATCCACTCAAAAAGTTTGAACTGCACAAAACTTTTTGAGCAGAAAATGTATCCAGCGCATTCATTATATATCCACTACGCATACGGGTAAAATCCATTATACGTCCGTCGTCATCCGTTACGCATCCGCTATATCTGCAAGGCATTCGCTGCGCATCCGCACAACTCACATCCGCTCCAGCGGGACACAGGGAGGAAGCAAAACGGACGTAGAAAGGACACGCAACGTTAGTAGCATGGACATAGAAAGGATGAAAGCAGATGCAGCTTGCATGCAAAGCATTAAAATGGAAAAGACGTTCGGATAGGGTACGTATCTCGGATATTTAGCATGTCTGCAGGATGCCTAGAGGATGCAAAAGGACACCTAGCGGAAAACCTATATTTCCTATAAAAAGGGGGAGGAAATCACCTGGATCTCACTTTCAGTCCAGCAGGCCTGCAGTGCAGACCTCTTCAGCCTTCATCTTGCTCTTGCTCTTCCACAGCATCCAGTCATATCCACCATGGATCGTCACACACTCCTTTTGGTAGCCGCCATCGTTCTACAACAGTGTGAAGCCATCTACAGGCTCTTTCACCAGTTCTATGGGAAGAAAAGGAGGCGTCCAAGAAGTGTCTGGGTCCGAAGATGGATCACCAGAAGAGCCGAGTATGGACTGTATAACAAGCTGATGGTGGAGCTGAGGAACGAAGACTCTCGTGCATTCCAGAACTTCATGAGAATGCCGCCAGCCATGTTTGACGAAGTTGTGGAGCGGCTGAGACCCAGGTTGACCAAGGCAAACACCAACTTCCAGCCCAGCCTGGACCCTGGGCTGAAGGTGGCACTGACTCTCCGCCACCTGGCCTCAGGGACCATGTACAGGAGCATGCAGTACGGCTGGACGGTGCCACACAACACCATCAGCATTGTGGTCAGAGAAGTGGTGCAGGCCATCATCGAAGAATACCTGGAGGAGCTCCTCCAGTGCCCCTCCACTGAAGAAAGCTGGAAGAAAGTTGCAGAGCAGTGGTATCAGAAGTGGAACTTCCCCCACACCGTTGGAGCCACAGATGGGAAGCACGTGACCTGCAAAGCTCCAGCCAACTCAGGGTCCACTTATCAAAACTACAAGGGCTTCTTCCGCATATTCCTCTTCGCCATGGTCAATGCTGACTACAAGTTCATGTACATCGATGCTTCAGGCAACGGGTCATCTTCAGATGCCCAGGTATACAACGTCAGTCACCTCAAGGAGGGGCTGGAACACAACCTCATCATGGGCTTCCCACATCCAGACCCCCTGCCCAACGACACACAAGATGTGCCCTACTTCATCGTGGGGGATGACGCCTTCTCCCTCATGAAGCCCTACACCTCTAAATACCTCACCCGTGAAGAGAGGATCTTCAACTACAGGCTGTCCAGGGCAAGGCGGGTGGTGGAGAACACCTTTGGCATCCTGGCCAACAGGTTCCAGGTACTTCTCACAATCATGCAGCATCACCTAGAGACCGTGAGGAGGATCGTGGAAGCAGCGCAATCTCCTGAAACACTGGTGCAACTCCCCAGCTGGAGCAGTGGAGTGGCAAGACAGGATGATAGATGGTTAATGGATGCTTCCTACACCCTGTCTCATCACACTGATGAGATTGGGCCATGTATGTTGAGTGGCCCTACAATGAACAGGGCATTTAATAAAGAGTTGTGTTTATGTTGAAATGTGTTGATCAATGAATAAATTGTTATTGATAATAAAGGGCCATAGGTGTGGCACCTGGAAGGGTGGACCATACAGTCCCACTATGCTTGCACTGGAGGCTTATCTATCCCACTGCTATCCTTACCCATCCCACAGGTATTACCCATCCCAAAGGTATCCCTGACCATCCCACTGCTATCCTAACCTATCCTACAGCTATTACTCATCCAACAGGTATCCCTGCCCACCCCACTGCTATCTTAACCCATCCCACAAGTATGCAAAGGCTTAAACCATTTCTAAAAGTTTCCACCAAGACTTTATTTACTAAAATAAATGAACCAAGTGTGTGAAGCAGAGATAAACTTTATTAGTAACAAACTATAAAAGCAAAATGACCCAAGAAAAGTCCCAAGCAAAGATAAAGTCAACAGGTAGCAATCCAGTCTCTGGCACTCTTCTCAGTCACTCTGAGGTGTGCCCACAGTCTCAGGGGTGAAGAGTCCAGGTGCTGTGAAGCTGGCTGCTGCTGGAGTGCTGGTTTGAGGCACCATTGGGGTGCCTGGCCCCAAGAGGACAACAGGGGGTGGTGTGTGGAGGAAGCTCTCAGAGAGCTGGCTCAGTCCTGTGATGTTGAGAGCCCCTTCCTCCAGGACATGGGGTGTCAGTCCGAAGACCGATGACAGATGTTCTGAGGCTGGGCTTGGCTGTGGGGTGGAGGAAGGAGGAGTGTACTGGTGTGCAGGTGAGCGAGGTTAGGTGTGGGTGGCATCTGTGGTGTGGGTGGCATCTGTGGCATGGGTGGCATCTGTGGCATGGGTGGCATCGGTGGCATGGGTGGCATCTGTGGCGTGGGTGGCATCTGTGGTGTGGGTGGCATCGGTGGCATCAGTGGCATTCAATAAACCTGTGGCTGGGCTGGGAAGGGCTGCCTGTGTTGCTGGAAATCCTGGTAGCGGTAACCTTGGTAGGTGAGGGCCTGTGGAAAGCCTTGGAAGGGCTGTGACATCACCTGGGGTGGAGGAGCAGACCTGGACTGGGTCGGAGCAGGTTCAGCTGGGCCTGGAGGGTTGTGCAGAAGACCAGTGATCCTCTCCTTTATCACCTAGTACTGTGATTTGGACATGTCCATGAGGGTCTGGTTGACGTAGGTGAGGAAGGGCTTGCAGTTTGAGGATGGTATATCGGAGTGTACCAGCTGAGAGAGGAGATCTACGCTGCTTTTGATGGTGTCCCTGATCTCCAGCAGGACAGTGTGGCTCTGTCCCTCCGGTCTGGCTCTCTGCCTGCTTTCTATGGAGGTGGAGCTGGGGGTGGGGGTGGCTTGGTCTCTGGTGGAAGTGCCCTTTCCTTGCTCCCACTGCATCAGGGGGTCCTCCACGCGGTCTGCCATGGGGAGTGCAGCTGTCGGGGGGGTCTCCGTCGTGGGACGCTCCACAGATACCTGCCTAGACACAGGAGCTGACTCTTGACCAGAAGAGGACTGGCTCTCTGTGGGCTGCCTGAGACAGAAGGGCTTCTCCTCAGGGGCGGATCTCAACCTCCAAGAAGCTGCACTTGGCCATCACGTAGGTCTCCCGGTTGGTGAGCTTGACCACGGCCTGGCCAGACCTCTTGAGGTGCAGCTTCCCATACCAGGTGTGCATGTGCTTCCACCACCTGAGGAAGACCTCCAAAGTGTAGCCCAGGCTCTCTGCCCTCTCTCTCCAAGCAGCCTGCTTCCTCTTGGTGTCTCGATAGAGACTGTGTCCCTTCCTCCATAGGTACTCGTTCTCCCTCAACCATTCAAGCACCTCATCCCCATGTTCCTCTTCCATGGAGTATTGCCTCCTCTCCCGTTCTCACGTATGCCTCTCCCTCCCTCTGACAGGGCCTTCTGGGCCCTCATCAGAGAGGCTTTGAGGTTCTAGGGGCTGCTCCACTACACCACCACCACCACCACCAGCAACAACAACAGCAGCAGCAAAAGCAGCACCAGCAGGACCAGCAGCACCAGCAGCACCAGCAGCACCAGCAGCACCAGCAGCACCAGCAGCACCAGCAGCACCAGCAGCACCAGAAGCACCAGGAGCAGCACCAGTAGAGTAAACACCAGCAGGACCAGCAGGACCAGGAGCACCAGCAGGACCAGCAGCACCAGCAGGACCAGGACCAGCGCTGGCAGAGTAAGCCCCAGCAGAAGCCCCAGCACCAGGAGCAGCGCCAGCAGAAGCCCCAGCACCAGAAGAGTCAGCCCGAGCAGCAGAAGCCCCAGCAGAAGCAGAGTCAGGGCCAAGGGGTGGGATGGTGGCCCTGTCCTTCTTGCCAGGGCAGGTAGAAGATGGCACAGGCTTCCTCTTCTTCCCCATGGTTATTGGCTGGAGATGTGTCTGGCAGCAGGTCTTTCCTCTGAATGGTGACCTGCTTGCGAGCTGCATCCTTTTATATTCCCGGGGCTGACGTAATGCATCCTCCCCGCATGCTCAGTGAACGTTTTGCATCTGCTAGGCATCTGCTAGGCATCTGCTAGGCTTCCGTGATGCATCCGCTTCATCCACTAGGCATCCACTCTGCATCCGTTCCTTTCGCTGTGTGTCTGCTTCACTGTGCTCCCCTGGAAGCCCTGTGGATGTGCCATCCGCTTCCATCCGCTTCCATCCGCTAGGCTTCCATGGAGCATCCGCTTTACATCCTGGCTACATCCTCCCCCCGTCCGTTCTTTTCCGTTGTTGTCCGCTCTGTTTATGCAAATTTGGGGCACTTTTGAGAGCGGATAACAACAGATGGAAAATTTTCTCGTCCACTGTGTCCTTTTTGCATACTTTTTGCATCCGTCGGCCTATGTGACAGGCCCTTAACAAAGAGAAATCCAACCTAGAATTAAGAAGAAATTTCCTCATAATGAGAACAATTAATTGGCTCCAGAAGTTGTGGATGCTCCATTACTGGACATTTTTAAGGAGAGATTGGACAGCCACTTGTCCAGAATCATATAGGCTTTCCTGCTTAAGCAGTGGGTCAGATTAGAAAGACCTCCAAGATCTCTTCCGACTCTGTAAATTATTTTGTCATAATTATTCTGTAATTCTGTAAATTCCTCTTGACTGCTGCCCTCAAGTTCAACAATGTCTTCCTTAAATGGCAATATGCAAAACTGGATGTAGTTAGAACACAGAAGACTGAATGAGTTGTCATTCAGACAGCTTCTAACATTAACCTCTACCACCATCTGGAACAGGATAAAAACAATTACACAGTGAAGCAGAATACTTCCAATCTCTGTCTCCCATACCTTCACCATCGAACTTAAGAGTAAAAAATGTCTCAAGTCATGTTTTTGAATCTTGATGAATCATTGGAAGTGTGTATTTAAGGAGTAAAACAAATACCTGAACCAAGACTTTCAGACCACCAAGGATGCTGAACTCAAGTAAGCTTCCTTAATATTTAGTCATTTAGTCATTTGCAGATGCTGGCTTGTGAGTTATTTTGGACAAGCACTTGTATTTTTGTATGGGAACTAAGAAGTAACTAACCACAAAAGCTGACTTGTGTCAACCTCCACTTTTATGTATTCTCTCTATAAACTGAATATCTAATGCATGTTATCAAAAATAAGATGATAGCCATTTGACATCATTTCTGATCAGCATTTATTATATAACTATAAACTATTTGTTCCCTCCTTAAGTAAGCAGAATTTTGTTGTTTTTCCCAGCACTGTTCAAATATACTTGTCTTAAGAAGATGTATAGTCTCAGCTCATTAACAGGGTCATGGAGAATTTTCCCATTCATTATAGCAAAAATTTAGAAATGGTTTTCCATTGTCATCTAGAGCAGAGGTGTCAAACTTGTGGTGTCGTGATGGTATCAGATGATGTATTGGGACTTTCCCCCCCTTCACTTAACTGGGTGGGACCAGCAGGTGATGCAACCAGCCTGCCGGCCATGAGTTTGACACCCCTGATCTAGAGTGAGAGGCTCAATCTTTCCTCCAACTCTAGATTTCGATGTGGTCTACCATTCAAGTAACCAGGTCTGAATCTGTCTACATTTTTAAAGGTTAGACTTACCCAGTTGTTATCATAAGTTGCTTATTTCCATCATACGAGACAGAGTATGGAGTGAGATCATGCCCCATGTTTTCCAACAATCATATCCTGGCTGGATTTACTATTAGAATGGCATGTAAAATTAATTGTTACTCCAACCCGAAAGATTAGGAAAAGATGACTATGTAGCTACATTCTGCTTTTATCACTGGACTTAAGCCCCTGTCACACTGCGCCAACGGATGCAAAGAGGATGTAAAATGGACAAAAAAGCTTGCCATCCGTTGGAAAACGCGATGTACTCACTGCCTCCATTATGCTTCCTCTCTATCCGTCCAGCATCCATTTATTGATGTTTCATCCGCTCAGAAAGTTTTGAGCTGCTCAAAACTTTTGCGCGGAAAATGTATCCAATTCGTCCATTCTGCATCCACTACGCATCCGCTACGCATCCGTTCTGCATCCGTTCTGCATCTGTTACGCATCTGCTATATCCGCTAGGCATCCGTTCCGCATTCGCGAAACTTGCATCCGCTCGGACGCAGGGAGGAAGCGGAACGGATGCGGAACAGATGCAGAACGGATGCCTAGCAGATGCAGCATGGAAACAAAGCATGTAAAATGGAAAATACATTTGCAGAGGGGACCTATCTTGGATATTAAGGATGTCTAGAGGATGCCTAGAGGATGCCTAAAGGATGCAAAGGGACACCTATACTGCCTATAAAAAGGGGGAGCAACTCACCTGGATCTCACTTTCAGAACAGCAGCCCAGCTGCAGACCTCTGCCTCTTCCACAGCATCCAGTCATGTCCACCGTGGATCGTAACAAAGTCCTTTTGGCAGCCACCATCCTTCTGCAACAGTGCGAAGCCATCTACAAGCTCTGTGAACTCTACTACGGGAAAAAAAAGAGGCGGCCAAGAAGCGTCTGGGTACGAAGATGGTTCACCAGAAGAGCAGAGGACAGACTGTACAACAAGCTGATGGTGGAGCTCAGGAACGAAGACACTCGTGCATTCCAGAACTTCATGAGGATGCCTCCAGCCATGTTTGACGAAGTTGTGCAGCGGCTGACACCCAGGTTGACCAAGCAGAGCACCAACTTCCGGCCCAGCCTGGAACCTGGACTCAAGGTGGCACTGACTCTGTGCCACCTGGCCTCAGGGACCACCTACAGGAGCATGCAGTACGGCTGGAGGGTGCCACCCAACACCATCAGCATTGTGGTCAGAGAAGTGGTGCAGGCCATCATCGAAGAATACGAGGAGGAGCTCCTCCAGTGCCCCTCCACTGAAGAAGGATGGAAGAAAGTTGCAGAGCAGTGGTATCAGAAGTGGAACTTCCCACATCATTGGAGCCATCGATGGGAAGCACGTGGCCTGCAAAGCTCCAGCCAAGTCGGGGTCCACTTATTTCAACTACAAGGGCTTCTTCAACATCATCCTCTTCGTCATGGTCGATGCTGACTACAAGTTCATGTACATCGATGCTTCAGGCAATGGCTCATCTTCTGATGCCCAGGTATACAACGCAAGTGACCTCAAGGGTAGGCTGGAATGCAACCTCATCATGGGCTTCCCAGATCCAGACCCCCTGCCCAACAACACGCAAAATGTCCCCTACTTCATCATGGGGGATGACGCCTTCTCCCTCACAACCTACCTCATGAAGCCCTACACCTCCAAATACCTCACCTGTGAAGAGAGGATCTTCAACTACCGGCTGTCCAGGGCAAGGCAGGTGGTGGAGAACGCCTTTGGCATCCTGGCCAACAGGTTCCAGGTACTTCTCACCACCATGCAGCATCGCCCAGAGACCGTGAGGAGGATCATGGAAGCTTGCTGCATCCTGCACAATTTCATGCGCAACCGCTATCCAGTCTTGCAGAACAGGCTCGTGGACCTCCAGCAAGGCAATGGGGACATGGAGCCTGGGGAATGGAGGCAAGGGCGAAACCTGATAGACACTCAGGATGTGCAAGGCCCCAACAGAGCTTCACATGAAGGGAAGAAGCAACGCAACCTCCTGAAACACTGGTGCAACTCCCCAGCTGGAGCAGTGGAGTGGCAAGACAGGATGATAGATGATTAATGGATGCTTCCTTGAGGCTGTCTCATCACACGGATGAGATTGGGCCATGTATGTTGGGTGGGCCTACAATGAACAGGGCATTTAATAAAGAGTTGTGTTTATGTTGATATGTGTGGATGATTGATTACATTGTTATTGATAATAAAGGGCCATAGGTGTGGCACCTGGGAGGGTGGACCATACAGTCCCACTATGCATGCACTGGAGGTTTATCTATCCCACAGCTATTACCCATCCCAAAGGTATCCCTGCCCATCCCACAGCTATCTCAACCCATCCCACTGCTATCTTAACCCATCCCACAAGCATTCAAAAGCTTAAACCATTTCTAAAAGTTTCCAGCAAGACTTTATTAAAAAAAAAGAAATGAAGCAAGTGTATGAATCAAAAATAGACTTTATTAACAAGAAGCTATAAAACAAAAATGAGTCTCTGGCACTCCTCTTTGTCGCTCAGTCTCAGGGGTGAAGGATGCAGGTGCTGTGGAGGTGGCTGGTGCTGGAGTGCTTGTCATCAGCTCCTCCAGAAGCAGAAGCAGCAGAAGCCCCAGCCCCAGAAGAGCGAGCCCGTGCTGCAGAAGCCCCAGCAGAACCAGAGTGAGGGCCAGGGGGTGGAATGGTAGCCCTGTCCCTCTTGCAAGGGCTGGCAGCAGATGGCTGAGGCTTGCTGTGTTTCTGCAAGGTTGTGGGGTTGCTGGCTGGCAGGAGGATGGCAGGAACCAAGGCTGGAAGGAAGGCTGACTGGGAGGCAGGCACCAAGGCTGGCAGGAAGGCTGGCAGGGAGGCAGGCACCAAGGCTGGCAGGAAGGTTGGCAGGGAGGCAGGCACCAAGGCTGGCAGGCAGGCAGGCACCAAGCCTGGCAGGAAGCCTGGCAGGCAGGCAGGCACCAAGGCTTGTAGGCAGGCAGACACCAAGGCTGGCAGGCAGACTGGCTGGCAAGGAGGCTGGAAGGCAGGCAGACAGCAAGGCTGGCAGGGAGGCTGGCAGGAAGTCTGGCAGCAAGGCTTTCAGGCAGGCAGACAGCAAGGCTGGCAGGGAGGCTGGCAGCAAGGCTTGCAGCAAGGCTTGCAGGCAGGCATGCAGGCAGGGCAGGCAAGGCTGTCAATCCGTCCAGCAGCAGGTCTTTCCTCTGAATGTTGACCTGCTTCCGAGCTGCTTCCCTTATATCCGTGGGGCTTACGCAATGCATCCTCCCCGCATGCGCAATTAACACTCGGCATCCGTTAGGCTTCCGCTGTGCATCTGATGTGCATCCGCTGTATCCATTCCGCATCCGCTTTGCTGCAGCCTCCCGGAAGCCTAGCGGATGTGCCATCCGCTCCCATCCGCTTCCATCCTCTGGGCTTCTGTTCCGCATCCGCTTTCCATCTGCCCTGCGTCCTTCCCCCATCCGTGTTATCCGCTCTGGTTATGCAAATTTTTTCCCCTTTCGAGAGCGGATAACAACGGATGGAACATTTTGCTCGTCCGTTGTGTCCGTTTTGCATCCGTTGGGCAGTGTGACAGGGCCTTTAGAGAAAGCAGAGTCTTTGCAGCTCAAGAACCTATTTTGGGAAGCTTGTTGTCCAATGAGCCTGTAGGCCTTTCAGATTTGACAGGCTGTACTTCTGAAATAATATGTTGAAAAACTTATTGTAAAATATGCACCTGTCAAAATTTTTGTATTTGCTAATGGAGATGTGTGAACCTTTGAGAAAAATTGATCTGCAAGGAATGAACAACAAAAACAACAAAAAGCAAGCTACAGAAAAAGGCTTTTTGAGGAAATGAAAAGGAATATAAAACGTCCTCCAGTTCTAAAAGTTTTATATAACACAAAGTAAATACTCGCTGATGTGATACATCAAGGATGGTACTAATTGAGTAAGATGAAAAGTTGGTATTTGCCAAACACTGTATTGGCGATGAATTAAAACAGGCACAATAAAAAGCCAGGCAATTAATAAAGAAAGAGTTTGGCATGAAGTAGCAATATCAGTTTGCTTGAATGCAATGTCCTTTTGCATTTCAAAACCTTTTAGGCTGCACACTCACTTCAGTCCAGAAGTCAATCCCATTGTATTTCCTGAGGCATAATGTCCAGTCTACATGCATGACCTCAAAGCACACTGCAGAAGTCCCATGCTAATGCTCTTGTTATTTAGAAACTAAATCTGGCCTCAAAGGGAATTTTACACTCTGCTTACTTACTTGCTGGGTCTTGTTAGCAATGGAGACCAAAATCTGAGTCACAGGGACACTCCTGTTTATCAGTTAGCTGGTGTTGCAATGGCAGTGAGAAAGAGAAAGAGGAGGGTATAGCAGAGTTCATTTGCTTCATCTTCTAATAACCCAAGTTATTGAGCAGAAACTTCCTAACAGCATGTTCTGACCCAAACCTGGTTCCAAGAGAGCAAACACAAGACAAAGGCAGCAGCACAAACTTTTAATATTTCATCTATGAATCCTGTTTCTTCACAGATAAAAGGCTGCTTCCAACTAATTAGCTCCGACAAGAAAGAGCCTTGCCAAGTTTTTGCAAGGCTGCCAAAAAAACAACAGATGAGAAATAGTTTATAACACAAGAGTCTTCAAATACCAACTGTAATGTCCACGAGGCTGAGATTCAAAACGTCTTTGCTTCCTATAAAGAATGTTTGCTTCACAGCTGGCTTTTATCTTCTTGAAGGAGGGGCCATTACCTTGAAGCCTTACTCCTGAGTCACCCATACTGTTGTAGCTGCTTTTTCCTGCGAGCAATCCTGTGCACACATGCACTTGGCACAGGCTCCTCGGGAACCTCCTCCTCATTGCTTCCAGCCCCCACAATCTCTGAAGGCAGCAGTCCACTTCCTCATGGTCCTGGCCCCTCATCTGAGTCCTTGCTCTCCTTAGCCATCCACACCTACTTCTGGCTAACCACAACACAGTGAGAACAATTAACCAATGGAACAGCTTGCTTTCAGCTGTTGTGGTTGCTTCATCACTGGAGGTTTTTAAGAAGAGACTGGACAGTCACTTGTTTGAAATGGTATAAAATCTCCTGCTTGAGCAGGGGGCTGGACTACAAGACCTCCAAGGTCCCTTCCAGCTCTATTCTGATTCTGATTAAGATGGTTTATGATGGAAAAAATTAAACACTGCAAGATCGAATCTAGTTTGGTCACCGGGATCAGAGATTTACTCTTTTGAGCTTTTGGACTTGTGTTGGAGGCCATATTCAGGGAACTTTCCTCTACCTGAAAATGTGCTTTGGGCTATTTATGTGATGCTTTCCTATTGGTTGATTGGTATGCTGATGACCTGCGACTGGCTGTTTCCGTGTGCTGCCAAATTTGGCATTACCTGCCATAGAGGAATGGTTGGTGAAATTTATAGAACTTGATAAGATGGCAAAAGTGACTTCTTTGATTACAGAAAGATTATTACTGACATTCGTCACTGACTGGGAACCCCCTTATGGACTTTTTGTGCCAAGAAGAAAATTATATTGTGATCTATGGTTTCTATGATTAGAAAGAATAGTTTATAGAAAGAGAAGAGAGAGCGAGAGGTTTGATTACATTTATAGGGATAACTGCCAAGTAGAAAAATAGAAGCCATTTTATATATATTGTTCATGTTTTCTGTCCTGTTTTTCTGGGTTTCTTTTCAGTTTTGTCTCTTTCCTTTCTTTTTCTTTTTTTTTTTCATGTATACTATATTTAATTTTTTTCTTTGAATTTCATATTATATTATTATAATTTCTTATTACTTTTTCTTAAATTCTTTTAATAAAAACTATTTTAAAAAGGAAAAAGGGAAAGGAAGGTATAATGGAGTTCCGCTACTTCATCTTCTTTTAATCAGGATGGCACCATGCAGCAATTAAATCAGAGCAGAAGCAATAATGGCAGGCAAAGAGAATGCAATCTAGGCAGCTAATTTCATGCTGGTATAATTTTCTGCTCCCTTGGGATTTATTGTCATGCCTTACTGCAGTGGGGAAGATGCTTCACTCTTTCTTTTTAAGGGACATGTTTTCATGACCCAGCCCTTGTCTAATACCCAGCCTACTACAAAGCAGCTTAAACTTGGTCATGGTTGTTCCAGTTTAAAGGTAGCTTTTTCCATCTTCTATCAATCAATCTACAATGTCTCACTCATCATCCGGGTGATGACCCTAAGCAACTGTCAATCCCTATTGGTCAACTGAAGTTGCTGTGAGAACACCCCCTTCCATGGCCATGTTAGCCTGATTTGCTGGAGATATCGGGACCTGGTTTTCACAGCCATGAAATGCATGATTGGCAAAGCACAATTTAAGAACAGATCTAGTCGCTTTTAAGAAGACAAGTATTTCCAAATTCTTCCAAAGTGACAGTTGCAGTGGTGAAATGCTACCGGTTTGGCCTGGTTTCCCTGAACCGGGAGCAAAAAATGGCTACTGGTTCACTAGAACTGGTAGTAAAAAAACCTCCACTGATCAGCTGAGAGGAGAAAGAAGAGAAAAGTGCAGGATTGGCCCTCCCACCCACTCCTGTGCTTTTCTGTTCTTTATCCTCTCAGCTGATTGGCACAGCAGAGCCTCAGCTGGTGTTTGGAAAGCTGCATGAGTGCATGCATTCAATGTGTGCATGCATGCACATGTGAAGTGCGCAATCACTGAATTGGTAGGGAAACTGGTAGAATCCTACCATTGGACAGTTGGATGGACAAACTGGTCAATTTTGATTGCTGATCACAGAGGTGTGAAAGTAGGGAAAGAAGACAAGAAAAAGATGGGAAAGAGAGGAGGATTAGAGTGGTCCCTTTTTCTTATAAGAAGTCCTTCTGAGTGAGCCTAGCATAGATTCTACTGCTGATCAAAAATTCTGAAGACATCTTTGTGAATTTGTGTAGAGCAGGATGTGCCAGAAGTTGCTGTCCAAACTAGGGAGAGGCTTTTGATAATTATGATGCTGCAGTCATCATAATGGAGAGAGATTCTAAATGAGGCTGCATGCCATGTTTTGAGAATTGGAGATGACCCACCTTCATTACAACATATAATATCAGAAATCTCAGGCCTGTTTCAGCAGGAAAACTTGATAAACATGTTTATTTACTTTGCTATATACCTTCAGCAGACTTGCATTATGATCCATGGGTCTAAATGTCCTATGTGATAGTCAATCTGATGCCATTTTAAGTATTCAACTGGAACCAGTGACACCAAGGTCAATTTCACTGTCAATCATGGAAACTGACTTTGAACCAATCATTGTCTCTCAAACCAGTCAACCCAGTTCTAGAGGTCAGTTGAAATGGAATAGAACAGGACAGATTCTAGGCAAAGAGGCAAGGGGGAGGGGGAAAGTATGTATATGTATGCTAAAAAAAAAGTTTTCTTCAAGTTGGGTTTGGGCCCTGGTGACCTCATGGAAATGCCCATGCTTTTATTATCCTTTTATGTTTTTATGTGATGTTTTTGGACCTTGTAGTGTAGTCTATAGCTCTAGAATTCCTTACTGATTTCAGCCCAATCCTGTCTTGTCTTCCAACTGAAATCTGCAAAGTCCACTCCAGTTACAGGACACAGAAAGTATTCTGCAGTGGTGGGATTCAAAAATTTTTACAACTGGTTCTGTGGGTGTGGCTTGGTGGGCATGGCTTGGTGGGAGTGACAGGAAAAAGATACTGTAAAAGCCCCATTCCCACCCCATTCCAGGGGAAGGATACTGTAAAATCCCCATTCACTCCCCATCTCACTAACCTGCTTTCCAGCTCCATTCTTCTGTGCAGGGCAACACAAGAAGACCCAGCTAATCAGCTGGGACTCGGGAGGCAGAGAACAGATGGGGTAGGGCCAGTCAGAGGTGGTATTTGCCAGTTCTCTGAACTACTCAAAATTTCCATTACTGGTTCTCTAGAACTGGTTAGAACCTGCTGAATACCACTTCTGATTGGGATCCAGATTTTGCTGCTATGACCTGTCTGTCACCAAGTAGATCAACAACTGAAATGTTACACTGTTGACTTATCAAGAACCATGATCATTTCAGCAGCACTGATACGATTCATTCTTCTTTTTCTTGCCATCATATGGCACCTTAGTTGTTTTTTTTTAGTGTTTACCTTTAGCACTGTCTTGAAGAGGAACAAGTCTGTAGTCTCAGTTCATTTCTTCGCCAGTGCAATAATTAAATAGTCTGGTTGGTTTTTTTTTAAATACTCTCTTTTTATTTATATCTTTTTCATTATTGTGGAGGGAGGGTTAGCACAAGAAGAAATGCTTCCCTTAGGATACCTCATTGCCTAAGCTCTCTTTAGATGAGTTCCTGCTCCTTCTCCTATAAAATCACTTGCATTTATTAATTAAAAATAACTCTTCATGTATAACAATAATTAAAGATTTGAGCTCTCCAACCTTTGTATATTGAATTGAGACACTTTGTTGGTTTAAATACTGGCAGCTGGAGGATTTACAACCTAGAGTGTTAAACAGAGCTTTGAATTATTACTTAAATATGCTATTATTATTTTTCTTAATTTTGAAACCATAACACATTGCTTTCTATTCACAGTATATTATCTGTGGAAAGTAATGAATGTGGAATGGACATTCTGTGTAATATTGGAGACTAATTTCATTTCACATTACAGGAAACTTACTGTGAACCTGAAATTGCTTGTAAAATGGTACTCACATAATGGCACCATTTGATGCATATGTGTCCCTTTTATTCATTAAAAATCTAAAGCAGGCCATTAACCAGTCCAAAATGAGAGTGTAAGAAGTGTAACTTCCAGTGTAATTAACCAGTGTAAGAAATGGTGATGTTATGTTGATGGCGATGGCAATGGTGATGAAGAATTCAAATGTACCCAAGGGTGGGATTCAAAATTTTTAACAACTGGTTCTGTGGGTGTGGCTTAATTTGTGGGTGTGTCTTGATGGTCATATGACTGGCTGGGTGTGGCTTGCTGGCTGGGTGTGGCTTGGTCACATGACTGGCTGGGCATAGCTTGGTGGTCCTGTGACTTGGGCATGACCAACTCAAAGTCACTCATGTCAGGGGGTGCCTCGCCTGGCCCCTCTCCTCCCAGCCATTCCTTGTCACACCCAGCCTCAACTTATCTATAGTTCTGTAAAAATGTTGTTCACCTTTTTTTGACTTTATTATCTACTTACTATAGATGTACTTTCATGGATCACTAAAAGGAGGAAATGGCTCACATGCTTTGCCCAAGAGTGTGATAGACAACAGGCTTTTAAGGGGGTACCAGAAAGAAGGGGGACAATGTATTTTCCAAAGCACCAGAAGGCAAACAAGAAGCAATGGATGGAAACTGAACAAAGAGAGAAGCAAACTAAGACTAAGAAGAAACTTGTTGACAGTGAGAACAATTAACCAGTGGAACTGCTTGCCATCAAAAGTTTTGGGTGTTCCAACACTGGAGGTTTTTAATAAAAGACTGGACAGCCATTTCTCTGGAATGATATAGGGTTCCCCTCCAAGGTCCCTTCTAAGTGTTATTCTGTTATTCTGACACTTTTCCCGGGACCTCTACTCAGAGTTTGGCATCCTCTGTTTTCCTACCTGAGCAGGAGGTTGGACTAGAAGACCTCCTAAGTCCCTTTCAACTCTATTAAACACACATGTATTTATAGTCTGGACTATAGACATTGAATGCATGTACTGTAAACCCTGAAAAATACCTGGGCAAAAGAAAGGCAGTAAAATCACTCTAGGTGTAGAGACAGTGTATTACTATTTAATAAATAATGGAACAATTAAAAATAATAGCACAGACCCTCCCAAAGTGCAGCGGTAGCAGCAGCCCTGGATGCCTCTGGTAGGCAGCACCATTGCCACAATGCCTCTGTCTACTTCCTTTAGTCTTGCCCCTGGGAGAAGCGTGAAGAGGCGGCGGAGGTGTTGCAGCGACGGCCCTGCTTACAGGAGACAGCTGGGTCCACCACCACTGCTGCATATGGGGGTAATTTGAGAGGGCCAGAGGGGCTGCTCAAGGCCCAACAGCTCACTGCACTGTAGCCACCATACGGTAGGGAAATGTGGGATAGCACCATGTGGTGGCTTAGACAGCCAGCCAAGCCCAGGGATGGGGCAGCAGGTAGGTAGACTGGGCGAGGCCCGGGGAGCCCCAGAGATTGCCAGGGGAGGCCCAGGGACAGTGGGGGAGGGGCTATCATGACTCGCAGGCTTACCTGTGAGCAAACAGGAGCCGTTTCCCAAAGGAAGGTTTTTGCTCTCCCACAGTGAAAGGCAGGCAATGGCTGGCCTTGCAAGTGGGCAAAAGCAGGCTGCATGCATGTCACGCATGCGCATGATGTTGCTCATGTGCGATAGGGACTGACTGGGCAGGGAGCGGAGAAGCAGGTGGGGGGGAGAGGGCAGCCAGAGGCCCAATTTACTGGTTCTCCAAACTACCGGGAACCGTAACAACCGGTTCTACTGAACCAGTGTGAACCGGTAGAATTCCACTCCTGAATGTACCCTATGTGCTAGTACCAAGATACAAGGCATCTCCAGACTAAAGCATGAAATCTGAGCTTTTGACTTCTCCTGTTAGACCATGCATAGAACAGAACTCTTTTGGTTCCATTGCAACCATTAGAAATTAGAATTTTAGTTTTTATTTTAATGTGGTGAAACTGGAAACTTCAAAA
Organism: Laticauda colubrina; assembly: GCA_015471245.1. Classification (NCBI taxonomy): domain Eukaryota; kingdom Metazoa; phylum Chordata; class Lepidosauria; order Squamata; family Elapidae; genus Laticauda; species Laticauda colubrina. The sequence continues at coordinate 53,847,262 of BLBF01000005.1, read as the reverse complement.
TGCAATTACTTGTATCAAACCCTGGCTTTGCACAAATGGGAGGCATTTTTGTTTGTTTGTTTTTAATGGAGACCTTTCATTTTTGCTGATCATCCTGTGATATAAATCTGTTCCAGATTTTTTTTTGCCACAAGAAATCCCACATTAGTTGTTATTAATCACTCATGTTTTGTACTTCTAAATCTTCCTTAGATCTATAATTGAAGACCATGCTGTGTGCCTGCCGAAACCCAGCATCCTTTGAGAGGAAACCTGTGGCAAAGGTAATAACTGACTAAATAGCTCATTTGCAGGATGAGGAAGGTTGAAGATTCACCGAATGCAGCTTGTTGGTATATAAATTACATCTTTGGCTAATTAGCTACATGGCTGGATTTGGTGTTCTGTTGGCCAAGTGATCCAAAAGTGTCAGAATTGGTTCTTATTCCATTGACATGGATAGATCACTCTGTGATCATGTTTAAAGGTGAGGTCACATCAGCCGACGGATGCAAAACCTATGTAAAAAGGACACAGCGGACGAACAAATTTTCCATCCATTGTTATCCGCTCTCAAAAGTGCCCCAAATTTGCATAAACAGAGCGGACAACAACGGAAAGGAATGGACGTGGGGAGGATGTAGTGAGGATGTTAAGCGGATGCTCAACGGAAGCCTAGCGGATGGAATCGGATGGAAATGGATGACACATCCGCAGGGCTTCTGGGGGAGAACAGCGAAGTGGATGCGCAGCAGAAGGAGCGGATGCAGAGCATATGCCGAGCGGATACAGTGGATGTATCACAGATACCTATCGGATGCATAGCGGATGTGTAGCGGATGCAAAGTGTTCACTGCATATGCGGGGAGGATGCATTGCGTCAGCCCCGTGGATATAAAGGGAAGCAACTCACAAGCAGGTCACCATTCAGAGGAAAGACCTGCTGCCAGACACATCTTCAGCCAACGACCATGGGGAAGAAGAGGAAGCCTGTGCCTACTCATGCCAGCCCTGGCAAGAATGACAGGACCACCATCCCACCCCCTGGCACTTACTCTGCTTCTGCTGGGGCTTCTGCTGCTGGTGCTGACTCTGCTGGTGCTGCTCCTGGTGCTGGTGCTTGTGCTGGTGCTACTCCTGGTGCTGGTGCTTCTGCTGGTGCTGACTCTGCTGGTGCTGCTCCTGGTGCTGGTGCTTCTGCTGGTGCTGGTGCTTCTGCTAGTGCTGACTCTGCTGGTGCTGCTGGTCCTGCTGGTGGTGGTGGTGGTGTGGGGGACCAGCCCCTAGAACCTCAATGCCCTGTTGATGAGGGCCAGAAGGCCCTGCCAGAGGGAGGAAGAGGCATTCACGAGAAAAGGGGGAGAGGAGACAGTACTCCATTGCAGAGGAACATGAGGAGGAGGTGCTCGAATGGCTAAAGGAGAATGAGTATCTCTGGAGGAAGGGCCACAGGCTCTATCGAGACACCAAGAGGAAGCAGGTGGCTTGGAGAAAGAAGGCGGAGAGCCTGGGCTACACTTCGGATGTCCTCCGGGAGGTGGAAGCACATACACATTTGGTACAGGAAGCTGCACCTGAAGAAGTCTGGCCAGGCCGTGGTCAAGATCACCGACTGGGAGACCTACGTGATGGCCAAGTGCAGCTTCTTGGAGAGTGAGATCCGCCACCGAGGAGCAGCCCCTCTGTTAGGGATAACATTGTTTACCCTAACTGGTTTAGGTGAAATAATAACTATGAATCATAGTTGGGTATGTTAAAGTGTCTGCAGCTTTAACTGTGGGATAGTAATTAAGGGAGTGGTTATGAAAACACTATAAAAGTAGCAAGTCTACAGCTTGCTCACTCTGGCTTTGATGATCCCTGATTACTGCTTGGAATCAAGACTGCATTGCTCGAACGGGAGAGACAACAAAGGACTGATTTGTAAGTGAACTGACATAGGATATTCTACATGGACTTTGCTAACTGAATATCCCTGAATGGACTGACTACTTGATACATGACTATTGGACTGTTATTTGACTATGCTATGAACTTATAATGGAATAAACTATATTCTTGATAGCACAAGCGTATCTGTTATTTTTACTGTATGTTAATAAACATACAAGCTTAGCTCACTCATTTATTTGTGTGCCTATCTGACTAATGCTGCACATTCTGTTTCGCTTGTCTCTCTAACCCTGGTTGGGGAACCCAGGCTTAACACCCTCTGTCAACCCTCTCTCTCAGGCAGCCCACAGAGAGCCAGTCCTCTTCTGGCCAAGAGTCAGCTCCTGTGTCCAGGCAGGTATCTTTGGAGCATCCCATGACGGAGATCCCCCCGACAACTGCACTCCCCGTGCCGGAGCACACGGAGGACCCCCTGATGCAATTGGAGCAAGAAGAAGCCGCTGCAACCAGAGACCAGCCACCCCCACCCCCAGCTCCACCTCCACAGAAAGCAGGCAGAGAGCCAGACAGGAGGGACAGAGCCACACTGTCCTCTTGGAGATCAGGGACACAATCAAGAGCAGCGTAGATCTCCTCTCTCAGCTGGTACACTTCGACATACCATCCTCTAACAGAAAGCCCTTCCTCACCAAGGTGAACTAGAAATGCCTGAATCCCAGTACCATGTGATCAAGGAGAGGATCAACGATCTTCTGCACCACCCTCCAGGCCCAGTTGAACCTGCTCTGACCCAGTCCAGGTCTGCTCCTCCATGCCAGGTGATTTCACAGCCCTTCAAAGGCTTTCAACAGCCCCTCACCTACCAAGGCTACGGCTACTAGGAGTTCCAGCAGCACAGGCAGCCCTTCCCAATCCAGGTACATCGCACACCACAGGTGCCACCAATGCCACTGATACCACCGACGCCACCGACGCCACAGATGCCACTGATGCCACAGATGCCACCGATGCCTCACCTCGCTCACCTGCAGACCAGACAGCCCCACTACACTCATCCTTCATCCACCCCACAGCCAACCCCGGCCTCAGAACATCTGTCATCGGTCTTGGGACTGACATCCCATGTCATGGAAGAAGGGCCTCTCAACATCACGGAACTGAGACAGCTCTCCGAGAGCTTCCTCCACACACCATCCCCTGTTGTCGTCTCAAGACCAGGCACCCCAATGGCGCCTCAGACCAGTACTCCAGCAGCAGTCACCTCCACAGCACCTGGACCCTTCACCCCTGAGACCATGGGCACGCCTCAGAGTGACTGAGAAGAGTGCCAGATACTGGGTGGCTACCTGTTGACTTTATTTTTGCTTTGGACACTTGACTTGGGCCATTTTTCTTTTACAGCTTGGAATTAATAAAGTTTATCTTTACTTCACACACTTGGTTCAGTTCTTTTAGTCAATAAAGTCTTGGTGGAAACTTTTAGAAATGGTTTAAACCTTTGCATGCTTGTGGGATGGGTAAGGATAGCTGTGGGACGGGCAGGGATACCTGTGGGATGGGTAATAGCTTTGGGATGGGTAAGGATAGCAGTGGGATGGGCAGGGATACCTGTGGGATGGGTAATAGCTGTGGGATGGGTAATAGCTGTGGGATGGGTAATACCTGTGGGATAGATAAGCCTCCAGTGCAAGCATAGTGGAAGCATTCAAGGAAGCATCCATTAAGCATCTACCATCCTGTCTTGTCGCTCCACTGCTCCAGCTGGGGAGTTGCACCAGTTTTTCAGGAGGTTGCGCTGCTTCTTCCCTTCACGTGAAGTTCTGTTGGGGCCTGGCACATCCACAGTGTCTATCAGGTTTCATCCTTGCCTCCATTCACCAGGCTCCATGTCCCCATTGCCTTGTTGGTGGTCCACTAGCCTGTTCTGCAAGACTGGGTAGCGGGTGCGCATGAGATTGTGCAGGATGCAGCAAGCTTCCACAATCCTCCTCACGGTTTGTGGGTGTTAAGCCTGGGTTCCCCAACCAGGGTTAGGTAGACAAGCTAAAC
>BLBF01000005.1:53785751-53798341 GCA_015471245.1 Laticauda colubrina | reverse complement strand
GTTTAGCTTGTCTACCTAACCCTGGTTGGGGAACCCAGGCTTAACACAGATGTCCTAGTCTCTGACAATGGTCCGCAATTCACGGCTACACAGTTTGAGGGATTCTTGGCACAAAATGGCACATGACATGCCCTTTCAGTGCTTGGACATCCATCCACAAATGGGTTGGCAGAACAAATGGTAAAGACTAGGTGCCACTGGCCGACGGACGCAAATGTATGCATAAAGGAGACAGCGGACGAGCAAAATTTCGGGGATGGCTCCATCCATTGTCATCCGCTCCAAAAAGTGGTGAAAATTTGCATAAACAGAACGGAAAGGAACAGACGTGGGTAGTATGTAGCGGGGATGTTAAATGGATGTTCATCGGAACATCGCCTAGCGGATGACAGTGTATGGAAGTGGATGACACATCCGAAGGGCTTCCGGGGGAGAATTGCAAAGTGGACGCATAGCGGAAGGAGCGGATGCGTAGCGGATGACGCGGATGCATCACGGACACCTATAGGAAGAAAGCGGATGCCGCGCGGATGTATATCAGATGCAAAGCGTTCACTGCGCATGCGGGGAGTATGAATTGCGTCAGCTCCATGGATATAAAAGGATGCAGCTCGCATGCAGTCACATACATCTTCAAAGAACACCATGGTTCATCAGTCAGGGAAGAAGAGGAAGCCTGTGCCTACTCATGCCAGCCCTGGCAAGAAGGAGAGAACCAGCATCCCACCCCCTGGCCTGACTCTGAAGCTGCTGCTCCTGGTGCTGCTGGTGCTGCTGGTGCTGCTGGTGCTGCTGGTGCTGCTGGTGCTGCTGGTGCTGCTGGTGCTGCTGGTGCTGCTGGTGCTGCTGGTGTTGCTGCTACTGCTGCTACTGCTGGTGTTGCTGGTGCTGGTGCTGGTGCTGCTGCTGCTGCTGCTGCTGCTACTACTGCTGGTGCTGGTGGTGCTGCTGGTGCTGGTGGTGCTGCTGCTACTGCTGGTGCTGCTGGTGCTGGTGCTGCTTCTGCTGCTTCTGCTGCTACTGCTGCTACTGCCACTGCTGCTGCTGCTGCTACTGCTGCTGCTGCTGCTACTGCTGCTGCTGTGGTGGACCAGTCCCAAGGCCCTCAAAGCCCTGCTGCTGAAGGCCCTGCTGCTCAAGCCCCTGAAGGCCCTGCTCAAGCCCCTGCCAGAAGGAGGAAGAGGCAAGGGAAGGAGAAGGGAGAGAGGAAACAGTACACCCTTTCCGAGGAGCATGAGGATGAGGTGCTGGAATGGCTGAGGGAGAACGAGGACCTCTGGAGAAAGGGCCACAGACTCTATTGCGACACCAAGAAGAAGCAGGCAGCTTGGAGAGACAAGGCAGAGAGCCTGGGCTACACTGAAGATGTACTCCTGGGATGGTGGAAGCACATGCACACCTGGTATGGCAAGCTACACCTCAAAAAATCCGGGCAGGCTGCTGTCAAGCTCACTGACTGGGAGATGTACGTCATGGCCAAGTGCAGTTTCCTGGAGTGTGAGATCCACCACCGAGGAGCAGCCCCTCTGACACCCCTCTCTCTCAGACAGCCAGTCCTCTTCCAGCCAAAAGCCAGCGAGCCTGTCCAGGCAGGTATCTTCAGAGGGCCCCATGGCAGAGACCCCCCAAAGCTGCACTCCCCATGCTGGCAGACTTGGAGGATCCCCTGTCACAAATGGAGGAAGAAGCGTCAGCCACCAGAGACCAACGCACCCCCACCCCCACCCCCAGCTCCACAGGATTGAGGCAGAGAAGCAGACTGGAGGGCCAGAGCAACACTGTCCTGTTGGAGATCAGGGACACAATGAAGACCAGCATAGAACTTCTCTCTCAGCTGGTCCACTTGGACAGAGGATCCTCGGGCCGCCACACCTTCATCACCTACGTGAGCCACACCCTCAGGGACCTGCCCGAGTCCCAGTACCAGGTGATGAAGGAGAAGATAACAGCACTTCTGCACAACTCTCAAGGCCCAGCTGAAGCTGCCCCTACCCAGTCCAGGTCTGCTCCTCCACCCCAGGCGATGTCACAACCCTTCCACAGCTTTCAACAGCCTCTCACCTTCCAAGGCTATGACCAGGACTTCCCACAGCAAAAACAGACTTTCCCAGTCCAGGCCCAGGTTCATCGCATGTTACAGACGCCACACCTTACCCAGCTGCAGACCAGACAGCCCCACTACACTCCTCCTTCCTCCACTCCACAGCCAAGCCCGTTAACGGACAATCTGTCATCAGTCTTGTGCCTGACATCCCAGGTACTTGGTGAAGGGCCTCTCAACCTCACGGGACTGAGTCAGCTCTCGGGGAGCTTCCTGAACACACCATCCCCTGTTGTACTCTCGGGGCCAAGCACCACAATGGCGCCTCAGACCAGCACTCAAACCACAGCCACCTCCACAGTCCCTGGCCGCTTAACAGCTGAGACCATGGAAATGACTCAGAGTGACTGAGAATAGTGCCAGAGACTGAGTTGTTACTTGTTCACTTTATCTTTGCTTAAGACACTTTACTTGGTTCATTTTGCTTTTTTAATAAAGTCATACAGTATACTGAAGACAGTTAATAAAGGTTATCTTTGCTTAACACACTTAATTCAGTTTACTTGGTTCATTTTGCTTATTTAATAAAGTCATAAAGTTTACCTAAGAAAGTTAATAAAGGTTATCTTTGCTTAAGACACTTGGTTCATTTTTTTTACTTAATAAACCTTGAACAAATGGTTAAGCCTTTGCATGCTTGTGGGATAGATAAGGATAGTTGTGGGATAGATAAGGATAGTTGTGGGATGGGTAAGGATAGCTGTGGGATAGATAAACCTCCAGTGCAAGCATAGTGGGACTGTATGGTCCACCCTCCCAGGTGCCACACCTATGGCCCTTTATTATCAATAACAATTTAATCATTGATCCACACATTTCAACATAAACAAAACTCTTTATTAATGCCCTATTCACTGTAAGGCCATCCAACATACATGGCACAATCTCATCCGTGTGATGAGACAGGCTGAAGGAAGCATCCATTCAGCATCTATCATCCTGTCTTGCCACTCCACTGCTCCAGCTGGGGAGATGCACCAGTGTCTCAGGAGGTTGCGCTGCTTCTTCCCTTCACGTGAAGCTCTGTTGGGGCCTTGTACATGCTCAGTGTCTATCAGGTTATGTCCTTGCCTCCATTCACCAGGCTCCATGTCCCCATTCCCTTGTTGACGGTCGACAAGTCTGTTCTGCAACACTGGGTAGCAGGTGTGCATGAGATTGTGCAGGATGCAACAAGCTTCCACGATGCTCCTCACAGTCTCTGGGTGATGCTGCATGGTGGTGAGAAGTATCTGGAACCTGTTGGCTAGGATGCCAAAGGCGTTCTCCACCACCCATCTTGCCCTGGACAGCTGTAGATCCTCTGTTCATGGGTGAGGTATCTTGAAGTGTAGGGCTTCATGAGGTAGGTTGTGAGGGAGAAGGCGTCATCACCAACGATGAAGTAGGGCACATCTTGTGTGTCATTGGATAGGGGGTCTGGATCTGGAAAACCGATGATGAGGTTGCGTTCCAGCCCATCCTTGAGGTCACTGGCATTGTATACCTGGCTATCTGAAGCTGACCCATTGCCTGAAGCATCGATGGAGATGAACTTGTAGTCAGCATCAACCATGGCAAAGAGGATGATACTGAAGAAGCCCTTGTAGTTGAAATAAGTGGACCCTGAGTTGGCTGGAGCTTTGCAGGCCACATACTTCCCATCTATGGCTCCAACGGTGTGGGGAAAGTTCCACCTCTGATACCACTCTTCTGCAAGTTTCCTCCAGCCTTGTTCAGTGGTGGGGCACTTAAGGAGCTCCTCCACGTATTCTTCGATGATGGCCTGCACCACTTCTCTGACCACTTTGCTGATGATGTTGTGTGGCACCCTCCACGCATACTGCATGTTTCTGTATGTGGTTCCAGAGGCCAGGTGGCGCAGAGTCAATGCCACCTTCAGTCCAGGGTCCAGTTTGGGATGGAAGTTGGTGCTAGGCTTGGTCAACCTGGGTCTCAGACGCTCTACAAGTTCATCAAACATGGCTGGTGTCATCCTCATGAAGTGATGGAATGCACGAGGGTCTTCATTCCTCAGCTCCACCATCAACTGGTCAAACAGTCCAAACTCCATTCTTCTTATGATCCATCCCTGGACCTCTTGAACTTCTCCTTCTTCTCCTTGTGTATAAAAGGTGAAACAGTCTGAACAGGGTTTGGTTCTGGTGATGAATGATTGCAGCTACCATAGGGACTGTGTCATGATCCATGGTGGAGAACAATGGATGATGTGGAAGACCAAGATCAAGGGTGAAGAGGTCTGTACATCACGGCTGCTGGACTCATACTGAGATCCAGGTGATTTCCTCCCCCTTTTTATAGGAAATATTGGTTTTCCACTAGGTGTCCTTCTATATACTCTAGACATACTGCAGACATCCTAAATATCTGAGATACATCCTAGATACAAACGTTTTGTCTGTTTTGAATACTTTATATACGAGATGCAATAAAAGGAATAACCAGAGCGGGAGGGGGAGACTTTCACAAAAAAATAACAAGAATGGGGAAGAGAAGGGAAGCCCCATTCATTCAGAGCAAACATGAAACAATGCAAAACAAGCCCTAACAACTACATGGCCACCGCATGGCCAAAACTTAGGAATAGCTCTGAGCGCACCAGAAGGGAATCACAAAAAATCACACTTACCAGATATGCAGAAACCATCTAGTGAGGAAGGAGAAAGGGCGGCATCTAGCGGGGATAAAATGGGCACCCGGAAAGGTAGTTTCCAGGCGGTTCCATGGGAGGGAACCAGAGAGGCAAAGAACCCCTCTGAACAGCTTGAAGACCAACCTATGATTGAACTGTGCAGGTCCAGTCGCACCCTTAAACACCTCTTCTACTTATGTGACTACATACAGTAGGTGGAACAGGATTGGGTGAACTGGACCAAGAGGAGAGGGGTGGTAGGTATTTGCATAAGAAGTTTTGATTGTCCAGGAGCGACGGCAGGAAATTTAAAGAGTCATCACTGGCTGGAGCCGCAGCAGTCCAGGAGTAAAAAAAGCTGCCACAGTAGCTGTTCTTTGTTCTGAACCATGCAAATAAAAAGTGAACAGACTCAGAGCCTCCCATGTCTTCTCTCACCCACAATCTAATAGTGTGTGTGTGTGTGTGTGTGTGTGTGTGTGTGTGTGTGTAAATATATGTATACATTTGTATTTGTGTTTCATCGATCCAAAAAATGGACCTTGCACCTGTGGGTATAATGCAAGGAAGATGATGTTGATAATGTTTGATGATGATGATTTGTGTATCACCTATGAGCTAAGGATATTTTATGAGCCATGGTGGTGCTGTGGTTAGAATGCAGTATTGCAGGCTAACTCTGCTGGCTGCCAGTTGCGCAATCCTGACCAGTCAAGGTTGACTCAGCATTCCATCTTTCTGAGGTCAATAAAATGAAGATGCCCCCCAAACTCTCTACAGCTCTTCACTTAGAGAGGGCTGTAAAGCACTATGAAGCAGCATATATGTCTGAGGGCTATTGCTAATTCTAAGTCCAGAGGTAGTATTCAGCAGGTTCTGACCAGTTCTGGAGAACCGGTAGCGGAAATTTTGAGTAGTTTGGAGAACTGGCAAATACTACCTCTGACAAGCCCTGCCCCATCTATTCTCTGCCTCCTGAGTTCCAACTGATCAGCTGGGGCTTCTTTTGTTGCCCTGCACAGGAGAATGGAGCTGGAAAGCAGCTTAGTGGGATGGGGAGGGAATGGGATTTTGCAGTAACCTTCCCCCAGAAGTGGAGGGAATGGATATTTTACAGTATCCTTCCCTTGCCATCCCCACCAAGCCACACCCACCAAGCCACACCTACCAAACCATGCGCACAGAACAGGTGGTAAAAAAATTTGAATCCCACCACTGTCTAAGCCCAACATATAACCTGACGCCTGCTTTTTTCCCCTCTCTCCAAGCTTCTATACCACCAGCATGATTTTTTTTCTCTTCCTCCCTTGATGCTTTTATTCATTTTTTTTTTTTAATGAAGCACAATATAATCTGTCCACACTTTCTAAGAATGAATAAAAGTGAAGTAATAGTAAAGTTTTAAGGAGAAATATTAAAGAGGTTTGTGGCATCTTAAACATAAACATATATATTATGGCTTAAGCTTTGTAGAATACAGGCTATTCAAATTGCTCCCATGTATGTGAACTTAATTTTCCATTAAACCAACTTGCAGTGGCTAGCACATCTGTCATATTGCTGTCCATTACAATGTGCTGAACCAGCCAATCTGTGAGCTGATCATTTAAAACTCATAAGTACTAATATTTAAGTTCCAGCTTTCATATTGTTGCTTCCTACCAGTGAAGAAGAGAGGATTTGTTACAGAAAACAGCTGAATCTGCAGAACAGCTGCATGGATAAATGAGAACCATCGCTCAGCATTAGAACACAGGTTCTCTGTACAAAAGGTCATACATTTCATCCTCATGGTTTTCAGGTAAGATTAAACAACATTTTTGAAAACTGCTGCAAGTCAGGGAAAACTTCATTGGACTAGATCAGGAGTGTCAAACTCAAGGCCTGCAAGCTGGATCCATAGGGCTGCCATGGAAACAGCAAAGGACCAGCCCATGGTGCCTCTGACAGAGAAAATGGAGCTCAGGGAGGACCATGTGCGACCCTCCCCAGGTCAGTTTTGGTTGCAGAGGCAGAGGGTTGCAGGAAGCCATCACAGCCTAAAAATGGAGTTCGCAATGGCTGCACACGGCCCTACCAAGCTCCATTTTTCCTGGCAGAGGGTTGCAGGAAGCCATCACAGCCAAAAACAAAACTTGGGAGCCCGTTTTCACTAGCAGGCACTTACTTAGGCCACCACCGGTTTCCTCAACAGAAGTGACTTCATGGAAGAAGCTGGCCATGCCCCCTGGCCATACCCACTCCAGTTCCCCAAGGTCAAACACAAACCTGATACGGCCCTCAATGAAATCAAGTTTGACAGCCCTGGACTACATGGAACAAAAATCTGACTCAGAATAAAGCTGATGTCTTTATTATTATGAACTAGTGGATTTGGGATAAAAATTGGGGCACTCCAGAAACTGACTGGAGTCAGACAAAGCATCTGCTTACCTTCGAGCTACATATAATAATATATAATCTATTTTTTAAAAAAATTACGGGGTAAACCCATTCAAGGTATGCATGCAGTAATTTGGATATTTTTAAAATAACTTTGGAAAAATAACATTTTTCATTGTGCCCTTTACAGCACTAATTATAATCCTATAAAAAGAGCCCAACATAGGTAAAGATCAGTATTAACTCCATTCATTGAAATAAAATAAGGAGTTTTTAAACAGGTTCTCTGAATCCTGCGATCATCTCAGACTTCCAGTGTTGTTCTAATTATAGGTTCTTCAGTTATTTGTGAAGCCCTTAAATAAATTTTACCTAGGACCAACTATTCTATCAAGACATGGAACACTGTGAGTCACACATCATTTTCCCTATTACATCACTTTCATGTAAAGTTAAAAGCTTTCTTGAATGGAGTCCTAGAAGCCCCTGGCTTCTTTAATAAATCCATGCAATTTTATTGGCAACAAATGGAAGTGGATTATCATTGCTTCTACCAGGATGTTAAACACACACAATAACAGAGCTGGAAGGGACCTTGGATATCCCATCCTAGTATCAATAAGGTCTAATCTTGCTTAATTCCCAAGCCTACTGTAGACAAGATCGGTCAGAGTTTGAAGCTAAAACAATCATTTGAAAGAACATTGGACAGTTTGGAAGTAAAACACATACTGGGTAGGATCATTACTGTGTAATCTTTTTTGCTCACTCCATCCACGGTTAATGTATGTTACTATCTCAACATGCTTAAATAGTGATAAATCATGCCTACTATCATATCTTTGGGGGGGGGGGGAAGAAAAGGTCTCTTTTAGGCTCAGAATCAACATCTCTGACTTAATGAACTCTCTTCAGGTTATCTAAGTCATGGGCTGGATGTGTCATGTGTTGGCTATGCCCATGCCCAGTTTAGCAAAGGGGGAAAAAGTCCTGATGCCATGTGATGCCGCCATGATGATGTGAATTTGACACCCTTGATCTAAGGTGTTCACAAAGTTCATCCCCATGACAGATTTTTCATTAATGATGCTAACATCCATTATTCATTGTTGATTTTTCTACCATCTGCTCTTTAGCCAAAGCATAGTCCCAGAGTCATTAATAAATATCATAAATAAGACAAGCCTTGCCTTCAGATTTACAATCCAAAATACAGTACACACCAAAGGAACAGGTTGTGCACAAAGAAAAAAGAAATCAGGCTTTTCTTCTTTTGACATTCTTAATTTGAATGACCAGGTGAACAATTTATGTCACCAGAAAGGCAGCTGTTTGGGAACAGACAATGACAACTTCTTTCTCTACGAGGTAGTGGAATAAACTTGCTTCTCTTCTCACTATCTCTTTTATCTTCACCATTGATCTTCTACCCACACATCCCAGGGAAATGAATGAATTGACTGAATAACTGAGAAGAGCTCTAATCAAAATTTGTTACTGAAGCCTCACTGGTTTCAAAATGCATCAGCAGCAAAAAAGCAAAACAAAAAACCAAGATAGAAGAGCAAAACTTGCTTTCCTGCTTGATTACCATCTGTAGAGTCTGATAACTGAACCTTCGTGCATGAGCAGAGCAATCCTAACTGGAGAGAGTGGAAACAATGGGGCAGATGACCTGTGAGATCTTGCTGGCTAGGGCAAAATGCTGGAACAGTTTTTCTTCTTTTCCTTGGGAATCCTATCCTTCAAGTTTGGATCCACTAGAATGCCCCCATCTCCACCATGTCTGTTTGATCACACCTACAAATCTTTCTGCTATCTTGTGAATGCTCCCTCCCACTGCTGCCAATGAGCCCTGTTGTGCCAGTTTAGAATTACTTTTTCTGTTTCCAATTTGGAGCCAACCTGTTGATGCATCCTTTGCATGTACAACTAATGATATTAAAAGAAACAAAAAAAGTAAGCAAAAGCGATAAATGCAAACATCATTTTAAAGTCAATTCAGAGATGACCTCTTCCCACATGGAGATAATTTTGGTGGATATGGACATATTCCATCATCTAAAAATGCATGTGAGTCAATTGTATCTTGATTTTAAGCTCCAGCATTTTAAATTTTGACAATATTTTGATTGTTTATTATTTTAATTGGCAAAGAAGTATTTTGGTTTTGTAACCCAGTATTCTCAAATCAAAAACCACGTAAAAGAGTGAGTTCCCATTACTTGTCCTAGCTTATGCCAACCTAGCATTTTGAAAGCATGTAAAAATGCAAGTAGAAAAATAGGGACCATTTTGGTGGGAAGGTAACAGCGTTCTGTGAGCCTTTGGCATTTAGCCATGCTGATTACATGACTACAAAGATGTCTTTGGACAGCGCTGGCTCTTCAGCTTTGTAATGAGGATGAGCACCGGCCCCTAGAGCCAAAAACTACTAGCATGTATGTGCAAGGAGAACCTTTACCTTATTCGCAAATCATGTCTATGAACTCATTTCAACGTTAAATGTGAAAAGAAAGCATGTTTGTTTTTGTGGCATATGCCACAAAAACAAACATGCCTTCTTTTATCCCATTTTTAAGAAAACAATTCTATTGTGCTTTCAGAGATACTGTAGAAATGACATTGCCCCCGGGCATACCTTATTTTGTTGACAAGTTATTATCCCAAGCAGTTCCCCCTTATTTCGATAGCAGTGGAACAGCAACCTTTCTAAATTGCCTTGATATTTCATCGACAGAAAGCATTATAGCTTTTACTGATCACTGTCATGAACTTCATACATTTCACACCCTCTTCAATATGAACACTTCAGAACAGATTGGTTCATTTTCTTGGACTGCATCCTAAGTCCATTTTCACTAGCTGTATTTTCAATATAGGGGGCAAAGACAGATTGGAATAGACTGCACAGCTTGGGAGCAAACACGTTCACTGAGGACAGGTGCATTACTCCTCATTCCATATACTCTCAGTTTCTTTTTTATTTTTATCACTAGATTTATAGTCCCTTTTATTTTCTACAATACAAAGAAGCATCTATAATGTTCTCACCCATTCTTCTGGCAATAGCTGTATAAAATTACTTGGACTGCGAAAGAATAAACAAAGTCACACAGCTGCCTGTCATGCCTAAAGGAGAGAACTCATGGTAACCTGGTTTCCAGACCAGCATTTTAACCATTATATGATCTTGCTGACCTCATTATAAATTATTGTGAATTGATTGAATATTAAGCTCCCCATGCATACAATGTCCACCTATGACATTGAAACCATTTGTCATTCATGCAGTTACTGCTACAGGGTAATTCTGAGTGCTGATTGTATTTTGATCTGAAGGAAAACACACTGTGAGAACTTTGTCTTATGGGGAGGCAAAAGAAACCCTCCTTAAATCAGAAGTAGCAAGCCAGTTACTGTCCAGATACTGTTGGATATGCTGAATGGTACTGATAGAAATAAGCCACAGGTCCCTCAGTCCTCACTTATCAATGAGTGGTTGCTACTGAAGACTGTTCAAAAGCCACAGTTCAATCCTTGTCCTCCTAAAACCACTCAAAAGTCCCAGAAGAGTTGAACTGAAGAAACTTCTTCAGTGTGAAGAAGTGAACTGAAGAAGCTCCTTGAATGAGAACTGAAACATTTTCAAAGGAAAACAAGAAAGTCCAGTTGCTTCTTGAAAAAGCACCTTTGGGACAGCCATGACCTGAATGACTGAGAATCTCCACAGAAAACACTGCTCAAAAGTTGAACTCGTCCAGAAAGCAGCCATGTGTGAAGTAATGGGCATGCTTTGAAATCCCTATGTGATAAATCCTGCTTCAACCAGTTGCACTGGTTGCCAGTTTGCTTCTAGGTAGAATTTATTTGCTAGCTGGGACCTATAAAGCCCTATAGGGCTTTATTTCTGATTCCTTGAAGATCACCCATCTCCTATGGTTTGCTCTAACAGGATCAGCAGTGCGATTCAAAAAAAAATTACTACCGGTTCTGTGGGTGTGGCTTTGTGGGCATGGCGTGGCTTGGTGGATGTGGCAGGGAAAGGTTACTGCAAAATCCCCATTCCCTCCCCACCCCACTAACCTGCTTTCCAGTTCCGTTCTCCTGTGCAGGGTAACAAAAGAAGACTCAGCCAATTAGCTGGGACTCAGGAGGAAGAGAATAAATGAGGGCGGGGCCAATCAGGGGTGGTATTTGCTGGTTCTCCAAACTACTCAAATTTTCCGCTAAAACTTCAGAACTGATCAGAACCTGCTGAATACCACCTCTGCTCTGGATCCCTTTGGCCAAGCAATGGTCAAAGACCCTGGGACCTGCCCTCTAGAATGAGACTCACCCTTATCCTAAAATCCCAGTGACTCCCACCCAGATAACATTCCTTAAAGACCTGACTTTTATCCAAGGTTCTGCAGCAGACCAGGGTATCTGGAGCTCTTGGCTGGGAATGGAGTATACCTTTTGTTTACTGTTTCCTATTTGGGCTCTACTTTTATTTTATTTTTTTATTTTGTTCATATACTTTGAGCTCAGCTAGGTAGACAAGACAAAGAAATCAACACCACAAAACTACAGGTAGTCCTTGACTTACGACAAATCATTTAGTGACCGTTCAAAGTTACAACAGCACTGAAAAAGGTGGCTTATGACCATTTTTCACACTTATGACTATTATATTTAGATGCTATATTTGGACTACAAAAACGATCCTTTCAGTGTTTGCTCTCAGGATTTAGGAGAAGCCAAGGTCATTTATCCTCTCTTATTCTTTGGCCAGCAAGTAAAAGCATTTTTATTTAAGTAGACTTTTGAAACCTTAGCAGATGTTTACCAAATGGGCTTTTTAAATATGTTTCAGTATACCTTTAAGGCATTATTTTAACTATACTTCATTTATATCATGTTCATTTATTATCTGCCTTCAGTAACATCCATTGGGAGAAGGGAGGGATATCAATCCAGGTATTCCTCAACTTACAATCATTTGTTTAGTGACCATTCAAAGTTACAATGGCACTGTAAAAAGTAACTTATGGCCATTTTTCACATTTATGACCATTACAGCATCCCATGGTCACATGATTTATATTTGGATGCTTGGCAGCTAACTCACATTTCTGATGGTTGCAGTGATCATATGATACCCCTTTCACAAACCTTCTGACAAGCAAAGTGAATGGGGAAACCAGATTCACTTAGCAACCGCGTTACCGATTTAAGAACTGAAGCAATTTGCTTAACAAATGTGGTGTTAAAAGTCATAAGATGGGACAAAACTCACAAATTTCTCACTTAGCAACTTAAATTTTGGGCTCAATTGTAGTATTAAGTTGAGGACCACCTGAACTTTTTGTTGAGATTAGCTATAATAACAGAATCTTGCCAGTCAGATTCTCCCCTTTCTTGTACTTCAGTGAATTAGGAACTTAGGAAGGAAGGAAGGAAGGAAGGAAGGAAGGAAGGAAGGAAGGAAGG
>BLBF01000005.1:53677020-53757468 GCA_015471245.1 Laticauda colubrina | reverse complement strand
AGAAGGAGCCAAAGGGATTTAGGGATGGTCTTCCATTTAAATAAAAGCATTGTTTCTCCCTCTTGCATGGAGGACTACTGGAGAGAAAGGGAGAGAGGAGGGGAGAGGGAGACAGAGAGAGAAAATTTGAGAGAGAGTGAGTAGCCCTTTGGACTTTTGCCTAATTTAAGGAATTGAAAGCAACAGAATTAGTATTATGTGATAGATCATAAATAGGTTTATTGTTATTTTTTTACAAAAAATATAACATTTACAAAAAAAATATGTTTGGCTTAAACAAATCCTTCCAATTCTCAACATTTGTCCTTTTGAAATATTATTTCTTAGGTGCTTGACAAAACTTTTTTTTCATAACTTCATGCATTTTCTTTGAGCTCATTCTACAATTCAGGTGTTATCACACAACTCCAGCTTGCCAAGGTCATCTAGCTGAATAAGTGAAGTTTTGGGGTCTGATTGACTGCATTACCCATTAAGTCTTTTTGACTGATTTCTTCAGCAAAGTTTTCTGCCGCAAGTTATACTTACATTTTTAACAATTGAAACTATCTGGCTTTAAATTGTTATGTTAATTTAGTCTTTTCTTTAAACCAAATTGATTTTCTATAAATGACTATATTTTATGGTACAAGGTGAAATTTCAATATATATATAGGAGGGTATTTGCTTTTGATGTGAGCCTCGTAAAACAGGAAGGTGTCAATCAACCAAGATCCAATTAAAAGTAAGCATATGAAGGTGATACGCTTCTATCTTAATCTGAGATTAAAAGAAAATAAAATTAAATGAATTTTAGACCTGAAATTTAATGTCACACATATGCCCACCCTCCATCAAAAATATATAAAATAAAATACCTATATTGCTTCAATTTTTTTGGCTGAATCCAGTCAAAATGGTAGCTATGGTAGACTTTTTAAAGAACACCAGTTCTTTCTAGTTTCAGCTGAACAGTTATTTTACTACAATAACTTTTTAAAATCTTTTCCCTCCACTTCTTTTTGCCTACTGAGATATTGTGCTGAGCCAGCGCAAAAAGTCTTATAGTTCGATTTATTTTTTTTTTAAAATAGAAGCTGTTTAAAAATAAGCTGTTGTTAAACTTTAACAAATCCATCATCCTCTAACCACTTGCTTTTCTGAGATGGCAGAATTGTTGACAAAAGTAGGCTTTTTTGAGAGGGGATAACAAAGAAGCTGCTGTTTGAGTGACTTTTAAAAAACTAAGATATGTTTGTATCTGAATGCACATACGCATATACAGTATATGTTCATCATCTGAGTCACTCACACAGTGAATGAAAATCATTCACAAAGCACAAGACAAGGTAAAACAAAGAAGTAAGTTTAAAAAGTAGAAAAAAAGTCATTCCATGTGTATGCTTAAAATGTTAGAAATGAGTGGAGAAAATGAACTCCTTTCCCCACGTATTCTGATAGGCAGAATGTTGATGATGATGAAAGACAGGTTAGGGCAGTGGTGGCTAATCTTTTTGGCTCCTTTGCCAAAAATTTGCACATGCTTGCACACTCATGTTCACATGCCAGCATCCAGAAGGCAATGTGCTCCTCCATGCCCGCTACACATGTGCGTGCAATCCCCACCCAACCCTGCCACCCCTTTACCTGCATTGTGCCTCACAGCTGATTTTCAGCAGGTTTGAGGCCTTTTTCAGCCTCCCACAGGCTTGAGGAAGGCTTCTGCAGGCTTCTGCAGGCTTTGCAGGCTGAAAACTAGGCCCGTTTCATCACTTCTGGTATTTTCAGAAAAACAGGAAGTAACAAAACAGGCCTAGTTTTCGGCCTGCAAAGCCTGCAGAAGCCTTTCTCAAGCCTCTGGGAGGCCGAAAAAGGTTTCAAACCTGCCAAAAATCAGCTGTGAGTCATGCACGTGCTCAGTGAGGTAAGTTTGTCTGCAGTTTGCATGCCCGCACAAATGGCTCTACATACCACCTGTGGCATGCATGCCATAGGTTCACCATAACAGGGTTAGGCATTCCTGTTAGCCTTGCCCTTTCAAACCACTCATCCAATTTATGGGAAGAGTCAGACACTTGTGGTTCTATGAAGAAAAAAAGTGTGGGTAAGTCCATCAAACCTCCAAATTGCACTTGAATCTTTCTGAATGATCTCAAGTCTCCTGATTCATTCAAAGCTAGAACATTTGTTGTGACTTGAACTTTGGCAGATGTGTTTAGCCATAGGCAGGTCCAAGAATCATACTACATGCAATCAGTCTCACAAATGGCACAGAAATGGCATTAAGAAACCCAAGTCACATAAATACAAATCTCTGAAGGGAGTGGATTCCAAATTCCTGAGGAATAGGCACTTTGTGAAGAAACATAAGAAAAGACTGGGGGGAAAAAAAGTGAACTAATAATGCTAAAAATGCTAAAGAACCAGCCTGATTTTCTATAGTGAAGGGAATTACCTTGATTAGTATAATTGGGTGACAATTTTTCCATGTACCATCTTTCACACAAAAGTATTTTATATTAATAAAAATGAATGTAATATGTAAAAATAAAAAGTGAAAATATTTGAAGTTCATTCAAATTTCATTATCCCCATGAAGTTTTACACAAATAAAGCTGTTACCATACGATTATTTCCATAGGAAATCTTTCAACTGAAAAAAAGAGATGTGAATTTTCCATAGAATCATTTCTTTAACATTTCCCTTAATTAGTGTATATTATATACAGTTAAATATCTCCAAACTAATATATAGTTAAGATGTCTACATAGGATAATAGCTTTTGGTTTGGAAGAAAAATCATTAGGTAGGCTGTCTGTAAAGTCTCCTAATTTCCGGGGAACCTTAAAAAGTAGAATGCATTTTTAGTAGCTGCCCAGAATAATTGGCATCTAAGACCATGATGGCAATTGTGACCATGCTGGAAGTGGCATGCAAAGCCATCTGTCTGGGCAGGCAAGCTGTCGCCCATTGCTCTTCTGGGTTCCGGCATGCGGGCTAGATAGTCTTCATGCATGCGGGAGCACTGGAAACTGGAAGAGCAGTCACCCAGTGCACATGCACATGCACATGCTGGGAAGATAATCTTCCAGTTTCTGGTATGTGCATGTGCTCTGGCCACCTGGTCTTCTGGTTTCTGGCATGCATGCACATGCGAAGACCAGTTGGCTAGTGTGCATCCGTGTGCTGGAAACCGGAAGATTATCTTCCCAGCATGCGCATGTGCTCCTGTTTCAGCACTCAGTGCCAGAAAGGTTCACTAACACTGATCTAAAGCCCCTGTCACACTGCACCAACGGATGGAAAGAGGATGTAAAACAGAGAAAAACACTTGCCATCCGTTGGTTAACGCTATGTTTCCGTTCTGTACTCACTGCCTCCGTTTTGCTTCCTCTCTATCCGTCCAGCATCCGTCTATTGACATTTCATCCACTCAGAAGGTTTTGAGCTGCTCAAAACTTTTGAGCGGAAAATGTATCCAATGCATCCGTTCTGCATCCTCTAGGCATACGGGGGACATCCGTTCTGCATCCATTACGCATCTGCTATATCCACTAGGCATCCGCGCAACTCAAATCCGTTCCAGCGGTAAATGGACACAGGGAGAAAGTGGAACGGACGTGCAACATTAGTAGCACGGACGGAGAAAGGATGAAAGCGGATGCAGCTACGCATCCATGTCATCCGCTCTGCATCCGCTCTGCATCCGCTCTGCATCCTCTACGCATCCGCTCTGCATCCTCTACGCATCTGCTCTGCATCCGCTCTGCATCCTCTACGCATCCTCTATGCATCCTCTACGCATCCGCTCTGCATCCGCTTCCGTCCGCTTCCATCCGCTAGGCTTCTGTTCCACATCCGCTTTCCATCCGCTCTGCGTCCTCCCCCCGTCCGTTCCTTTCCATGTTATCCGCTCTGCTTATGCAAATTTTTGCCCCTTTTGAGAGCGGATAACAACGGATGGGACATTTTTCTCGTCCGCTGTGTCCTTTTTACAAACATTTTGCATCCGTTGGGCAGTGTGACAGGGCCTTTAGATATTGGTGCTAGCCCTTATTATTTTTGTTTATGACGCACATTGTTTTAACTTACCAACACTGTATACAAGTCATTTAGTTCTAACCTTAATTTCTATTCAAGAAGACATCCACCAGTTTTTTTTCCCCAATTTTCTGACACTTTTCTCCGGCTTGCATATCTTGGGGGATAGAAGAAAACTTTTAAAGAGCTGGAACAAAATGCTTCTTCAAAGCTCAGTGTTTGACTCAACAATTTTCTGATTTAATGATCTGTCACAAATTATTGTGCTGTTTTCATGTGCAGGCTTCAGGGAAGGGAGAAAACGCCCACGTAATTGGCAGGCAAAGTGCAGGCATGATGTGGGTGTTTAGGGGTGAGACTTGCAGAAGTGTTGAGTGGGAAAAATCACACTGTGGAAGGAGTAGAGCATTTAGGGCCAATATGGTTGCCTCAAAGCTTGTAAAAACAACAGGAAGGCTTGTCTGTAGAGATGGCAACAGCCAGAAAGAGGAAAGCAACAGAAGAAGAATTGGGGAAGAAGGAGAAAGAGCATCTGTGTGAATAACAGCTTACTAAAAGCTGAGCAGAAGGTGTAATCTGAATCAGACAGTCTGTAATCAAATACCACACTACAGCTTGAAAAGTACGAAAGGAAAGTCCAGAGACTTGGTCAGGAGGGCACCAAAGTTGAAACAAAGCAGGAATCAAGAGCAGGAATTCAATTGAAGCACACAATCAGATGTCAACGTTGTTTCCAGCAATGTAAGGCAGTCTCTGCACAGTTTAAACCTTCTCCCTGTCTAGTGTGCACAGTAGATGTCAATAATGAGGAAATGGGTCTGTTTGTGAAGTCAACATCTTGATGTTTGCTCACAAGGGGTTTACTCTGAGGGGTGCAAGATTCTCAGGTTGGAATGTGTTCCTAACCTGTGTTGGTGCCAGATGGATTAGCTGAAAGGTTTCCTGAAAAGGTACCTAAAAGGGTTAGGTCAATGTTGGATTCAGTGTCTGTTGGATCAATAGATGCAATGTCCAGTGGGTCCTGATCTGCTGATATCTTGGAGCCTGCTTCTGAGGTCAGGCCAATCGACCAAAGGATGACATTATACAGATGATATTATAAAGCAGTAGTCACCAAACCTGGCAACTTTAAGACTTGTGGACTTCAACTCCCAGAATTCTTGCTGAGGAATTCTGGGAGTTGAAGTCCACAAGTCTTAAAGTTGCCAAGTTTGAGGGGTCTTGTTATAAAATGTCAGACTGAAGCAGTGTCAGCATTTCTGAAACCAGAGGTAGAATTTCAAGAGGACAAAGGGATGACTGAATTAAATAGGAAGCAGAATCCCAACTGAAAGAGCATATTTAGTTGAGTTGAGTTTAGTTTAGTTTACTTTATTGTCATTGCAACTCATACAATGAAATTAAATACCATCTTCAGTGTACATTATGACTATGAAAATAAAGCCAACACATCCTTCACAATCTATACATTGAATTGAAAACCCCTGATATTGCATTAATATTGCACTATACAGTAGAATTCAATAGAGTTACTGCCCTGGGATAGAAGCTGTTTTTTCCACCTCTTTGTCCTTGTTTATATTATCCTGTATCATCTGCCAGATATGTTGAAATTTTGAATTACAATGATAAACACTAATAGAAACTAAGCTCAGAGAAAGAAAAGGAAGTAAAAAGAGAGAATAAAAATGCAAAGAAGGAAAAATACCTGAAACTTTGAGATAAAGAAAAAAGAAAAAAATATATAATAAAAGTGAGTTCCAAATATAAACAGGTTTGATAGCTGTTCATTCCTAAAAGGTTACAAATATCTCTTCTTCTTATAACCATCCCTTATCTATAAGCAAATCCATAAGACATTAATTTTTCAATCCTGGCATCAGCAAGAAGTCCACAAAAGGTTGCCAGAACTTTACAAAAAGTTGTCTTATTTAATATCAAATAAATTATATTTATATTCCTTCTTTTTTATTTCTGAAAATGGAAGTTATGGCCTAATACGAACTACCATTTAAGAGACATCGTATATGTTTTGTTCGGAAAACACACGAGGTAGACCGGGTTCCAACAACAAATACTTTATTCTTTAACTAGTCGGTAAATAGGAACACTTGGCTGAAGCTGAGGCCAGCCTTTTATACAGGCTGGCTTGCCTGCTTGCAGCCAATGGCAGTTGCTTAAATTTGCCGCCTTTCAGCAGCTCTTTGGATTGGTTCCTAGTGAACCAATCCAATCCTTAGTTTATTTGACCAATCAGGTTTGCAGATTTGGAGTCACCCACTTTACATATAGAACACCCCCTCCCCTCTTAGTTCAGTCCTACGTGGTGACGTAGTCTCGCAGGTAGGTGGGGCTTTTCCGGACTCGACTTGACTTGCGCGGTTCATTCTTAGTGAAGACTTCGACCGGTTTGGATGGGGCTGCTGTGTCGTCTGTTCTTCTCCCTGGAACCGTCTGGAAGGGTGAGTCAGCCATTTTACCGCCGCCTGAGTCTCTTAGGCTGGCAGTTTTGCCGCTCCCTCCCATTTCCTCCGGGCAAGTTGAGCTGGCCTGGCTGGCCCCTTCCGATGGGCTCTTCACGCAAGTCTCTCCAAACAGTGAGTCTTTTATTTGCTCTTTTTGTTTGTTAATCTCTTCAGGGTTTTTTTGTAACGGTTCTTTATTTAATTCTTGCGATTTCCCCCCCCCACCTTAGTTGGCAATTCGTTGGTTTTTTCGACGAATGGTTGTATGTCTGTGGTTCTTTCTATATTTCGGGATCGAAGCTGGTCTATGTGCCGCTTCCATTCCCTGCCATCATCTACTGTTAACCGGTAGGATTTGGGGCCTGTTATTTGGGTAATTTGTCCTGGTAGCCATGCTGGGTCCCCAGTGAAGTTTTTGGCGAAGACTAAATCGCCAATTCCAAATTTTCTAAACCGTGTAGAGGAGTCAGGGGGGTTTTCTGGCGTGAATTCTGGGTGCAGTCTATCAAGGTGTGACCTTAGTTTTCTCCCCATGAGTAGTTCTGCTGGGGACTTGTTGGTTGTGGTACTGGGTGTTATGTGCTGGAGTGTGAGCAATCGGTTAATTTTTTGCTGTACATCTCCAGTGTCCATTTTTTCTAACTCTTCCTTTGTAAATCGGACCATTCTCTCTGCCCTACCGTTTGCAGCCAGATGGGCCGGCGCGGTTAGGGCATGTCTAATACCTAGGGAGGCTAGGTATTGTTCAAAATGTAGGCTGGTTAGTTGTGGTCCATTATCAGACACGAGGACGTCCAGAATGCCATGGGTGGCAAAAAGGCTGTCCAGTTGTTTTATTACTAATTCAGTTGTTGTTGATGGCATAATTTTTACTTCTAACCAGTTAGAATAGGCGTCCACAACAATCAGAAAGGTATGTCCTTTAGTTGGACCAGCGAAATCAATGTGGATTCGTGACCAGGGGCCCCGTGGAATTTCCCAATCTCTAATGGGTGCTTTGGGTGGGGATGGTCTAATTTTTTGACATTTGTTACACGAGGTTACCCAGTATTCTATGTCCCTATCAATACCCGGCCACCAGACATAACTTCCAGCAAGGCTTTTCATTTTTACAATCCCCAGGTGACCTTTGTGTAGCATACTAAGTACCCTAGGTTGTAGTTCATTAGGAATAACCACCCGATCACCCCACAGTAAACACCCTTTTTGAATAGAAAGTTCGGTTTGTCTGGTCCGGAAAGGTTTAAAGTTTTCAGTTTTTTGATTTTCCGGCCAGCCTTTACCTACCCAGTTAAGAACACGGGCAGTCAAAGAGTCTTTTGCGGTGGCTCTGGCAACATCATATGCTGATATGGGTAGATCGGGGCAAGTCTCTATTTGTAGTGCTGTCATTGCTGGTGCCGGGTCTTCTTCAGTCGCTGGCAAGGGTGCTCTGCTTAAAGCGTCCGCGTGTGAAATCTGTTTCCCCGGTTGGTGTGTCAGAGTGTATGAGTAGGCTGCTAGGAACTCTGACCATCTCGTCATTCTTGGGGAGAGGATATTTGGTGTAGGTTTGTTTCCCGCCAAAATTCCTATTAGCGGTTTGTGGTCTGTTATAATTAGAAAAGTCTGCCCGTATAGGTACTCATGGAAACGTTTCACTCCTGCGACAATTGCTAGTGCCTCTCTGTCCAATTGGCTGTAATTCCGCTCAGTTTTAGATAAAGTCCTCGAATAATATGCGACGGGCGCTTCTCTGTCATCCGGTAGTTGGTGGCTTAGGATGGCACCTACTCCGAATGGGGAGGCGTCGCAGGTCACTCTTAAGGGCAGTGTGTTGCTAAATTGAATGAGAATGTTTGAGGATGTTAGCAAGCTTTTAATTTTTTGGAAGGCTTGCTTTTCTCTGTAACCCCAAGTCCAAATTGCTTTTTTGTCTAAAAGACGGTGCAATGGTTCTGCTATAGTGGCCTTATTTGGCAGGAATACATTATAGAAGTTAATTAGTCCTAAAAAGGCTTGTAATTCGGTCTTGTTTTTTGGTTCTGGTGCGTTTTTAATCGCTTTAATCTTTTTGTCTGTAGGGTGTATACCCTCTCCGTCTATTAAATAGCCCAGGAATTCGATGCTATTCTGAATTAGGCAACACTTTTCTCTTTTTACTTTGAGGTCAGATTCCCTGAACTTAGTTAGTACTTCTTTGAGTCTGTTTTTTAATTGGGTTTCATCTTTGGCTGAGATCAGGACGTTGTCGAAATATGGTACGACTCCTTGTATGCCATTTAGGAGGCGTTCCATTAGACTCTGGAAGACGCCTGGGGCCACACTCACTCCAAATTGGAGTCAGTGACATTTGAATGCGCCCTTATGTGTGACTATAGTCTGTGCTTCAGCAGTTTCTGGGTCTACTGGGAGCTGTTGATAGGCTTGTGCTAAGTCAAGTTTAGCAAAAACTTTTCCTTTTCCCAGGGAGTGAAGCAAATGCTGGACTACAGGCACCGGGTATGCGCTTGGTTGTAATGCGTGGTTCAGGGTAGCCTTATAGTCACCACAGATTCTAACGGACCCATCGGGTTTGACCGGTGTGACTATAGGTGTTTCCCACTTGGCATGGTCCACAGGTTCTAACACCCCTTGGGCTATTAATTTGTCTAGCTGTTCCTCTATTTTTGCCTTTAGTGCAAAAGGAACTCGCCTGGCTTTTATTCTTCGTGGGGCTATTTGGGGGTTTAGACTGAAAGAAATGGGATTTCCCCGATACTTGCCAAGTGAGCCGTCAAAAATGTCCTGGAATTCTCGAATGAGGTCGTCTTCCCAGCCGGTTGTAGTCACTCGATCGATCCTGGTCATCTCGATGCCCAATGGCGCGAACCATTCGATGCCCAGGAGGCTTGGTCTGTCTTGGTCGACTATGGTCAGCGGTAGCACCTTGACGTGTTGTTTGTAGGCAACTCGGAATTGTCCCATGCCGACTACAGGGATTTGGTTTCCCTGATAGTCCTTGAGAGTTAGGTGCTGCTTCTTTAATTCTTTGGGTTTGATACCTGGGACTAGCTGTCTTATTGTGTCCCACGATACCATGGAGAGGAAGGACCTCGAGTCCACTTCCATCTTGCAGTGTTTTCCTTCGATTTTTACAATGACTTTAATTTTCTTCCCACTTTCCCTCTGAGCGCTCTTTATAATGACAGTTTGGTGTGTATTGGCTCGCTTCTCTTGTTGCCACTTTCTCTCAGTTCGTTTAGGCTCAGCTCGTGTTGGGGAATTTCTGCGTCTCGTTGGGCTGTAGCATTTTTTGTTCCTGCAGACTTTCTCGATGTGCCCTCGTTTCTTGCAATGCCGGCAGATGGCATCGAGAAATCTGCATTCGGCTCGGGGATGGTTTCCTCCGCAGCCAGCGCACTCCCGCCAATTCCTTCTTTCGCGCTCTTTTCTGTTCGTGAGCAAACGGTGGACTTCGTTGTCTTCTTCACTCGATTCAATTGTTTCACCCGACTCTTCGTAGTGGGTTGTGGTGGCAGGCTGCTTTCTGTCTTTGGTTGGTGTTTCTTCGCTGTGTGTGTTCATCTTTTTCATGGCTACGGCAGATTTTTTTGCGGCTTCAGCGGCTGTGGCTTCCGCGATGGCTTCGGTTACGGTGATGTTGGGCTTGTTGAGTAATTTACTCTTTGTGGTCGAGTCTCTCAGACCCAACACCACGCGATCCCTCATCGCTTCGTCAATGTTCAAAAAATCACACTCACCCCCTAGTTTTCTAAGGGCAGCAATGAAATCGGCGACGGTCTCTCCCTCTCTCTGGTCTCTGCGGTAAAATTCGTGTCGCTTTATTAAGTTTGACACCATCGGAGCGTAGTGTACTTTGAGGATTCTTTGCAATTCTGGCCACGTTAGTTGTTTAACGTCTCGGGGCTTCGCAAGGGCCTTTGCCATCTTGAAAACCGTTGGCCCGCAGTGAGTCAGGAACACAGCTCTCTTGCGTTGCTCTGAAATGTCTTCCATTTCATTACTCTCCAAATACATTTGGAAGCGATCTGCATAGGAATCCCAATCCTCTTCGTTGGGATTGAAGGGTGCGGGCGGTGCGTTGTTTCCAGGCATCTTGGTTGTCATCTGGACTTCTTATCACCGCGTGCAGGTTTTTTTCGTTTAGGATGATCCCACCTTTGTCGCCAGTGTTTTGTTCGGAAAACACACGAGGTAAACCGGGTTCCAACAACAAATACTTTATTCTTTAACTAATGGCAGTTGCTTAAATTTGCCGCCTTTCAGCAGCTCTTTGGATTGGTTCCTAGTGAACCAATCCAATCCTTAGTTTATTTGACCAATCAGGTTTGCAGATTTGGAGTCACCCACTTTACATATAGAACAGTATATGTCATCAACGTCTTGTAAAACCTTGTTCAACCAAATATACAATGTGTGTTGTCACAAAATCTATGCAGAAACCACACAGTATTGTTAATGGTGATCTGACCAGACTACATTAAATACAAAAAAGGAACAGGACAAGGGTGACCCTTGTCAGCTTTATTTTTTATCTTAGTTTGGGAGATTATACAGAGACATAAGACAAGATGACTAAATTAGACATTTGTGAATGAAGAAAGGAACTTACAAATTGAGGGCTTTTGCTAATGGTTTAGATTTGGTACTGCAAGATCCACAGAACAGTACTGAACATTTAATGAAGAAGTTGAAAGATTGGCAAAGCAGTGGGCTTTAAGAAAAGACAAAGATTGATTAAACATATGGACATTCAAGAGATAGAGAAATGACAAAGACTGTTTTAAATGAAGAAGATTAAACACTTGAGAATTACCTTATCTAACATGAATTGTATGCTACTTTAGAATAACTATACTATAGTATTGAATGATATTAAAAAGACCTAGTGTGATGGGACAAATTGAAATTGTCACTGTTAGATAGAATCTCTGTAATCAAGATGAATGTTTTACTAGGATGTTATTCTTATGTCAAACCATACCAATATTGACAGTGGATCTAACTTTTAAATAATGGGAGAAAGACATTTCCAAATTTGTATGAGGAGATAGAAAACCAAGAATTCAATATAAACTGTTGTAAGATGCAACAGAAAGAGGTGGGCTAGAAATCCCTGATTTAAAATTGCACTGTGAGGCATGATGTTTGGTACAGATGAAAGTATGGATTATTTTAAAAAACAGGGGGTTATTGGTGTTAGAGGGACATGATCCGAAATTTGGTTGGCACAGCTATTTAAGATTAACATAGATTTTAAACATCATTTTGTAGCAAGATTGTCTCCTAAAATTCCCTTATGGTTATCATCCCAGGAAACTTTCTTTAGAAGAGAAATGATTGCAACTCAAACTGGATTGTCTTATACTGATTTACTGACTTTTATTGAAAGAGATCCTAAATTAAAAATGAGGAGACAGCTGGAAAAGGAAGATGATATTTATTGATAGTTTTCTTAAGCCCATGTCACACTGAACCAATGGATGCAAAGAAGATGTAAAACAGACAAAAAAGCTTGCCATCCGTTGGTTAACGCGATGTACTCACTGCCTCCATTTTGCTTCCTCTCTATCCATCCAGCATCCGTTTATTGACGTTTCATCCGCTCAGAAAGTTTTGAGCTGCCCAAAACTTTTTAGCGGAAAATGTATCCAATGCATCCGTTCTGCATCCTCTAGGCATACGGGGGACATCCGTTCTGCATCCATTACGCATCTGCTATATCCGCTAGGCATCTGCTGTGCATCCGTGCAACTCGCACCCGCTCGGACACAGGGAGGAAGCGGAACGGACATGGAACGGATGCAGAACGGATGCAGAACAGATGCAGCACAGAAACAAAGCGTTTAAAATGGAAAAAACGTTCGCAGAGGGGACCTATCTCGGATATTAAGGATGCCCAGAGGATGCCGAGCGGAAAACCTATATTTCCTATTAAAAGGGGGAGCAACTCATCTGAATCTCACTTTCAGAACAGCAGCCCAGCGGTGCAGACCTCTGCAGCCTTCATCTGACTCTTCCTCTTCCACAGCATCCAGTCATGTCCACCGTGGATTGCAACAAAGTCCTTTCGGCAGCCACCATCGTTCTGCAACAGTGCGAAGCCATCTGCAGGCTCTGTGAACTCTACTGCGAGAAGAAAAAGAGGCAGCCAAAAAGAGTCTGGGTCCGAAGATGGTTCGCCAGAAGAGCAGAGGACGGACTGTATAGCAAGCTGATGGTGGAGTTCAGGAACGAAGACACTCGTGCATTCCAGAACTTCATGAGGATGCCTCCAGCCATGTTTGACGAAGTTGTGCAATGGCTGACACCCAGGTTGACCAAGCAGAGCACCAGCTTCCGCCCCAGCCTGGAACCTGGGCTCAAGGTGGCACTCACTCTGCGCCACCTGGCCTCCGGGACCACCTACAGGAGCATGCAGTACGGCTGGAGGGTGCCATCCAACACCATCAGCATTGTGGTCAGAGAAGTGGTGCAGGCCATCATCGAAGAATACAAGGAGGAGCTCCTCCAGTACCCCTCCACTGAAGAAGGATGGAAGAAAGTTGCAGAGCAGTGGTATCAGAAGTGGAACTTCCCCCACACCGTTGGAGCCATAGATGGCAAGCACGTAGCCTGCAAATCTCCCCACAACTCAGGGTCCACTTATTTCAACTCCAAGGGCTTCTTCAGAATCATCCTCTTCGCCATGGTCGATGCTGACTACAAGTTCATGTACATCAATGCTTCAGGCAACGGCTCATCTTCAGATGCCCAGGTATACAATGCCAGTGTCCTCAAGGAGGGGCTGGAACACAACCTCATCGTGGGCTTCCCAGATCCAGACCCCCTGCCCAACGACATGCAAGATGTGCCCTACTTCATCGTGGGGGATGACGCCTTCTCCCTCACAACCTACCTCATGAAGCCCTACACCTACAGACGCCTCACCCGTAAAGAGAGGATCTTCAACTACAGGCTGTCCAGGGCAAGACGGGTGGTGGAGAACGCCTTTGGCATCCTGGCCAACAGGTTCCAGGTACTTCTCACCACCATGCAGCATAGCCCACAGACCGTGAGGAGGATCGTGGAAGCTTGCTGCATCCTGCACAATCTCATGTGCACCCGCTACCCAGTGTTGCAGGACAGGCTTGTGGACCGTCAGCAAGGCAATGGGGACATGGAGCCTGGGGAATGGAGGCAAGGGCAAAACCTGATAGACACTGTGGATGTGCAAGGCCCCAACAGAGCCTCACGTGAAGGGAAGAAGCAGCGCAACCTCCTGAGATGCTGGTGCAACTCCCCAGCTGGAGCAGTGGAGTGGCAAGACAGGATGGTAGATGCTTAATGGATGCTTCCTTCAGCCTGTCTCATCACACGGATGAGATTGGGCCATGTATGTTGGGTGGGCCTACAATGAACAGAGCATTTAATAAAGAGTTGTGTTTATGTTGACATGTGTGGAGGATTGATTATATTGTTATTGATAATAAAGGGCCATAGATGTTGCACCTGGGAGGGTGGACCATACAGTCCCACTATGCTTGCGCTGGAGGTTTATCTATCCCACAGCTATTACCAACCCAAAGTTATCCCTGCTCATTCCTCAGGTATCCCTGCCCATCCCACTGCTATCTTAACCCATCCCACAAGCATGCAAAGGCTTAAACCATTTCTAAAAGTTTCCCCCAAGACTTTATAAAAAAAAAAGAAATGAAGCAAGTGTGTGAATCATAAATAGACTTTATTAATAAGAAGCTATAAAACAAAAATGAGTCTCTGGCACTCCTCTTGGTCGCTCAGTCTCAGGGGTGAAGGTTCCAGGTGCTGTGGAGGTGGCCTGTGCTGGAGTGCTTGTCATCAGCTCCTCCAGAAGCAGAAGCAGCAGAAGCGCCAGCCCCAGAAGAGCGAGCCCATGTTGCAGAAGCCCCAGCAGAACCAGAGTGAGGGCCAGGGGGCGGTATGGTAGCCCTGTCCCTCTTGCCAGGGCTGGCAGCGGATGGCTGAGACTTGCTG
This sequence comes from Laticauda colubrina, assembly GCA_015471245.1. Taxonomy (NCBI): domain Eukaryota; kingdom Metazoa; phylum Chordata; class Lepidosauria; order Squamata; family Elapidae; genus Laticauda; species Laticauda colubrina. Next base: position 53,743,005 of record BLBF01000005.1, on the reverse strand, counting down.
TGCATCCGCATGGTTGTGGGGTTGCTGGCTGGCAGGGAGGCTGGCAGGAACCAAGGCTGGCAGAAAGGCTGGCAGAGAGGCAGGCACCAAGGCTGGCAGGAAGGCTGACAGCAAGGCTGGCAGGAAGGCTGGCAGGCAGGCAGGCACCAAGGCTGGCAGGCAGACATGAACCAAGGCTGGCAGGAAGGCAGGAAGCAAGGCTGGCAGGCAGACTGGCTGGCAGCAAGGCTTGCAGGCAGGCTGGCAGCAAGGCTTGCAGGCAGGCTTGCAGGCAGGCTGGCAGGGAGGCTGGCAGGGAGGCTGGCAGTGAGGCTTGCAGTGAGGCTGGCTGGGAGGCTGGCAGCAAGGCTGGCAGCAAGGCTGGCAGCAAGGCTTGCAGGCAGACATGCAGGCAGGGCAGGCAAGGCAGCCAATCCATCCGGCAGCAGGTCTTTCCTCTGAATGGCGACCTGCTTCCGAGCTGCTTCTGTTATATCCGCAGGGCTGACGCAATGCATCCCCCCCGCATGCGCAATTAACGCCAGGCATCCATTAGGCTTCCGCTGTGCATCCGCTGTGCATCCGCTGTGCATCCGCTGTGCATCCGCTTCATCCGCTAGGATTCCGCTCTGCATCTGCTGTATCCGTTCCGCGTCCGCTTTGCTGCGGCCCCCCAGAAGCCTAGCGGACGTGCCATCCGCTCCCATCGGCTTCCATCCGCTGAGCTTCCGTTCCGCATCCGCTTTGCATCCGCCCTGCGTCCTCCCCGCGTCCGTGTTATCCGCTCCGGTTATGCAAATTTTTGCCCCTTTTGAGAGCGGATAACAACGGATGGAACATTTTCCTCGTCCGCTGTGTCCTTTTTGCATCCGTTGGGCAGTGTGACATGGGCTTTATGTGCAATGGGTACAAAGATTTAAATTGAATAAAAAGAGTTCTTGTAGATGAAGAAAACAGATTTTGAGAGGAAGTTGTGTAATTAATGATGAACATCTTATTGCAAAGGTATTATCGTGTTCAGGAGGATGAATATGTTAAAGACTGTATGATTAAATGGGCAAAAATATTTTGATATAATATTTTGTTGGAGCAATGGAGAAATATATGAACTTGTGGCTGACATTCTCATTGCATTAAAATTTGAAAGAAAATGTTTATAAAATAATGAACGATTGGTGTATAACTTCTGGGAAATTGTCAAAGATGTATAAGGGAATATCAAACAGTGTTGAAAATGTAATCAATGTGAAGGTACCTTTTATCATCTTCAGTGAATATGTAAGTTTGCCAAGAGATATTGGAATCAAGTATGTGACTTGATTCAGAAAATATTAAAAATGGGTCTGAAATTGAAACCACAACTTTTTCTTTTAAATATCATGGATAAGCAGATTGAAAGAAAACATGAGACTTTGTTTCTACATGACAATGGCAGTGAGATTTATATATGCACAGAGGTGCAAAGAAACTCAAATTCCCACAAATGAAGAATGGACTGTGAAACTAATAGAACTGACAGAGACTGCAAAACTGACTGCTTTGATGAAAAATGAAAGTTTATTTCTATTTTTGGTTTTAGGATTTGTTATGATTATAAAATTATGGTATAATATTATTAGATTTTATTACTAGATATTATACATTATTAAGGTTTATATTTAGAATAAGTGGTTACTTTGCTATATATATTTTTAGAGGTTTTTGTTAGTGTTAGATTCACGTACTGTTTATATAATGTTTTTGCTTTAATTTAGAGTAAGAGGTTATTTTATTATATATTTGTATCTGTACTGAAAGGGACGCAGTGGCTCAGTGGCTAAGACACTGAGCTTGTCAATCAGAAAGGGCAGCAGTTCAGCAGTTCGAATCCCTGACACTGCATAACCCAGCAGTTCAAAAGCATGTAAAAGTGCAAGCAAAAAAGTAGGGACCACTTTGGTGGGAAGGTAACAGTGTTCGATGTGCCTTCAGAGTTTAGTCATGCCGGCCACATGACCACGTCTTTGGACAGTGCTGGCTCTTCGGCTTTGTAACGGAGATGAGCACTGCCCCCTAGAGCCAGAAACTACTAGCATGTATATGCGAGGGGAACCTTTACGTTTACCTGTACTGAAAAAAGTTGAGTCAAATTTCTTTTGTACTTTTTGGTACTTTTTAACATTTCCCCTCTTTGATCTCCACTTCTTTTTAATCTTTTCTTATTTTTTTTAATCTTTCTCTGGAACTTAATAAAGTTAGTTCTTTAAAAAAAAATCTAGGCACTGAGAGTATTACTTCAAACCTGTGGAATCTGTTCCTTCCAGGAATCACATTTCCTTATGCTTCAAGGCAATTTTTAATCATTACTGTGGGTAAAGTATTTGGGTAGTTTTCATGTTATGGCATAATAAGTTTATTTTATTCTGTACAATATGTATCATTCTTTGTAATATTGCTTTCTCTAATCCCTTGGGTTGAATTAGTTTAAAATGTGATAGTAGTGATGATTGATCCAAAGCTTTCAATAATAATCTCCTTGCTACAACAAAAATTATTGAGATGAAACCAACAACTTTAAAATTCTCCTTTTCACAAACAGCATAAGTGGAAATCAAGAAAAATGAGTTAATGTACAAATTTGGAGATGCCTCCAACATTTTTATCATTAGGATTTGTGTATATGCTTAACTTAAATATGACCTTGCTATATATCATTGTTCAAAATTATTATTTATTATGATGCCTTTAATTCATTATTATTATATGTATTTCTAGTCATTCTATTAATTAAATATATGTAATTCTACATAGTGGTATTAACATTTCATGTAATCTTGAATCTATAGTGTCTTTGTAAGACCACACTTGGAATACTGCATCCAGTTTTTCCATGATACAAAAAAAATGTTGAGACTCAAGAAAGAGTGCAGAAAAGAGGAACAAAGATGACTATCAACCTATTTTCCAAGGCACCAGATGGCAAGATAAGAAGCAATGATGGAAACTAATCAAGGAGAGAACCAACATAGAACTAAGAATAAATTTCCTATAATTAGACCAATTGATCAGTGGAATGATTTGCCCAGACTTGCCCTCTATGGATCAGAGTGCTGGCCAGCATGCCATACATGTGGTGGAAATAAGAATGCACCAATGGTGCCTGGACTAATGCAATTTGACCACACTATAAATGACGACATCTGACATCCTTTGGGAGTCATGCCAGTTGTAGCAAAAATGTGGGAAGGAAAACTTAGATGGTATGGTATGTGGTAAAGAAGAGTTGACAGTCATGTGTTTGGACCCTGGCAGCCAGCAACCCCATGACAGTTCCGAAAAAAAGTTGATGGTTCACATAAAGGACATGAAGGATATACGTGTCACCCCTGAAGATGCCCTAGATCAAGCCAAATAGAGATAACTAGTGGACCCTGCCATAGCATGGGAGTAACCCTAGGAAGAATAATGCTAGTGGAACAACTTGCCTTGAAGTTATGTGCTTCATCACTGGAGATTTTTAAGAAGAGATTGAACAACTATTTGCTTTAAATAGTATATGGTTTCTGGCTTGAGCAGGGAATTGGACTAGAAGACCAACAAGGTCCTTTCTAACTCTATTATTCTATTCATCAAATAAAGGCCCTGTCACACTGGCCGACGGATGCAAAACGTTTGTAAAAAGGACACAGCGGACGAGCAAAATGTTCCATCCATTGTTATCCGCTCTCAAAAGTGCCCTGAATTTGCATAACCAGAGCGGACAACACGGAAAGGAACGGACGGGGGGAGGATGTAGGGCAGATGGAAAGCGGATGCTCCATGGAAGCCTAGCAGATGGAAGCGGATGGAAGCGGATGGGAGCGGATGGCACATCCGCAAGGCTTCTGGGGGAGCACAGTAAAGCGGACGTGGAATGGAAAGAGCGGATGCAGAGCGGATGCCGAGCGGATGAAGCGGATGCACAGCAGAAGCCTAGCAGAAGCCTAGCGGATGCCTAGCATTCATTGCGCTTGTGGGGAGGATGCATTGCGTCAGCCCCGCGGATATAAAGGGAAGCAGCTCGCAAGCGGGTCACCATTCAGAGGAAAGACCTGCTTCCAGAAACAGCTCTCCAGCCAGCCAGCCAGCCAGCCAGCCAGCAGCCCAAAAACAATGGGGAAGAAACGAAAGCCTCTGCCATCTGCTGCCAGCCCTGACAAGAGAGACAGGGCCACCCTCCCATCCCCTGGCCCTGACTCTGTTTCTGCTGGGGCTTCTGCTGCCCGGGCTCGATCTTCTGGTGCTGGGGCTTCTGGTGATGGTGCTTCTGGAGGTGGTACTTCTGCTGATGCTGCTTCTGGTGATGGTGCTTCTGCTGAAGCTGCTTCTGGTGGTGGTGCTTCTGCTGATGCTGCTTCTGCTGGTGCTGCTTCTGCTGGTGCTTACTCTGCTGGCACTGCTCCTGGTGCTGGTGCTTCTGCTGGTGCGTACTCTGCTGGCGCTGCTCCTGGTCCTGCTGGTCCTGCTGGTGCTTACTCTGCTGGCATTGCTGCTGGCGCTGGTGCTTCTGTTGGTGCTTACTCTGCTGGCGCTGCTCCTGGTCCTGCTGGTCCTGCTGGTGCTTACTCTGCTGGCATTGCTGCTGGCGCTGGTGCTTCTGTTGGTGCTTACTCTGCTGGCACTGCTCCTGGTCCTGTTGGTCTTGCTGGTGCTCCTGGTCCTGCTGGTGCTCCTGGTCCTGCTGGTGCTGCTGGTGCTCCTGGTCCTGCTGGTGCTGCTGGTGCTGCTGGTGCTCCTGGTCCTGCTTTTGCTGCTACTGTTGTTGCTGATGCTGCTGGTGGTGGTGGCGTGGAGGAGCAGCCCCTACAACCTCGAAGCCCTTCTGATGAGGACTCATATGGCCCTGCCAAAGGGAGGAAGAGGCAGACGCATGAACAGGAGAGGAGGCAATACACAATAGAAAAGGAACATGAGGAGGAGGTGCTGGAGTGGCTGAAGGAGAATGAATATCTTTGGCGGAAGGGACACAGGCTCTATCGAGATACCCAGAGGAAGCAGGCAGCTTGGAGAGAGAAGGCGGAGAGCCTGGGATGTACTTCAGAAATGCTCCTCGGCTGGTGGATGCACATGCACACCTGGTACGGGAAGCTGCACCTCAAGAAATCTGGCCAGGCTGCGGTCAAGCTGACGGACCGGGAGACCTACTTGATGGCCAAGTGCAGCTTCTTGGAGGGTGAGATCCGCCACCGAGGAGCAGCCCCTCTGTCTACCCTCTCTCTCAGGCCGCCCACAGAGAGCCAGTCCTCTTCTAGGCAAGAGTCAGCTCCTGTCTCCAGGCAGGTATCTGTGGAGCGTGCCAAGACGGAGACCCCCCCGACAGCTGTACTATCCCTGGCGGAGCGCGTGGAAGACCCCCTGACGCAGTGGGAGAAAGGAGATGGCACTTCCACCACAGCCCAACCTGCATCCACCCCCAGCTCCACCTCCACAGAAAGGCAGAGAGGCAGACCGGAGGGGCAGAGCCACACTGTCCTGCTGGAGATAAGAGACACCATCAGGAGTAGCGTAGATCTGCTCTTTCAGCTGGTACACACCGACGCCCCATCCTCCAACCACAAGCCCTTCCTCACCTATGTCAACCAGAACCTCATGAACATGTCGGAACCCCAGGACCAGGTGGTGAAGGAAAGGATCACCGATCTTCTTCACAACCCTCCAAACCAAGATGAGCCTGCTCCCACCCATTCCAGGCCTGCTTCTCCACCCCAGGTGATGTCACTGCCCTTCCAAGGCTTTCCACAGGCCCTCCCCGACCAAGGCTATGGCCACCAGGAGGTCCAGCAGGACAGGCAGCTCTTCCCAGTCAAGGCACAGGTACTTCAGATGCCACCGGTGCCATTGATGCCACCAATGCCACCCACGCCACCGATGCCACCGATACCACCGACGCCAGTCTTCACCCAGCTGCAAACCAGACAGCCCCACAACACTGCTCCTTCCTCCACCCCACAGCCAAGCCCGGCCTCAGTACATCTGTCATCGGTATTGGGGCTGACACCCCATGTCATGGAGAAAGGGGCTTTCAACATCACGGGGCTGAGCCAGCTGTCTGAGAGCTTCCTCAACACACCATCCCCTGTTGTCCTCTCGGGGCCAGGTACCTCAGACCAGCACTCCAGCAGCAGCCACCTCCACAGCACCTGGATCCTACATCCCTGAGACTGGGCATGCCTCAGAGTGACCAAGAAGAGTGCCAGAGACTGGGTGGCTGACTTTATTTTTGCTTTGGACACTTGACTTGGGTCATTTTTCTTTTACAGCTTGTTATTAATAAAGATTATCTTTGCTTCAAACACTTGCTTCATTTATTTTTGTCAATAAAGTCTTGGTGGAAACTTTTAGAAATGGTTTAAGCCTTTGCATGCTTGTGGGATGGGTAAGGATAGCAGTGGGATGGGCAGGGATACCTGTGGGATGGGCAGGGATACCTTTGGGATGGGTAATAGCTGTGGGATAGATAAACCTCCAGTGCAAGCATAGTGGGACTGTATGGTCCACCCTCCCAGGTGCCACACCTATGGCCCTTTATTATCAATAATAATGATATAATCATCCACACATGTCAACACAAACACAACTCTTTATTAAATGCCCTGTTCATTGTAGGCCCACCCAACATACATGGCCCAATCTCATCAGTGTGATGAGACAGGCTGAAGGAAGCATCCACTAATCATCTACCATCCTGTCTTGCCACTCCACTGCTCCAGCTGGGGAGTTGCACCAGTGTCTCAGGAGGTTGCGCTGCTTCTTCCCTTCACGTGAAACTCTGTTGGGGCCTTGCACATCCACAGTGTCTATCAGGTTTTGCCCTTGCCTCCATTCCCCAGGCTCCATGTCCCCATTGCCTTGTTGGAGGTCCACAAGCCTGTTCTGCAACACTGGGTAGCGGGTGCACAGGAGATTGTTCAGGATGCAGCAAGCTTCCACGATCCTCCTCACAGTCTCTGGGCAATGCTGCATGGTGGTGAGAAGTATCTGGAACCTGTTGGCCAGGATGCCAAAGGCGTTCTCCACCACCCACCTTGCCCTGGACAGCCTGTAGTTGAAGATCCTCTCTTCATGGGTGAGGCATCTGGAAGTGTAGGACTTCATGACGTAGGTTCTGAGGGAGTAGGCATCATCCCCCACGATGAAGTAGGGTACATCTTGTGTGTCATTGGGCAGGGGGTCTGGATCTGGAAAGCGCATGATGAGGTTGTGTTCCAGCCCCTCCTTGAGGTGACTGGCATTGTATACCTGGTCATCTGAAGCTGACCCGTTGCCTGAAGCATCGATGTACATGAACTTGTAGTCAGCATCGACCATGGCAAAGAGGATGATGTTGAAGAAGCCCTTGTAGTTGTGATAAGTGGACCCTGAGTTGGCTGGAGCTTTGCAGGCCACGTGCTTGCCACCTATGCTCCAACGGTGTGGGGGAAGTTCCACTTCTGATACCACTGCTCTGCAACTTTCTTCCAGCCTTCTTCCATGGAGGGGTACTGGAGGAGCTCCTGCATGTATTCTTCGATGATGGCCTGCACCACTTCTCTGACCACAATGCTGATGGTGTTGTGTGGCACCCTCCAGCCGTACTGCATGCTCCTGTAGGTGGTCCCTGAGCCCAGGTGGCGCAGAGTCAGTGCCACCTTGAGCCCAAGGTCCAGGCTGGGCCGGAAGTTGGTGTTTGCTTTGGTCAACCTGGGTCTCAGCTGCTCCACAACTTCGTCAAACATGGCTGGAGGCATCCTCATGAAGTTCTGGAATGCATGAGGGTCTTCGTTCCTCAGCTCCACCATCAGCTTGTTGTACAATCCGTACTCTGCTCTTCTCCCAATCCATCCTCGGACCCACACGCTTCTTGGACGCCTCCTTTTCTTCCCATAGAACAGTTGAAAGAGCCTGTAGATGGCTTCGCAATGTTGCAGAACGATGGTGGCTACCAAAAGGACTGTGTTACAATCCATGGTGGGCATCAATGCATGCTGTGTAAGAGCAAGAGCCAGATGAAGGCTGCAGAGGTCTGCACAGCAGGGCTGCTGGACTGAAAGTGAGATCCAGGTGAGTTCCTCCCCCTTTTTATAGGCAATATAGGTTTTCCACTACATGTCCTTTTGCATCCTCTAGGCCTCCTTAATATCCGAGATAGGTCCCCTCTGCGAAAGTTTTTTCCATTTTAAATGCTTTCTTTGCGAGCTGCATCCGTTTTCATACTTTCTCCGTCCGTGGTACTAACGCTGCGCATCCATTCCGCATCCGTTTCGCTTCCTCTCTGTGTCCGTTTTCCACTGGAGTGGATTTGAGTTGCGCGGATGTGCAGCGGATGCCTAGCGGATATAGCGGACGCATAACGGATGACGACGGTTGTAGGACCGATGTTCCCCGTATGCATTGCGGATGCAGAACGGACGCGTTGGATACATTTTCCGCTCAAAAAGTTTTGAGCAAGCTCAAAACTTTTTGAGCAGATGGAACCTCAGTCGACGGATGCTGGACGGATAGAGAGGATGAAAAACGGAGGCAGTGAGTACAGAACGGATGAATCGCGTTAACCAACGGATGGCAAGTGTTTCCCTCTGTTTTACATCCTCTTTCCATCTGTTGGTGCAGTGTGACATGGGCTTAAGTTTGTTACAAGATTTGCACCCCACTCTGTTCAACACTTCTGGAAAGCTAGCATAAAAATACCAGAACCAACAAAAGCAAACAATAATTAAGAAAGTTAAAATTGACAGTAAAATTGAGTAAGATCCAAACTAAATATAAAAATGGAATTTAAATCCCAAATGCATAAATATAAAATATCATGTCTGTGCTTTGTATATATTATGCCAGTAGCCTTTGTTATGATTTATTATCATTTAGTCATAAATAAATGGATTGAAAACACCTAGTCTTGCCAATTTTCAAGTAGAGGACATATTCTTCTGTATGGAAGAATGTCTCAATTGGACCACATTATGAGCAGGATGTTGCGAACTTGTCCTTCACCTTTTAAAGGCAAATTCTTTATCCCTCCCCAAGTTATTTCCCCTATCTAAATAGCTCTCTTTACAAACCCCGAGAAAGAAAAAGACCAGTTATTACATTTATCTAGAGTGTAAAATATTAAAATCTATTGGAAACAAAGAAGATAAATCAGGACAATATCTAATTAAATGTCATGTATGAGAGTCCAGCAGTGGCAAAAAGTGTATTCCAACCTATTAATATGTTGAAAGTCAGACCAAAGAGCCTCTTTATAAATAGTGCTATAACTTCTGCTCACTCCCAAGATTAAGACAAAGTTGCACCAATGTTTGCAATTTTTAACAAAAGAACACATTATCAATAAAATCCAAGATTTTTTAAAATTAAAATCAGTTTTTTTTAAAAATAAAATAGTTCTTGCTTATGCAATTGAACAGAACAGATCAGAAAATAGCTTTTTTCTAAAGTTTTTGAAGTTTTTCTTCAAAAATCCTTTGAGGCTTAAGCAGTATTCTGAATATGTAGGAATAACAGCCACACTGTGCTTGTCAGGCATCATAAATTTGAAATATGACTCAAGAAAAGAGCTTTAGTCTGGCTCTGCTTCACTAAAGGCTAGGTCACACTGGCCGATGGATGCAAAACGTATGTAAAAAGGACACAGCGGATGAGCAAATTTTCCATCCGTTGTTATCCGCTCTCAAAAGTGCCCCAAATTTGCATAAACAGAGCGGACAACAACGGAAAGGAATGGACGTGGGGAGGATGTAGCAGGGATGTAAAGTGGATGTTCATCGGAAGTCTAGCGGATGAAAGCAGATGACACATCCGCAGGGCTTCCGGGGGAGAACAGCGAAGCGGACGCGTAGCAGAAGGAGTGGATGTGTAGCGGATGATGCAGATGCATCACGGACGCCTATAGGATGCATAGCAGATGCGTAGAGGATGTGTAGTGGATGCAAAGCATTCACTGCGCATGCGGGGAGGATGAATTGCATAAGCTCACGGATATAAAAGGATGCAGCTCGCAAGCAGGTCACCATTCAGAGGAAAACCTGCTGCCAGACACATCTTGAGAGAACACCATGGGGAAGAAGAGGAAGCCTGTGCCTACTCCTGCTAGCCCTGGCAAGAAGGACAGAACCACCATCCCACCTCCTGGCCCTGACTCTGAAGCTGCTGGTGCTGCTGCGGGTGCTCCTGCTGTTCCTGGTGCTCCTGGTGTTGCTGCTGCTGGTGCTTCTCCTGCTGGTGCTGCTGCTGGTGCTGGTGGTGGTGGTGCTGCTGCTGCTGGTGGTGCTTCTCCTGCTGCTGCTGCTTCTCCTGCTGCTGCGGCTGTGGCGGACCAGCTCCAAGGCCCTCAAAGCCCTGCTGCTGAAGGCCCTGAAGCCCCTGCCAGAGGGAGGAAGAGGCAAGGCAAGGAGAAGGGGGAGAGGAAACAGGACTCCATTTCCGAAGACCATGAGGAGGAGGTGCTGGAATGGCTGAGGGAGAATGAGTACCTGTGGAGGAAGGGCCACAGGCTCTATTGCGACACCAAGAGGAAGCAGGCAGCGTGGAGAGAGAAGGCGGAGAGCCTGGGCTACACTTCAGATGTCCTCCTGGGGTGGTGGAAGCATATGCACACCTGGTATGGCAAGCTGCACCTGAAGAGATCCGGGCAGGCCGCTGTCAAGCTCACTGACCGGGAGACCTATGTCATGGCCAGGTGCAGCTTCCTGGAGGGTGAGATCTGCCACTGAGGAGCAGCCCCTCTGTCAACCCTCTCCCTCAGACAGCCCAAAGAGAGCCATTCCTCTTCCAGCCAGGAGACAGCTACCGTGTCCAGGCAGGTGTCTTTGGAGGGCCCCCCGACAGAGACCCCCCCGACAGCTGAACTCCCCGTGCCAGAGGACATGGAGGATCCCCTGTCTCAGATGGAGCAAGAAGAGGCAGCCACCAGAGACCAACCCACACCCACACCCAGGTCCACCTCCACAGAAAGCAGGCAGAGAGGCAGACCGGATGGACAGAGCCACACTGTCCTCATGGAGATCAGGGACACAATCAAAGCCAGCACAGATCTCCTCTCCCAGCTGGTCCACTTTGACATACCATCCTCCAACCGCAAGCCCTTCATCACGTACGTGAGCCAGACCCTCATGGACATGCCTGAGGCCCAGTACCAGGCGATGAAGGAGAGTATCACAGCTCTTCTGCACCACCCTCCAGGCCTAGCTGAACCTGCTCCTACCCACTCCAGGTCTGCTCTTCCACCCCAGCCGATGTCACAGCCCTTCCATGGATTTTAGCAGCTCCTCGCCTACCAAGCCTACCATTACCAGGACTTCCCACAGCAGAGGCAGCCCTTCCCAGTCCACATCCAGATTCCTCAGATGCCACAGATGCCACAGATGCCTCAGCTGACCCATCTGCAGACCAGACAGCCCCACTACACTCCTCCTTCCTCCACCCCACAGCCAAGCCCTTCCTCAGAACATCTGTCATCAGTGTTGGGCCTCACATCCCAGGTCCTTGAGGAAGTGCCTCTCAACCTCACGGGACTGAGTCAGCTCTCTGAGAGCTTCCTGCACACACCATCTCCTGTTGTACTCTTGGGGCCAGGCACCCCAATGGCTCCTCAGACCAGCACTCCAGCAACAGCCACCTCCACAGTCCCTGGCCCCTTTACATCTGAGACCATGGGCACGCCTCAGGGTGACTGAAAAGAGTGGCAGAGACTGAGTTGTTACCTGTTCACTTTATCTACCTTATCTTTGCTTAAAGACACTTTACTTGGGTTATTTTGCTTTTTTATAAAGTCATACAGTTTGTTATTAATAAAGGTTATCTTTGCTTCACACACTTGGTTCATTTTTTTTACTTAATAAAGTGTTGGTGAAAACTTTGAAAAAAGGGTTAAGCCTTTGCATGCTTGTGGGATTGGTAAGGATAGCTGTGGGATGGATAGCTGTGGGATGGGTAAGGATAGCTGTGGGATGGATAGCTGTGGGATGGGTAAGGATAGCTGTGGGATGGATAGCTGTGGGATTGGTAAGGATAGCTGTGGGATAAGGATAGTTGTGGGATGGGTAAGGATAGCTGTGGGATAGATAAACCTCCAGTGCAAGCATAGTGGGACTGTATGGTCCACCCTCCCAGGTGCCACACCTATGGCCCTTTATTATCAATAACAATTTAATCATTGATCCACACATTTCAACATAAACAAAACTCTTTATTAATGCCCTATTCACTGTAAGGCCATCCAACATACATGGCACAATCTCATCCGTGTGATGAGACAGGCTGAAGGAAGCATCCATTCAGCATCTATCATCCTGTCTTGCCACTCCACTGCTCCAGCTGGGGAGTTACACCAGTGTTTCAGGAGGTTGCGCTGCTTCTTCCCTTCACATAAAGCTCTGTTGGGGCCTTGCACATCCACAGTGTCTATCAGGTTTCGTCCTTGCCTCCATTCCCCAGGCTCCATGTCCCCATTGCCTTGTTGACGGTCCACAAGCCTGTTCTGCAACACTGGGTAGCAGGTGCACATGAGATTGTGCAGGATGCAGCAAGCTTTCACGATGCTCCTCATGGTCTGTGGGCAATGCTGCATGGTGGTGAGAAGTACCTGGAACCTGTTGACCAGGATGCCAAAGGCATTCTCCACCACCCGCCTTGCCCTGGACAGCCTGTAGTTGAAGATCCTCTCTTCATGGGTGAGGTATCTTGAACTGTAGGGCTTCATGACGGAGGTTCTGAGGGACAAGGCGTCATCACCCACGATGAAGTAGGGCACATCTTGTGTGTCATTGGGTAGGGGGTCTGGATCTGGGAAACCCATGATGAGGTTGCATTCCAGCCCACTGTTGAGGTCACTGGAGTTGTATATCTGGGCATCTGAAGCTGACCCGTTGCCTGAAGCATTGATTTACATGAACTTGTAGTCAACCTCAAGCATGGCAAAGAGGATGATGCTGAAGAAGCCCTTGTAGTTGAAATAATTGGACCCTGAGTTGGCTGGAGCTTTGCAGGCCACGTGCTTCCCATCTATGGCTCCAATGGTGTGGAAAAAGGTCCACCTCTGATGCCACTGCTCTGCAACTTTCCTCCAGCCTTCTTCAGTGGTGGAGCACTGGAGGAGCTCCTCCACATATTCTTCAATGATGGCCTGCACCACTTCTCTGACCACTTTGCTGATGTTGTTATGTGGCACCCTCCACGCATACTGTATGTTTCTGTATGTGGTTCCAGAGGCCAGGTGGCACAGAGTCAGTGCCACCTTCAGTCCAGGGTCCAGGCTGGGATGGAAGGTGGTGCTGGGCTTGGTTAACCTGGGTCTCAAATGCTCCACAACTTCATCAAACATGGCTGGTGGCATCCTCATGAAGTGCTGGAATGCACGAGGGTCTTCATTCCTCAGCTCCACCATCAGCTTGTCATACAGTGCAAACTCCGCTCTTCTCCCGATCCATCGTCAGACCCACACAGTTCTTTGACTTCTCCTTCTCTTTGCATAGAAAAGGTGAAACAGTCTGAAGAGGGCTTGGTTCTGGTGTTGAATGATGTCAGCTACCGAAAGGAGTGTGTGATGATCCATGGTGGAGATCAATGGATGATGTGGAAGAGCAAGAGCAAGGGTGAAGAGGTCTGTACACCATGGCTGCTGGACTGATAGTGAGATCCAGTTGATTTTCTCCCCCTTTTTATAGGAAATATCGGTTTTCCACTAGGTGTCCTTCCACATACTCGAGACATCCTCCAGACATCCTAAATATCCAAGATATGTCCCATATACAAACATTTTGTCCATTTTAATGCTTTATATACGAGATGCATCCGCTTACATCATTTCTATCTCTGTGCTACTAACGCTGTGTGGACGTTCCACGTATCTTTTGCTTCCTCCCTCTTTCCGCTTTCCACTGCAGCGGATGTGAGTTACACGGATGCCCACAGGATGCCGAGTGGATACATTGGACGTGTAACGGATGACAACGGACATAGAATGTTTGTTGCCCGTATGTGTCGTGGATGTAGATCGTACGTGGCAGAAAGTTCATCCGCTCAAAAAGTGTTGTGCAGCTCAAAACATTTTGAGCGGATGAAATAGCAGTAGATGGATGCTGGACGGTTAGAGCGTAGGAAACACGTACGCAGTTAGTACACAATGGATGCATCACGTTTTCCAATGGATGGCAAGCTTTTTCGTCCGTTTTACATCCTCTTTTCATCCGTTGGTTCAGTGTGACATAGGCTTAAACTTTTTATGAAACAAACCATCAGCTGATCAGCACTCCAACCAAATCACAGTTGGGATTGCCTGGTCCTGTTAGGATAACAGAATAACCGAGTTGGAAGGGAGGTTTTCTCGTCCATCACTTTACCCTTCACAATATCTAGATCCTGGTGAGACAAGACAACTTCAAAGGCCCTGTTTCAAAGCTCACTTGCTGAACTTGATCTAGATTTCCCTTTGTTTAATTAGTTTGTTGTTTTCCCTTGGACTAAGTATGTTTCTTTCATGCATTTTTTTCCATGTGCTGAATCTAGTTTAGCACGACTGTAAACAGCTGAGTTTTTGATTGCAGCTTCTTGCAGATTGCAGTTTTTTAAGCAGCTTCTTGACATAACAATTTTTAAGAATGCCTCAACATATTCTTCCAAACCCAGCTTGGATTTCTCCAAGGAACTTGAAAATAAGGAGATCCAGTCTGTCTGTATTGTTTGCACTCATAAAATAAAATATTTAAGCATAGAAATTGATTTATACATTAAAAAAAAAGACTAATTTATAATCATTCACATTTAATGTATCTTGAAATTCCAGATTCTTTGTACAGATTGTGATTAATGTTGCTGGCAATATTTATTTAATTTTTAAATATAAAGTTAAAATTTTATTTTTTAAATGTAAACCATCCCATCCACCTGACAACTTTAATTTTATGGAGAACATTTACATATAAATTACTCCAGTGTAAACTTTTATATTTTAAAAAAAACACCTTATTTTTTGGTTTTGGGACCAATTTTTATTCAATAAAAGTAAAAGCAAATATATTTCATTTGGTACTGCAAAATCAGAGCAAAGTAATATGTTCAAATGTCCATTCATTAAGTAGATTACTTGTAAATTTGTACTTTCAGCTTTTCAGTTTCAGCCTTCTGTCAATCTTGAGCAGAATCTTATGCCACTTGTAATCTTTAACATCCTAAACTGCAAAATTGAAATTCACATCTGAAATAAAGGAGGCAGGAGCAAGCCCGCTCTGCTTCATAATGTAATTGTGGCTTATTCCTTTGGTGCAAATGAAATGGAAAGCAGTGCGAATTAAATCACAAAGCCATTTTCGTCATTCTCTGCACTTTGCCTGTGGACCATTCGTTTTAGTATTAACCCTGCCTAAACCTAAAGTTTAAAAAGAGAATTCTGACAAGGTCAGCATAGTAAGGGATAAATAAAATAAACTGTTTGGCACCCCAGTCCTGTGAATTCCTAATGATGGATTCAGGTGCAAGACAAACTTGAAATCCAAAGGGGAAGAAATTATCAAAAACATGCTGCATGTTAGCATCTTTGCTATCCATTCTTATAAAATCAATTCTCCTTCATTTTATTCTCCATCAGTAAAGAGACATGAAGCATCATCAGGAGATAAAGTGGGATTTTCTCTTTTATTAAATGTTTGCATTATGTGCATCTCAGGAAATGATCAGAATCAGGAAAAAAAGCTATCAGAATAAGCAAATGTCCAAAGGTTAAATATGACTTTTCCTGTGATATACTGTCTAACAAGTTGATCGAGCCTGGTCCATTCAGCAACCACAGCATAATCAGATCTACTTCCAGAACTGATTATCTGTGCTAGCATTGATTTTCTGACTGCATATACATGCATGGAAATGAGATAAAAGAAGTTCAATGCATTTTGGCATCTTCCTGAGTTGGAAGCAAGAAAAGTTCTGTCTTCAAGCAGTTCTTCAGTCTTTTGACCTCCAGATGTAATGATCTTCAGTCCCCATGATTCTCAGAAGGCTTCGCCTCAATCATCTAGGGCAGTGTTTCTCTAGCTGGGGACTGTGGCAACTGAAAGATACTTTAGGTAAATATACACTTGATTCTACTCCATTTTTTCCTATAGATTCTGTTGTTGTCTTGCTAATTTTCATTCTGAAACAAGGTTTCCAAGGCATAGGGCTCTGTTGAGAAGTTTAATTTTCAGGGGCAAACCCTTGAATATATATTGTTATTGTGGCACTGTGAACTTTTATGAAAAGCAACAAATAATTTCACTTTTTAAAAAAAATTCAAGAATTGCTAATAAATATTAATTCACAGATATTCACAACTCCCTCCCTCCTTCTCTCTCTTTCTCTTTCTCCCTTGATTTCTACTGCAGGCTTTGGAAATCCTGGTTTGCATACTTGCTGGAGAGTTGGATAGCTCGATAAAGTAACGACAAATCTGACCTCCACTTTGGTGTGGCCTACATTCAGGTGCAATGTTTCCTTCATTTTTACCTGCTGAGTTCTGAAAATTATAAGGGAAAGTAGTCTGTACCAATACTTATTCAATGGTCTGATTGTCACCCCAAAAAAGTAGGCTTGGTCATATGAAAAGTATATAGTCAACAATTAATGTAGCACTTGGACTAGAACAATTTGTCCTCTATAACACTTTCTCTACAGCAATAGCACTTAGAATATATAATGCTTTACACAGTGATAGGATTTTATTTTTTTTTTACTACTGGTTCTGCGGGCATGGCTTGGTGGGCCTGGCAGGGTAAGGATACTGTAAAATCTTCATTCAGAAATGGTATTTGCCAGTTCTTCGAACTACTCAAAATTTCCACTACCGGTTCTCCAGAACTGGTCAGAACCTGCTGAATACCACCTCTGGCATTACAGTGCTTTACAGCCCTCTTTAAGTGGTTTACATCCTATCGCCCCCCAACAATCTGGGTTCTCATTTTACCCACCTGGGAAGGATGGAAGGCTGAGTCAACCTTGAGCCTGGTGAGATTCAAACTGCCAAACTGCAGGGAGCCAGTAATCAGCAGAAGTAGACTGCAGTACTGCACTCTAACCATTGCACCACTGTGGCTCATGTCCACATATTTACATAATTCATCCTACTCTTTAGTTAAGCATTCTTAAACTGTTTGGCCCAATTATCCCTTTTCCCAGTTTCAAATAATGCCACAAAACCCACCCCTTATAACCCCCTCCCCCCCGCTGTGGCAGTCCCAAACTGAATCTTGACTCACAAACAAGCAATTACAAACTGTTCCATTGCCACCAGGATACAGGTTCCCTCATACTGTTACTTTATTTTAGACATTAATTAGACCTGTTTGACTCCAATTGGATCCTATTTCAGAAATAATTTTTTTCTCTTATTCCCTTGTCCCCCCCCTCCAAAAAATTGCTTCAAAATTGAGTAAGCAATCATTAGGGAGTCAGACTGGACAATTCAGACTTGTTTACATTTCCTTTGTATCAGAAGAGATTGTGCAAAGATTGCTATGTTGGACTTGAAAAGAAACAAAGAACTCAGATCACCTATATATTGTATTTATATATCACCTATGTATTTATATATCACCTATAACATAAAAGGCATACAATCATATTTGTGGAAGCTCATGTATATAATGTTATTCTGCTAGTAAGAAAAGGTTGGTTATATGTAATTATAGCACAATATATATTTTCAGGAAAATTCAGCCACTAATATTTTAATTTCTTAATGATCATTTATTGGTTTTCCAGATTTGTTTCCCCTTATTTTATGTATATGTTAAAGCTACATAAATGAAGGATCTGTCAATTAAAAGAATAATTCATGGATCCATAAACTATGGCTCAGAGCCTAAACTGAACCTTTTGGCTTCCAGATAATCAAACCGATCTAGCCTATCATTGTGCATCCAGATGGTTGCAATTTCTGAAGCAAAGATCTCCCTCATTCTTGCCATCTGGAGCCCTTTAGCCAAAGATTTGAACCCTGGCTTATATGTGCAATCTGTTGCTTGTTGTTAAAGAAGTGCCCTCTAACATCATCATAATGGATGTGGGCATTTAAAATGAAAGATAATTATTGGACAAATGTATACCTATAATCTTAGCAGATGGCAGAACCTGCAGCTTTTCCTCAGGCAAGAATCTCACTAGCATCACTGATTGTTCTTAAAATGAATGAAAAATGTCCTTCCAGATATCATTCTACATTTTCCTTCTTTTTGTTTTTCTGCTTGTGCAGGGTTCACTTTTTTCAGATAAGGTGAACATTGATCCACTCATTAGGACAGGAATTGACCAACTAGCTTCCCCCCCCCAAGCCTAATAACATAGGGTGAGAGAGAGTGACTAGCCCAAAGTCACCCAGCTGGCCTTTATATCTAAGATAGGACTAGAACTCATAGTCTCCTGGTTTCTAGCCTACTAGACCAAATATATAATACATCTATATGTATAATATTATATATAATACAACTATAACTAATGTATGCTTATATACATAATATAGTAATATATTATAATTGATATATAATTATCTTCTCGTCCCTGTGTGTCATGTCCCATCTTAGGAGTCACATTCCCAGTGCCATGCAGCGTTGTGTACAGTGGTGGGATTCAATTTTTTTTACTACTAGTTCTGTGGGCGTAGCTCAGTGGGCATGGCAGGGGAAGAATACTGCAAAATCTCCATTCTCTCCCCACCCCATTAACCTGCTTTCCAGCTCCGTTCTCCTGTGCAGGGCAACAAAAGAAGATCCAGCTAATCAGCTGGGACTTGGGAGGCAGAGAATAATTGGGGGCAGGGGCAGTCAGAGGTCTCAAAATTTCTGCTACCGGTTCTCCAGAACTGGTCAGAACCTGCTGAATACTACCTCTGGTTGTATAGAACTACACTACCTGAAAATCTTAGAAGTTCTTTTCCAACACATCCAAAGTTCCAGTTTGGGCAAAGGGGGAAATGGACATTTTTCTGTATTGCAAAAGTTTGTGTTTGTTTAATGAAAGCAGTTTTATCTCAGTCTTCAGCTGGCAGAATTCCCAGATGTATTCTACATAAAATAAATGGGAATTGTAATATATCATAAAAATAATAATATAACAGCATTATGATTCCCATTTACACATCCTCAAGAGTTGTCATAGTGATCAATATGACAAAACTATGTCAGTAAAAAAATCATTAATCATTTTTTTCATTAAGAAAAAGTCCAAAAACACTCTATCATTATAATTTTATAAGGAATACATAAGTCCCAAAGTCATGAGCAAGTTTTTTGTTCTCCAGCATAATAGTACATCATAACAATCCTTTTAAATGCTCCTCATATACAATCATGTGACTGTGGAATAATTAATAATTCCATGTAGCTTTAAGGTACTGAACCTTATATTCAGTACCTATGGGAACTGCAATTCTTAAGTATGGGAAATTAATATATTGCAACAATGACATGCTTCAAAAAAAAATATCCCCAGAATTAAATAAGTTGTTTTATTTACATATTATATAAACAGAAATACAATGGGAGACAGGGATCTCTTCATAGTAATGAGTGATAATTAGTTTATAAAGTTTATTAACTAATAGTTTATAAAGTTTATAAACTAATAGTTTATAAAATAAAGTTTATAAAATAAACTTTCTCCCCAGTTATAGAGTGAAAATTTCACCATTAATTAAAATAGCTTTATGATTACTTTATAACTGTATTTATGCTCAACACACTGCATGATTCACTGGAAGAAAACTGGGAAATCTACTTACTTGCTGGATTTATATCCCACTTTTATTGTTTTTACCAACAACTTAAAGCAGAGAAAGAGAGAGAGACAGAGAAACAAAGAGAGAGAGAGAGAGAGAGAGGGAGGGAGGGAGGGAGAGAGAGAGAGAATGTATTAAAGAAAAACAGATTTTTAAAAAAGAAAACACCTTTTCTCTTTGGTGATATCTTTAGGGTTTTGAGGATGGCTTGCCTGCTGATGCTGAATCTCAGATGGATCATCATCAGATATTTCTCCAGGGTTTCTACTGGTAGCTCTATTTTTGTCTCTGTGGACAATTTGAAATTCCTTCTCAGCATGAAATAAAGAATGACTTAGGCAGACAGAGAAATGATTCATTATATTGAATCATTGTTGTATTTCTGGGTCTTGTCTTCCCTCCACCCATTCTAGTTATTGTATTCCATTCTACTTCCCATCTGGTTTGGAGTTTTTATCCTTGACATTTCAAACCATGCAATATTTTCAAGGGTGTTTTGTGATTCTCCCTGTAGAATTTTTTAAAAAGATATTTTTTGTACTGCAAACTGCATGATTCCTCAGGTCTTTCATGATCTCTCTTCTGTGCATAATATCTCTTTTTTTTTCCAGCTCCTCTGACCTTCAAGATCTAAACCCAAGGTTATATTCCTTCAATATACAGTAAATCCAAATCTTTTTTTCCCATTTTTTATTTTTAGTGAATGGTGTTGATAATTGACCATCATTCCCATAACACTGTTTTATTGTACCAAAAGCATAAGAAGAATTCACACAATAATACCTCAGAAAATGTATTTTTAAAAAAAGTTTCTCAGAAATCCCTTCCTGTTCATAATATGGCACTGATGGGAGAAATATCTGTTGTGTATGGAAATTAGAAGATTCCAAATAACTAAAACTGATTGGCCGAACAAGCCGCTCTCGGATTGGTCAATTAAGCACCATTTTGATTGGCCCGCCTGACGGTGGGAATTCTTAAAGAGCTGTCATTGGCTGCAAGCCATGAGCAGCTGCTATAAGAAGGGCTGCCGTGGCTTCGGCAAACATTCCGCTACAAGTCACTATACTGTTAAAATAAAGAGCTGTTTGTTGGAATACCAGTCTCGCGTACCTTATTATCCAAACAGCACAATATCCATCTGGTTCAGTTCCAAGTCAGGAGGAAGACACTGAAAACATGGAGGCTGATTGGAAAGATGGTTTAATGAAGCAGAACCACATGGATGGGGCCTGGACTACATGGAGTTGAGAATGGGGGGCTTTTATACCTTCTCTTGCACTTGAACTTCTTGTTCCTGTGCAAGAACATGTATTCTGTTGGCTGCTGTCAGACTCCCATGGAGCTATGCAGGGATCATAGCTGCGGTTGCCTGAGCTTCCAGGTTTAGTTGAAGTTTGCTGGGTGTTGCAATGTCCTTCGGAGATTGCAATGCAGTGGGCTCTGTGTCTTCTGCTAAATGGTCCAATTATGGCATATCTTAATCCCATCACCCTGGAGCTGGAGGTCTTTTGTCTTGTAAATAGACTGGCCCAGTAACTGGCCCTTTCTTAACAGGCACCAAATATTTGTTGGGGATTGCTTTCTATCTTTAAAAATATGTTTTTCTCTTTGGAAATATAATATGCTGGCTTTTTAAATTTTTCCTCAAAATATTTTATTCTTCTCGGAGGGGTGGCTTCCCTCAGCACTGTGGGTTATTCATTCCTAAAAAGGTTGAGGTTCAACAATACTAAGACCCTTCCAAGACTCTCCAGATATTTTAAAAAAAATGTATGCTGCTTTTTACTTCAACTCAGAATCCTGCATAAGTTGCTATCTAATCAGTCAACAGAGAGTTCATTCACGAAATAGCTTCCCATTTGGAAACCACCTTCACTGAGACCAATTCATTTTCCTTTGCAGCAGAAAAGGATAATGACCCTTACTTCATGGGGGACAAGAAATCAGAACTCTTACAACAGAAGAAGACAATGGAAATTAAACAAAACTAGGAAATCAGAGGTGGTATTCAGCAAGTTCTCACCAGTTGTGGAGAACCAGTGGCAGAAATTTTGAGTAGTTCAGAGAACCGGCAAATACCACCTCTGACTGGAAATTTTATAGTATCCTTTCCCTGCCACGCCCACCATGCCATGCCCACAGAACGGGTAGTAAAAAAAAATTGAATCCCACCACTGTAGGAAATGCATTTATCCAATCTTCACCCAGAAAAGGGGAGGGGACTAAAAAGGAAAAGAAAAGAAGAGCTGGGAGGCTTGCCAGATGTAAAAGATGCAAGAGGAATTCCAATGACAGTTTCATTTTCAGCATTAGATTACTATGGAAAAGCCATCAGTGAAAAGAAATGAATTTGAATAAACTGAGGTAGCCTGGGTCTTGGATGATGTCATGTGGGCATTTTCACTTGTCACACTGCCTCATTAGATTTGTAATCTTGAATCTTACATGCAGAGCTTCTGCCACAAGCACATTTTGCTCATTAATGCAGTGTATTCTGGCACCAATAATTTTAAAGCTAGGCCACCACTGAACTAATCCTTTGCTTAGCTAAAAAGACAAAATAATGAGAACTGAAATTAAAGTAGATAGTTTGCTGGGGAAAATGCTAAAAGGAAATATCGATGGGCACAAAGCAATGATTCTCAACCTTTTATTTCCTGTAAATCACTACATCCTTATTAAAAATTTCAAGGAATGTCATACAAACTAGAAGTCAACTATATGGTATGTGCAAGCCTAGTAGAACAGTAGCTGCGTAATTCCCTATAAATTTTTAAAGCTCACAAGTCCACATAGTTGCTTGTGTCATTTAGGTTAATGCCAGAAATCTTGCAAAAAAAAAATTGAGCCTGGATACAAAAATCTTGAAATAGAATGGAATTCTTTATTGGCCAAGTGTGACTGGTCATACAAGGAATTTGTCTCCAACGCATAAGCTCTAAGTGTACAGACAAACAACTAAGTGATAAGTCATAGTTCATAAATCACAAGATACAATCATAAATCATAAGATCTAAGTATAATCTAAGTATAGCATATAAAATCATACATTGCAATGTCCTACCTGTCAATGAATACTTCAGCTTCAATCATGATAACACTAGGGCAACAATAGATACAAACTCAAGATTAATCTCACCAAACTTGATTGCAGGAAATACGACTTCAGTAACAGAGTTGTCAATGTCTGGAATGCTCTACCTGACTCTGTGGTTTTTTCCCCAAACCGCAGAAACTTTAACCTTAGACTGTCTACAATTGATCTCACCCCTTTCCTAAGAGGTCTGTAGGGGGTGTGCATAAGCGCACCAACGTGCCTACCATCCCTGCCCTATTGTTTCTTTTATATATATTTTTATTTTTCTTATATGTATCGATGTATTCATAACTATGTTTTTACTTATACCTATTACCTTGTAAGCAATTGACAAATAAAAATAAATAAAATTAAATAAATAAAAAGAAGTGATAAATCATAAGATACCAATAGGAGAAGGTAGGAGGAAAGATGAGAAGGTGAGAAAGATGAGAAAATGACAAGGATAATAGCAATATTACAGCCCTACTACTTTGGGTAAATATCTTTACATAAGATAGTGCTGTGGGAATTAGGTGTTTAGCAGAGTGATGGCACGGAGCAAGAAACTATAATTGTGTCTAGTTATTTTGTCATGTAATGCCCTATACCAGTGTCCTGAGGGGAGAAGTTGAAACAATTTATGTTCAGGATGTGAGGGGACTGGAGATATTTTCTCAGCCCTCTTTGTAGTTTGTGCCATATACAAGTCCTCAAAAGAAGGTAGCTTAGTTGTGATTGTTTTTTGTGCAGTCCTAACTATACACTGAAGTCTGAACCCATCCTGTTTGATTGCTGTGCCAAACCAGACTGTAATAGAGGTATAAATGACAGACTCAATAAAAAAGAGTTGGGAAGCTTCAACTTTGGCCAATCTTTTCATTTTTAAAAAAAAACCAAATTGTTCCCTGCACTTGTTTTTACAGTTCATGGCATGTGTCATCTGGCCTATTTTCTAGACTTTAGTCTAGTCTTCGTTTGTGTGGCTCTTCTTTGAATTCTCTTTGCTGGTTTCTTATTCTTCAAGCATGAAAAAATAATAATAATATGTCAACAGCTGTCTCTATCTCTTCTTATATCTATTTCTTTGCTATGTTTTGCTATGCTCTTTTAAAAATGTGTTGCTATGAACACCCAAAACTAGAACATTGATTTTTATTAATAATTCTGACTTATTTTACTTAAAGATGATCTCATACGTGAATTCTTGAAACAAATTTACCTTTAAAGCTTGGAGTTGTAACAGTTTATACACAGAGATGTCACACAACTCTTTGAAGTTTTTCCTCAACAAAGAAGCAAAAGAGTTCATTTGCCACTAAAATGAAGAGGGGGTGGTTCAACTATGCTAACAACAAAGCTGTGGTTTTCTTAGAAAAGTAGGAAAACCTGTTCATCTTAAAAAGTCATGGAAATTTGGCTAGCATTTATATAAGAGTACCGACTGTTAAATTAAACAGGAAAGCTCTTACTTTAATTTGTTAAGTAGAAGCATTTTTCCCAACCTTCACCATGTTAACTGGGAAATTTAAGTTATAGATTCAACAGAGCACTTGGAAAAAGAAAGTTAACATAACATAATCATTGGAATGCACTGACTGATATCTGCATGTGCTCATAATTATCTGCTTTGCAAAAATAATTCTACAGCATGGGTGTCAAACTCACCATGTGACACTGCCATCATGGGATGTTTCATGACATTTTCCCCATTTGTGGAGTTGGGGTGGGCGTGGCCTGCGCAGGATGCATCTGGCCTGAGGGCCACCAGTTTAACACCCCTGAACTATAATCATGAGTAAACACAATTCTCTTCAGCAAGAAAATGGGCCTCTGAGCATGTCTTGGAAAGAAGCCTCCTGACTGAAGCAGTGGGGTTGCTCTAGTCTTTCTGCTTCAAAAGGATGCTTTCATTGATTTTTTTTCCATCAAATTGTTCTTCATATGTTACACTGAGCAAATCTGAAAGGAAAAAAAGGGATTTTCAGCACCCTTGGGATGTCATCCTTAGTGGTGACAGGGGCTTTGCTACAGAAAAGGCCTACTGGGAATTGCTCCCTCCTGCTTCCTTTTAGATTTACTAAAAGGGGGGTGGGGAATAATGAATTCTGTCCACAGGTGTAATTTCGGTAATTGTGCCAATCAGGAAATGGGCTAGGGTTCTAAATTTAAGCCACCAATCCTTGTTAACAACTACCTGTGTATAGTACTTGTCATATACAGACTGTTTTCAACTTACCACCTTTCATTTAGCCACTGTTCAAAATTAGAACTGCATTGAAATTAGTGACTTAGAATAGAATAGAATTCTTCATTGGCCAAGTGTGATTGGACACACAAGGAATTTGTCTTGGTGCAAATGCTCTCAGCGTACATAAAAGAAAAGATACATTTGTCAAGAGTCAAGAATCATCAGGTACAACACTTAATGTTAGTCATGGAGTATAATAAGCAACAAGGGTGGGATTCTACCAGTTTGCACCTATTTGCTAGAAGCAGTTGTTAACATTCTAAGCAGTTCGGAGAACCGGTTGTTAGAAGAAATTACTGGCCTAATCCTATAAGGAATGTAGGAAGGAAACATTCTGGTGTTGCTTACAGAAACTGCCTCTCTGTTAACCCTTATTACATTCTTGGCAGGACTAGACTTCCTTTCTCAGGAACATCTTTGCAGTTTTTTTTCCCCTCCTTTGCTGGTACTTTGCTTGTGTGGAGTGACCATTTAAAGTTACAATGACACTGGAAAAAAGTGACTTATGACCATTTTTCATGCTTACGACTGTTGCAGCATTCCCACAGTCATGAGAGAGGCCAGGCGAGGAGATGTATGCCTCAATGTGAGTGATATTGAGTTGGCCACACCCAGCCAATAACATGACCACCAAGCCACTCCCACCACTTAAGCCACGCCCACAGAACCGGCTGTTAAAAATTTGAATCTCACACCTGATAAGCAATCAAATCATACTAGGAAACAGTCAATAAAAATTGTTAGGATATTGCAGGTGGCATTTACCCCCAGCAAGAATAGCAAAAGATGTTCAAAGATAAATTGCCAAAGTGTTAGAAATGTTACCAGATGCCTGGATCTTATTAGCATATGTGGTGCACATGTATTGATGCTAAAAGATATTGGACGAG
This sequence comes from Laticauda colubrina, assembly GCA_015471245.1. NCBI lineage: Eukaryota > Metazoa > Chordata > Lepidosauria > Squamata > Elapidae > Laticauda > Laticauda colubrina. Next base: position 53,717,068 of record BLBF01000005.1, on the reverse strand, counting down.
AATACACACATGGTTGGAAAAAATGATAAAACAACATATAGATTTAAAACCAGAGATATTTTTATTGGGAATCTTACCTGAAAGTTATAACAGAGACATAACATATTTGATTATTAATGGATTAATAGCAGCTAGAATTGTATTTGCACAATATTCTGACAGAGGAGAAAACAATTGAGAAAATAATGGAACAGATGGAAATGAGTAGATTAACAATGGCAATCAAAGAACAGGAAGAAAAAGAGTATTATAAGATTTGGAATTTATTTTATGAATAGTTAGGCAGAAGAATAAAGCCCATGTCACACTGCACCAACGGATGGAAAGAGGATGTAAAACGGAGAGAAACACTTGCCATCCGTTGGTTAACGTGATTCATCCGTTCTGAACTCACTGCCTCCATTTTTCATCCTCCCTATCCGTCCAGCATCCATCGACTGAGGTTCCATCCGCTCAAAAAGTTTTGAGCTGCTCAAAACTTTTTGAGCGGAAAATGTATCCAACGCGTCCGTTCTGCATCTGCAACGCATACGGGGAACATCCGTTCTACATCTGTTGTCATCCGTTACGCGTCCGCTATATCTGCTAGGCATCCGCTGTGCATCTGCGCAACTCAAATCCACTCCAGCAGAAAATGGACAAAGGGAGAAAGCGAAACGGACGTGGAATGGACGCGCAGCATTAGTAGCAAGTATGAAAGTGGATGCAGCTCACAAAGAAAGCATTTAAAATGGAAAAAACGTTCGCAGAGGGGACCTATCTCGGATATTAAGGAGGCCTAGAGGATGCCTAGAGGATGCAAAAGGACACATAGTGGAAAACCTATATTGCCTATAAAAAGGGGGAGGACCTCAACTGGATCTCACTTTCAGTCCAGCAGCCCTGCGGTGCAGACCTCTGCAGCCTTCATCTGGCTCTTGCTCTTCCACAGCATCCAGTGATGTCCACCATGGATCGCAACAAACTCCTTTTCGTAGCCACCATCATTCTGCAACAGTGCGAAGCCATCTACAGGCTCTTTCAACTGTTCTACGGGAAGAAAAGGAGGCGGCCAAGAAGTGTCTGGGTCCGAAGATGGATCGGGAGAAGAGCAGAGTACGGACTGTACAACAAGCTGATGGTGGAGCTGAGGAACAAAGACCCTCGTGCATTCCAGAACTTCATGAGGATGCCTCCAGGCATGTTTGACGAAGTTGTGGAGCAGCTGAGACCCAGGTTGACCAAGGCAAACACCAACTTCCGGCCCAGCCTGGACCCTTGGCTCAAGGTGGCACTGATTCTGCGCCACCTGGCCTCAGGGACCACCTACAGGAGCATGCAATATGGCTGGATGGTGCCACACAACACCATCAGCATTGTGGTCAGAGAAGTGGTGCAGGGCATCATCAAAGAATACCTGGAGGAGCTCCTCCAGTGCCCCTCCACTGAAGAAAGCTGGAAGAAAGTTGCAGAGCAGTGGTATCAGAAGTGGAACTTCCCCCACACCGTTGGAGCCATAGATGGCAAGCACGTGGCCTGCAAAGCTCCAGTCAAGTCGGGGTCCACTTATTTCAACTACAAGGGCTTCATGTACAACGATGCTTCAGGCAACGGGTCAGCTTCAGATGCCCAGGTATACAACGCCAGTGACCTCAAGGAGGGGCTGGAACGCAACCTCATCATGGGCTTCCCAGATCCAGACCCCCTGCCCAACGACACGCAAGATGTGCCCTACTTCATTGTGGGGGATGACGCCTTCTCCCTCAGAACCTACCTCATGAAGCCCTACACTTCCAGACTCCTCACCCGTGAAGAGAGGATCTTCAACTACAGGCTGTCCAGGGCAAGGCGGGTGGTGGAGAACGCCTTTGGCATCCTGGCCAACAGGTTCCAGGTACTTCTCACCACCATGCAGCATTTCCCAGAGACCGTGAGGAGGATCATGGAAGCTTGCTGCATCCTGCACAATCTCATGCACACCCGCTACCCAGTGCTGCAGAACAGGCTCGTGTACCTCCAACAAGGCAATGGGGACATGGAGCCTGGGGAATGGAGGCAAGGGTGAAACCTGATAGACACTAAGGATGTGCAAGGCCCCAACAGAGCTTCACGTAAAGGAAAGAAGCAGCGCAAGCTCCTGAGACACTGGTGCAACTCCCCAGCTGGAGCAGTGGAGTGGCAAGACAGGATGATAGATGATTAATGGATGCTTCCTTCAGCCTGTCTCATCACACAGATGAGATTGGGCCATGTATGTTGAGTGGGCCTACAATGAACAGGGCATTTAATAAAGAGTTGTGTTTATGTTGACATGTGTGGATGATTGATTACATTATGACTGATAATAAAGGGCCATAGATGTGGCACCTGGGATGGTGGACCATACAGTCCCACTATGCTTGCACTGGAGGTTTATCTATCCCACAGCTATTACCCATCCCAAAGGTATCCCTGCCCATCCCACATTTATTACACATCCCAAAGGTATCCCTGCCCATCCCACAGCTATTACCCATCCCATAGGTATCCCTGCCCATCCCACTGCTATCTTAACCCATCCAACAAGCATGCAAAGGCTTAAACCATTTCTAAAAGTTTCCACCAAGACTTTATTGACAAAAATAAATGAAGCAAGTGTGTGAAGCAAAGATAATCTTTATTAATAACAAGCTGTAAAAGAAAAATGACCCAAGTCAAGTGTCCAAAGCAAAAATAAAGTCAACAGGTAGCCACCCAGTCTCTGGCACTCTTCTTGGTCACTCGGAGGCGTGCCCAGTCTCAGGGGTGAAGGGTCCAGGTGCTGTGGAGTTGGCTGCTGCTGGAGTGCTGGTCTGAGGCGCCTGGCCCTGAGAGGACAACAGGGGATGGTGTGTTGAGGAAGCTCTCAGACAGCTGGCTCAGTCCCGTGATGTTGAGAGCCCCTTCCTCCATGACATGGGGTGTCACCCCCAATACCGATGACAGATGTACTGAGGCCAGGCTTGGCTGTGGGGTGGAGGAAGGAGCAGTGTAGTGGGGCTGTCTGGTCTGCAGCTGGGTGAGGACTGGCATCGGTGGCATCTGTGGCATGGGTGGCATCTGTGGCGTGGCTGGCATCCGTAGTGTGGGTGGCATTGGTGGCATCAGTGGCACCGGTGGCGTCCGATGTACCTGTGCCTGGACCTGGAAGGGCTGCTGCCTGTGCTGCTGGACCTCCTGGTAGCCGTAGCCCTGGTAGGTGAGGGCCTGTGGACAGCCTTGGAAGGGCAGTGACATCACCTGGGGTGGAGCAGCAGGCCTGGACTGGGTGGGAGCAGGTTCATCTTGGTCTGGAGGGTTGTGAAGAAGATCGGTGATCCTGTCCTTCACCACCTGGTCCTGGGGTTCCGACATGTTCATGAGGGTCTGGTTGACATAGGTGAGGAAGGGCTTGTGGTTGGAGGATGGGGCGTCGGTGTGTACCAGCTGAGAGAGGAGATCGACGCTACTCCTGAGGGTGTCTCTTATCTCCAGCAGGACAGTGTGGCTCTGCCCCTCTGGTCTGCCTCTCTGCCTTTCTGTGGAGGTGGAGCTGGGTCTGGATGCGGGTTGGGCTTGGTGGAAGTGCCCTCTCCTTTCTCCCACTGCGTCAAGGGGTCCTCCACGCACTCCGCCATGGGTAGTACAGCTGTCGGTGGGTCTCCATCGTGGCACACTCCACAGATACCTGCCTGGACACAGGAACTGACTCTTGGCCAGAAGAGGACTGGCTCTCTGTGGGCTGCCTGAGAGAGAGGGTAGACAGAGGGGCTGCTCCTCGGTGGCGGATCTCACCCTCCAAGAAGCTGCACTTGGCCATCACGTAGGTCTCTCTGTCCGTCAGCTTGACTGCAGCCTGTCCAGATTTCTTGAGGTGCAGCTTCCCGTACCAGGTGTGCATGTGCTTCCACCAGCCAAGGAGCACCTCCGAAGTGTAGCCCAGGCTCTCTGCCTTCTCTCTCCAAGCAGCCTGCTTCCTTTTGGTGTCTCGATAGAGCCTGTGTCCCTTCCACCATATATACTCGTTCTCCCTCAGCCACTCCAGCACCTCCTCCTCATGTTCCTTTTCAATGGAGTATTGCCTCCTCTCCCGTTCACGTGTCTGCCTCTTCATCCCTTTGGCAGGGCCATATGGGCCCTCATCAGAGGGGCTTTGAGGTTTTAGGGGCTGCTCGTCCACACCACCACCACCACCAGTAGCAGCAAAAGCAGGACCAGCAGGACCAGCAGGACCACCACCAGCAGCAGCAGCAGCAGCAGCAGCACAGCAGGACCAGGAGCACCAACAGGACCAGGAGCACCAGCAGGACCAACAGGACCAGGAGCAGTGCCAGCAGAGTAAGCACCAGCAGAAGCACCAGAGCCAGGAGCAGTGCCTGCAGAGTAAGCACCAGCAGAAGCACCAGAGCTAGGAGCAGCGCCAGCAGAGTAAGCACCAGCAGAAGCCCAAGCACCAGGAGCAGTGCAAGCAGAGTAAGCACCAGCAGAAGCACCAGCACCAGGAGCCGTGCCAGCAGAGTAACCACCAGCAGAAGCACTACCACCAGAAGCAGCATCAGCAGAAGCACCACCTCCAGAAGCAGCATCAGCAGAAGCCCCAGCACCAGAAGATTGAGCCCGGGCAGCAGAAGCCCCAGCAGAAGCAGAGTCAGGGCCAGGGGGTGGGAGGGTGGCCCTGTCCCTCTTGCCACGGCTGGCAGCAGATGGCAGAGGCTTCCGTTTTTTACCCATGGTTGTTGGGTTGCTGGCTGGCTGGCTGGCTGGCTGGCTGGCTGGCTGGAGAGCTGTGTCTGGAAGCAGGACTTTCCTCTGAATGGTGACCTGCTTGGGAGCTGCTTCCCTTTATATCCACGGGGCTGACGCAATGCATCCTCCACGCATGCGCAGTGAACGCTAGGCATCCGCTAGGCTTCAGCTAGGCATCCACTAGGCTTCCGCTCTGCATCCGCTTCATCCGCTGTGCATCCGCTTCATCCGTTGTGCATCCGCTCTGCATCCGCTCTGCATCCGCTCTTTCCATTCCGCATCCGCTTTGCTGTGCTCCCCCGGAAGCCTTGCGGATGTGCCATCCGTTTCCATCCGCTTCCATCCGCTAGGCTTCCGTGGAGCATCCGCTTTCCATCCGCCCTACGTCCTCCCCCCGTCCGTTCCTTTCCATGTTGTCCGCTCTGGTTATGCAAATTCGGGGCACTTTTGAGAGTGGATAACAACGGATGGAAAATTTTGCTCATCTGATGTGTCCTTTTTACAAACGTTTTGCATCCGTCGGCCAGTGTGACAGGGCCTTAAGAAACTGAAATATGTGGTAATAGTAATAACATCTTACAACTGATTGATTTTGAAAGAATACAAGAATGAATATAACTTAGTAAGGATAAATTATATTTTTGAAAGATAGCAATTATAATGTTAATGATAATATAATATTCAAATAATATGATACAAATGTTGATTAGAATGGTTATAAATATAATTAAATAAATGTATGATAATATTATTATGCACACAAGATATATGTACCTAACCAACACACTGTAGAATCGGAAGATGGTTTTATTTGTTGTTTTTGTTTTGAAAAATAAAAAAAAATATTTAAAAAAATTGTGAGGATACAAGCAACAAGGTTGGTTATGACTGTTTCTCACAACCATCACAGTCTCCCCATGGTTATATGATCAAAATTCAGGCACTTGGCAAATGGCATGTATTTATAATGGTTGCAGCATGCTGGGGTCATGTGATTTGCGACCTTCTGACCTGGCTTCTGACAAGCCAAGTCGATTGGGGGAAGCCAGATTTGCTTAACAACTGCAATCATGACCCACTTAGCAACCATCATGATTTGCTTAGCAATCATGCCAAAAAAAGTTATATAATCAGGTCTGACTCACTTAATGGCCACCTTGCTTGGCAATGGAAATTCCAGTCCCAGTTGTGGTTGTAAGTTGAAGACTTTTGTTCCTGAACAGGATGGGCAAACTAGTGCCTCAAAATGTCTTGGACTGTTATTTTTTATCATATTCAATATGGGATTCTGGACTGTATTTGGACATTTCTGGAAGGATCAATTTTCCGATTCCAATTATGGGAGAGCAAAGTATGTTTTTACCACTATTTATTAATAGTTGATTTCAACCTCTTAAATAATGTGTGTGAAAATACAGAATCACATTTGTGCATTCAATGCAATTAATGAAGCAAATGTGTCAGGAGATTTTGTCTGTTCACCATGATCTCAGATTATTTTGGTACTTTTTGGAACAGTAGATAAATTTCACAAATCCATAAAACTCTTTCAATATTTCATTCTTTAATAAAGATAAAACTACATATTCCATTTTCCTATTATACGAAGGAAGGTAAATTCTAGAAGAAAATTAAAATAATTAGAATGAAAAATATTTGGAAAGTTGGTCATAATTCACTGCCAATTAAAACATGGTTTTCTGTGATTCAGGGTTTTGGTTTTGTTGTTGTTTTATATTTTCACATCAGTCTTTCCAAAGGCACTAAGCAGCAATCATTTTTCCATATGAATTCACTTAGGGAAGCATATAAGCTTCTTAAGAATGTTTGTCTCCTTCATAGTAATGTAGAATAACCTTGCTGTTTGCTATACATCAGAAAAACTCCCTCTGCAGTAATGGACTAACTTTTATGAATGCAGACATGGCAAGGCAAAAGGAAACATCCCAAATAATATGCCTTTCAGAGATTGAAGATAAGCTTTTGATATGATCCAACTGAGGAAGCTGAGAATTTAAGGAAACTTTCATTTTATGTATTCCTGATGCTTTGCTTCACACTAACATCCACAGCATTTGATATATTTGATGCTGAATATACTGAAAAAGAACATGACAATTGTTCTACAGATTTGACAGGCACAAACTGAATGTAAATCTCTCAGAAATGGCTTTCTTCCAGTGGTGGGATTCTACCAGTTCTAGCACCTATTTGCTCGAACCAGTTGTTAATATTCGAAGCAGTTTGGAGAACTAACTGGTTGTTAGAAGAAATTACTGGCCTAATCTTGTGAGGAAGGCAGGAAGGAAAGATTCTGGTGTTGCTTACAGAAACTGCCTCTCCATTAACCCTTATTACATTCTTGGCAGGACTAGACTTCCTTTCTCAGGAACTTCTCTGGAGTTTTTTTCCTCTCCTTTGCTTGTACTTTGCTTGTGTGGAGTGACCATTTAAAGTTACAATGGCACTGAAAAAAGTGACTTATGACCATTTTTCATGCTTACGACTGTTGCAGCATCCCCACAGTCATGAGAGGCTAGGCAAGGAGATGTGTGCCTCGATGTGAGTGATATTGAATTGGCCACACCCAGCCAATAATGTGACCACCAAGCCATGTCCACCCAGTCACATGACCACCAAGCCATGCCCACTACTTAAACTATGCCCACAGAACCGGTTTTTAAAAAATTTGAATCCCACCCCTGCTTTCTTCCTTATCTGACATTTACACAAAGGGTTTTTCTTTGTATTATATCACATTTTAGACCAGATGTAAAGATAACCTTACCTTATTACTGTATGAAAATGTATGCCATGTGTACTTAATTTTGAAACATGCCTGCTCTTTTTCAAAGAGAACTCAGCAACCAAGTGAAACATGGAAGGATTAAATGCTGGATGGAAATTCTATGGACTAAGAATCTCTGCAGATATTTTGCTGGATGGAAGTTCTTTCGAAGATAAGTAATGTAAGTTTGTAAAAACTTTTCTGTACTTCCCATCCTAAATCCCAACATACCCCAAAGAACACATCGATAGCTTAAAGATGCAACTTTAAGATGATTTACTTTTTTTCATTATCTGTCGTTAAACTGTTGTCAATTTTTAGTGACCGTACAGATAGGTTTTCTCCAGGATGAATTGTCCATGGTCCTTCAGTACTTCCAATGGTTCACCTGTTTCCACTGTAATTGAGACCATGGATGTAAATTTGCAACCTGTCAAGCCCAGTACAGATGAATCACCAAGATAATTACTGAGGTTTTAAACATTTTGAATCAATGTTCTCATTTATCTCCTTTCAAACCATCCAACATCTTCCTGGATGCAGGTATGACCCAGTTGTCCTTTCTGAATGTAATGTGTCACCTTCTCTCTCTGTCTCTGTCTCTGTCTCTCTCCCTCTCTCTTTCTCTCTCTCCCTTTCTCTCTCTCTCTCTCTCTCTCTCTCACACACACACACATACATTTTTGTATGATGTTAAATTCCTTAATTGCATTGCTTTGTGAGTTCCTGGAAATGTTTCTGCTGTTTTCAATAGTGTCGCTTCGTATGCATTTTTCTGCGCAAACACGGGGAGTACAGCAGTCTGCTGCAACTGTCTGCAAGTTTCATATGCCTCATCAAAACTGAGAAAAACATTGTCTAGCTATTGAAAAAGTAATATCTAGTATATGCTTACTGTTCCATCCGGAAAAACGCGAGGTAGACCGGGTTCCAACAACAAGTCTTTATTTCAATTATTGTTGCAAAACGGAACATTGGCTCAAGCCGCAACAGCCCTTTTATATGTTTCTGTCTGCCGGCTTGTAGCCAATGACAAGCATTTGGTTTTGCCGCCCTTGGACGGCTTCGTGGATTGGTCCCTATTGAACCAATCCCCTTTTAGGTTTTGTTAACCAATCGGAATGAAGTATTTGGAGTCTACTATTATTTATACAGAACACCCCTCCCCTCTTAGTACAGTCCTATGTAGTGACGTAGTCGCACAGGTAGGTGGGGCTTCTTCTGATTCGACTGGACTTGCGCGGTTCATTTCTGTCGGAGACTTCGACCAGTTCGGATGGGGTTGCTGTTTCTCCAGTCTTTCTCCATGGAACCGTCTGGAAGGGTGAGTCAGCCATTTTTCTGCCGTCTGAGTTTCTTAGGCCAGCGGTTTTGCCGCTCCCTCCCGTTTCCTCCAGGCAGGTCGAGCTGGCCTGGCTGGCCCCTTCGAATGGACTCTTCTCACAACTTTCTTCAAACAGTGAGTCTTTATTTTGCTCTTTTTGATTGTTATTGTTTTTGGAGTTTAATTTAAACAGTTCTTTATTGATTTCTCGCATTTCCCCCCCCCCCCTTTGGTTTGAATTTCGTCATGTTTTTCTATGTGTGGTTGTGTGTTTGCATTTCGTTCTATGTTTCGGGAGCGAAGCAGGTCTATGTGCTGCTTCCATTCCCTGCCATCGTCTACCATTAGTCAGTAGGATTTGGGGCCTGTTATTTGTGTAATTTGTCCGGGTAGCCATAATGGATCCCCAGTAAAATTTTTAGCATAAACTAAGTCGCCTATTGCAAAAGTCCTGCATCGGGTGGAGGAGTCGGGGGTTTTTCTGGTGTGAAATTTGGGTGCAATCTATCTAGATGCGACCTTAGCCTCCTTCCCATCAGTAATTCTGCTGGGGTTTTGTTGGTTGTAGTACTGGGTGTGATATGTTGGAGGGTGAGTAATCGATTTATTTTATTTTGGACATCCCCAGTGTCCATTTTTTTCTAAACCCTCCTTGATAAACATGACCATTCTCTCTGCCCTACCGTTTGCAGCCAGGTGGGCCGGCACAGTTAGGGCATGTCTTATACCTAGGGAGGCTAGGTATTGCTCGAATTAGAGACTGGTTAATTGTGGCCCGTTATCGGACACTAGGACGTCCAGTAGGCCATGGGTTGCAAAGAGTTTGTCAAGTTGTTTTATAACGGTTTCTGTTGTTGTAGATGGCATAATTTTTACCTACAGCCAATTAGAGTATGCATCCACGACAATCAGAAATGTATGCCCCTTGGTAGGACCCGCAAAATCGATGTGGATTCGTGACCAGGGGCCTCTTGGGGTTTCCCAGTCTCTTATGGGTGCTTTTGGCGGGGACGGCCTGATTCTTTGGCATTTATCACACGAGTTTACCCAGTATTCGATGTCCCTATCTATACCCGGCCACCAAACGTAGCTTCTAGCAAGGCTTTTCATTTTAACTATTCCTGGGTGGCCTTCGTGAAGCATACCCAGTACCTTGGTTTGTAATTTGTTAGGAATAATTACCAGATCACCCCACAATAAACAACCTTTTTGGATTGAGAGTTCAGTTTGTCTGGTCCGGAAAGGTTTAAAGTTCTCAGTTTTTTGGTTTTCCGGCCAGCCTTTACCTACCTAGTTAAGTACGCGGGCAGTCAATGGGTCTTTTGCGGTGGCTCTGGCGACATCATTCGCAGATATGGGTAGATCGGGGCAAGTCTCTATTTGTAATGCTGTCATCGTTGGTGCCGGGTCTTCCTCTGTTGATGGCAATGGTGCTCTGCTCAAAGCGTCTGCATGGGAAATTTGTTTCCCTGGGCGATGTGTCAGAGTATAGGAATAGGCTGCCAGGAACTCTGACCATCTAGTCATTCGTGGGGACAGAATATTTAGTGTAGGTTTGTTTCCTGCCAAAATTCCTAGTAGCGGTTTGTGATCTGTTACGATTTGAAAAGTTCTTCCATATAGGTACTCGTGGAAGCATTTCACTCCGGCGACAATTGCTAGAGCTTCTCTGTCCAACTGGCTGTAATTACGCTCAGCTTTGGACAGGGTCTTAGAATAGTATGTGACGGGTGCCTCTCTCTCATCAGGCAATTGGTGGCTCAGGATGGCACTGACTCCGAAGGGCAAGGCATCGCAGGTCACCGTCAATGGCAGTGTATTGCTAAACTGGATAAGAACGGTGTTTGATGTTAATAAGTCTTTTATTCCTTGGAAAGCTTTTTTTTCTCTAAGCCCCCATGTCCAAATTGTTTTCTTGTCCAGTAATCGATGCAATGGTTCCGCTATTGTGGCTTTTTGGGGAAGAAACACATTGTAAAAGTTTATCAGTCCCAAAAATGCCTGCAGCTCAGTTTTATTCTTTGGTTCTGGTGCGTCTTTTATAGCTCTTACTATTTTTTCGGTGGGGTGTATGCCCTCTCCATCAATTAAATATCCTAAGAACTCAACGCAATCAGTCATTAGGCAGCACTTTTCTTTCTTTACTTTAAGGCCAGATTCTCTGAATTTATTTAGGACCTCTTTGAGCCTTTTCTTTAGTTGTGTTGCATCTTTGGCTGAAATTAGGACATCGTCAAAGTATGGCACGACCCCTCTTATGCCATTTAACAGGCGTTCCATGAGGCTCTGGAAAACGCCTGGGGCTACGCTTACTCCAAATTGGAGTCTGTTACATTTGAATGCCCCTTTGTGAGTCACTATTGTTTGTGCTTCCGCCATTAAGGGGTCTACTGGGAGCTGTTGGTACGCCTGTGCCAGGTCTAGTTTGGCAAAAACCTTTCCTCCCCCAAGAGAGTGCAGTAGGTGTTGCACAACTGGCACCGGGTATGCGCTCTGTTGCAACGCGTGGTTCAGGGTAGCCTTGTAGTCGCCACAGATTCGAACCGACCCATCTGGCTTAATTGGTGTCACAATTGGTGCTTCCCATCTAGCGTGGTCGACCAGTTCTAAAACCCCTTGATCTAATCAATTTATTTAGTTGTTCCTCTACTTTTTCTTTTAAAGCAAAAGGGACCCATCTGGCCTTTAGTCTTTTAGGGGTTATCTGTGGGTCTAGACTAAATGAAATGGGGGTTCCCCGATACTTGCCTAGGGAGCCATCGAAGACGTCCTGGAATTCTCGGATCAGGTCTTCTTCCCAGTCAGTTGCGGCCACCCGGTCTACTCCGGTCATCCCGATGCCCAATGGTGCGAACCATTCGATACCCAGGAGGCTTGGTCGATCTCGGTCGACTATTGTTAATGGTAGTACTGCAACATGTTGCCTGTAAGCGATTCAAAAATGTCCCAGGCCGATTACAGGAGTTCGGTTTCCCTGATAATCTTTGAGGGTTAGTTTTTGTCTCTGGAGTTCCTTAATTTTGATGTCAGGAATTAGTTTTTTGAGGATGTCCCACGACACCATGGATAGGAACGATCCAGAATCAACTTCCATCTCACAGGGGCTGTCTTCGATTTTTACAACTATTTTTACTTTCTTCCCGCTTTCCGTCTGAGCGCTTCCGATAGTGAAAGTTTGGTATGCTTTCTCCCGGTTAGTGGCTTGCCTGTTTCGCTGCCACTTTCTCTCAGAGAGTCTTGGCTCAGGTTTTGCTGGGGAGTTGTTTCGTCTCTTTGGGCTGTAATTCTTTTTATTTCTGCAGACTTTCTCGATATGCCCCCTTTTCTTGCATGCTCTGCAAATGGCATCGAGGAATCTGCAATCGGCTCGGGGATGGTTTCCCCCGCAGCCAGCACATTCCCGCCAATTTCTATTTTTGCACCCTTTCTTGTTAGCGTATAGGCGGTGGATTTCATCGTCTTCCTCCCCGGATTCTGACGTCTCTTTGAGTTCTTCGTAATGAGTGGTTGTGGGAGGTTGTTTTTTTCCTCTGGCCGGGCTTTTTTCATAGTTACTTGTATTCATTTGTTTCATCTTATCTGCCAATTTTTTGGCGGCTTCAGCAGCCAAGGCTTCTGCAATAGCTTCGGCTAATGATATGTTGGGTTTGTTCAGTAGCTTGCTCTGTATGGTTGAGTCTCTTAACCCCAATATCACTCGATCCCGCATCGCTTCATCTAAGTTAAGAAACTCGCATGCTCCCCCTATTTGGCGTAGTGCAGCTACAAAATCAGCGATGGTTTCGCCTTCTTTCTGGTCTCTCCGATAAAACTTGTGCCACTTTATCAAGTTTGACACCACCGGTGCATAATGGGCCTTTAATGTTCTTTGGAGCTCGGTCCACGTCAGTTGTTTGACATCTCGGGGCTTTGCCAAAGCCTTGGCCATTTTAAAAATCGCGGGCCCACAGTGTGTCAAGAAGACGGCTCTTTTTCATTGGTCTGAGATTTCCTCCATCTCATTGCTCTCTAGGTACATCTGGAAACGGTCTACATAAGATTCCCAATCTTCTTCATTGGGGTTGAAGGGTGTGGGCGGTGCATTGTTTCCGGCCATTTCTCTTTGTCTGTCTTGTCTGTCACCGCGTGCTCCGTCTCGCATTTAGGACGATCCCACCTTCGTCGCCAGTGTTCCATCCGGAAAAACGCGAGGTAGACCGGGTTCCAACAACAAGTCTTTATTTCAATTATTGTTGCAAAACGGAACATTGGCTCAAGCTGCGACAGCCCTTTTATATGTTTCTGTCTGCCGGCTTGTAGCCAATGACAAGCATTTGGTTTTGCCGCCCTTGGACGGCTTCGTGGATTAGTCCCTATTGAACCAATCCCCTTTTAGGTTTTGTTAACCCATCGGAATGAAGTATTTGGAGTCTACTATTATTTATACAGAACACTTACTGTCTCCAAAGATGTCTTCTTTCTGTATATACTTCCAAAATCATACTACTGAGAATAGCAGCCAATGTATGTTGCTGTCTGGTGTTTTCTTTATCAGCAGCAAAGAAATCTTCTTATGCTCTCTATTAAGTTATCTGGATAATATAAAGGAAAATAGATAAACTCTAAAAATAGAAGATGAAGATAAAGCAGCATCAGAGTATGATACTAAAGAGAAAAGAGATCAGCTATAAAGAGAAAGCATGCATTTAAAATTGAAAGAAAGCGAAAAGAAGAAAGAAAACCTTCAGTTGGTTTTGAAGAGAGGATAATATAATCCACAGCTGAACCTTTAGATGGAGCATGTCCATTTAGAGGGCCACCCATTAAAGTTTTTTTCCCTTCCATCCTCTTCTAGTCCCAAGAAAAGGGAATTACAGGATTTGACCTGTGCAGAGAGTGACATGTGAAATGAAGCAATTTTTCAAGCAGCAAAAGCAATAGCACTCAGATATATATACCGCTTTTACAGTGCTTTACAGTGGTGGGATTCAATTTTTTTTACTACTGGTTTGTGGGCGTGGCTTGGTGAGCATGGCAAGGGAAGGATACTGTAAAACAAAGAAAGACCCAGCTGATTAGCTGGGACTTGGGAGGCAGAGAATAGAGGCAGTGCCAGTCAGAGATGGTATTTGCCGGTTCTCCAAACTGCTCAAAATTTCCACCACCAGTTCTCCAGAACTGATCAGAACCTGCTGAATACCACCTCTGTTTACAGCCGTCTCTAAGTGGTTTACAGAGGTAGCATTTTGCCCCCAACAATCTGGGTCCTTATTTTACCAACCTTGGAAGGATGGAAAGCTGAGTCAACCTTGAGCTGGTGAGACTCAAACTTCTCGCAGTCGGCAGTCAGCAGTCAGCAGAATCAGCCTGCAATGCTGCATTCTAACCACTGCACCACCATGGCTCAAAAACCTAAAGAAAACCTATTTTTTTCTGGGCCTGTTGTTTGAAATAAAAAAACAGCAAGAACATGCAAAGAAACTCAAAATATATGGACATGGCTTCAAAAATTATCCCTTTCATTTTTTTCACTCCTTCTCTACATGTATACAGTCATTCCCATTCCATGAATATATGCATTCAGACATGATATATATGTACCCGTGCAATTTTATAAGAACTTGCTATCTTCTTCTAACTTGGCCAAACACTGCTGGAAATGCTATGGGAAGAACTGCATTTGTGGAAGCAACCCTAATGCAGGCACAATCTTTTCCACAAGCCTTCTTTCACTGTATGCTAAAGCTTTTCTTGGCTATATTTCCAATACTTGGGTATCAAGAATTGTGGATTTTTTAGGCATGCAGATTAGTTAAAAGAATAATTATACAATTTTGGAAGACAAGTTCTACACTTGTTTTGCAACCATGGGTTGTTTGTATGGCTTGTTTGTCAATATCTGAATTGTCACTTTGACAAGGGATCAGGGAAGTAAAATGTTCAAAATAGCCAAGTCTGGGGCATTTTTTCTTTTTATTGTGTGCTCGCCATTGCTAATATTGTGCAATGCATGTTTGTTCTTTGCTTGATCCATTTATTATCATAAAAAAATGAAAAACAGTGTATTCTACAACCTATTGAGAAGGAGGCAGTAATTTAGAGGGATTTAGGGAAATACAATGGGCAGCGTCTAAGTTTTCTATAAATTGCCCATACTGTTTTGTACTGAATATTAAAATCATGAAGAACTTTTTAAAAATGGGCTTGAACATTACTAGAAAAAGTAATACATATTTGTACTGTTTTATGGTTATCATTTCAATAATAATTGAAAGTACATGTTGAAATATGAGGTTGATCAACATACCATTCTATTGTGATTAAGAAATCTTCAAAGAAAACAAAGATCATTTTTTCAAGGTGTTGGAAAAGCAAGCTTTTACAGCAAAATGATACAGTTCCTTGTCACCCCAAGTGTGGCATTGGGAGATTATACCATCTCTCAGCACAAAACCTCAGGGTCTTTGAGAACCATGTAACCACCTGAAGCAAGCTTGCAAAGATTGATGCTGTAATGCTTGGAGGCTTATTCCAATGAAAGCTCTTGAGAGCCTGTTCCGCTGCAGCTTAAGGTTATAGGCTGATTCAATTGACTTCTCTTGTCTTTTCACAACTAGCAGTGATCTGGAGCAATTCAGAATACACATGTGCCAATCAAATCAAAAACAAACAAATCATCTATGCATTTAAAATTCAAAAATATATTTCTGAAGGGCAGTGGGGAAGAAACATTTTCTCCATTGAAATAGGGAATATAATATCTTCCAGGGGGGGAAATATCTTTATTATTCACAAAGATTTGCTTTCACCTTTATTCTTTTCTTAAACTAGGTTTAGGAAATTTGATTAATATATTAATATGTTATGTGCAATGGAACTCATTTGGTCCATGAGGTCCAGAGGGGATACATAAGAAGCAATCTGCAAAGAACATTTAGTTACAAAGAGTTAGGAAGCTGAAAAGGATAATCATAATTTCACAACACTATAAAACAATGTTCAGAAAGTCTTTCCCATGGTATTGTCCTTTAATATGATTATATATACCAAAACCCACACTAGCTATTGGAAAACACCTTTGTTTGTATTTTCTTTTCCTGCCCTGAAGCCACTGAGATAACGACATGATCAGATTTATTTAGGGAAAGAGGGGAAAAAGGAAGAAATACTTAAGTTTTATTGTAAACATTTCAGTTAATCATTTAAGTTGGTGTTTATTATTATTTAAGAATAACATTTAGAATGTGTCATGTTTTTACAACCACAATTGAGCCCAAAATTGATGTGGTAAGTGAGACATTTGTTAAATATGTTTTGCCTCATTTTACAACCTTTCTTGCCACAGTTGTTGAGTGAATCACTGCAAGTTGTTTAGTTAGTTACATGCTTGTTAAGTGAATCTGGCTTCTCCATTGATTTTGCTTGTCAGAAGATCCCAAAAAGATGATCCCATGACTCCCCTGGATACTGCAACTGGCATAAGTATGAGCTACTTGTCAAGCATCTGAATTTTGATCCTATTACCATGGCCATGCTGCAACGGTTGTTAAGTGTGAAAAAATGGTCACAAGTCACTTTTTTCAGTTCCATTGTAATTTTGAATGGTCACTAAATGAACTGTTGTAAGTCAAGAACTACATGTACTTATATTAAACATTAATGAAGTGCCTTCAAATCTGATTGTGGATCAGAAAAGTCCGTTTAACAGACTGGATGCCAGAAGTTACCCAACCCAACCCACCTTCTATCTGAAGTCCTGCACTGCTATTGGAGAAATCCTGAAGTGCTCAAGGTTGACTTTGCCTTCCAACCTTCTGTTCAAAAGTGATATTCAGCAGGTTCTGACCAGTTCTGGAGAACCAGTAGTGGAAATTTTGAGTAGTTTGGAATACTACCTCTGACTCGCCCTGCCCCCACCTATTCTCTGCCTCCTGAGACTCAGCTGATCAGCTGGCTCTTCTTTTGTTGCCCTGCAAAGGAGAATGGAGCTGGAAAGCAGGTTAGTGTGATGGGAAGGAAATGGGGATTTTGCAGTATCCTTCCCCTGGAGACAGGTGGGAATGCAGATTTTACAGATTTTATCCTTCCCCTACCATGCCCACGAAACCATGCCCACCAAGCCATGCCATGTCCACCAAGCCATGCCCATAGAACTAGTAGTAAAAAAAATTGAATCCCACCACTGCTTCTGTTAATCGTCCAAGGCAGGTAAAATGAGGATCCAGACTATTGGGGGCAATATACTGCTAGAAGAATTAGTTTGAGATGGAAGACTTCAGCAAAAGATCCTTTAGAATTCCTTAATTGACTGCTATTCTGTACACTCTTTTTAGGTATAACACCAAGTCCCAAGAGTTTCTGGTAGAGATCACAGCATTTTATAATGTTTAATGCAAGCATTGCAGTTCACTGTTCTCTTTCATCACTGAACAGAATATTATGTTCTGAAAGAAGTCACCTTCTGCTTAATGGTATGAATGAATTAATACGCGTGTCAATTGGAGGAGAGGAACAACCAGATGTGTAAGAAGCAACAGAATGTGCATTTTCTCCATCCGAGAAATCCATTAACAGAGTTACACAGATTGCAGCATGAAACCCAAAAAAGATGTCAGTTAACATTAACCTTTGTTTAACGTAACTGCTGATTGTAAAGCTTAAAAAAATGGTGCCCTATAGATCTTATCTCTGAACACTCAAAACTATTTGCACATACCTTGGGGAGACACCAGAGGTATTATATCAATCTAATATGAATTTTTTAAAAAGATTCTTTTATCTCTTTTTGTCTGGTCCTTTGGAATGTAACAGAGAAAGGTAGCACAATATCTGTTCTTATTATCTTTTAACTGCCCAAATTATCAGCATTGGTTTCTATGGACAGAACTATTTGATAGCAAAGTTTAAAATAAAATGCTGTCAGCCCATCTCCAGTCAATGCCAACTTCTAATTTTACATGTTACAACATGAGATTACCTGCTGACATTTTAAATGTTTTCCCCAACTAAATGTCCTCCTGAGGTATTTTTAAGTGTCCCCAGAATTCCTACCATGAGGCATGAGGTTGAAATCAGCTGATTTAGATTGATGTGTCCCAAAGGTGGCTTTAGGTCAGGGATCACCAACCTTTTGGACCTCAGGGACCACCAGACTCATGATTTTAAATCCCGCGGACCAGAGACCCTGGGAAAATTCCAAAAAGAGTCTTCAGGAAAATTCCCCATCCTGTTTTCCTACCAATTGATCATTCTTTATTTGGGATTGCAGGATGCCGTCTCCAGCTCCATTCTCAGGGGGAGAGAGAGAGAGAGAGAGAGAGACTTTTGGCTTCATGCAAGGAAAGCAGCAGAAATTTTTCTTTCTCACCCCCAAACTCTGCCAGAAATGAGTCTTTGTGAGACTCGTCATGCCATCACAGCCTCTTGGAGCAGGATGCCTTGCAGGGTCCAAAAACTCATTTCTGGTGGAGTTTGGGGGAGAGGAAGAAAGACTTTTGCTGCTTTCCTTGCGTGCAGCCAAAAGCACCAGAAGAAAGGAGTTGAAAGAAGCAGCTCGGTGGCCAGATGAGGTGTGTGGGTGTGTGAGGCAAGTCCCCCCCCTCTGCCCTTTCCCCCCTCTCCTCATTACCTTGTGTTGTTCGCAATGCGAACAAGCAACATAAGCCTTATGTTCCTGCAGGCCATGTGGGCAGCACAGCCTGTGTTCCTGCACAGCCTGGATGTGCTTTGGGGGGGGGGAGGGAACATTTCTCTGCATCAAAATTTTCTCACGGACCACCAATGGTCCCCAGCCCACTGATTGGCAACCACTGCAAAGTCCATTTCAATAAAGACTTCATCTCTAAATCTTTAATGTATTTGCGCTCAATATTTAAATAAGCTCATTCAACAAGACAGCCAATATTGACAAAGATTTCTACTATAAAACAGGCTGTTGTTTCTACATTTCTTTAAAATGCTTAAAGTGCATTAATATGCAGTAATCAGTAATGTACAAGGGTGCTGCAGGAGTGATGGGAGAGATAAAGGGGAGATATTTATTTATTTGGTTTGTCAATTGCTTACAAGATAATAGTTATAAGTAAAAACATAGTTATGAATACATGGTTACATATAAGAAAAATAAAAAATATATAAAAGAAACAATAGGACAGGGATGGTAGGCATGTTGGTGCACTTATGCACACCCCCTATAGACCTCTTAGGAAAAGGTACAGCAGATATAACAGCCTGGAACTGTTTTATGATATGAAATGAGGGAGTCAGCAGGAGAGTATTTCTTCCTTGAGACTTGAACATTCAGGCAAACAGCAGATCAGACACAAGGAGAAGACTACCTGAAAATTATTCTTACATAATGGACAGAGGAAACAAAAGTCCCGTTAAATGGATAACTATGTCCAAACAGAGAAATTAGCAAGAACCAAACCAGAAAACAATAACTATTCCAATAAATGCTTCTAATAAAAATACTTCTATCATGGAACATTCCTTTCCTTTCCCCTTTCCCTTCTTTTCTTCCTTCCCTTCCCTTCCCTTCCCTCCCTCCCTTCCTCCCTCCCTCCTTCCCTTCCTTCCTATTGTTATCTGAATCTTGCCTCTTGCTTTAATTATGAAAAGAGAATAATTTAACAATGGAAACCAAGAAAGCCAGTGGACTCCTGCCTAGAAAGGAATTAATTAAAAAAATCTATGGTTTGGACAAAGATTCTCTATCGATATTGAAGCAGTCCTTAAAATGCCCTGCAGCATTTCTGATATTGGCATAGCTGATATATCTTCATGGAAGTTAATGATTTCAGAAGTGCTTACAGTCAGCATATTTAAGTAATCATTCTAGTATCATAAGAACGTGGGTCACAAGAATCCTTTGGCTCAGATAATCTTGCTGATTTTTCACAGATTGATGAGGAATGAGAGAAGAAGCAAAGCATTAGTATTACATTTAAATGGTAATTGGAAAACAGTTCATTAAAAAGATAAATATAGATCCGCAGAACTCTTGCAGGCAATATTCTGATTTAATGAAAGTGTATCACCCCAGCAAAGCAGATTCATAAACTGAAAGAAGAACCCAATTTAGGGTAGATAACTGAATCAACCCTTTCCATTTCCCATTGCTTCTGGATCATCCTATAGGCACTTCCATGCATGGGGGAGACTGTTGGTGGTATTGAATAGTATAATTGCTCTCTAACAGAAATACAGAATACAGAATAACAGGATTGGAAGAGACCTTGGAGATCTTCTAGGCCAAGATTTGCTCAAGTAGGAGACCCCATAATTTCTCAGAAAATGGCTGTCCAATTACTTTTTCAAAAACCTCCACTGATGGAGCTTTCATATCTTCTGGAAAGAAGCCATTCCACTGATTAATTGTTCTTATTATCAGGAAATTTCTTCTTAATTTTTTTTAAAATTTTATTTGGGTTTTCACAAAAACAAAATACAAATAAAACATCTTTTTTTGGAAATAGCATGGTCCCAGGTTATCACTTCATCATACAGACACAAACTCAATTTCATGCTCATTTTCATGTTCTGTTCCATATCTTATTACTGTTTTATATTTTCTACATAGTTTTTGCCCTCTTTTAATTTTCTCAACTTTATTTTAATTATCTCATCTCAATTCAAATCATTATATTTATACTTTTGTCTGTCCTGTTGCAATTTCATATTATCTTTTCTCATTAAACAAATTTTCCCATTTAGGATTGGAGTATGACACCTTTATATCTTTTAATTTTATCCATTCAAACTCTTAATTAAGCATCAATATATACCTTTAAGATTATAGCATTCAATATAATACATAACTTCCAATCGAATTCTGCTTGATACATTCTTAAAATGCACACTATATTCTTAAAAAGAAAAGATTATATATATATATATCACATTCCATTCCAATTCAATTCTATCATTAATATTCATTAAAAACTTAACATCTTTAACATTTCTTTTCAATTAAATATCATACTTCCTTGGGAACACTTATAAACTTTCCATAATTAATTCTCCCCCCCTCCCCATATTTCTCACTTATATTTTTATAAATCATTTATAATAATTAAAATGTTCCCATCTTTTCCTAATTTAATTATCTCATTCACTTTAATTCATTTATTTATTAACAAACTTTCCACTACATTACAGTGGATATTTTATCCATCATTTTAGTCATATTTTCTAAAATTATTTCTATTTGTAATATAACAATGCTATCTTATGTACCTTTGCAGAATCCCTTTTACAATTAAATTTTCACCCATTATCTCTAAACAGGCTTATGGTTTCAATCCTTATATCTTTTCCCTGTTTCTCTATATCTTGTTTCTGTCTTTTATAACTTCTTTTCCTTGTCTTCTTCCCGCTCTTCTTCTCCCTCCCCTTTTTACCCCCTTGTCTCTCTACTTCTAATTCTCTCATCTGTAATCCCCTCTTCTGTTGCTTTCTAATATTATACTTATCTTTCAAACTCTTCTTTGTTTTGGTTGTTTTTTCTAATCTTAAACCTTTCACTCTCTTTCCCCCCTTTCCTTTTTTTCCTCTCACTTAAAATTATTTGAGCATTAAAGATGGCTTCTTCTTTGTCCCAATCTTCCTGTTCTTCAAGCGTTTATAGTTGTTTCTCATAGTTCCAAATCTCCATATCTATGAATTGAAATATGAAGCCAAAAGAACCTCTCCCTTCTTGTGCATCTTCTTTGCATTTTTAAAGTTCCATTTTCAGTTCTTCTAAGAGTGATGCCATTTTAAACACTTTTAAACAACCACCCGATTAGTTTTAGTCATTTAGATGAAAAAACCAAAAATTACCAAGCAATCCAAATAATCCAAGGCTGTTTCTTCTTGCTTCTTTTTTCCACTTTCTCTTCCTGGAGTTCTATTATTTTGTTGCCAAGTTTCAGTTAGGATGTATCTTTGGGGAATCTTGTTAAAGTTTCACTGTAAGTTCCTTTTAATTACAGTTCCATTCCTTAGTTCCAGGCAGTCTCTTCCATTTTTCTATTTCCTACCCTTTTATTCTTTTTTTTCTCCTTTCCTACTTTTAAAAACTTTTAAATATCCAGAAATCTTTATTATCCCTTTGACTTTTATTTTCAGCTTAAATGCCTATGAATGTCAAAGTGGATTTTTTTTTCAATTTCTTGCTTAAGTCTCTTTGCTGTCAGTATTTGAAAGGGAAGGAAAAAAACCTAATCCTTTCCTTTTTTTTCTCTCCTTCGCTGCTTCAAAATCTTTGGGAACAATGTTATTTAGTTTAAATTCCAGGGTACTTTACATTATTGCTTTTTTAGTTTAACCCAGTCAACCAAAACTTTCTCTTCTTATCTTCCTCCTGCACATTCTTTTCTGGTTTAGTTCTTCTTTGAGGTGGCCATTTCTGACCATCACTGCAACTGCCCTCGAGAAAGGGAGTAATGGCCAGCTGGGGAAGAGAGATGCGGCTCTCCTTGACCCTGCTGGCAGTCTCCCCGCTCTTCACCAGCTCTATGAGGTGTCTTAGGCCCAAAACCAGCTGGCTCAGGGTGCTCCAGCAGCGAGCACAGATCAAAACCATGCACGATCATGGATTTCGATCTGTTGCCGAAGAGACTCAAACCGGAAGCCCTGGAAATTTCTTCTTAATTTAAGGTTGGATCTCTCTTTGATAACCTTCCATCTGTTGCTTTTTGTTTTGGCCTCACATGCTTTTGAGAATAGGTTGATTTTCCCCTCTTCTCTCTGACAGCCCCTCAAATCCTAGAAGACTTCTATCATGTCATTCCAAGTCCTTCTGCTTGTTAGAGTAGACATACCGAGCTCCCACAATGATTCATTGTATTCTTTACCCTCCAGTCCCCTAAATCCCCTGTCACACTGCACCAATGGATGCAAAGAGGATGTAAAACGGACAAAAAAGCTTGCCATCCGTTGCTTAACGCAATGTACTCACTGCCTCCGTATTGCTTCCTCTCTATCCGCCCAGCATCTGTTTATTGACGTTTCATCCGCTCAGAAAGATTTGACCTGCTCAAAACTTTTGCGTGGAAAATGTATCCAATTCATCTGTTCTGCATCCGCTACGCATCCGTTCTGCATCCGCGCAACTCACATCCGCTCGGACGCAGGGAGGAAGCGGAACGGACGCAGAACGGATGCAGCACGGAAACAAAGCATTTAAAATGGAAAAAACGTTTGCAGAGGGGACCTATCTCGGATATGAAGGATGTCTAGAGGATGCCAAGAGGATGCCTAGAGGATGCCTAGAGGATGCAAAGGGACACCTATACTGCCTATAAAAAGGGGGAGCAACTCACCTGCATCTCACTTTCAGAACAGCAGCCTAGCTGTGCAGAGCTCTGCAGCCTTCATCTGACTCTTGCTCTTCCACAGCATCCAGTCATGTCCACCGTGGATCGTAACACAGTCCTTTTGGCAGCCACCATCGTTCTGCAACAGTGCGAAGCTATCTACAGGCTCTGTGAACTCTACTACGGGAAGAAAAAGAGGCGGCCAAGAAGCGTCTGGGTCCGAAGATGGATCGCCAGAAGAGCAGAGTACGGACTGTACAACAAGCTGATGGTGGAGCTCAGGAACGAAGACACTCGGGCATTCCAGAACTTCATGAGGATGCCTCCAGCCATGTTTGACGAAGTTGTGCAGCGCCTGACACCCAGGTTGACCAAGCAGAGCACCAGCTTCCACCCCAGCCTGGAACCTGGGCTCAAGGTGGCACTCACTCTGCGCCACATGGCCTCCGGGACCACCTACAGGAGCATGCAGTACGGCTGGAGGGTGCCACACAACACTATCAGCATTGTGGTCAGAGAAGTGGTGCAGGCCATCATCGAAGAATACCTGGAGGAGCTCCTCCAGTGCCCCTCCACTGAAGAAGAATGGAAGAAAGTTGCAGAGCAGTGGTATCAGAAGTGGAACTTCCCACACACCGTTGGAGCCATAGATGGCAAGCACGTGACCTGCAAAGCACCAGCCAAGTCGGGGTCCACTTATTTCAACTACAAGGGCTTCTTCAGCATCATCCCCTTCACCATGGTCGATGCTGACTACAAGTTCATGTACATCGATGCTTCAGGCAACGGCGCATCTTCAGATGCCCAGGTATACAATGCAAGTGACCTCAAGGAGGGGCTGGAAGGCAACCTCATCATGGGCTTCCCAGATCCAGACCCCCTACCCAACGACACACAAGATGTGCCCTACTTCATCATGGGGGATGATGCCTTCTCCCTCAGAACCTACCTCATGAAGCCCTACACCTCCAGACTCCTCACCCGTGAAGAGAGGATCTTCAACTACAGGCTGTCCAGGGCAAGGCAGGTGGTGGAGAACGCCTTTGGCATCCTGGCCAACAGGTTCCTGGTACTTCTCACCACCATGCAGCATCGCCCAGAGACCATCAGGAGGATCGTGGAAGCTTGCTGCATCCTGCACAATCTCATGCGTACCCGCTACCCAGTCTTGCAGAATAGGCTCGTGGACCTCCAGCAAGGCAATGGGGACATGGAGCCTGGGGAATGGAGGCAAGGGCAAAACCTAATAGACACTGAGGATGTGCAAGGGCCCAACAGAGCCTCACATGAAGGGAAGAAGCAGTGCAACCTCCTGAAACACTGGTGCAACACCCCAGCTGGAGCAGTGGAGTGGCAAGACAGTATGACAGATGATTAATGGGTGCTTCCTTCAGCCTGTCTCATCACACGGATAAGATTGGGCCATGTATGTTGGGTGGGCCTACAATGAACAGGGCATTTAATAAAGAGTTGTGTTTGTGTTGAAATGTGTGGATGATTGATTACATTGTTATTGATAAAAAAGGGCCATAGGTGTGGCACCTGGGAGGTTGGACCATACAGTCCCACTATGCTTGCACTGGAGGTTTATCTATCCCACAGCTATTACCCATCCCAAAGGTATCCCTGCACATCCCACTGCTATCCTTACCCATCCCA
Source organism: Laticauda colubrina (assembly GCA_015471245.1). Lineage (NCBI taxonomy): Eukaryota > Metazoa > Chordata > Lepidosauria > Squamata > Elapidae > Laticauda > Laticauda colubrina. Next base: position 53,692,296 of record BLBF01000005.1, on the reverse strand, counting down.
CAAGCATGCAAAGGCTTAAACCATTTCTAAAAATTTCCACCAAGACTTTATTGACTAAAAGAACTGAAGCAAGTGTGTGACGCAAAGATAAACTTTGTTAATAACGAACTGTAAAAGCAAAATGACCCAAGTAAAGTGTCCCAAGCAAAGATAAAGTCAACAGGTAGCAACCCAGTCTTTGGCACTCTTCTCAGTCACTCTGAGGCGTGCCCATAGTCTCAGGGGTGAAGGGTCCAGGTGCTGTGGAGGTGGCTGCTGCTGGAGTGCTGGTCTGAGGCACCATTGGGGTGCCTGGCCCCGAGAAGACAACAGGGGATGGTGTGTTGAGAAAGCTCTCGGATAGCTGGCTCAGACCCGTGATGCTGAGAGGTCCTTCCTCCATGCCATGGGGTGTCAGCCTCAGTACTGATGAGATATGTACTGAGGCCAGGCTTGGCTGTGGGGTGGAGGAAGGAGTAGTGTAGTGGGGCTGTCTAGTCTGCAGCTGGGTGAGGACTGGCGTTGGTGGCATTGCTGTCATCAGTGGCATCATTGGCGTGGGTGGCATCAGTGGCATCAGTGGAACCGGTGGCAACGGTGTCGCCCGATGACTCTGTGCCTGGACTGGGAAGGGCTGCTGCCTGTGCTTCTGGATCCGGTCCTTCACCACCTGGTACTGGGCTTCCTCCATGTTCCTGAGGGTCTGGTTGACATAGGTGAGGAAGGGCTTGCAGTTGGAGGATGAGAAGTCATTTTTGACCAGCTGAGAGAGGAGATCTATGCTGGTGTGGATGGTGTCCCTGATCTCCAGCAGGACAGTGTGGCTCTGCCCCTCCGGTCTGGCTCTCTGCCTTTCTGTGGAGGTGGAGCTGGGGGTGGTGGACTGTGGTGGACTCGATGTCTCCTTTCTCCCACTGCACCAGGGAGTCCTCCATGCGCTCCACCACAGTTACAACACCTGTCCGCGGGTTCTCCGCCTTGGCACGCTCCACAGAAACCTGCCTGGAGACAGGGACTGACTCTCGGCCGGAAGAGGACTGTGTCTCAGCAGGCTGCCGGAAAGAGAGGGTTGTGAGAGGGGCTCCTGGTGCTCCTCGGTGGCAGATCTCACCCTCCAGGAAGCTGCACCTGGCCATGACATAGGTCTCTCTGTCCGTCAGCTTAACCGTGGCCTGGCCAGATTTCTTCAGGTGCAGCTTCCCGTACCAGGTGTGCATATGTTTCCACCAGCCGAGGAGCACCTCCAAAGTGTAACCCATACTCTCCACCCTCTCTCTCCAAGCAGCCTGCTTCCTTTTGATGTCTCTGTACAGCCGGTGTCCCTTCTGCCACAGATAGTCATTCTCTCTCAGCCACTCCAGCACCTCATCCTCGTGTTCCTCCTCAATGAAGTATTGCCTCCTCTGCCGTCCCCGCATACGCCTCTTCCTCCCTTTGGCAGGACCAGATGGGCCCTCATCAGAGGGGCTCCTAGGTGGTAGGGGCTGCTCCTCCACACCACCAGCAGCAGCAGCACCAGCAGGATCATCATCATCATCTTCTTCATCATCATCATCATCACCAGCAGGATCATAATCATCATCATCATCATCATCAGCAGCAGCAGCAGCAGCAGGATCAGCAGGATCATCATCATCAGCACCAGCAGCAGCAGCACCAGCAGCACCAGGATCAGCAGCAGCAGAGTAAGCACCAGCAGTGCCAGCAAGACCAGGAGCACGAACAGGACCAGGAGCACGAGCAGGACCAGGAGCAACAGCAGGACGAGCAGGACGAGCAAGACCAGGAGCATGAGCAGTATGAGCAGTACGAGCAAGTCCAGGAGCACGAGCAGGACCAGCAGGACCAGCAGGACTAGCAGGACCAGCAGGACCAGGAGCAGCTTCAGCAGAGTACGCAGCAGCAGAAGCACCACCGCCAGGAGCAGCTTCAGCAGAGTATGCAGCAGCAGAAGCACCACTGCCAGGAGCAGCTTCAGCAGAAGCTCCAGCACCAGAAGAGCGAGCCAAAGCAGCAGAAGCCCCAGCAGAAGCAGAGTCAGGGACAGGGGGCGGGAGGGTGGCCCTGTCCCTCTTGGCAGGGATGGCGGCAGGTTGCTGAGGCTTTCACTTCTTCCCCATGGTTGTGGGGTTGCTGGCTGGCAGGGAGGCTGGCAGGCACCAAGGCTGGCAGTAAGGCTGGCAGAAAGCCTGGCAGGAAGCCTGGCAGGAAGGCAGGCAGGCTGGCAGGCACCAAGGCTGGCAGGCAGACTGGCTGGCAGGGAGGCTGGAAGGCAGGCTGGCAGCAAAGCTGGCAGGCAGGCAGAGAGCAAGGCTGGCAGGGAGGCTGGCCAGGAGGCTTGGAGGCAGGCTGGCAGCAAGGCAGGGCAGGCAAGGACTCGATGTATCCGACAGTATGTCTTTCCTCCGAATGCTGGCCACGTGTGAGCTGCATCCCCCCTGCATGCGCAATTAACGCTCGACATCTGTTAGGCTTCCGCTGTGCATCCGCTAGGCTTCCGCTCTGTGTCCGCTTCATCCGCTGTGCATCCGCTGTGCATCCGCTTCATCCGCTCGGTGTCTGCTCTGCATCTGCTCTTTCCGTTCCACTTCCGCTTTGCTGAGCCCCCCCCAGAAGCCTAATGGATGTGCCATCTGCTCTCATCTGCTTCCATCTGCTGGGCTTCCATTCCGCATCCGCTTTCCATCTGTCCTGCATCCTCCCCCCGTCCGTGTTATCCGCTCTGGCTATGCAAATTTTTGCCCCTTTTGAGAGCGGATAACAACAGATGGAACATTTTGCTCATCCATTGTGTCCGTTTTGCATCCGTTGGGCAGTGTGACAAGGCCTTAACTTTGATGCTTTTCTCTACAGGAAATAAGTTTAATTACTCCATTAAACTGGGTGCCTATCACAGTTCTTCTGATGTGACAACACTACCAATCCTTGGGTCTTCATTCACTTTCTCAATTTTCATTACCCCATTCAGATGTATAATAACATATTACAGTACAATCCATCCCTTGTGTATTATACTCAGTGAAGTCGGTGTTGGATGTATATTTTGTGTATATTCGTAGATATTGTACTTTCAAATTGCAAATGGAGATGTGGGCACTCTATTTTTCTTATCTTCATTTTTAAGTGCTTTGGTTTTATTGTATTGCGAACAGTTGCTGGGGTTCATCCACAGTTTCATTGTACTTGTACAATGACAATAAAGTTCTTCTAATTCTAATTCACTGTTATCACACGGCCAAGATTAATGTTGCTTTTCCTTGTGTTGATGAGATGTTATACATCTGTGGTGGTCCTTCTAGTGCACTCAGGGGACTCAGCTCAGCTTTTAGCAATCTGAGTGAGACTAGGACAAATCTTACTTTTAAATTTTGATTAATTAGGATAAGCTCAAGTCTTTGACAGCATGTACCATTTATATGTACCATTTATATGTACCAGATCAATTCACAGTGTTTGTACTTTATTCTGACCTTCCTGGCATCTCACACACACAGTGATTAGAGGTAGCAACAGGAGAAATCAATTAACATTCTTCCAGATTATGCAAGTGCACACCAGGAAAGGAAACAGAAAACTGAATACTTATACATATACGAATACAATTTCTGAAATATATTTTTAAGTTGGTTAAACTGTGGGGAGGTTTAATATCCTCCCCCAAACCTCTCAAAATTTAAAAACAATGAAATGATGGCCCTAGCAATTTGAGGACTTCAATTAGGGTGTTAGGATGTATATGGGCAAATTTTACTAATTTTTGGTTTACGTGTACTGGTAGTCCTTTAAGCCCCTGTCACATTGCACCAACGGATGCAAAGAGGATATAAAATGGACAAAAAAGCTTGCCATCCGTTCGAAAACACGATGTACTCACTGCCTCCGTTTGGCTTCCTCTCTATCCGTCCAGCATCCGTTTATGGTTGTTTCATCCGCTCCAAAGGTTTTAGGCTGCTTAAAACTTTTGCGCGGAAAATGTATCCAGTTCGTCCGTTCTGCATCCGCTACGCATCTGCTACACATCCGCTATATCTGCTAGGCATCCGCTGCGTATCCGCGCAACTCGCATCTGCCTGGATGCAGGGAGGAAGCAGAACGGATGCGGAACGGATGCAGAACGGATGCCTAGCGGATGCAGAACAGAAACAAAACGTTTAAAATGGAAAAAAACGTTCGCAGAGGGGACCTATCTCGGATATTAAGGATGTCTAGAGGTTGCCTAGAGGATGCCTAGAGGATGCCTCGTGGAAAACCTATACTGCCTATAAAAAGGGGGAGCAACTCGCCTGTATCTCACTTTCAGAACAGCAGCCAAGCTGTGCAGACCTCTGCAGCCTTCATCTGACTCTTCCTCTTCCACAGCATCCGGTCATGTCCACTGTGGATTGCGACAAAATCCTTTCGGCAGCCAACATCCTTTTGCAACACTGTGAAACCATCTACAGGCTCTGTGAACAGTACTACGGGAAGAAAAGGAGGCACCCCAAAAAAGTCTGGCTCCGAAGATGGTTCACCAGAAGAGCGCAGTACATACTTTACGACAAACTGATGGTGGAGCTCAGGAGCAAAGACCCTCGGGCGTTCCAGAACTTCATGAGGATGCCTCCAGCCATGTTTGACGAAGTTGTGCAGCGGCTGACACCCAGGTTGACCAAGACAAACATCAACTTCCCACCCAGCCTGGAACCTGGGCTCAAGGTGGCACTCACTCTGTGCCACCTGGCCTCAGGGACCACCTACAGGAGCATGCAGTACAGCTGGAGGGTGCCACCCAGCACCATCAGCTTTGTTGTCAGAGAAGTGGTGCAGGCCATCATCAAAGAATGCAAGGAGGAGCTTCTCCAGTGCCTCTCCACTGAAGAAGAATGGAAGAAAGTTGCAGAGCAGTGGTATCAGAAGTGGAATTTCCCCCACACCGTTGGAGCCATCGATGGCAAGCATGTGGCCTGCAAAGCTCCAGTCAAGTCGGGGTCCACTTATCAGAACTACAAGGGTTTCTTCAGCATCATCCTCTTCGCCATGGTCGATGCTGACTACAAGTTCATGTACATCGATGTTTCAGGCAACGGCGCATCTTCAGATGCCCAGGTATACAACGCCAGCCACCTCAAGGAGGGGCTGGAAAGCAACCTCATGGTGGGCTGCCCAATGACATGCAAGATGTGCCCTACTTCATCGTGGGGGATGATGCCTTCTCCCTCACAACCTACCTCATGAAGCCCTACACCTCCAGACTCCTCACCCATGAAGAGAGGATCTTCAACTATAGGCTGTCCAGGGCAAGGCGGGTGGTGGAGAACGCCTTTGGCATCCTGGCCAACAGGTTCCAGGTACTTCTCACCAACATGCAGCATCGCCCAGAGACCATGAGGAGGATCGTGGAAGCTTGCTGCATCCTGCACAATCTCATGCGCACCCGCTCCCCAGTCTTGCAGAACAGGCTCGTGGACCTCCAGCAAGGCAATGGGGACATGGAGCCTGGGGAATGGAGGCAAGGGCGAAACCTGATTGACACTCAGGATGTGCAAGGGCCCAAAAGAGCCTCACGTGAGGCGAAGAAGCAGTGCAACCTCCTGAAACACTGGTGCAACTCCCCAGCTGGAGCGGTGGAGTGGCAAGACAGGATGGTAGATGCTTAATGGATGCTTCCTTCATCCTGTCTCATCACACGGATAAGATTGGGCCATGTATGTTTGGTTGGCCTACAATGAACAGGGCGTTTAATAAAGAGTTGTGTTTATGTTGACATGTGTGGATCAATGCTAACATTGTAATTGATTATGAAGGGCCATAGGGGTGGCACCTGGGAGGGTGGACCATACAGTCCCACTATGCTTGCACTGGAGGTTTATCTATCCCACAGCTATTACCCATCCCATAGGTATCCCTGCCCATCCCACAGGTATCCCTTCCCATCCCACAGGTATCCCTGCCCATCCCACAGGTATCCCTGCCCATCCCACAGGTATCCCTGCCCATCCCACTGCTGTCTTAACCCATCCCACAAGCATGCAAAGACTAAACCATTTCTAAAAGTTTCCACCCAGACTTTATAGAAAAAAATTAATGAAGCAAGTGTGTGAAACAAAGATAAACTTTTTTAATAACAAGCTGTAAAATAAACATGACCCAAATCAAGTGTCCAAATAAAGTCCACAAATATCCAGGCAGCCAGTCTCTGGCACTCCTCTTGGTCACTTGGAGGTGTGTGCCCAGGCTAAGGTGTTAGGGAGCAGGTTCTGTGGAGGTGGGTGCTGCTGCAGTGCTGGTCTGAGGTGTTATTCGAGTGCCTAGCCCTCAGAGAACAACAGGGGACGGTGTGTTGAGGAAGGTGTCGGGCAGCTGGCTCAGCCCCGTGATGCTGGGAGGTCCTTCCTCCATGCCATGGGGTGTCAGCCCCAGTACTGAGGACAGATGTACTGAGGCCGGGCTTGGCTGTGGGATGGAGGAAGGAGCAGTGTCGTGGGGCTGCCTGTTCTGCAGTGGGGTGAGGACTGTCGTGGTTGGCATCGGTGGCATCATTGGAACCGGTGGCAGCGGTGTCGCCCGATGACTCTGTGCCTGCATCTGTAAGGGCTGCTGTCTGTGCTGCTGGACCTCCAGGTAACTGTAGCCCTGGTAGGTAGGGGCTGTGGGAAGCCTTGGTATGGGAGGGACATCACCTGGGGTGGAGGAGCAGACCTGGACTGGGTGGGAGCAGGTGCCTCTGGGTCTGGTGGGTTGTTAAGCAGCGTGGTGATCCTCTCCTTCACCACCTGGTACTGGGGATCCACCATTTCCTTGAGGGTCTGGTTCACATAATTGAGGAAGGGCTTGCGGTTGGAGGAGTAGGATTCGATGGGGACCAGCTGAGAGAGGAGACCTATGCTGGTGCGGATGGTGTCCCTGATCTCCACCAGGACCTTGTGGTTCTGCCCCTCCTGTGGTCCGGCTCTCTGCCTTACTGTGGTGGCGGAGGTGTGGGTGGATGCGGCTTCGGCAGCGGTGGACTCGATGTCTCCTTTCTCTAACCGCACCAGGGAGTCCTCCTCGCTCTCCACCATACTTTCAACACCTGCCCGGGGGTTCTCCGCCATGGCACACTCCACCTGCATGGAGACAGGGACTGACTCTCGGCCGCCAGAGGACTGGCCGGAGAGAGAGGGTAGAGATTTGGGCTCCTGGTGCTCCTCGGTGGCAGACCTCACCCTCCAGGAAGCTGCACTTGGCCATGACATAGTTCTCTCTGTCCGTCAGCTTAACCCTGGCCTGGCCAGATTTTTTGCGGTGCAGCTTCCCGTACCAGGTGTGCATGTGCTTCCACCAGCCGAGGAGCACCTCCGAAGTGTAGCCCATACTCTCCGCCCTCTCTCTCCAAGCAGCCTGCTTCCGCTTGGTGTCCCTGTACAGCCGGTGTCCCTTCCGCCACAGATAGTCATTCTCTCTCAGCCACTCCAGCACCTCATCCCCGTGCGCCTCCACGATGTAGTACTGCCTCCTCTCCCGTTGTTGCATACGCCTCTTCCTCCCTTTGGCAGGACCAGATGGGCCCTCATCAGAGGGGCTTCCAGGTTGTAGGGGCTGCTCCTCCACACCAACAGCAGCAGCAGCAGCAGCATAATCACCAGCAGGATCAGCAGCAGCAGCAGCAAGACCAGTATGAGCAGCAGCAGAGTAAACACCAGCAGCAGGGTTAGCAAGACCAGGAGCACGAGCAGAACGAGCAGGACCAGCAGGACCAGGAGCAGCTTCAGCAGAGTACGCAGCAGAAGCACCACTGCTAGGAGCAGCTACAGCAGAAGCTCCAGCAACAGAAGAGCGAGCCCAAGCAGCAGAAGCCCCAGCAGAAGATAAGTCAGGGACATGGGGCGGGAGGTTGGCCCTGTCCCTCTTGCCAGGGATGGCGACAGGTTGCTGAGACTTTCGCTTCTTCCCCATGGTTGTGGGGTTGCTGGCTGGCAGGAAGGCTGGCAGGAAGGCTGGCACCAAGGCTTGTAGGAAGCCTGGCAGGAAGCCTGTTAGGAAGCCTGGCAGGAAGCCTGGCAGGAAGGCAGGAATCAAGGCTGGCAGACAGACTGGCTGGCAGCAAGGCTGGAAGGCAGGCTGGCAGCAAGGCTGGCAGGGAGGCTGGAAGGCAGGCTGCCAGCAAGGCTGGAAGGGAGGCTGGAAGGCAGGCTGGCAGCAAGGCTGGCAGGGAGGCTTCCCAGGAGGCTGGGAGGCAGGCTGGGAGCAAGGCTTGGAGGCAGGCTGGCAGCAAGGCTTGCCGGCAGACATGCAGGAAAGAACTAGAGGTATCCAGCAGCAGGTCTTTCCTCGGAATGCTGGCCACGTGCAACCTGCTTCCCTTTATATCCGGGGGGCTTGCACAATGCATCCCCCCTGCATGCGCAATTAACGCCAGGCATCCGTTAGGCTTCTGCTCTGCATCTGCTAGGCTTCTGCTCTGCATCTGCTTCATCCGCTGTGCATCCGTTCTGCATCCGCTTTTTCCGTTCCACGTCCGCTTCGCTGAGCCCCCCCGGAAGCCTAGCGGACGCGCCATCCGCTTCCATCCGCTGGGCTTCCGTTCCAGATCCGCTTTGCATCCGCCCTGCGTTCTCCCCGCATCTGTGTTGTCCGCTCCAATTATGCAAAATTTCACCCCCTTTGAGCGCGGATACAATGGATGTAACATTTTTCTCTTCCGTTGTGTCCTTTTTGCATCCGTTGGGCAGTGTTACACGGCCTTTACCTATCAGTACAACCATTTGTTTAAAGACTGTTCAAAGTTACAACAGCACTAACAAAAATGACTGGTTTTCATACTTACAAATGTTGCATCATCCCCATGGTCACATAATCAAAATTTGAGTACTTGGCAATGGGCAAGTATTTATGACAACTCTCCTGAAGTCAGATGAACATCATTTGTAACCTTCCAACCAACAAAACCTGGGAAGGCCAGATTCGTTCAACAACAACATGATGCATTTAACAACTGCAATAATTTGCTTAACAACTGTGGCAAAATAAATGAGGCAAAATTCTGTTGCCTAGCAATAGAAATTTTGCTTAGAAATCGAGAATTACCTGTATAAACCTATGGTTCAATGCATATTCTCCATATTCAAATGTGTAATCTGATCAGTCGTTAATCTCTGCATTTAAGAGCCAAACCAAGCTTGTACTTATTAGCTAATCACAGTACTACCTGCACAGTACTACCCAGCCTGCGTGTTTTCTTGCTAACTCCAGGATGTTGAGATCCTACTTAAACTGTCTCAGTGTGCCAACTCTATTATGGATGCCAACAGAAATTCTGATATGGCTAAAAAGAAACCATCCATGTCTCTACATCAAAACATGGAATCAAAATAGTCTTACTGAATTCTCACTTCAAAATAGAGTCTGTAATGTAATGCCTTTCATTTGTAAGCAATACAATGACATACAGGTGAAACTCAAAAAATTAGAATATTATGCAAAAGTTCATTTATTTCAGTAATGCAACTTAAAAGGTGAACCTAATATATGAGATAGACTCATTACATGCAAAGCAAGATAGTTCAAGCCGTGATCTGTCATAATTGAGATGATTATGGCTTATAGCTCATGAAAACCCCAAATCCACAAACTCAGAAAATTAGAATATTGTGAAAAGGTTCAATATTCTAGGCTCAAAGTGTCCCACTCTAATCAGCTAATTAAGCCATAACACCTGCAAAAGGTTCCTGAGCCTTTAAAAGATCTCTCAGTCTGGTTCAGTAGTAATCACAATCATGGGAAAGACTGCTGACCTGACAGTTGTGCAGAAAACCATCATTGATGTCCTCCATAAGGAGGGAAAGCCTCAAAAGATAATTGCAAAAGACGTTGGATGTTCCCAAAGTGCTGCATCAAAGCACATTAATAGAAAGTTATGTAGAAGGGAAAAGTGTGGAAGAAAAAGGTGCACAAGCAGCAGGGATGGAGAGGATTGTCAGGAAAAGCCCATTCAAAAGTGTTGGGGACTTTCACAATGAGTGGACTGAAGCTGGAGTCAGTGCATCAAGAGCCACCATACACAGACAGATCCTGGACATGAGCTTCAAATGTCATATTCCTCTTGCCAAGCTGCTCCTGAACAATAAACAATGTCAGAAACATTTTCCAAAGTCCTCTTTTCTGATGAGAGCAACTTTTGCATCTCATTTGGAAACCAAGGACCCAGAGTTTGGAGGAAGAATGGAGAGGCATACAGTGCAAGATGCTTGAAGTCCAGTGTGAAGTTTCCACAGTCTGTGGTGATTTGGGAAGCCATGTCATCTGCTGGTGTTGATCCACTCTGCTTCATTAAGTCCAGGGTCAATGCAGCAGATTTTGGAGCATTTCATGCTTCCTTCCGCAGATGAACTTTATAGGAATGCTGACTTCATTTACCAGCAGGTCTTAGCACCTACCCACACTGCCAAACACCAAAACCTGGTTCAATGACTGTGGGATTACTGTGCTTGATTAGGCAGCAAACTCGCCTGACCTGAACCCCACTGAGCAGAGATCTCCAACCTTGGCCACTTGAAGCCTGGTGGACTTCAACTCCCAGAATTCCCCAGCCAGCAAAGCTTCACATGATTGTGAAGCAAAGCTGGCTGGGAAATTCTGGGAGTTGAAGTCCACCAGGCTTCAAGTGGCCAAGGTTGGAGACCCCTGCAATAGAGAATCTATGGGGCATTGCAAAAGAGAAAGATGAGACATGAGACCGAACAATGCAGAAGAGCTGAAGGACGCTATTGAAGCATTCTGGTCTTCCATAACACCTCAGCAGTGCCACAGGCTGATAGCTTCCATGCCACGCCGCATTGAGGCAGTAACTGTTGCAAAAAGGACCCAAACCAAGTACTGAGTACATATGCACGCTTATACTTTTCAGAGGTCCGATATTGTTCTTTGTACAGTCCTTTTATTGACTGCATGTAATATTCTAATTTTCTGAGATTGTGGATTTGGGGTTTTCATGAATTGTAAGCCATAATCATCACAATTATGACAAATCACAGCTTGAACTATCTTGCTTTGCATGTAATGAGTCTATCTCATATATTAGTTTCATCTTTTAAGGTGCATTACTGAAATAAATGAACTTTTGCACGATATTCTAATTTTTTGAGTTTCACCTGTAAAAGACAAGTGTCTTTGAAAAATGAATCATATGAAATAACAGCCACAAAGAGAACAGATATCGTTCATAAATTAATTTTACCAGATTATCTCTTCTCCTAGACCTCCTTGAAAACATAAGGCAAGTGAATTATATGAGCAATAATTTTACTTAGGAAAATAACTGAATGAAAAAAAACCTTAAGTGGGTAGACTTGGATGGAGCAAATTTCTGTTTTGTTATTATTAGATGATGCTATCAATCTTTGTATAGCAAATATCTTGACCTCCATCTGAAGTCCAGAAACTTTATGCCCAAAGAATCTGAGTAAAGAATATTCTTGTTTACTATGATAAACTATTTCAGTTTAAATAGTTCAGAACTGTTTATAGTTAAAGACAAGCCATAGAACTAATAATGAATTAGCATCGGAGTGATGATTGATGCATAAAAGATTCTTATACCATGTCAGTTCTATGCTCCATCTAATCTATCACTGACAATGACTCCTCAAGACCTTTGGCAAATTTCCCAATACTGCTATTGATTTTTTTTTAAAATTGGAGATGGCAAGGATAAAAGATAGGACTTATTGCACAAAGCAGTTACAACTCGTCTAGTTGAGAGTATTGCAATAAAAGGAAGGGAGAGAATAAGGAGAAAGAATGCATGAAGATACACATGAATGGAAGTCATTCGACAGATCTCAGCCAATAGCATGTCGAACCTATGTACAACTACTCAAAAAGTGGTGTACTACTGATTTAGTTAGCTAGAATAAAATCTATGTTCTAAGCAAAAAAAAGTGTTAAGTGGAGCAGCAAAAGTGAATGCATGACCATCCCTTAATTATTAAACAAGGTGGCCAAGAAGTATGCAATACTACCTGGAGTAGGGTTTTGTAAAGAAATAGATCTTGCAGAAGGTATGAGAAAACTTTTAAGGGGATACATGGAGAAAAAGATTGCATAATCCTAAAATTGGAGGAAGTGTGAAAAATAAATTCAAAATAAACATACTTTGATTTTGTTCAGTACAAGATGGGATAAAGAGAAACTTGGGTAGGCTTTCAAGATTCTCTTATTCCTGGAATCTATTTCTTGATTTGACCTACTTCAAGGACTGTCATCAATCCTGAAAACCCCATTACTCTCTCATCAGAGAGGCATCAAAATCTGTTTCACAATCCTGCATTATGATGATGAATCCTCAAGGTTGTCTACAGAACAAGTTGCCAAGGTATTGTGACAGCATCAATAGCAAGTGGATATACAAACAACAACTGGCATTGTTTGTGGCAGATGAACCACAAGCATTTTTTATAGATAAGATAGTCACCTTTGCTCTTAATCTGATAAAAGAAGGGCAGTTAGATGGATCATACTTCACACTGAAGGCAATGGACCATTGTTGGACATTCTCCAGAATTTAGAGCAAGCAGAGAGGGTAGGAGAGTCACACCATTATCCATGGTTAATGTCCACCATTATCCTTGATTACATACCTAGCCTGTCTTCCAAGGCAAGAGAGGAGACTATAGTCATTCTGATGGGAAGGTGATGCAAAGGAATTTAGAGCTGCTTTTGGGGAAGGAAGGAGAAAGTTGTAGGAGGAACACTTGGAGAAGTCCTTAGTTTGAAGAAAGCACAAGAAAAAAATCTCAAAGTAACCACACCTTGATGTTTTTTTTTAAATGGGGCAGACAGGGATGGGTTTCAAAACTTTTTCCTACCAGTTTGGTGCGAGCGGGCACTTTGCAACTCACCTTTTGCTGCAAGCCCTGTGTGTAAAACAGCTGAAGTGTGCCATGTGAAGCAGCTGAGGCTGAAAAGCAGGAAATAAAGGTCAGGATAGAGCTGGGGTGGGTGGGAGAGCCCAGTAGCTGATCCTCGGAGCAAACTGGTTGGCTCACAGATGATCCTCAGAGCTATGGGTTCAGCTGAACTTGTTCTGATCAAGGCTTCTGAGACTGTAATTATGCACATGCTTAGTTAAAACAACTCTGGTGTTATGACAATGCTGGGAATTAAGTTCATTCCCAGCTGGTAATGAGTCTCAAACAGTCCCTTGAGATAAGCACTCACCTTTCTCTCCTTTGAATTGCTTCCAACAACTAAAGTGCCAAATGAAGTATAAAAAACCAACCAAAGTACAAAGTCCACACAGAGCTTCAAGGATTAATCTGAACAGAATGAATGACTTTGCTTCCGACAAAGGTTTCTTCACCTTCGCCTGTCCTTTATACCTTATGGGAGGGGCAATCACCTCCCAGCCTTACTCCCGAGTCTCCTCTTTTGTCTCAGCTGCTCTTATCTTCTAGCAGCTCTGCGCACACAAACACTGGGAAGAGGCTCCCCTGGGTCCTCTGCCTCACTGCTGCCAGACTCCAGAGGCTCCAGAGGTAGCACACAACTCCAGGATGGTCCTGGCCCCATCTCTGCATCAGATGCTGGACCCTCATCCCCAGACTCCTGGACTGGTCCCTGTTCTTCCCCATTATCCAATTCTGCTGCCGTCTTCACAGGCTGCCAGCAAACCACAACAGAACTGGGCCAAACTGGTAGCATATCATCACCGGGGGCAGTGAAAAATTTAGATGGGCTTTCAGGATTCTGTATTCTACCACAATAAAGAGTGTTTCTGGAAATCCTACCATATCTGTTCTTTAAATGCCTCTATATTATAATTATGGTTTCTTCTTTTATTAGGATATCTGAGGGAGATGTGTGGTTTAGAAATAGGAAATATAAATAAAAATAAATATCTGTTTTATCTGAATTGAATTTTAGTTTATTGAGCTTGTCTTGCTCATTATTGACTGCAGCTTGGGCTAAGTGGCAGAGTGTCCAAGATCTGGCTGAGCTCACATTATACTGGTGGATTTTCTGTTAAGCCACAAACTTTCCCAAAGGGCATAAGAGGGAATTAAATCCTCAAAAATAACAGAGATATCTTCAGGATGGCTCAATTTTATGCCAGCATTAGAGGCATTTTTGTTAGAGCATAAAATGATCTAGAACATCAGTAGCAGCCTAAGGGTCTCAAGTTCATGGCAATCTCCAACAACTCCCTAGATTCTATATGGGTAATGCTTTTTTCCTTTAGAAATATTCCACTTTAGAAATCCAGAAACCAATTGAGAAATGAATATTACAATAAATACAATATCATGTTAAGTGAATAAAAGTAATGATATTAATATTCAGCTTTTCTTTACTCTTTTTTTATCCTTATGATGTGACTTATGATATGAAAGTGGCATGAACATGGGAGTTGGTGTCCCTGATATGCCTTTTAAAAACTAGCAAAAGATGGGCTTCTTTGCCCAAAGATGTGAGATTTTAAAACAGTGTAAACTTGATACTTCTTTTTCTCCATTTTTTGTTCACCCTCCTTTGGCTCTTCAGCTGGCATTTTTATCTATTCTGCTGGCAGATATCTCTGCAGGTAAATCTTGATATCACTCAGTAGGTTCAGTCAGCAAAGCAGGACAAAAATGCATAATGGAATTTCATTGGTGTACTGCTGATAAAGTGCTTAACATTTTCAACATAATGGTTACTACGGTAATTGTAAACTCATTGTAGAAATTACACACACACACACACATAGACAAACACAATTCAGACTCAAATGTTATTTATTTATTTATGTACAGGAAAATGGCATGCATACATATATACTTTTGGTCTCTTTCTTTTCCAAAGATTAACAGCAATAAAAGGAACAGAGTGATAACTAACTTTTAAAAACCCAGAAATAATAAAACTTGCATTAAACAAGATTTTAAATATTTAAGGGGGAAAAAAACAAACACCTATAAGTGTTCTTCTGTCAAAATGACTTATGAACCAGCACAATCTCTCATACACAGCTATCTGGGGAGGATATTAGAAAGACAAGGTACCACCCCAAATAGAAGCTCTCCCCAACAGTCTCCAGGCTAATCTCTGATAATGTATTTGACTGCCAGGATCAGTAAAATTCATTGCAAGTGCAATATTTAAGACAGCAATTCCCCATCCTGGCCATGGGCATTCTCAGAGTTGCTGTGCAGCCCTTTTTAAGGATGACAGATTAGGGAAAGCTGCTAAAAGAATATTTTCTCCCACAGTTATCTATAGTTAGTGCATGTATGCGAGAGAGAGAGAGAGAGAGAGAGAGAGAGAGAGAGAGAGAGAGAGAGAGAGAGAGAGAGAGAGAGA